>JAZGUH010000431.1:0-719957 GCA_037893225.1 Hippasteria phrygiana
TATAATTAAATACGTCTGGATCCAGTTGAAATCACCTCTCACTTATAGAAGAGACGATCAATGACCTGAGTTTGGGTAACATGGGCGTAAATCCCGGAGGATGAGGGTACTTCGGACAGTGACGTCACGATTTTTGACTTCACAAAATATAGAGCTTGTTGCGGAAATACAATGCGGAAAAAAACGCTTCGAAAAGGTTGACAGTAATTTACTTCATTTGTATTCTTGTTGGGTTACACAAAAAAGTAATAAAAAACCTTCAAACTGGCGAAATAAAGATGGATGTTAGTCCGTGGAAACGAAAATGTACCGAGTGAGCGACGGTGTACTTGGGTGTTACTTCGTGAAAACGAAAATTACTCGATTCTCTAAAATACGCGCGCGTGGCGCGCACTCAACTTAACTCGGGTGTTACTTCGTGGTGTCGGTGACGGTGACGAGGTGTTGATTGAATTTTAGTCACTATGAACATACGGGCTCATTGCACATGCAAGACCCCGCCCACACGAATTTACGTCACTGCTTGACTAGTTTGCTTGAATTAGCATATACAAATTATCATTAGCATCAATGCACTGTGCTATCCATGACGACAAATGCTATTGTCCATTGAAAACAAGTGACCTGTGTATACAATACAAAGCCTATCACTTACAGTTCGCCATCGCCGAGAATTCGAAGGAGACGAAAACATAGGCACGTTCGGTAGACAGAAAACACAGTCGCAACAACTAAAACAAAGAAGGGTTTTATTGTCCCAGGCCTCTCAGTCGCCCTAACAAAATGACGACCTCACTGCTGGGGAAGCTGCTCGTGCTGTTATTTTGCGCTTCGTTGGTTGTCAGCAAAGAAGATGAACAGCTCGACATTTCCGAGAAGAAGGTGAGAGCAGGCTCCGTATATAGTTAAAGATGCGGCGTAGGTGTCTTTTTATTTGCTAATTTGTTAGCGTTTGGTAAATTATGAGCTTTCCAATGAGACATTCCCCCACAAAACATCGATTGAAAATAAGTAACACAACTAATTATGTTTCAATTTTTGCAATAGGAGCGGAACAGTTAAGACATTAAAAATACAGTTTTCCTCCATTATTCGTTTGTTGGAGGAAATTCCTTGAATTAAAATGTTCAGCGACCGAACGGGCATTGTAGCTATAAAATGTGGAGATTTGTAAGCCTTCTTTAATTAATCCCCACTTACACACATTTGTTTACGTTTTATTATTTCTGATTTGTTTATATAAAGAAGGCTTGCAGGAACGGTAGTTTGCTTGCAGGTTTTCTTCAAGGTATGATATAGGGTTGGTAACAAATTCATTATTATCAATAATGATAAACTTGTTTCTAAAAACCCCAAAGATACTGTGGCTAATAATTGTGATCTCGATCAGCCATCCAAATAAGCGAACCTGCACATTTTGGCTCGAATGAAGGACTAGTGTGAAATTTTCACAACTTTGGTATTTCATGTGTATATTGAATCCCACAAATTATGAACACTGACACTGTGAACAAGTAACAATGGATTTAGTGCCAAGTAACAATGGATGTTCATTGTTAGTGCGCCGTTTTTCTTTTGTTAGATGTTCATAGTGTGACTGTAACCGTGTTGTCAGCTCTACCAATACTGGGTCATATATCTTGTACAGGTCGGCAGCAGTAATGATAGCTCGGGTGCGAGTTTCCGTCGAGTCGGGCCTAGTTATAGGAATCATAGGTTCAAGTGCGTGTATTGTCTTCATTGCGGGTGCAGCAATAATAATTTCGACGCGAGTTCTATTTAAAGAAAACATTGTCTTGGAGACCATAAGCGGTGGAACAAGGGTGGCAGGGGCCATCTCCCCCTCGCCACTTTTGGCAGTTCCACACAAGACAAATATATATAGAAAAGAGCAGCAGCAGCCGCTGCCCCCCCCCCCCCCTCCCCCCCCCCCCCACTTTCAAAAGTGTTCCGCCGCACCTGCTGAAAGCGGCACAAACATTCATCCTAAACTTGCTATATAATGTAAACGACCATTCCTTGAAAATTCGTCGTTTGTCTAAACTTAATTCACGAAAATACTTTTCGGTTTCCAACGGTCCGACCTATCTCAACCGAACTTTCGTCCCGAAGATAATATTTTCGTCAATAATTTCCAACAAACGGTGTATTTTCAAGGGATGGTCGTGTACACCTTTGTATTCCAGTCTTTAATGATGTTTCCAACCATAGCAAGTTTAGGACGAAAGCGTTTTTAAGTCCAGTTCGGCAACACCAAGACAGTGTGTCCGTTTAAGTCCGTTGCAGGAGTAACTGGTTCCTTTTCCAAATATGAGTTTATCTAACTTGAAAATATTATTCCAGTCGATAGATATACAACGCAGTTTGGTATTTTTTCAAAGATGCTGATGTTTCCTAAACTCTTTTCCTTTGTTTTGTTTATATCTTGCAGGCCGCAAAAAGCATGTATGATTCTATTTAGGCAAACGTTGATCGTATCAAAGGTAAACGGGACCTGACTGTTGACAGCGACGATGGAGGTAGATTTCAACGCTAAGCCGTTTCTTCTCAACCTTTTCCACAGGGCGATCGATCCCTATCTTCTACGAGCCCCTCTCAGCTACCGCCCTGGTGATAGGACATTTTGCAGGTGTCCAGAAATCTTTAATATGAACATTGTGGTGTATTGCAGACAATATGTTACGTGTTTATATATTCTGGTGTCAATCTATAAGATACAGAATCAATGCATTGCAAGTATATCATCGTAAACTGATACAGTCAAGCCAACTCGGAATGCACCCGAGTTTACGTCGGGTTCCTTACGTATGGAAAACACTCAATGTACAGCTTTATGCTATGTAAAGGTAATACATAACATTTGCAATTATCCCAAAACAATACTGCTGATTTATTATAAAACACCTTACTTGACTGTATGAAAGTAAGTAATAGTCTTAAGAATCCTGTGAAATCATTGCACCTGTCATTTTCAAGAAAAGTGGATCCTTTGATGTTCATTATAGTGGCGTTCTACATTGTAATCGGTCTGAGCGGAAGAGGGAACGGGAATTGTTTTTAGGTATAAAAATCCTTCATAGAATGTAAACTCTGTTGGTATTTTCGGGCATTATTTATGAAATTTTGTTTTATCGTTTCACCACCAGGGTCCAATTTCATGGATCTATTAATTACCTCGCAGGTCACTATAGCTCAACCTTTATGTGACGTGCACTGGTTGTGTCTGATTCTCAGCGGTCTTTTAGGTTAGCGGGAAAATCTGCTAAGCTATATTTAAGTGCTAAGCAGTTCAATGGAATTGGGCCTATGATAGACTGATCCAGTTAGCCCCAACCCCCTTGTCGTATTGACCGATCACAGCGGTGACCATGGTGATTGACATGGGGCGCGCGTGGCTGTGATTGGTCAGTGCGTCAATGGGCGGGGCCTAATGGATCTGTTTATTAACTTCCATTCAAAATTCATTTGAAAAGTGAAAACAAATGTGTGGTCCAACCCAACAAATTGAGTCACAAGTCGCCAGAGTTACTTTTGAGTTACAGGCCCTTAAACATGACCTATACAATAGAAATCAATGGGAACCGTCAAGGTTTCCACCCACATAGTGTCCATAATTCATCAGGATGTCAAACGAAGTGATACATCAAATGAGGAGCCATGTATGCTTTATCCAATGCAAGTCAAAAAATAACCTTAAGGCTCATTTCGTAGGATCCGGTCACATATATTGGTTCTGCATCTTAAAAAGGTGCAAGGTATTGTTTATATCTACAAACAGTGGCGTAACCAGCGGGGGCAACTTTCCCCTTCCCCTCTCGGCATTTGAGGCGTTTTCAGAAGATTCAGACGTTGTGTGCCATCCCTCGCACAAAAAGCTGGATACGCTACTGCTTACAAAAGAGGAGAGGCAAACTATTTTGCTATCAATTGTGCTGTTTTTTGTGTTTTTTTAATGTTTTTTTTTGTTTTTTTGTGGGTTCTTTTTTTTTGGGGGTGGGGTTTAAAACGTTTTGCTGTCATTATTGTTTTTGAAATGGATTTGTAAACAAATTATGTCATTTAAAGAAACATTACCTTTGAGCCGCCCAAATGGGCTACAAAAAGCGCACGTCTAAAAATTGCTATGGTTGGAAAGATCATTTAAAAGAAGAGGTATGATAATGTACACGAAAATACGCAGTTTTGATGAAAACAAAAATCGGGGACGCCAGTTTAGTTCCGAAAGTCAAACCGTTGGAAATCCGAGTGGTGCCCTTGGCGTTTTGATTGCGTAAAACTGCACTATGGGCGGTGACATTCTGAATGTCCGGATGTTAACTTTTTTTTCCTCATTTCTTCGTAAATATTACACATTATGGCAAAATGTTTACACTCGGACCTTGGAAATAGGTTAGGTAAATAACCAAAGAGATGGGGAATATCTGTGCAATGTGTGACTTTAACTAATCAAAACAGTAGGCCTACTGATCATTGCGTTTATTCTGTATTTTCTACTTTTGTGGGGACATCTGTTCTCATCAGTACTTTGTGACACTTATGTTTCCAAACTGTAAGAATAAAATAGACCCAGCAGCTATCCCAAATGAACAACAGGTTAGCTTTCCTTTTGATTATTTAGCCGTGTTAGACTTTGATTTTGACAACTTTGTTTTCGTGGTCGTATAGGATCCATTTTCTCTTTGTCTCGAACTATTTTTTTTGTCTCCAACATGGCATGCAGTCAAATCAGAAATGGCATTAAATAAGTTTAAAATATACAGAACAGATATATTCAGACTTTTTAGCCTATTTGTCTGGTTTTTCGAGGTGAAGAATTTTTAGCATGCATTTGAAGGGGGCCATATTTCTCAGACTCTTACAATCAGCCATCTCCCAGGAATCAGATAAAACCTTGCACTAATCCCGTGTGCAAAAAGCGGACGTTAGCTCCGTGTTTTCATTGGTCAACCGGCTCGAGTCGCTGTGTTAATCTTTCTCTGATTGGTTCTTACATTTGTCCACAAAACCATCAGAGCCTTGGGTATTGAGCATAAGGTTGCACACCATAAATCAACTTCCATAGACCCCAATGATAAATACACCAACTTCCAACATTCAGGAAAAAATACTGAAGACTCTACAATGTGTTTGAGACACACATCAAATTAAAGCCGATTTCATCATTTTTCAGTTTATGTTCAATTTTATGGGGATTTACCCATTACTTTTGGGAAAATTTCCATCCAAAGATGATCCCCTAAAAGTAGTCCCGTAGCCCGTCGCCAGCTTGAAAGATGATACCTACGCTCCATTGCAAAATAGAGCACTTTTAGGGACCAATTTCATCCGAATTTCACAGTAATACAAGCTGTCAGTCCTGTGCACCGCTTCTAAAATTCTCTTTTACAAACCCTCAAGTTCATGGCCCACAAAATGCTATTATACAGCAGAATATTTGAGGGCTCGCAAATCTTGATTCAGCCGGCGTAGGCATTTTCGGCCTATTTACTGGTCTTCACCCCAACAAACTTTTTGCGAGGTTTATCGGGGGTCGTTCGGGTATGCCTATATATATTTGTATATGTCGCGATGGAGCCAAAGTTCAAAATAGACAAGGCGACTTGTTTGTGAGCTATCTCAACAAGTTTCCAGTTTGCGTCCCTGAAGGCCCGGCAAATGTGAGAGAGGGAGACAATCTGCCGTGCAGGACACAGATTTTTTTTGGGTGGGGGGGGGGGGGGGGGGGGAGGGGCAGGGGTGGCAGTAAAATGGCATAAACTGAACAATATACTATCAAAATACACCTCTGATCATTATGACGATTAAGTCAAAAGACACAAAATTAATGGCTGTCGAGGAATTTTCCTAGTTTCCCTTGTCAGGATAATTTTCAAACAGCAAGGTGCGCCTAAAAAAGCAAGTTCCCCTGAATTTCCCAGTGAGAAGTTGTTTTATTCTTTCCTGGTTGTCTGTAGTGTGAAGCCTACTTTTGTTATCTGAAGGCCACGTACACTATATTTGAATGACAAAATCACAAGGTACAGTTCGTTGAAGGGAAAAGCAACATATAGGATGAGTACATTTACATATATACGGTTTCATCAACAATTTAAAGTGTCGGAAACCATGCTGAGTTTCATGTATAAAAAATACCTTGCTGATGGAGAACTTAATTTAGTCTTGATATAGAAACATACTGTTACAGTATCAAAATCAGTCCGTGCGCTTGAACTATAGAATGATGATGAACAGTTGTAAAATACATGGTTGGTTCATCGCCATCTGCGTGTAGCGCACCTTTAGACTGAATCCACTCGGCCACTGAAGTCTGCATCTTGCACGTTGCATGGCTTTGTCGTCTGCAGCTTTGACTTAGAGATATTTGTCGTTGCATTAACATATAGTTGTGGAAATATGTTGTTGTTTAACCCGCGGTTGCATCTCTTCAGAGTTGTACTCGAGTCCCTGCAAGTCCTTCCACAAGTCCTTTCGCAAGTCCAGTGAGAAGTCTTTTTATAAAGCCGGTCACAAGTAACTGGATGAACAATGACAAAGGAAAGCCTTTGTCAAAGCTCATTTGAATAGTTTGTGATTGGGACGAGGACTACACTGTAAAAAAACACAGTTTTTACGGGAATTTCCTGGCAGTTTGGACGCCAGCACAATCCCGTAAAAAGAGCGGTGCAAGCTGCAATATCTAACAACTCTTGAACACTGCTATTTTACGTTGCTGTCCCTTAAAATTACCCCGTTATTCCCATAAAAATACGGGGTATAAAAACATTCACTGAGTTACTGGAAGATTGGTGTCCAATAGTAAATAAAAGAAAAGGAAGACAAAATGAGTAATGTTTTCGGGTTGGATTCGAACCCACAACTCTTACATTTTAAGGTACATGTCTAAACCACTAGACTTTCCCACTAGGCTTTATTGAAGAAAACAAAGGCTTGCCCAACCTATGCAAGAGCTGTGAACATACGATACGGTTATGTAATCGCTACAAAAAGGTGTGAACTGGTGATCGAGAATATTGACATTGCGTTTATGCAATGCTGCAGTGGCGTGACCCACAAGAGGGAGAGAGGGGGAGGAGGGGAGATTTTTTTTTTGGGGGGGGGGATGTGTCTCACCAAATCTGTGAGACCGGTTTTCCCAAACAAATTGTTAGGTGGGGGAGGGGGAGGGGGAGCTGGAGCTATATGGGGAGATCTGCCTCCCCAAAATCTGCTTCTCCTCTTGAAAATGTGAAGGTTAACATTAGAGACGTCGTTTTCCATGCGAACCAAGCAAGAAGGAAACACACAAAACAAGGATTGCGGGCACGGGACTTGGTTTTATTCATTCTAATGTTTCATCTAAATACCCAGCCAGTCGATTCTCTCACTGATTAACCATCACCTTCAAAATCCCGGTGGTTCCCCTGGGCGTGGCATATAGATGCTTTACGGAAATTTTGGCCCACTTTATGTCTAGTGCATTTTAGTTAAATGGTGCTTTTTCAAGGATTTATGCAGATATTTCCAAACAAAAATTTGCCACAAATCACAAAATTGCTTGACATTTTCTTAAAATATCTACAAACTAATTTTCTTAAGGTTCACGAAGATTCACAAATTTGGCACTTATTTTAATCTGAACCTCCCCGCTGTGTCCGCACTGACCAGATGTTTAAATTCAGTGGATTCCCAAGCGAATAATGGAATTGAAAGAATAAAGGTCAAAATGTTACTCGAAAAACATTTACCATATCTGTCCCAAAGTTATAACTGAATTCAATCTAAAAAACAGTATAGGCTAATTTGACATTTGCACCGAGTCTAGGTTGAACTGTTCAGTAAAATTGAGCTTCATAAACGAGGGGCCATGGCTGTAACAAATTCAAAATGGTGACAGGGTTGGCTAGGAATGAGTAGCATCAGAAAGAAACAAAGCTTTTCACCCGTTTTCTACCTGTACTGAACACCATGAACACCCAACATTTTACACGAGCATTTCATTCAGGCAGAACTTGGCGACTTGAAGATTACCGCCAACGTTCGGCTTGATTCCACCGACTTCCACCGTGTACGTGTTCCCGTTCACTGTAAATTTCGTTGAGTTGTACGAGATGGTCTTCACTGCGGCCTCCGTAACTGAGTCAAGACAAATCATAGGCGATAGTGATTTAGGTCTTGGCCATAAAACATCCTTTTACATAGTCTATTTTTGTTCATTACAGCCTTCTTGGACACGATAGGAGACGACTATTTGAGTTTAGCAAACCTTTACACAAAAATTAATATTCACCCATCTCCAATAACTACCTCCTATCGTGTCCACCATGTCTATAGAAAGGCTAATGGACCTAGGCCTTTAGGAATGCTTTTATCATAGTTTAAGAACCAATGGTTCTTCAGGACCCCGATTCGAAGTAAAAACGAACTCCTTTACATGAACTTCTACGCATATTGTGAATTTCGGAGAAACCTTATACTTTGGCGTGGTAATCTTTCCGCACATCGCAATCACATAAACGTGGTAAATACAGTGTGACGCCATTACTTCGCAGGTACATTCGGTCCAGCGTCGTGTGTTTAGGCGCATAGAATCGTACACATTTCAATTTGTTCACAGCTCATCAATGTAATAACGCCACTAAAACACCTAAGAAATCATCTGTAGGCGTTTGGCATTGTTTTGTGGTTTGTGGAAAGTGAGGGAGGGGTCGACAATTGCGATTTTTCATAAACATGTCAAAAAGAAATCGCCCTTTAAACAGGCTTTAATTCTATACTCCTCAAGACAAAGAGCCAGATTTCCAGCACCAAAATATGATGTTATCGGAATGTAAACCACCAACAATCCGAATGATGATTTTACATTTTTTTTCTACAGGCCTTGCGTTTTAACCCTTAATGTTTGTGAAAATGCACAAGACATGTACCGGCGTCATGAAAATTAATGAAAATCCGACTCCTTTCCCTATTATCGGTTAAACCCTCTCCCGCGCACTCGACTAATTATCTCCACTTTAATGCGCAATACTACCAAAGAGCCCGTATTTCATGGAGTCTGAAATTCACGTTACACCGGGACATTTTTTTAGGGGGCCGGGGGCATAGTAAAGCAATCACTCCGCATATTCAAAGTAAATCCCCGTCTTACTTCCACTCACGTTGGATGTCAGTCGCACCACGAAGTGACGTATCGTGGATAGTTACCGCACCACGAATTGTGACGGATCGTCCATTGCTTTTGTACACACGATACGTCAGTTGACCTATCGCGTCACTGACATCGAAATACATCGAGATATCTTAAACATTGATTTAGACATCTCTTTATGAATTTCGAGAGGCTGAAATGAAAGATCTTTAAATGATATCAAGCTACGTCTAAACTGTTTCAAGATATCTGAAAATAGACATACCTCAAAATCGATTTCCGAGTATTCTGAAATAGTGCGGTTACAAGACAACTTGAAATACATTTAGAGATATCTTGACATTTCAAGATCTCTGATGCGAATCCAATATCTCGAAATTGATTTAATTAGATGTGGCTATATATATTGTAATGTCAAGATATCCCTGGATGATTAAGATAGTTCGGAAACTATTGAAAGCATTAACCAGAAAATTGTTCAAAATGCATTTACCGGGTTTTTTGAAATATTTTAGATCTTGAAAGACGCGAGAGAAGTCGCAAAGTGCCTGAAAGCTATCTTGAAATTATTGGGATATTTCGAGCCATCACTATGAGGCAATGGAGACGTGTACATTCTGAGATGTGGGAATAATTAACTAATGTGTAAAGATAATTGCACTTCAATAAATGTCACTTATAAGCGCCATTATGCCGACACTTACCGTCGTTATCGGTGTGGTCCAAGATGCGAATATCGTTTGTGTCGTCAACCTGGACTAAAAACTTCCCATTCTTGTACTTTACAATGGCCACTGCAATTTTTAAAAAGAAATTGCTAAATGTTTATACAAAAGGCAATTCATGTACGTGTTATGAACTCTTAGTTTAGTCGCATTCAATGACGTAAATACAGCGGCGGCGGAACACTTTTGAAAGTGGGGGGGGGGGGGGGGGGGGGAGCAGCACCTGTGCTATGTTTTTCTTTATGCGGAACTGCCAAAAGTAGGGGGGGGGGCATTGGCCCCCCTGTTCCGCCGCCAGTGCGTAAATCCCTTCCCAAAAGTGAGTGGAGGATGATCAAGATTTTTTTCTGTAATCACCTGAAGTTATCCCAAAATCCGCCCCGATTAGTTTTAAAAAGTGGGGGAAGAGGACACACGATATACAGATGATCGCATCGTTTTACATTTCACGCTGGTGACGTTGGTGAAAAGGGGTTTAAGATCTTTAACATAAATTAACGCCAAAGCGTATAGTCTAGTGGAATCCGACTGTTATGAACAACAAGTAAGTCGTCTGATATTTGTCTTGGTAGTCTGAATCTGGTTTTAGGTATAAAGTGGTACAAATTGAGGTTGGAGACAAATTTTAGAACTTTGATCCCTAACTAATTTGGGGTGTTATGTTGCCAGCTTATACCCAATGCTTCGTTTTCCCAAAAAGCTCGCCTGGTCCACGACTAAAATAGAGAATTCTTGCAGAGATTCAGTTGGTATCGGTGACGCGAGAACCACAGTAAGAATCGCAGTCCTGGAGTTAATTACTTCACGTGGTGTATCCCCAAATTTATCTAGCTTTACCCTGCACTATGCAAAGACTCGATCACATTTGGTACACCTATAGGATACTACACTGCAAAAAATTGGGTGTTAAATTCAACACTCTGCGTTCCAAAAGGACTACACCAAAATATTTTACCGGTGTTAAAATTATTGGTGTTATTTCAAATCAATTGGTGTAATTCTTAACACCTATTGAGTATATTGTTACACCCGTGGGTGTGAACTATAACACCAAATGTGTTACAATAACACAAATTGGTGTGGTCCTCATCACACCGAAAAGTGCTATTTTTAACACCCTATTTTTTGCAGTGTAAAATGTAGATATTCACTACTTACTTACTACTGTAGTATCATAATAGCAGGTATACTCATCGCAAAATACAGGTGTCATGCATTCTGTAGATTAAAAACAAAGGAGGCAAAGAATACAAATATTACAGAAAACCCTCAAAATATACTTGGTTACAATCAAGATGTTGCTTAAAAAAGGGCAGCTATGTCTACTTTGGATTCCAGTCAGTGTTGCTACAAAAAGCGTTGGAGTACTTCACCGTCTATATCACTCGTTTGTAAATGTTAATTTGTAATTTAAAATATATGCAGGGCTCCAATGGAAACCAGTTTTAAACCGTTTATGCACACCCTGGGTAAAGAAATGTAATAATGGTCGCTTTTTTGTAAAGGATTCCAACATTTGAAATCGTAGGCCCATACCTTTTCCTTGAATTGAAATTTAGGAACAAAATTGTTGAAAACTGATCAAAATAACGAGTTTCTTCCAGTATTATTATTGATGCCGATTCAAACAGTTGATAGATTTATTAAACATCTATACAAGAGCAGATAAAAACATTAATTCGAAAAGACAGAATTTCATAAAGTTTTCCATGTATCCAAGACTTGTTCCTGTCCGAAACGCCATTAACACGGGGCGGTACTCGGTGGATTGTACTGCTGGCAATTTGGGACAGAAATTATTTTTATTTTCATTCTTTTTAATAAAACCAACCATTTCACAAAAGTGCATACCGCACTAAGTCAAAAGCCTGAAGAAAAAAAATACATCTTTTCCGGTCTTCTTCCTACAGGTTAAGTTTTAGGAGGTGGGAGGGAAACCCCAGAATGATATTTGGGAAACCCAACGGAATCGGTCGGGGACTGAAAACTCAATCCACATATTGATCCGGTTGGGATTCGAACCTGGGTAGGAAAGTACCACTGCATCAACACGACTCCCCGAAATTCACGTTTCGCCGCGACTGCAACGATCATGAAAATGCAGAAAATGAGCCAAGCGGAAAGAGCCAATTTTCGAGAACTGCATTACTAAAATGTTCTCTTTAAAAACGCGTTTATTTAAAAGTTTCCTACACGATAAAAGAGCATACAATGTGGCTTGTTCGAACATTCTATTAGAATTAGTAAAAAACATGTTTACCGTCCCCGCCCGCTTCCTTTTTGGGGGCCGCCTCGAATTGTTTTACCAGCGGAAAATGGTAAAAATGATCCCAAAAATGTAAACAGATCCATCGGAAAATAAAACAAGCTTACCCAGGCTATTACAAATTACAGTAAACATTTAATTCCATTGTCCCACATGTCTTTCACTTGCGTCTTAGAACAGTTGAAAAATATACGTTTGTCGGACATTCATAAAATAGCGGCTATCGTGAAAATAGAATGCCCCCTTTATATTTTTGTTTCTATATTTTACTTGGCCTTAAACTGCCATTTATATTAGCAAACGTTTTTTTATTGAAAAGTCAATCGTTTTTCATTAGATTTTCTATTCGTAGCCACATTCGGGCCGTTTTTTGTACAAAATTAAGTTAAATGCAAAATATAGCCAAATTGGATTTCTAATCTTTTCTTTTAAGGCAGAAAGAAAAACTCGCATTAACAATGACCGTGTTTCTTCCAAACAGGTGACAAATGAAAAACTTGAAATACACGCGCTTGAGTGCTTCTGAAAGGGCGCAAAATGAAATTTCCCGCGCTACCAACTTTAGGGAAGGGATAAGTGAAACTAAACTGCACTTACTGGAATTGTCACTTCTCTCCTCCAAAGCAAGAAGGCGAGCACGTAGCTCGTCTATCAAAGACGATTCATCTCGGCGTCGCTCATCCTGTGGAGCAAAAAAAAAAAATCATACTTCCACGTTTTTAAGACGAAAAAATGTTATGAAAATATAAGTAATTTTAGAGTCAAGTTAGGGAAGTTGCCATATAGGCCTAAGTAGTATAGGAAGGAGAGTCGGGCCAAAATCATGGTCCAAAAAAAACAGAAGAAATTCTCTTTAAAAATTAGGGGAATCCCCAGATGTTAAAATAATCTCCTTTTTAACTTCCTTCTCTCCAAAATCATGGCCTTAAAAAAAAATGACAATCTATTATTAAAACAAAATATAAGGGCTTATCGTAAAGATGGATTTAGAAATTGACAGAAATAGAATGATGCCTGCAACTGGTTACACGCGCTGGTCAAAATACGATCTGAAAAAGTATATCGATAGATACGCCATTCCTCTGGGAAGAGCATCTGGACGTCGTGACACGTTCAGACGAGATTACATGTCTGTCATACAAAAATACAATGAAGCGCTTTATACAAATTTACTTTTAAATCCGAAAAGAAACGCTGGAAAAGTTAATCAATGATAAAAAAATATTCCATTGGATGACCCTTCTGGACGAAGAAGAGGTCAGCATGTTAACAAAATACCTGGGGCCAATTTCATAAAGCTGTCAAGCACAAAAATTTGCTTAGCATGAAAATGCTTCCTTGATAAAAACTGGATTACCAACAAGATTTCCATGTGTGGAATATTGCTTTTGACTGGCATTCAGCTGTTTGCTTAGCATGAAAATTACATGGACTTTTGGCTGGTAACCTGTTTTTACTAAGCAAAACATTTTCATGCTAAGCAAATTGTTGTGCTTAACAGCTTTATGAAATTGGCCCCTGGTGGTATCTGCTATACAACAGTACCGTAGAATACCCGTCGAAACATTTCAACCTGCAGATTTTAGCGAAACAACCCCAGTACCATTCAAAAATCATTTACTGAATTACGAGATGAAGATTTACAGAAAAAAGTAGATCCTATAGCATTCTTTTACGAAAACAAGATCAAAATCGTGCCCAAATTGACAGACGCACAACATGAAATTCACAGATTTACATTTCAGCTTACGTTAAGAATTACGATGAGAAAATACGATTTAACGAACGATACTTTTGTCTAAGACATGAGAGTGTAAATCGAACGTATTACCTGAAGGAGATATAGAAAACGTACAACAACAAATGGATAGGATTATTGAAAAAATTGCAAGACACCAACGTAATGGAAGCGGCTGGATCATTCACGAGTTAAACGTACTTTATATCAACATTGATAGATAATCGACCTATAAGAGGTAATTCTTATTCTATTACCCGAACACATACACAATAAACTAGCAGTCATCAACGTCAAAAACGATGACCAGCAATGCATCAGGTGGTCGTTGAGAGCGGCTCTAGGATTATTTAAACCCTACAAAGAAAAAATTGTAGCCGATTCCAACTATAAAATTCATTACTATAGGACTTCCATCTACGAAGAAACGACGGTTTAGACTGAGGGCGTCGAGTTTCCAACTCCCTTCACAGACATTGACAAGATTGAATAACAAAATGGTCTTTCTATCAACGTTTTTGGTTACGACGGCAAAAAAATAGTACAACACAATTGCAACGAGAAATAAGTCAAATACAACCCGAAAATATCGAGTTGAGTAATCTTCCAAAAGCAGCCGATGATTTAAGCGACATCTTGGAAGATGTAGTGGATACCCAAACGAAAAGTGAAGGGTTAAACTATAGAGAGCTTGCGGCTTTAGACGAAAACTACAAACGCTAAAAGGTAATTTAAATTAAATTTAGCCGAACTGAGTAAGCTAGACGACAAAATTAATCGAGCAAAAGCAGAACTTGAAGCAACGAACGACGAAGAGAGACAAGAATTAAACGACAAATTAAATGATCTCGATAATGAAAGATCCGCTAGATTAACGGTCGTGCTTGAAAATGAACGAGGACTCAAAATTCAAATCTCTAGAATCAAAGAAACGACGCGAACCCGCACCGCCAAAAATAGTTCTATCACATGGTTCTATCAAACGGTAACGCGTTTGATAGAACTTCCCCGCCGCTACAATACGGCTGTCATTGGACCGTTTCCCGATGTATATTATATACATACCGGGAACCAGTCTGGGCTGTCATTTACACAAAATGGCGGACGGTGTTTCCGAACCGCGGTTTGTTTTCCTCGTAGGTGATGCTGACGCTGCTAACACAAAGAGACAACTGAAATATGCAGTCAAACGATTAGAGGAATTCGAAAGACACGCAGGAACAACAATTAAAGCTTTAACCATCGGAGCCACCATGTCAACAAAATCACGCGGTTGATCCTATGGACTGTTTTGGACAGTCCGTTTGTATTACGCGTATATACCCTCGTTTGGGGGACAGAATACAAGTATAATACTTTGAAAAGGTCGAATGGATGTCCCTGGGCCCACGTATTACTAATTCAAGCCCACTGGAAATGTACATGTTGGTTCACCCTTTGTTTTTACTAATAAAAGTGAAGGTCGGAATCCATGGCCCCAAACCATGTATAACTGCCATACAGCCAGACTGCCAGACAGCTATAGCCAGCCAACCAGCAACCCCCGAGGCCATTACAGGTCATCAATTGGTTGGAAGCAGCTGTGGTTTACCCAAGGAACTGTCAAAGTAACAGTGATTGATTGCCAACCTTGATAGCCAGAGTAGCTGTACACAAAGGGATCAAGTTTGTACACAATTCCATATGGCTTAGTCACACTGCCAGTACTTCTCAGATGTATTGCTCTCACTGGGGAATCCCCAGGTTAAAGGTGACCAGAGAACCTCAAACTGGAAGCATTGATTGAGGAATACATGGAGTGTCACCCTTATTGGCAGCAAATATTTTTAGTAATGAAAAAAACAAATTATTTGTCCTGTTAGTCCCTTGGTGGCTCCGAGGGTTAACTGATTCGGAACTGGACCACTTTTTGTTGCGGTTTTATGCGGGACTGAGAAGGTATAAAACAGCACGTTGTAAACCAAGAACTTCATGCATGCAATCTGTCGGATTTATTCAGGCGTTGTATAAAATAGGCGTTGTATAATGAATGTTTCACATTCGTGCAGTGGTAAGAATAATTTCATTCGGTGACAGATGGAATGTCCTATTCCACTCGGCTTCGCCTCGTGGAATGGAACATTCAATCCGTCACCTCATAAAATTATTCTTACCATCGCACTCATAAACATTCATTATTTGTATAATAATAGCACCCTCACTCGTTTTGTAAGCTGCACTGTGGCTCGCTGTTTGCACAATAGTCAATGGCATGATTCATAATATATGCGTGGCTGAATGCATTCATTGTTAGTTATAGCCTTGATCCAGAGACGGTTACACTTGTAGATATGACCCTGAAGCGCAGCCGGGAAAAAAAATCAAAATTAAATTAAATTGAATTTCACGCTTGGCTAAAACAAATTTGACCCGATGACGATCACGAAATTGCAGACAAAACTTATTAGCTGCTCCGCCGCGTAGCGGTGCGGAGAAGCTATTGTTTCCGTTAAGATTTTTTTCTTTTGCCATAGGTTTTGTACACAACTCCCTTTTCCACCTAATTTCATACTGTTAAAACTCGCATTGTCCCCTCGAGTTGCCACAACAAAGACCATATAGCGTAGATGGTCCTAAAACGATGATGTCAGTAGTTTTCAAAATATGGCCTCATGAATATATATTTAGCCACGCTTGCAGGCCCAATATCTGGAAAACCAATCGAGATGTGTAGTTTATTTCTATTGCAAAGTATTAGTTGGGCGGCAAAAATGTTTCTGCTTCAGTTAAGCCATGGCCGTGCGTAGATATAAGTGAGTACATTTATAGATGATCAATTTAGTATAATTTAGGGCTCATGATAGCTTGCCTAACATATCAGTTGGTTAGATAAGTTAGTTGAACTTGATACTCGGAAAATGTCGTATTTCTAAGGCTAAATCTTGGTTTTTCATGTCACCTCCTAATTTATCCTGCCAAATTAATACCATAATAAATAGAAAAAATTACAAAAAAAACAAAATCACACATAAAACCAAACAGACAAACATAAACAAACAAACAAACAAACACCCAACACGCCAACACACGAAAGCACACCAATATGTTCCACGGCCTTCTCTTTTCCTTCCTTATATAAATACAAAAAGTGTGATTTCTCTGTTTCGTATCGGCTTCAAGCATGCAGAGTGGGGAGATGGAAATAACGCATCCCTCGCTTTTTTGTGATGCTGGTCCATATCCCCCCCCCCCCCATTCAAATACGGTAAACAAATTGTTTCTTCTTTTTTTCGGGATGTGCCTAGACCATAATGTGTGATAGATAAAAACTAAACTGAAGTAATGATGACGTCATCACGTGTAGTGTAACGTCACATTAATGGTACATCTTTCTAAGGCTTACGTCTGCAAAATTACAGGTCCGATCGGATTAAATCTAGGGATGTGCCCAGACCATGATGTGATAGATAGGAATTGAACTGACGTAATGATGACGTCATCACGTTTCATATGACGCCACATTAAAGGTGCATGTTTCTAAGGCCTAAATCTTTAGAACTACAGGTCAGATTGGGTTGAATCTCGGTATGTGCTCAGACCATGATGTGTGATAGATGAACATTTAACTGACGAATTGATGAAGTCATCACGTTCATATACGTCACATTAAACGTGGATTTTCTAAGGCCTAAATCTACAGACATACAGCTCCGATTGGGTTAAATATCGAAATGTGGCCACACTTTCACCTCGGCCATATTTACTTGTATGTGTGCTAGAATATAGATTTATACGATGCACATCATCAACATCCTTGCGGAGCAGCTTTTTTCGTCATTAACGAAAAACCTCTCGTTCTCTTTCTATTTTGGATAGTGTCTGCATAGACTGCATGGCTACTGCTCCTCTGTTGGAAAGAATAATGACCAAAAGTCAGCGTGTTTATACCGTCTGGTAAAATGTATCTCTTTGTATTTAACGATTGTTTAACCTGGGATGCTGTGTAAATCTTGTGATATTTGTATCAAATTTGTATCATAGGGCGAGAACAGCATTCGTTTTTTTTATAATTCTCGTGCGATAGTTGTTTGTCCAAACCACTTTTTTGACACCCTTTTCCTTTTTTATAATATTCCCAGAGTCTAAAATGATTGGAGAGAGAAGGAGGAAGTTAAAAATGAGATCTACTTTAAAATCTGGGGATTCCCCTAATATTTAAAGAAAATTTCTATTTTTTTGGACCACGATTTTGGCCAGACTCTCCTTCCTATACTACTGCCTACATGTATAGTTTAAATTTAACAGGGCTAAATTAAGCTAACTGAATTGTTCAATAAAATGTGTTGCCGCTAAAACCTTCGGGAAGGTTAACTTTAATTACCCCACCGCCACGACCACCAACAATGAGTTTTGAACAACAAAATATTAGAAAATAACTCATTGAAAACCGTCCAAACATGTAGCACAAACTTATTACAGGGTTTATATCTCTTAAGTGTGCACAAGTAAGAAATGCACATTTTGTGTCGAGTTACCGTGGACCGTGCCAATACAAAAACAAAACGTTCTTGCCCTATTATTCTGCACACACATTTGACAAGTCTCAAAATTGAAAGGTTGTGCCATGTGTTTGTACCTTTCTGAACACGAACGGAAGGTTCGTTGAAAAGCTTTTACTTTAATACCCAACCAAAATCTATCAGGAATAGCAAAATCATGGTAAAATAAATACATATTCCTGTTAAGAATTGTATAAACACATAGCCCTAGAAGGTTGCCATAATTATGGCGTCGTCGCGCAGGGAACTGCACAGGCAGCTCCGTTACAAATCCATACATTATTTAAAAAAGAACATATTTTATCTGCATAAATATTTTAGTTTAATATTCAAGGTTCCCAGAAGCATATGAATATTCCTCAAAGTGTAAAGAAAGATATTTCTGGGTCAAAATAGTCTTGACATGACGGCAACTTTGCAAACAAGAGAAATGTACCCCGTCGCTGGTGTGTGTGCGCGACATGCAAGGCTCGTTTCCCGGATTGCACGTGCACCAATTAGGGTCCGGCTTGCACAAACAGCACTTAAAAATCATACTTGATCTGCATAATATTTCTACACTTAAATAACGGGGGTTGAATTTATCCAATTGTTGGTGAAAACTGCAACTATGAGTAAGCCTACTCTCATCCGATTGTGGGTAGTTGCAGTTTTCATCCCCAATTTGGTAAATTTAACCCAAACGATTTTTTAGTGAGCAGGCGACGAGGTATTGCTCCTCTTTGCAAAGTTGCAGTCACGTTAACACGATTATAAGGCAGAAATATAATTGTTCACATTTTATTTCTGTAGGAAAATTGTCTATGCGCCTAGAAACGAACTATTAAACTGCAGGCAGAAACGATGCCCAGAATATTTATGCATGAGGTATAATTTTATAATTTGGCTTTCTAACGGAGCTCCTGTGCAGTTCCCTGTGCATTAACAAATACATAGAAACATCTTTGATTTATATACTTTCGTCAGGAAATGTTAACGCAGTAGGGGGGGGGGGGGGGGGGTGGGGGGAGAAAGTGGGCGTCTTCTGGGCAAGATCTTCTTGGCAAGCAAAAATAAAGGGACTTAGAAATACAAGTAGAAACTGGGTCATAGAGGGAAGTGTACAGATGCTGAACCTACCGACAGAGTTTTTCGAAAGTCCGGGTGGATTTCCGACCACGATGCTTGGGCGATTTGGAAGCCCGCAAGGCCTAGAATCAGAGCGATTTTTAGCGCGCCAAACATCCCGAGAGTAGGCTGGAGTGGATTGCAGGCAGATTTCCCGTACGAAATGAAGTCAGTGCAGCTTAGGTGAGAAAATTACTGTAAGTGACTGCGACTCCCCAAAGCCAGAGAATTTGTACAGCCGCGTACGACGTCATCCCACCGCACATCCCTCCAATCACAGTGCAGGAATTTCTTATGCATCACTAGCCATTGTTAATCCCCTCTGTTCCTGGCGGCGCACGTATGTTTCCTTCGCCAACTTAGTTTTGCTCATTGTGCAGATCTGCAGTTTACCCTTTGTGCTGTACAAGTGACGTTATCAGCTTTTTTAAGCAATGAGGTGCTTATTTGCGTTTGAATAGGCATAATGTGTTGCGTAATTGAATTGCATATTAGCCTTTTACAAGCAGTGATATTCGTTGATTTCCTCAGTTGCTGTCATACTGGTTGCTGTCAGTTGCTGGGGTTCATCTGGGGCCGAGGTGGGCTAGCAGTATATGGGCAGAATACGGGCCGTCCCATATGGGCATTATATGGGGTTCATCTGGGGCTTAGGTGGGCTAGCAGTATATGGGCAGAATACGGGCTGTCCCATATGGGCATTCTAAGGGCTTCATCTGGGTCCAAGGTGAGCCAGCAGTATATGGGCAGAATACGGGCTGTCCCATATTGGCATTCTATGGGCTTCATCTGGGGCCCAGGGACTAGCAGTATATGGGCAGAATATGGGCTATGCTTTTACTTTTCCAAGGTAAATACTTTGACTAAGGACAGCATCATTAAATGTTTAAGACTAATACGAGTACCGTCATCAATAGTTTTATTGTAAAAATTACATTTTGTACACAAGATGAAATAGAGGAAGTCATTAATTTTAAAATGATAAGCCCATGAGGCACCATAACACATCCAGGGAGGCTATGATTTAGCCATGTTAAGATTGTTGGAGTCAATTACATACTATATTTTCCGATGTTAAAATTTATCACTTGCCTCGTGCGATTTTTTGTTAATAAAAGCCCTCCATGATGCAAAGTAGGAACAATGCTAACTTTGAACTGGACCATTCACCATTGTGTTGACAAATTTTAGGAAATACATTTACTTCAATGTCATTGACACTGCATCAATAATTATCTTAATGGAGCTGGATAAATTGACCAGAACATCAACAATAAAACAATTTTCATGCAAAATTTTAACAGAAATGTTCTTAACCTTGTTGGCTATTCTGTATTGAAGTTAACCTTAAAGTACCAAGGAAGTGGACGGTGATTTTTACAAGACACCGACATGAAATTTATTTCTTTCGAATGAAGTCAACCTGATACAAGTAATAATAACATTGGATGGCTTTTTTCAAGGGATACAAGAATATAATTGCTCTCGTTATAACAATATCGCATATTCGACTTGGTGCATTATTGTTGTTGCTTGTGCAATATATTCTTGCATCCCCTCAGTCATCAGATATTATACAAGGTGTATAAATAAAGGTAATCCAAAACAAAATAGAGTTTACCGAAGTCTGACGTCAGTTGGCATGACAACTGGCTCCAAACAAATGGAGATTTCGACTGTTCCTTTGTTAACTCATTATTTTTGGATTACCTGTTTTGACATTCACTAAAGTTCATTGCCATTGAATCCTCGCTTTCTTCTTGGATATGCTGAGCCAGTTGTCCAAATTGTCGCTTACTCCGTCCTCCTTTCAAATCTTTGGAATTGTAGAGGCGAAGGATGTGATGCATGATGTTACCTCGTCCCGTGTTTCCTCTTTTGTTCTGTATTATGCGGTACACTGAGCCCCTGAAAATGAAAACATTGCATGAGTATCAAGTATCAACCTGAAATAAGTTGTAACAATTATTACCTTTAATCAGCAGACAAATTAGTGTGCATTTGCAAATGGCAAATTTGAGTAAAGGCTGGGCGAATTAGGAAGCTATTTTTCTGCAGCAACAGACTTCAAATTTAACTATAGCTTTATACATGTACATGTACATGTACATATTGTCATAAAGAATACATGCAGTGTAAATGTTCCTCTCTTTAGATCTATGTGAAAATGAACGCTTCAGTGACACTTTAAATTTCGCCACATCGATCCCCATGTTGGTACATAACCAATTAATTAAGCTACAATCAAATCGGATCTATAGTTTCCTAGATACAGGCCTTAGAAAAATGCCAATTTGACGTCATATGCCTTGTGATCATGATGTCATTTCAATTTTCACTTATTACACATTTTGGTCTAGGTACATGCCAATTGAGTAACAACCAAATCGAACCCATAATTCTATAGTTGTAAGCCTTAGAATACTATAAAGAAAAGTGCATATTTGATGAAAGATCACAATTTTCAATTCACAACTTCTCCAGGTATTTTTTCGTCTATGGCAAGTTTCAAGGTTGACCTGTATATGCAGAAAACGTCATTGTAGAATAAGATATTCAAATGTTAACAAATTTATCATAAGTCACTTACCAGTTAAAATACAGCTCTGGGACTTAACTCTTTCGAGTACAAAAAACGTGCTGCTGGCCCATCAAAATACGGCAAAATCCGGGTTTGTGCACTTTAAGCAGGGCTAAATCTGGGCTTGGACTGCCACCTGAAGGAAAAAAAGAAAGATACAGGAAATAGGGTGGTTGGACTATAGATGTACATGTAGATGGAACAGCACTTTAATAATAGATGTAAAATAACACAATCTCAATCAACTGTGCATATAGTCTTCCACTTGCCTCTTCTCAATGAAATAAGCCAGCCCAAGGACTGGATGTGTGGCCATGAGGCCTCCCTTCGCCATATATGCTTTACTACATGTATAGCCATGCCCAAAGGCTACACTTGCTAAAAAATTACTCAGGAATGTCCATCCAAGGACACATGTGGGTCATGTTTCCACAAGACCCACTGTGTCCTTGGATGGACTGCACAGTCCTATGGGCCTCATTAGGTATGCAAATCCTCTGGCCTGTAGCTGGTGAACTGATAAGAACAAAGGACTAAGGCATGGGTGTATACATTTGTGCATGGAGAAAAGATGATTTGTGTCAGGTACATGCATGGAGGAAGGTTAGTCCTTCCTCCATGGTACATGGGTGGTCATGGAGGAATCTGATGTGGTCAAAATACATGCAGTTACAAAATATGAAAAAGCCTCTGTAAATGTATATGCAAGAAGGGATCTTAAAATGACTGTGGACCCTTCCTCATCCAAGGGATTACATATACATGGAACTTAAATGTAAATGTTCTGAACTTGAGGGATGGTAAATTCCACCAACGTACGTACTCTTTATTTACAAAACGTGGGAAAAATTGGTCAACTTCAATGATAATTTAAGAGAAAAGAGCACCTGAAATGTTTAAAAAGAACAAAAGTGTAAGTTGCCAAACACTAAACTCAACATTCATCAAAACTTTCAAGGTTCAAACTGATCGAGTCAAGAAAAGATGGGAGAAAACAATCTAAACTCAAGAAAACTGTACACTGTACGTACATATGTACATCCTTACCTCCATGGTACTTGTGTGTATTTAGAGGGGCTATTATAATAAAACTGGGCAATGTGAATAGCATAAGGAAAATGCAAAACTAGATTTATACATTAATAGGAAAAAAATCATTGCACTTACCAGCAAAACAGAGCAGGACGAAACTGCATGCAATGAGGAGCAATTATGGGCTCGTGTGTTGTTGCCTGTGTGCTGTTGGTCTGCTGAATGAATGACCTCTGTACTGTATAAAGTGGCTATAGGCCTACACGTACACAGGAATTCAGTTTGGACTAGAATAAACAACAGACTGCCTCTCCCAACCATGGAGGAAGGATATATCCTTCCTCCACGTCCCAACTAAACACAGTTTACAGGGACATATCATCTAAAAAACTTAAATGTTTTATGCTTCTTTGCTTTACTACCATGGGGGAATAAGAACATGCACAATTTTTAATCTTTTATTAGAGTTAAAGTAGAATTATCTGAACAAAATAATCTTTTCGAACGAAAATATCAGAACTTGAAAACCCACAACAGAATGCCAGGTCACTCAGCTTAGATGGAGCATGGAGGAATGATATCCTTCCTCCATGGATGGAGTGACCATGGAGGTACCATGATTTCAAGGAGGATTGTAGTTCAGGACACCTTCGTCTCTAGCTTGCCCATTTCTCCCATCGACACCCATATGGGCCCGCCCATATTCTGCCCACATGGGCTTGCCCAGGTTTTTCCCATGTGACACCCATATGGCCCGCCTATATTCTGCCCATATGTGCTTGCCCAGGTTTTTCCCATGTGACACCCATATGGGCCCGCCCTTATTCTGCCCACATGGGCTTGCCCAGGTTTTTCCCATGTAACACCCATAGGGCCCGCCCATATTCTGCCCACATGGGCATGCCCAGGTTTTTCCCATGTGACACCCATATGGGCAATCCCATATTCTGCCCACATGTGCTTGCCCAGGTTTTTCCCACATGACACCCATATGGGCCCGCCCATATTCTGCCCACATGTGCTTGCCCAGATTTGTCCCATGTGACACCCATATGGGACCGCCCATATTCTGCCCACATGGGCTTGCCCAGGTTTTTCCCATGTGATACCCATATGGGCCAAGCCATATTCTGCCCACATGGGCTTGCCCAGGTTTTTCCCATGTGACACCCATATGG
Source organism: Hippasteria phrygiana (assembly GCA_037893225.1). Classification (NCBI taxonomy): domain Eukaryota; kingdom Metazoa; phylum Echinodermata; class Asteroidea; order Valvatida; family Goniasteridae; genus Hippasteria; species Hippasteria phrygiana. The sequence continues at coordinate 24,290 of JAZGUH010000431.1, forward strand.
GCAATTCCATATTCTGCCCACATGGGCTTGCCCAGGCTTTTCCCATATGACACCCATATGGGCTATACCATATTCTGCCCATATGGGCTGGCCCAGGTGACACCCATATGGGGCCGCCCATATCGTGCCCACATGGGGCTTTCCCAGGTTTTTCCCATGTGACACCCATATGGGCCCGCCTATATCCTGCCCACATGTGCTTGCCCAGATTTTTCCCATGTGACACCCATATGGGCCCGCCTATATTCTGCCCACATGGGCTTGCCCAGGTTTTTCCCATGTGACACCCATATGGGCAATCCCATATTCTGCCCACATGGGCTTGCCCAGGTTTTTCCCATGTGACACCCATATGGGCCCGCCCTTATTCTGCCCACATGGGCTTGCCCAGGTTTTTCCCATGTAACACCCATAGGGCCCGCCCATATTCTGCCCACATGGGCTTGCCCAGGTTTTTCCCATGTGACACCCATATGGGCAATCCCATATTCTGCCCACATGGGCTTGCCCAGGTTTTTCCCATATGACACCCATATGGGCTATACCATATTCTGCCCATATGGGCTGGCCCAGGTTTTTCCTATGTGACACCCATATGGGGCCACCTATATCCTGCCCACATGGGGCTTGCCCAGGTTTTTCCCATGTGACACCCATATGGGCCCGCCTATATCCTGCCCACATGGGCTTGCCCAGGTTTTTCCCATGTGACACCCATATGGGCCCGCCCATATTCTGCCCACATGGGCTTGCCCAGGTTTTTCCCATGTGACACCCATATGGGCCCGCCCATATTCTGCCCACATGGGCTTGCCCAGGTTTTTCCCATGTGACACCCATATGGGCCCGCCCATATTCTGCCCACATGGGCTTGCCCAGGTTTTTCCCATGTGACACCCATATGGGCCAAGCCATATTCTGCCCACATGGGCTTGCCCAGGTTTTTCCCATGTGACACCCATATGGGCAATCCCATATTCTGCCCACATGGGCTTGCCCAGGTTTTTCCCATATGACACCCATATGGGCTATACCATATTCTGCCCATATGGGCTTGCCCAGGTTTTTCCCATGTGACACCCATATGGGCCCGCCCATATCCTGCCCACATGGGCTTGCCCAGGTTTTTCCCATATAATACCCATATGGACCAGCCCATTTTCGTGCCCATATGGGCTTGCCCAGGTTTTCCCCATATGATACCCATATGGGCCAGCCCATTTAGATCCCCATATGGGATAACCCATATGGGTCCCATATGGGATACATATAGGTTAGCCCAGGCCCAGATTGCCCACGTATTTCCCATATGGGCCCCACATGGACTTGCTACCTGGGTTCCTGGTGATTATTAGTGTGCAATACTTTTTCGGGGTCAGATTCACGAGTTCAAACCCGGTGTAGGTTGTGCTTCGATTCTGTAGCAGCAATTGATTAACTGAACCAGCGATCCGGGTGATTTTCGAATAGTGCATAATTCAATAGCTTTTAATTATATCGATACCAATCACTATAGAAATATGCCAAGAATCGATACTATTTACTTCCGACTTTACCTGACAATGTTACAAAGAAATATATATATATTACTTAAAAAATACGCCTGATTTTATGATGTGTGTCTTGGGAAACTTCTTGTGCACATGTATTTCTGGGGTACATCTGACAGAAAACCCCGATAAGAGATAATTTGAATGGTTCGTGTTGCCATAGCGTTTGTACAGTATTTTGGTAACACGTTTAGTAGCATCCCGACTTAAGACTATCTCACAGACATTATTATCAATGGCTACGGCTCTTCACCGTAGACTGTCAATGGCCAAATTCGAAGCCGTAGCCACAACAGATCCGATCCAGGCAACGGCGTATACTGTGCGACTGCAGCATACCAGCCTGTGAATATACTAAACAGATACACCTGCAATACACGTCAACATACGCGGCCAGACATCAACTGGGATTCAGACTTCTTTACCCAGCACGATATGGGGCAGAGAGGGTAGCCTACCCCCTTATGTCCATATACCCTATACACTCTCTAGACTATTGTTACCTAACACATCCCCCCTAGACATCTGACAAGAATTCTTGAGATTCCCGGAACACAATGACCAACACAAAAGAGGGGGGGGGGGGTGTCCCTCTGGCGAATTATTTTTTTCCCAAACGACGTCCGAATGATGCAATGTTGAGCGCCCTCTATAATACTTTTAATACACGTACGCATTATGTTATAGGGCTGGGTATATAATGAAATGAATTCTCATTTTCTGCCGAGCATTCCGATGGCTCAGTCGGTGGTAGATACGGTGTTAGACTGTGAAGTAGGAGATTGTGGGTTCGAGACTTCGACGTTACCAGTTTCTTCTTCTTCTAATTTCCAGCTTTGGAGGATTCTTTTTAAAGGGAAATATAGTCCGAAATTTCATTACGTTCGAACTCAGTTTGTTTTTCTAAATAGAACAAATTACCAATTCACAATAATACAGGAATATGTTAATAATTCTTTAACACCGAATTATTACGAGTGTCTACAGCCTGACGGTCAATCTAGCGCGCCGATCTGTGAGACTATTTTCTGTGAGTGGAGGAGAACCTGCGAGAGAGATTTTTGAGAGGGGGAGAGGGGAGGGAGGGAGAGATTTGGCACAGAATCGGCATTTACTATACTACTCCATGTCAGCTCACATCCAGTCAGCAGTAAGGGAAGAACTGGCAAAAGTGCTCACTGTTTCAACAACTTCAACTCCCACAGTGGCTGCCGCTGGACAATATCCACTGTGTAGGGACCAGCCAAGCACATCTTCAGGACTGGGGCTCGGGATGTTGCCATCACATCCATCACACCTGCTGCAAGCACAGCGTCTTAAGGAGAGGGGTAGGGTGTTGTTCCTACACACCAATTACATCAGCTACAGTCATCGCGTCTACTGATGAAGGATCAGTCAGGCCTCATACATGTATCTGGAATAACACCCCCAGGACTGGGGCCTGGCGGTGACGCGGGATTGACCAGAACTACCAGACAGACACTTAGCCAGTTCTCCAGGCACTGTGACATCACTGGGTATGGGGCTCGGTGGTGTTCTTCCGTGTGCCACTGCATCCTCGTCTACACATGTGCATCAGTTCCCCTATAGAGTCAACGACTTCGGGGTCTGTCCATGCAAGTAAGTTATTTGAGGTGTCTGGCGACCGTGGTTTTGCCCCTATGTCTGCTCCTTTACCATTATATTTTGCAATATCTTCCGATATAAAAAATACATTTTGGCAGAATGAATACATCGATTTTGGTGATCTCATCAATCCAACACAGGCCTCCCACATGAAGTTAATGGTGCGTCAGGGTGGCAATGGGTACAGCTCGGTTAGCTTTCTCAAAGGTGGAAAGAAGGAACTGAAAATGATCGGGAAATGGTCCTCCACTAATCCATTTTCTCCACTATTTTCTATTTTACAAAAGTACCCCTCTGAAGTAGGAATGCTTATGAAATATGGGGAGATCGTTCGCATGGTCGCGGAGGAGGGTGGTGACTTCAATTTCTACGAACAAAACAGATGTCATGGGACCTCCTGCATGCACCCCAGGTTGTACCTTAAGTCATTGCACCTGACCACGCAAACAGTCGCAATTTTTTCGTTGTGCCCTCCACAACCAATGTTTGTTCCCCGGGTTATTGTTTTCGATTCCACCGTGCCCAACCACGCTCACTCAGTTGCACATACCGCCACCAATGCTTCAACCGGGAAATCACCCCATTTCTAGATGCCAGTACAGGTTTAGTGCTTGGAGTAACCGGGCTTAAAGGAACCATGCTGCTCAAATTGACCGGATCACATTATATTTCATAAATAAATTCATTTATATGTATTACATGTGAAAAAAAGCCAAACTGGTTCAAGCGAAGTTTTAGTGTGATTATTTGCCGCTCAAAAATTGCCCCCCCCCCCTTTTTGAAATTAGTTGAGACTCAAATTGAGGGCGCTGTTCGTGACGTAGACCGAGGCACCGAAATTCATGGATCGACTCGATAGTCTGGACCCGGACCGTACACACACACTAGGTCTACACGTGCAATTTCGTAAGTTGCAACAACAACTAACATCGAACTTACCCTGATTTTCTCCCTTTTAGCGAAGGCTCCTCGGGGAATGGGCCGTTTAACTGCTTTCGCCTATATCTTACTCACATCTGGGAACTTTGTTGGGATGGCAGTGACTTGAGCATATTTTTAATGGTCATCCCAAAGGATTTAAAAAGATCAGTATCGAAACACCACGGCTCAAAGTGGTCGCTACATAACGCTGAAAAGCTGCTGGGGCCGGACCACTTTGCTCTTGTCACCTTCACTTTCGCAGTACAAATTCTCCGATATTTCGCATCAGTTGGAAATATATGAAGGCTTACTCCATCCGTCGTTGTTTTGCTGCACCCAGCAGCCACACACCTTGTCGGCATGGCCGAAAAACACTATATTTTGCTTAGATTTTGGACAAAGAATTTTCGCCGTACAATGTACACACAATGCATACCCGTGATGAATGGGTAATGTGCCTCGATCTACGTCACACACTTATGTTAATGAGGGTCCCACTCAGTGGGCGGAGTAGCTTGGACAAACATTTTCAAAAATTGTTTTCTCATATTTAATCTGGGAAAAAAAATTCTCTGGAAACAAAATATCATTGTCAAGATAATACTTTATAGGCCTATATGCCTAACATCGTTACTGAAAAACTACAAAAAGAGGATAATGCAGGCAGGTTAGCGGGCCCTTACACATATTGCACATATTACACATATTGCCAAATTTTGCTGTGCAAACAACTCGGCGTATCATTGGCAAAAGACAAAACAGAGGGGCCTGCAACATGCCTCACCTTTGCAGGAATAGAGCTAGACACCGTATGAAAGCCCGACTTCCATCGGACACAAATCTCAAGGCCATTGAGAAGATAACTTCCTTGTCTATGAAAAAGAAAGTTACTCTGCACGACCTGCAGTCTCTGATAGGTTTACCAAACGTTGCATGTAAGACTGTCGTTCCGGTTAGGGCTTTTCTGAGTAGGCTCATAAATTTAACATTAGATGCAAGGGCTGACCTGGCTGCGTGGCAGTTTTTCTTGGAAAATCACAACTGTAAAGCATTTTTCCTGTCAGACACTTGGCTCAGCAATGAAGCTCTGCAACTGTATACTAATGCATCAGGGGCTCTGGGCTATGGGGCCCCTTTTTGGGGAGTCAGTGGTTCAATGGTCAGTGGCCAACAAATTGGGTAATGGAAAATATTACTATAAAAGAGTTCCACCCCATTGGGGCATGTTGCGTCAGTTGAAGTGTGGGCCAGTTCCCTCGCTAACAACAGTTTATGCTGCATACTGACAACAAAAGGCCCTTGTACATCACCACTGCCTCTAGGGATAGGAAGATTATAGTCTTAGTTCGTTGGTTTAATATCCAGTGCATGCGCTACAATATATTGTTTAAAGCTGAACATGTACCGGGCAGTTCAAATGTGTTAGCTGACCATTTGTCTCGTCAACAGGTCAGTACGTTCAGACACAGTAAAGGAGTAATTACAAAAATTGGAAATTGAGAGAAATTTGAATCCTGTGTCACCGCCTCTGTATATTTTTCTGTCTGTATTTAACCCGAAAAACGCTACAGTACCGTAACAAAGCCCTGTAAATGTATTATTTTGCATGTACGGGTAAGAACAAAACAAACAGTTTAAATGGCGCCACCAACATTGAATTCCACACATCTCTTGAAACAGGTTGCTCTCGAACTGTCGGCCCTGGTCGCTGTGCAATTGTCGTGGTACACCAAATCGAGAAACAAACTCCGTGACAAAGACATTGGCGACTGTCTGGGCTGTAATATCCTGTACGGGAAAAGCCTCGGTCCACTTATTGAATTAGTCTGTTATGACAATGATGTATCGGTTCCTCCTGGTCTCGGTAAAGGGAAATGGTCCAGTGATATCAATAGCGACCCTCTCCATTGGGACTCCAGAGACCTGTTGTCTGATTGGCGCACTTCCTCTGATGGGAGGAGGTTTGCCTTTGGCACATTGGAGGCACTGGGTACACCACGTCACCACTGAGTCTCTCACGTTCTCCCAGAAGAATCTTGACTTCACCTTGACATGCATCATGTTAATGCCTAGGTGGCCAGCCGTGGAGTCGCCATGAAGTTGCTTGAGAACCTCGTTGCTCATTGTGCAGATGTACAATTTACCCTTTGTGTTGTACAAGTGACGTCAGATCAGTTTCCTTTTTCCACCATTACCGCGTCCCCGTTGCCTCCAGAGTCCCGCCTGATACCGACGGGTGGTGAGTAAACGGTCGGTGAACCATGTCGGTTCAACGATGGCCCCATCGTGTGACACAGCGTCGCTAAAGAGTTCCTCCGGTACTTCAACACGGGGCGGCGGTGTCGGTGTGGATGCCTCAGGTGAATATCCCCCGGCGGCCGCTGCCGGAGCGATCCCCGGCAGTGACAGGAACGAACGCTCCGGATCAAAAGCACGAGGAGCTTCGTGTGGCATGTCAACCACAAAACTAGACATGTCGCCTTGCGGGGCTGCAAAAATCGGGGGCGGACGGGCGTAAGGGCTGTGCACCGGGGTGATGCCTAAAACATGTTGGTTAATCAAGCAGTGATTCGCAACTACCAGATAATGCACCAACATGGAAAACGGACAAACGGCTGCCAATGTAGCGTGTTTCGGTTTAAATACAGACAGACAAAGATAATTACTCCATGACTCTGAAGATTAACACACAATTATTACTGATTGGTTTGTGATTTACCTTTTAACGACAGCTGGGGGTCACGGTTACACACACAGCCAGCCCAGCTTAAGCTATTCCTTTCGAGTCTCAGCGGAAACTCCCCGCCCGCGCGTCCGCAATTCCCGCCGTTATTGCGCTGACCTACGTTGACCCCAGCCTCCATTAACAGCGCCATTAACAATCAACCAAAACAAGCCAAAACAAAGAAAATTACAAAATGGCACGGATCCGCCCCCCGGGCATTATTTGCTGGAGTTTTCAGGTTTTTGTCATGTGAACCGTTGATCATCATGAACATGTAACAGACTTAACTGTAGCTTACTCCTATTTACTCATGTACTGATAAACATTGAAGCAAATAATTTGTCCTATTATTTTGTTATTGCCATCCAGAGTTAGGCTGCGTCCAAATCGCTTTTCTAGGGCTATTGTCTATGTTCGTCCATTACAACTACGCGTGACGTAGCCGTAGCTGTAGCTCTAGACGCCTATTTCGGACACGGCCTTATTCCCTAATTTCAGGGTTTACCCAAATCAAAATAGCGCACTCTGTTGCGTCCACCGTATCCCAAGAAGGCTAATGCCCGAATCGGTTGCATCATTTTAGGATGAAAATACATAATGTAGTATTAATGTGCCCACTTTGTTATGTGGCCTTCTGTTTAAGATATTTATCGACAGGGGGGGGGGGGGGGGGGGGGGGGTGTGATTATACCCCTCACAGGGGGGAATATTATAGGAAATGGCGGTATTGTACGATATGGAATCGAAAGAAAAATAATGAATTATTAATAAAGATATATTCTAAACATTATTGTGTTTATAATAAACTCGCATTTAATGCTAGACTGGTGATGGCGGAAATTAGAGGGCAACAACAAAATTTGCGATTTATCCAAAATATTCGCTTGATTACTTTGACTGCACTACATTTATGAAACAAGTGACGTTTTAAAGATATGCCAACTGCACATGTTTATTGCTTAATAAACAAATCTCTTCAGGGGCGGATCCAGGAGTTTTTGCAAGGTGGGGGGGGGGTTCAGAAATTTGCCCCGAAAAGTGACTCCAAAAATGTTCTGTCTGCAAAAAAATAATTACAAGCGGGGGGGGGGGGGGGGGGGGGGGGGTTCGACCCCACCCCTGGATCCGCCCCTGTATTAATTCTGTTGAAACACACACATCACTTTGTTTTAGCAGTATCTTGTTTTTCTGTTTTGTCCATGTCATTGTCACTTTGAGGACATACATTTGAACAAAACACAAATGGGGAATTATTATCATGCAGTTGAATTTACATTGCAAATGGTAAATTCCTATAGTCTTTTTTTCTTCAGATACACGGACGATGTTACAAAATACAGGGCATGCGAGTGGTCTGTTAAAGAACACAATGATATAGTTTTCTGCCTTATTTATTTAGTATTTCTTTTATGGGGACAGTGAATAAATAAAACTGTACTATATCTAAATTAAGACCTGCATTCAATTCCCACTCTGAAAGAAGTGTAGATTGGCGTTTTTGTTCCAACATAAACATGTACAAAGTTATGTATACTTTCCTAAATATTTTTCTGGGTTTTCCCTAAAACAAGCACAGGATCCTAATATGGCTTGTTGCATAGTATATTCAACCTGACATGCCTGCACTGAGAAATCATGGGGGTTAAATTTACCCAATTGTGAGTGAAAACTCCAACTACCCAAAATTTGAGTAAATCTATCTGAACACAATCGGATCAGAGAATGCTTACCCACATTTTGGGTAGTTGCAGTTTTCACCCACAATTTAGTAAATTTAACCTCCATGATTTTTCAGTGTGTGCCACTATTTCTTGGCCTACCTGTTACAGGTCTTGACCTTAGGGGGAAAAGGGCCAATCCATTTTATGTTTGCCTTGACTACATTCAAATTTCAGGGGGCACCGAGGCCAACTAAAAAATATATTCTATTCAAATATCTGATTCCCTAAATAAAATAGCCAATCCCTTAAAATATGAAAAGAAATCCTATTTTTTAATAAACTGTCTAACCCTTTGAAAAAATGATCTGTGTCTGTAGCTGTGGGCTACTGCACAATCGCCTATGGTTGGGCTATCACGTGCAGGTAATGATTAAAAACATCGCAATTCAATAAAATATCCAATCACTTAAAATTGTGATTGAAAAACTATAGTCCCCTCAAAAAGAAAATGCTGACCCTGATACTCAATTTTAATAAAATGGGTCATCTCATCATGTTATCCATTACAAAAATGTTTGGCATATCCAAATTAAACGGAAGACTTTTGAGATGCTGGGGTGGCAGGAGATATAACGGTCCTTTTTGCTAGTCCTGAGCATGCGCGCGTAATTCTAAGCATGCGCGGGTAGTTCGGAGTCTGCGCACGACTGGTGTGAACAGTGAAAAACTATATACCGGTATGTCTGCTGCCGCCAGCGTCTCAGAAGTCTCCCAATGAAAGAAATGGTGGCGGGGGCGTGGTTAAGGAAACTGGGGTTAATTTTGGACAGAGGCTTCACTACGAAACTCTGTTATCATTGGGGATCGGAAATGGAAGGCTAAAATATTAAATAAAGTATTTTTCAATGTCGTGTGACAGTAATGTAAATGTCTTGGTTTTAGAAGAAAGAAGCTGGTGTTACCGTATCATTTCTTTACAATATGAATGAGTTTCCAAGGATGTCACAATCCAGTGTTAAATGAACACACGAACGGAGTTTCGAATGACGCAAACCAACCTACGAACGGTGTTCGCGAACAGGATTTCCACACCCCACTATATGGGGAGTAGATGAAGAACGTCAAGAACAAAGATGGCGGACTTATCCTCCCGGAACTTGCGTACATTTTTTGTGAAATTGGAAGCACTCATTCAGTCTAGGAACAGTATAAAATATGTAAGAAAATACAATTGTACGTGATCATAGGAATAGGATTTTCTTTGCCAATTTATATTTCTGTTCCAGGATTTCAATTATTTTTGTAAGATCGTGAATGTTCCTTTCTTTTCATTCGGAGTATTAATACGGCGGCTGCCATCTTGAATTTTTGCTCAGATGCACTCCACACGGCGCTTTGGCGTTCGCAATCGGCAACCAGAGAACATCTGTTTGCATGTCTGCTGCGGCCGCCAGGCAGCGTCTCGGAAGTCTTTCAATGAAAGAAATGGCGGCGGGGGCGTGGTTAGGGAAACTGGGGTTAATTTTGGACAGAGGCTTCACTACGAAACTATGTTATCATTGGGGATCGGAAATGAAAGGCTAAGATTAAATAAAGTATTTTTCAATGTCGTGTGACAGTAATATCAATTTCTTGGTTTTAGAAGAAAGAAGCTGGTGTTACCGTATCATTTCTTTACAATATGAATGAGTTTCCTAGGATGTCACAATCCAGTGTTAAATGAACACACGAACGGAGTTTCGAATGACGCGAACCAACTTACGAACGGTGTTCGCGAACAGGATTTCCACACCCCACTATATGGGGAGTAGATGAAGAACGTCAAGAACTTATGGCGGACTTACAGGACCTTCCGGAACTTGCGTACATTTTTGTGAAATTGGAAGCACTCATTCATTCTAGGAACAGTATAAAATATGTAAGAAAATACAATTGTACGTGATCATAGGAATGGGATTTTCTTTGCCAATTTTTATTGCTGTTCCAGGATTTCAATTATTTTCTTAAGATCGTGAATTTTCCTTTCTTTTCATTCGGAGTATTAATACGGCGGCTGCCATCTTGATTTTTTGCTCAGATGCACTCCACACGGCGCTTTGGCGTTCGCAATCGGCAACCAGAGAACATCTGTTCGCGAGTTACCCGAGAACGGGGTTTCGAATACACCCCGTATTTCTGGCGACTAGCATTGTATTGATTGTGCGGATCAGCAAACAAAACATGTTGTTGTTTTCTTGTTCAAAAAATCCCATAATAATCACAAAATCCTACAATCTTTGCCCTCATGACACCTTAATGGCTCCTCTCTCTCCATCCTCAACAAATCCATCCTTGAGTTCCGTTTTCCGTCTTTCTCCCGTAGTCTTGTTCCCAGTCGCTTCATTTGTGGTCCCCCGCTCCCCTGCCGTGTCTTGTTCTGGTTCTCCTCCTGCGCACATCGCATCGCCCGGCATGTCCTCCCTGATGACCTCTCCATCTTCCCCTCTCCTGACCCTGTTCCTCTTGTAGTCGCGCCCCGCGACCTTCTCCCCGTCTAGTGATCGTCTCACGTCCTCCATAAACTTGTCTTGGCTGCCTTGACGGATTTGTGGTACATAGGAATCCTCAATGTTGGGGTTGTGTATGAGAAAGAGGATTCTTTGGACTACGTCCTCCAAGGTCATGGAGGAAGACCATTCCTCCCCCTCCAAAGTATGAAGGCATATGTTACCGTATTCGTCAATGTTCGGGTGGTAGATTTGTGTAATGCACGTTACATCATGGGCTAGGTCTGGGTAGTAATAACTACGAATTATCTGAAAGTGAGAAACAAAATGAATATGCCTATAATTTAATTATAAGAAAGTATACCTTTTTATAATAAAAAATTCACGTATTTGTTTTACAGTGAAAACCAATGCCATGTAAATTTTCACTGTGAGTAACCGCAATTGGACTGCGCGTTATATTTTACGGGCAAACCCGTATAAACGGCCGCTTATTACGTACAATGTAGGCCTGCAATTGCACGACCAATCAGAAATGAGGAAATTTGTGTTAATGAAAGTCAGGTTAAAACCCTTCGAAGCCGAATGATCAAGCCTATTAGGCGCAAAAGAAATTGCCAACAGGCCGGATGACGTCTATACACGCCATTTTCTGCATTTTCAATCCATTGATGGATTTGTGTTACACTTGGCTGCACAAGCCTCTTGTTTCCGTTTCGCTTGAATGCATAGGCAGCCCAGGCACCCCGGCGCCTCACTATAAATAACCGTACTCAATGGGTTCAATATATGTATTGATGACATCATGGCAGTGTTTACCGATGACATAAGTTTTCAGTGAGGGGTCACCGCTCGACGCCGTGCAGAACGCCGACGTACGATCGGTTTTTGACCAAAAGACAGTCAAATGTGCAGTTTTAGCCCAATCTGTCGTGGAAGATAACACCGTCATAGCCAATAAAAGATAAGTGCAGGGGATTTTCCTCGGGAGTCACAATGTTGAAAAATGAACGTGGAAAATGCTAGTGTATGTAAAAATCGTATACGATCCGCGGCGTGAGCCCCATTTTCCTCCCATGATGAACTGTGGTAAACATTACGTAACGTCATCAATACACAAGGTTATTTCAGTGTTTAGTCCAAAAATACACTTTCTTGACCATAATGTGTTTTATTCAAACAATTTCACAATAGAATTTTGCAAACATATGTAAACATTCTCATTACGCATCTCCTGTTGTATTCAAATATTTAAATTGTTCATGGGAAACCATGGGATAGGCTGTTTAGAAAGCTAAAGCACGAAAACATTCAGTGTGTAGTGTTTCGCAGGTTATCGTACCTTTGTATACTCTACCAGAGTAATGTATTAGGTTACTTCAATGTTGTCGTTTCTGTTAATTTGCAGTTAATCATTGCCAACTAGCTTCCAGTACCCATACAAACAATTTCTATGGAATTCTATAAAATGCTTTATAGAGTTCTTTAGAACTCTATAGAACTGTATAGAACAAAACAAAATTCCATAGAATTTTCTTAGCTATTTTGTATAGAATTGTTTTTTTTTCTATAGATGTTTATAGAGATGTTCTATAGAGATCTATAGAAATTTCTGGTGCATAGAGTTGTACTCACTTTATATGTATAGAGCTCTATAGAAATACTTTATATGTATAGAGCTCTATAGAAATACTTTATATAGAGCTATATAGAAATATTATGACGTTTTCGAGCATAGGGAGACCGGTTACCGTTTTTCTTTGGGTATGGGGCGACCGACCGCCTTAGGGCGACCGATTAACGGTCGCCTTAAAGGATAACCAATAGGACAAATTTGGGTTAGGTGACATTTTTTAAAATGCACAAACGCCATAGACCGGTCGCCCTAATGCGGGAAGGGGCGTTATATATATATGATATGAGTTGTGCACACTTTCTGAGGTTTTAGAAATCTCTGGTTGTTCATTATAGAGTTTTATATACATAGTTTCTTTAATGTGTAAACACATCCGTTCCTGCGCCAGTTAAAACAAATCCCAAAAGTCGAACTACTAGGGGTTGGGTTTAATGGAGGATATATACACAAAACATGAGAGAATTACCTTTATTTGAAAACAAATTTACTCTATAAAACTTTATATTACAGATATCTTTACCAAAATATTTCTTTAGGGAGCTATAGTCCAATTCTTCATTGAGAATAGTTTATTAAGCCAAACAGGAAGTGTATAGGGGAGATGGGGGTTAGTTGCACTGGGTATAAGTTGAAACATTGAGATTTTTTCCATAGCTACATGTAGCTGTGGAAAAAAATCTTAAAATGACCCCCATCTCCCCTACAGACCCTGTGTACAGACCAAAGCCTACTGTTACATCATCAAGAGTCATGTTACAATAGACTTACAGTGCAGCATGGGCCACAACTCACATGACAAGGTGACCTTGCTGCTTGCATACCACCGATAAACGGTCAGTGTGGGAAATTTGAAATCTGCACTGCAGTCAGTTGAATGTCAGTGCAGCAGTGCATGTACATGTAGTCTTAAAATGGCAGAAATTGTATAAAACAGGGTCAAACTCATGGATATTTGCATGGCATTCATGCCTGTGGACATAATTTACTGCTCATGTACACACTCAACCTGTACATGACCTGTACAAAATACAGTGGTGATTGCTGGATGGATATGGACGGACTAGTCTTTGGACTGGACATAATGGATAAACTCACAACTGGTACAAGCATGGAGGTAGGAAAAAGCAACATGTTGAACCATGTCAACAACTCACAAGCTGTTTGTATGCGGTAAGTCTACAATAGTAGTTCGGTTGGCCGTGATAAACTGTAGATGTATCTCCATCACACTGATAGAGCATGTCATGTGAACCCGATGTAGCCAAGTTGTTACTTCTATTTTACTCGATCACAGACTCAGTTATTGCCATATTTTAAACCGAACTGATTTTATTAACCGGATTGATATTATTTTGCAACCAGATAAAATAACTTGCCGACAAAATCTGTCCTTGAAGTTGATGTCTGATTTTCGGGTTTTATGTGATTTTTTTTGAAAAGTTTCTGTTTCTGTAAAAAAATTACCAAATTACCATAAAAATACGGCTTATTCCATTAAGTTTTACCCCATTTTGTTGCTGCTGTGCATTTCTTTCTCCCAAAGTTCTAATGGGATTGGGATGGGGGTACACTGTAAAAATCAACGGCTAACACTTTTTTAACAATTCAACGCGTTAATATTAATACTTTACACGTAAATGTATATGAGGCGTTGCACGCGATTAGCACTAAAACACGTACGTTTAAATAGGCGTTGGTGTTAATGATTATTAACATTCTATAGTTCGTCAAACAATCCACTAGGAAAATTTGAATACATGTCAGTATGTTTGTTCGGGTGGGCGCTAGTCAGAAGTCATAAACCCAGAATGCCGTAAATATAATTCGTCAAGAAATCCACAAGGAAAACTGACTAGGTAAATTTGAATACATTTTCAAAGTGAACAAAGAAACTGGCAGGAGCGGGATTCGAACCTGCGACCTATGGGTTACCGTACCGGCGCTCTACCAACTGAGCTATCTTGCCCTATGTTAATATCTACCTAAATGAGCACTTTAAGCGTTGATAATCATCAAAACCAACGCCTATTTTAACGTGTTTTAGTGTTAATCGCGTGCAACGCCTCCAATACCTTTACGTGTAAAGTATTAATATTAACGCGTTGAAGTGTTAAACAAGTGTTAGCAGTTGATTGTTACAGTGTATAGGACGGGGGAGCACAAGTGGTGGAGGGGAAAAGACCTCAATGGATCGAGGAGGGCCATGACACAATACCTCTACACCCGTACGTACCACTCCAAAACGGTAATTGAAATATATCTATTTCAATATCTATTCGGGTCATTTCTTTCCGAAAATCTTGAAGAGTTTTGAGGGCAGAAGCCGCTTGGTACTTTGTTTGATAATGATGACAATGACTACGCAATGACGATGATGGCGACATCCTTAAAATACTCTTTTCTCATGATCATTTTGGTCCTAATCTTCATTAAGTTTTCGCATTTGCCTAGACAAACTTTTAAAGAGGTTTCTAACATTTTTTTATAAAAAAAAATTACAGTAAGAAACGTATACAGTACATATCTAAATGTAAAAAGGAAGAGTTTTTATTGAATTCACCTTGTTTCTATAGGAAAAAGCCTTGTTTCTACAGAATATCTATGAAATTCTATAGAACTTTCATAGAAGCATATCATTGAAACTCTATAAAATTTCAATATGCATTTTATAGGAAAGTTATAGAAAAGTGGCCCAATTTTCTATAGAATCTCTATAAAAACTCTATAGAAAGTCTATAAAAATTATTTTGAAACTCTATAGAAACTCTATACAAATTATATAGAAACTCTATACAAATTCTATAGAAACTCTATAAACACTCTATAAAAACTCTATAAAAACTCTATAAAACTCTATAGAAAAGTGGCCTAATTTTCTTAAGAATCTCTATAAAAACTATATGTATTCTATAGAAAAGTTATAGAAAAGTGGCCCAATTTTCTATAGAATCTCTATAAAAAGTCTATAAAAACTCTATAAAAAGTCTATAAAAACTCTATAAAAACTCTATAAAAACTCTAAAAATTCCTTTATATATTTTCTATAGAACACTCTATAGAACTTCTAGATTTTGTTTTATAGAATTCTATAGAACATTGTATTTACAGACTTATCACTATACAAAATACGGTTTATCAGTAAATTTAAAATGGTTCGACCGTAAAAAAACCGACGGGTGGCACCTCGCTGCACGCCTTTCAATCGGTAATTTAACGGGCAATTGTTTACAGTGTATTAAACAGGATTTGCACTTTGCGATGTCGTAGAGTTGGCATTGTAAACAATGAGTCTAACACTTGATTAAAAAAGTACATGTCGTCAGTAATGCTCCTAAATACCACGAGTGCATGGGCTTGTTACTGGTGGTGCATTAAAACAATAATAAGGAGGTAATAATGAAGTATTGGCTCACCGTGAACTCGAACTCCCCGTCCTTGTACGGCCCACTGTCCGGAATTACAGCCACCGTGATGGGTTCTTCGAGGTCATCTTCATCCCAATCCACCAAACGGGCCTGGTCCCCTGACATACTGGCGATGTTCTTCATCAGACGGTGGAAACCTTTCACCAAGCTCAGCCCGGGCGTCGCTCCCATGCCCTCGGTAGCCGTGAACGTTGTATGTATACTGCAGTTTCCTAATTTCAGAATTAACTTGATTGTGGAGTTCCAACATTCCTAACCGTGATTCATGCTGTACGTTTTTTTGCATAGGTATATGATGGATTTATACTATCTTTTTAAAATCCATAATCACTGAATGTTGATTTCTTCGGTGCTACTCTATATATGCCCACATGTATGATCCCGGCCTTTTATACGGTGTAGCTTACACTGCTGAGGAAATGACACAATCTTGCATCATCGGTTAAACGCAGGATATTGCACCACATGCGCACATATTGCGCACACACATTGCGCACACAGTTTTGCAAACAGCTGAGGGAACACACAGACATCCAAATGACGTCATGCGTGAGAAAAAAATCTCTCCTGATTGTTTTATAATTGCGAGTGACTGTGGACGACTTTCACGCATAATTAATACTATGACACGGTCTTACATCACCCGCTAGGACTGGGGGGGGGGGGGGGGGGGGGGGGTTGGGAGTGGTGGGGGGGTTACACTTTCTCAACGTTGGCGGCGCTATTTAACCTCTTGTTTTGTTCTTACCCGCACACGCAAAATAAGCCCTTTACATGGTTTTACTTTTTTTCTGGTTTGCTACGGTACTCTAGGCGTATATAGGCCCTTACAAGCTGAAAAATATAATAAATGGCAACGAGCGGGTTGGGGGGATCGACCCTCCCCCCTGGATACGCTCCTGGCATTATTTGCTGGAGTTTCCAATGCTAAGAACAGTTGTATTTACTCATGTACAGGTACACATTAAAGCAAAATAATTTGTCCGATTGTTTGTTATTGCCATCCTGGGTTATGCCCTAATTTCAGGGTTGACCTAAATCAAATAACTCCCACTATTGCGTCCGCTGTATCCCAAGAAAGCTAATGCCCTAATCAGTTACATCATTAATGGATGAACAAAGTTACATAATGTAGTATTAAATGCGCCCATCTTTTTATATGGCCGTCTGTTAAAGATATTTTCCGACGGTGGGGGGGAGGGGGGGCTGTTGTGATTATACCCCTCACAAGAGGGAATATTCTAGGAAATGGCGATATTGTATGATTTGGAATCGAAATAAAAGAAATACATTCTTAATACAGATACGAGATGCGATCAAACAATTCCGAGACTGTTCCTGTTGCGAACGAACGAAGCGCAGCACAGTACTGTGCATATAGCAGGTGTCAGCAATAACTTTCCTAAGTATTCCAAGGTTTCGCTTGATCAACATACCACCTTTGTTACACGCATTTTTGTGACCACTGGTACGTGCGCATTTGAGATTTCACCATGGACCTGAATCCCGAGCAGAAGCAGCACCTTATCGAAGCCTGCGAGGATCTCCATGAACAGGCCCGGGATTGACCTATCAACTTCATGTCGGATCATCAACGGTGACGAGAGTTGGGTCTACGGCTACGACCAGAGATCAAACAGCAGTCTTCGCAGTGGAAGAACCCGCAGTCTCCAAGACCGAAGAAGGCGCGTCAACTAATGAGATCAGGAGCGCAACCAAGAGCATGTTTATCGTTTTCTTTGACATTCGCGGGGTTGTGCACCGTGAATTCCTCCCCCAGGGTCAGACTGTCAGCGCTGAGTTATATGTACCGTTCTGCATGAGACGTCTGAGGGAGAACATTTGGCGCAAACGGCCTGGACTGTGGCGCGATGGCAAAAATGGGTGCTTCAACGTGACAAAGCGCCCGCTCACAGCGCTTTGAAACCGTGCGAGTTTCTCGCCCGAAACAACAGAATCGTCGATCCCAACCCCCCTACTCGCCAGATTTGGCTCCCTGCGACTTCTTTCTGTTCTCCAAATGAAGTTCAAGCTGAAGGGTCGCCGTTTTGACACTGGATATATGAAGTTGGCGCATAACCTGGAAGAGGAGATCCAGCGAGAATCGCAGATGGTGCTTGACGCGCTTACGGAACAGGATTTACAGGGAGCGTTCTATGTATCGCTGCACAAGGGGATGGCGGCCAGATTTAAATCACGTCCGTTTGTTTTGTTCTTGTTATAGGCGCAGTCGCGGAACTTCTCGATTACACCTCGTATATTCTAAACATTATTGTGTTCATAATAAACTCACATTTTATGGGCGACTGGTGATGGCAGAAAAAAAGGGCAACAACCAAATATGTGATTGATCCAAAATATTCACTTGATTAGGCTTACTTTTATTGCACTACATTTATGAAACGAGTGACGTTTTTAAAGATATGCCAACTGCACATGTATTGCTGAATAAACAAATCTCTTAAGGACTCACATGACGTTTGCTGTTTTCGTGCAAGTTTTTTCAGGGGCGGATGCAGGATTGTTTGCAGGGTGGGTTCTGAAATGCTTTTTCGTAGTTGATTCCCAACAAGTAGTTGGGGGGGGGGGGGGGGGGGGGGGGGCACTTTCTCCATGTTGGTGTGTCGCGGTTTGCGTGGTACCTGCCATTATAATAGCCGGACAGAATGGGACGAATGAATGACACAAATTAACACAAACACTCGCAATTTCCGTTCAAAAAGATCTTATTTACAATCTCAATTTATACAAATTACAATCAAAATTTCATCCAAATTGAAAGCAAATCAAAATAATTAATCAATCCAATCCGGTTCGATTTCAAGAAAATTACAACTTCCGGGTGTCAAATATATTTATCGAATTACACTTCCGCGAATTCTGAAAATCAAAACATGTACTTATATTGATTCAATCACTTCAATGTACTTGTATTATATCATAACATCAAAATGTGACGATCAAATCAAGGCGATAAAATGTATCTCATCCAATCACTTTCGACCCCACCCCTGGATCCGCCCCTGTATTAATTCTGTTGAAACACACACATAGCTTTGTTTCGGCAGTATCTTGTTTTTCTGCTTTTTCCCTGTCATTGTCACTTTGTGGGCATACATTTGAACAAAACACATAAATGGGGAATTCTTATCATGCAGTTGAATTTACATTGCAAATGGAAAATTCCTATAGTTGTTTTTCCCTCAGATACACGGACGATGTTACAAAATAATGGGCATGCGGGGGGGGGGGGGGGGGTGCGAGTGATCTGTTAAGGAAAAATATGATGTAGCTTTCTGCTTATTGGCTTTTCCGCAAACTTTGTGGAAAAGGCTTTGTTTTTGTTCTGATATTTTTTCTTCTGCCTTCTTTGAGTTCTGACCAAAATCCCAAAGACTTACAACACGAATTTTGTCGGCGGCACTTTAGGTCTTAAAAAACTTCAGATCTTAACCAAACTTACCTCAAACATAGACCCTAAGCTGAAATTGTGTGCTAAAATTGTATTAGGGCTGGTCGTTTTGACAATGCTGTTCACTAATAACGTGCAGATTAATTTCAACACTATAAATTGAGGGTATACACACAAACGGTTACAACAAACTACCACCTGCATTCAGTTCCCATTCTAGATTGGCGTTTTGGTCCCTACATAAAGGTGTACAAAATTCTGTATAAGTCCCTAAATATTTATCTGGTTTTTCCCTGAAACAATCACAGGATCCTATATGGCTTGCAGCATAGTAGAGTCAACCTGATATGGCTGCACTGAAAAAACTCATGGGGGTTAAATTTACCCAATTGTGTGTGAAAACTCCAACTACACCCAAAATTTGGGTAGGGCCTAAATGTATCTGAACACAATCGGATAAGATAGGCTTACCCAAATTTTGGGTAGTTGCAGTTTTCACCCACAATTTGGTAAATTTAACCCCTATGATTTTGTGGGTGGGTGTACGTAGTGGCTTCCTTTTTGCGACGTCAGTAAAAAAAAACGTTAAAAAATGTGGTGGTTCTTTTTTTTTTGGGGGGGGGGCATCGCCCCCTTTGCCCCCCCCCCCCCCCCCCCCCCTGGATCCGCCCTTGTTTTGGCTTACCTGTTGCAGGCCTTGACCTTAAGGAAAAAAGGGCAAGCCATTAGCCTTGAAGAGGTATGACGGACACAATAACCGTTGGGAGGGGCGCTATTTGATTTGGGTAAACCTTTTGTGCTATACAAAAGGCAGTGGCGGATCTACGGGGGGGGGGGGGGGGTTGGGGGTTCAAACCCCCCCCCCCCCCCCCTTGGGCTGTACGGGTTTAATGCCCCGGACCCCCCTAGCAAGGCGTGCCTTCGGCACGCTGGGGTGTGTAGGCCAATCACCTCAGGTAAACCCCCCCCCCCCCCCCCCCCCCTTAGTTAAAACCTAGATCCGTCCCTGAAAGGTTTACCCAAATCAAATAGCGCCCTCCTATTGTGTCCGCCATACCTCTAAAAGGCTAATGCATTTTGGCCTTGGCTACATACAAATGTCAGAAAACACCGAGGCCAATTTAAAAAAAACTATTTTATTCAAATATCTGATTCCGTAATATAATAGCCAATCCCTTAAAATATGAAAAGAAATCCTTTTTTAAATAAATTGTCTGACTCTTTAAAAACATGATTTAAAACATCGCAATTCAATAAAATATCCAATCACTTAAAATTGTGATTGAAAAACTAGTCCCCTTTTAAATGAAACAAAATTCTGACAATGATATTCAATTTAATAAAATGGGTCATCTCATCATGTTATCCATTAAAAACATGTTTGGCATATCTAAATTAAGACTTTTGAGATGCTGGGGTGGCAGGAGACATAACGGTCCTTTTTGCTAGTCCTGAGCATGCGCGCGTAATTCTAAGCATGCGCAGGTAGTTCGGAGCCTGCGCACGACTGGTGTGAACAATGAAAAAGTACCGGTATGTCTGCTGCCGCCAGCGTCTCAGAAGTCTCCCAATGAAAGAAATGGCGGCAGGGGCGTGGTTAGGGAAACTGGGGTTAATTTTGGACAGAGGCTTCGCTACGAAACTATGTTATCATTGGGGATCGGAAATGAAAGGCTAAAATATTAAATAAAGTATTTTTCAATGTCGTGTGACAGTAATGTAAATGTCTTGGTTTTAGAAGAAAGAAGCTGGTGTTACCGTATCATTTCTTTACAATATGAATGAGTTTCCTAGGATGTCACAATCCAGTGTTAAATGAACACACGAACGGAGTTTCGAATGACGCAAACCAACCTAAGAACGGTGTTCGCGAACAGGATTTCCACACCCCACTATATGAGGAGTAGATGAAGAACGTCAAGAACAAAGATGGCGGACTTATAGGACCTTCCGGAACTTGCGTACATTTTTGTGAAATTGGAAGCACTCATTCAGTCTAGGAACAGTATAAAATATGTAAGAAAATACAATTGTACGTGATCATAGGAATAGGATTTTCTTTGCCAATTTATATTTCTGTTCCAGGATTTCAATTATTTTTGTAAGATCGAGAATTTTCCTTTCTTTTCATTCGGAGTATTAATACGGCGGCTGCCATCTTGAATTTTTGCTCAGATGCACTCCACACGGCGCTTTGGCGTTCGCAATCGGCAACCAGAGACCATCTGTTTGCGGGTTACCCGAGAACGGGGTTTCGAATACACACCGTATTCCGAGTTAGCATTGTATTCATTGTGCGGATCAGCAAACAAAAGATGTTGTTGTTTTCTTGTTCAAAAAATCCCATAATAATCACAAAATCCTACACTCTTTGCCCTCATGATACCTTAATGGCTCCTCTCTCTCCATCCTCAACAAATCCATCCTTGAGTTCCGTTTTCCGTCTTTCTTCCGTAGTCTTGTTCCCAGTCGCTTCATCTGTGGTCCCCCGCTCCCCTGCCGTGTCTTGTTCTGGTTCTCCTCCTGCGCACATCGCATCCCCCGGCATGTCCTCCCTGATGACCTCTCCATCTTCCCCTCTCCTAACCCTGTTCCTCTTGTAGTGGCGTCCCGCGACCGTCTCCCCGTCCAGTGATCGTCTCACGTCCTCCATAAACTTGTCCTGACCGCCTCGACGGATTTGTCGTACATATGAATCCTCAATGTTGGGGTTGTGCATGATAAAGAGAATTCCTTGGACTACGTCCTCCAAGGTCATGGAGGAAGACCATTCCTCTGAAAGGCATATCTTACCGTATTTGTCAATGTTCGGGTGGTATATTTGTGTAATGCACGTTACATCAGGGGCTGTGTCTGGGTAGCAATAACTACATCTTATCTGAAAGTAAAAGACAATAAAATGAATAGGTTTACTGTATTATGATTAAACTAACAGGGTTTGCACTTTGCGACGTCGTAGAGTTGGCACTGTTACGCCCTGACATGAAAGTTTAAAATTACAAATGTAGTCAGGAAAATGCTCCTGTAATAAACACTTCAAATTCCATACTTAGTGTGGACATTCCTTTGTTTCCATGTAGTTAAAAAAACATGGAGACAAAAGCTCATTTTACTCGCAATGTGAACGCTCTTTTCACCCGAATTTGTATCGTGATCCCCTTAAGTATTCCATTTCAGCGGCGGCAATTTCCCAAGGTTGGGGGACGGAGGAAAGATTACACAACCAACAACATGCACTTGTTCAGCGCTTTTTACTGGGCGTCTCTCGTGTATCCTGTGAAAAATTTGAAAATGTTTGCTGATCTTGTGTATAGTCTGGTGCATTCTGTTGCATGTGAAAGCCTCTGACCCATACAATATATACGACCATAGGGAACTTATTTTTTTTTTTTGGGGGGGGGGGGGTAACTGTCATAGGCCGTTCCCTCCTCCAAAAATATTGAGGGAACATGTCCTCCAGTACCCCCCCCCCCCCCCCCCCCCCCCGCCGGATCGCCACCTATGATGTGCCCCTTCATTTTGCGGCAAATAACCCTAACCCCAAAATGCCTTATAAAGCTGTTGTTTTTCAGAGAGGGGGAAACTTTGTGTGGACGTGGGCAAGTTCACGTAAGGTTCTGTCTTCCTTCTTCTTTTGTTCACAGGTCCACACAGAGTATGTAAGGTTAGAACATGAGCTTGTAACCGGTGCGCTAAGGAAATAATGGGTATAGGTAATAATGAAGTATTGGCTCACCGTGAACTCGAACACCCCGTCCTTGTACGGCCCACTGTCCGGAATTACAGCCACCGTGAAAGGTTCTTCGAGGTCTTCTACTTGCCAAAATACCATACGGGCCTGGCCCCCGGACATGCTGCAGATGTTCTTCATCAGACGGCGGAAATGTTTCATGAAGCTAAGCCCGGGCGTCGCTCCTACGCCCTCGGTAGCCGGTATGCACGTTGTACTGCTGTATCCTAATTTCAGAACAAACGTGATCATTTTACGTACGATTGTGGAGTTCCAGCCGTAAGTTTATATCACATGGTATGTATACTTAGGCCTATGCATGTTTTAGGACATTTTTGTCAGAAGTATGATGGATTCATACTCTCTTTTGGAAATCCATAACCAAACCGAATGTTTATTTCTTCGGATGGGACTATATGAATGATCCTATAGCTATATATACGGAGGAAATAACAGTTTGGCAATGGAAGGCTAGATTAAATCAATTATTTTTCACTGTCGTGTGTTGTAAGAAAAAAAGCTGATGTCATTATTTCTTTAAAATATGAATGCGTTTCCTAGGACATAGAATATTCATCTTGGTTTTCTTGTTTTTACACACTATTTCTGGCGTTGACGGCAAGTTAGCATTGTATTCATTGCGTGATCTCAAAAAGGACGTTTTCTTCTTGAGAAATTGTTATAATCACAAAATCTTTCAGTATTTCTTTGCCCGGATGAAACTCCAATAGCCCCTTTCTCCCCATCCTCACCCAATCCATCCTTGGTTTCCGTTTTCTGTGTTTCTCCCGTAGTCTTTTTCCCAGTCGCCACATCTGTGTTCCCCCGGTCCCCTTCCGTGTCTTGTTCTGGTTCGCCTCCTGCGCACACCGCATCCCCCGGCATGTCCTCCCTGATGACCTCTCCATCTTCCCCTCTCCTGACTCTGTTCCTCTTGTAGTCGCGTCCCGCGACCGTCTCCCCCTCCAGTGATCGTCTCACGTCCTCCATAAACTTGTCTTGGCTGCCTTGACGGATTTGTGGTACATAGGAATCCTCAATGTTGGGGTTGTGTATGAGAAAGAGGATTCTTTGGACTACGTCCTCCAAGGTCATGGAGGAGGACCATTCCTCCCCCTCCAAAGTATGGAGGCATATGTTACCGTATTCGTCAATGTTCGGGTGGTAGATTTGTGTAATGCACGTTACATCAGGGGCTAGGTCTGGGTAGCAATAACTACGAATTATCTGAAAGTGAAAAACAAAATGAATATGCCTATAATTTAATTATAAGAAAGTATACTTTTTTATAATAAAAAATTCACTTGTTTTTTTACAGTGAAAACCAATGCCATGTAAATTTTCACTGTGAGTAACCGCAATTGGACTGCGCGTTATATTTTACGGGCAAACCCGTATAAACGGCCGCTTATTACGTACAATGTAGGCCTGGTAATTGCACGACCAATCAGAAATGAGGAAATTTGTGTTAATGAAAGTCAGGTCAAAACCCTTCGAAGCCGAATGATCAAGCCTATTAGGCGCAAAAGAAATTGCCACCAGGCCGGATGACGTCTATACACGCCATTTTCTGCATTTTCAATCCATTGATGGATTTGTGTTACACTTGGCTGCACAAGCCTCTTGTTTCCGTTTCGCTTGACTGCATAGGCAGCCCAGGCACCCCGGCGCCTCACTATAAATAACCGTACTCAATGGGTTCAATATATGTATTGATGACATCATGGCAGTGTTTACCGATGACATCAGTTTTCAGTGGGGGTCACCGCTCGACGCCGTGCAGAACGCCGACGTACGATCGGTTTTTGACCAAAAGACAGTCAAATGTGCAGTTTTAGCCCAATCTGTCGTGGAAGATAACACCGTCATAGCCAATAAAAGATAAGTGCAGGGGATTTTCCTCGGGAGTCACAATATTGAAAAATGAACGTGGAAAATGCTAGTGTATGTAAAAATCGTATACGATCCGCGGCGTGAGCCCCATTTTCCTCCCATGATGAACTGTGGTAAACATTATGTAACGTCATCAATACACAAGGTTATTTCAGTGTTTAGTCCAAAAATACACTTTCTTGACCATAATATGTTTTATTCAAACAATTTCACAATATAATTTTGCAAACATATGTCAACATTCTCATTACGCATCTCCTTTTGTATTCAAATATTTAAATTGTTCATGGGAAACCCTGGGATATGCTGTATAGAAAGCTAAAGCACGACAACATTCAGTGTGTAGTGTTTCGCAGGTTATCGTACCTTTGTATTACTCTACCAGAGTAATGTATTAATTGAGTTACTTCCGTTTTTTCGTTTCTGTTAATTTGCAGTTAATCATTGCCAACTAGCTTCCAGTACCCATACAAACAATTTCTACAGAATTCTATAAAATGCTTTATAGAGTTCTTTAGAACTCTATAGAACTGTATAGAACAAAACAAAATTCCATAGAATATTCTTAGCTATTTTTTATAGAATTGTTTTTTTCTATAGATGTTTATAGAGATGTTCTATAGAGATCTATAGAAATTTCTGGTGCATAGAGTTGTACACACTTTATATGTATAGAGCTCTATAGAAATACTTTATATAGAGCTCTATAGAAATATATGATATGAGTTGTGCACACTTTCTGAGGTTTTAGAAATCTCTGGTTGTTCATTAGAGTTTTTAATGTGTAAACACATCCGTTCCTGTGCCAGTTAAAAAAATCCCAAAAGTCGAACTACTAGGGGTTGGGTTTGGTGGAGGATCCACACTGCTTATGTTAAAGGGGTATATAAATCAAAAAATTAGCTGGCCTGACGTTTCGAACTTAAGCAAGTTCTTTCTCAAAGGCAAATGACAGAGTACAAGAAACAAACATGTAGGGAACACACATGCATGAGGGGGTGGGTGGAGAAACACAAAAGAGGGATGCAAGGGAGCATGGCAGTGGGTAAACATCAAAGAGAGAGGTTTGGGTAAGGATGAATGCGGGGAGGGATTAGGATGAAGGTTGAAGCTGGGGAATTGGACAAAGGAATGTGGTTAGTGGCAAAGATAAACAGGAAATGGTAAGACAACCCCATTTGGCCAAGAGACCCCAAGAGGGTTTGCCAGGAGGATAATCTGTAAACAAATGACAATGGGGGAAAAATTAAAAGTTAATCATTCCCTTCCTGGATGTTTAGACCATGTGGTTGAATAGTCCGAAGACGTTTCATCCAAACTTTCAAAAGGGGTATATACATTGAACATGAGAGAATTACCTTCATTTAAAAAACAAATTACTCTATAAAACTTTTTATTATAGATATCTTTACCAAAATATTTCTTTAGGGAGCTGTAGTCCAATTCTTCATTGAGAACAGTTTATTAAGCCAAACAGGAAGTGTATAAGGGAGATGGGGGTTAGTTGCACTGGGTATAAGTTAAAACATTGAAATTTTTTCCATAGCTACATGTAGCTGTGGAAAAAAATCTTAAAATGACCCCCATCTCCCCTACAGACCCTGTGTACAGACCAAAGCCTACTGTTACATCATCAAGAGTCATGTTACAATAGACTTACAGTGCAGCATGGGCCACAACTCACATGACAAGGTGACCTTGCTGCTTGCATACCACCGATAAACGGTCAGTGTGGGAAATTTGAAATCTGCACTTCAGTCAGATGAATGTCAGTGCAGCAGTGCATGTACATGTCGTCTTAAAATGGCAGAAATTGTATAAAACAGGGTCAAAATCATGGATATTTGCATGGCATTCATGCCTGTGGACATAATTTACTGCTCATGTACACACTCAACCTGTACATGACCTGTACAAAATACAGTGGTGATTGCTTGATGGATATGGACGGACTAGTCTTTGGACTGGACATAATGGATAAACTCACAACTGGTACAAGCATGGAGGTAGGAAAACGCAACATGTTGAACCATGTCAACACACTCACAAGCTGTTTGTATGCGGTAAGTCTACAATAGTAGTTCGGTTGGCCGTGATAAACTGTAGATGTATCTCCATCACACTGATAGAGCATGTCATGTGAACCCGATGTAGCCAAGTTGTTACTTCTATTTTACTCGGTCACAGACTCAGTTTTATTAACCGGATTGATATTATTTTGCAACCAGATAAAATAACTTGCCGACAAAATCTGTCCTTGAAGTTGATGTCTGATTTTCGGGTTTTATGCGATTTTTTTTGAAAAGTTTCTGTTTCTGTAAAAAAAAATTACCAAATTACCATAAAAATACGGCTTATTCCATTAAGTTTTACCCCATTTTGTTGCTGCTGTGCATTTCTTTCTCCCAAAGTTCTAATGGGATTGGGATGGGGGTACATTGTAAAAATCAACGGCTAACACTTTTTTAACACTTCAACGCGTTAATATTAATACTTTACACGTAAATGTATATGAGGCGTTGCACGCGATTAGCACTAAAACACGTACGTTTAAATAGGCGTTGGTGTTAATGATTATTAACATTCTATAGTTCGTCAAACGATCCACTAGGTAAATTTGAATACATGTCAGTATGTTTGTTCGGGTGGGCGCTAGTCAGAAGTCATAAACCCAGAATGCCGTAAATATAATTCGTCAAGAAATCCACAAGGAAAACTGACTAGGTAAATTTGAATACATTTTCAAAGTGAACAAAGAAACTGGCAGGAGCGGGATTCGAACCTGCGACCTCTGGGTTACCGTACCGGCGCTCTACCAACTGAGCTATCTTGCCCTATGTTAATATCTACCTAAATGAGCACTTTAAGCGTTGATAATCATCAAAACCAACGCCTATTTTAACGTGTTTTAGTGTTAATCGCGTGCAACGCCTCCAATACCTTTACGTGTAAAGTATTAATATTAACGCGTTGAAGTGTTAAACAAGTGTTAGCAGTTGATTGTTACAGTGTATAGGACGGGGGAGCACAAGTGGTGGAGGGGAAAAGACCTCAATGGATCGAGGAGGGCCATGACACAATACCTCTACACCCGTACGTACCACTCCAAAACGGTAATTGAAATATATCTATTTCAATATCTATTCGGGTCATTTCTTTCCGAAAATCTTGAAGAGTTTTGAGGGCAGAAGCCGCTTGGTACTTTGTTTGATAATGATGACAATGACTACGCAATGACGATGATGGCGACATCCTTAAAATACTCTTTTCTCATGATCATTTTGGTCCTAATCTTTATTAAGTTTTCGCATTTGCCTAGACAAACTTTTAAAGAGGTTTCTAACATTTTTTTATTAAAAATTTGTACAGTAAGAAACGTATACAGTACATATCTAAATGTAAAAAGGAAAAGTTTTTATTGAATTCACCTTGTTTCTATAAGAAAAAGCCTTGTTTCTATAGAATATGTATGAAATTCTATAGAACTTTCATAGAAGAATATCATTGAAACTCTATAGAATGTCTATATGCATTCTATAGGAAAGTTATAGAAAAGTGGCCCAATTTTCTATAGAATCTCTATAAAAACTCTATAGAAAGTCTATAAAAATTATTTTGAAACTCTATAGAAACTCTATAAAAATGATATAGAAACTCTATACAACTTCTATAGAAACTCTATAAAAACTCTATAAAAACTCTATAGAAAAGTGGCCTAATTTTCTAAAGAATCTCTATAAAAACTATAGGCCTATGTATTCTATAGAAAAGTTTTAGAAAAGTGGCCCAACTTTCTATAGAATCTCTATAAAAACTCTATAAAAACTCTAAAAATTCCTCTATATATTTTCTATAGAACACTCTATAGAACTTCTAAATTTGTTTTTATAGAATTCTATAGAACATTTTTGTATGGGTACTACCTTTTCCGTTATTCTAAAAACTATAGCGGTATTTACAGACTTTTTCACTATACAAAATACGGTTTATCAGTAAATTTAAAACGGTTCGACCGTAAACAAAAAAGAAGACGGGTGGCCACCTCGCTGCACGCCTTTCAATCGTTAATTTTACGGGCAATTTTTTACAGTGTATTAAACAGGATTTGCACTTTGCGATGTCGTAGAGTTGGCATTGTAAACAATGAGTCTAACACTCAAAAGTACATGTCGTCAGTAATGCTCCTAAATACCACGAGTGCATGGGCTTGTTACTGGTGGTGCATTAAAACAATAATAGGTAGGTAATAATGAAGTATTGGCTCACCGTGAACTCGAACTCCCCGTCCTTGTACGGCCCACTGTCCGGAATTACAGCCACCGTGATGGGTTCTTCGAGGTCATTTTCATCCCAATCCACCAAACGGGCCTGGTCCCCCGACATACTGGCGATGTTCTTCATCAGACGGTGGAAATCTTTCACCAAGCTCAGCCCGGGCGTCGCTCCCATGCCCTCGGTAGCCGTGGACGTTGTATGTATACTGCAGTTTCCTAATTTCAGAATTAACTTGATTGTGGAGTTCCAACATTCCTAACCGTGATTCATGCTGTACGTTTTTTTGCATAGGTATATGATGGATTTATACTCTCTTTTTGAAATCCATAATCACTGAATGTTGATTTCTTCGGTGCTACTCTATTATATGCCCACATGTATGATCCCGGCCTTTTATACGATGTAGCTTATACTGAGGAAATGACACAACCTTGCATCATCGGTTAAACGCTGGATATTGCACCACATTGCGCACACACACAACGGGTGTTAATCACTGATCTCTGTATAAACTGGATAGCTCATTGGCCATTCTGTGCTATTCAAGCAGCTAAAGCCAGTAGCTGCCATATTATCACTCCCATTTTACCACTGATCTCTGTGTAAGGAGAACCAGATTGAAAGTAGAGACTGGGGACAAGGTTGTCAAACCTGTTGTTTTGGGAGTAGTAATATGGTGGATGGCGGCTTCAACTTGTACAGCCGAAGTGCTATCCAGTTTACGTAGAGATCAGTGGTGTTAATGTATTATTTTGCAAACTGAGGGAACACACAGACATCCAAATGACGTCATGCGTGAGACAAAAATCTCTCCTGATTGTTTTATAATTGCGAGTGACTGTGGACGACTTTCACGCATAATTAATACTATGACACAGTCTGACATCATCCGCTAGGGGGTTGGGAGTGGTTGGGGTCACACTTTCGCAACTTTGGCGGCGCTATTTAACCTTTTTGTTTTGTTCTTACCCGCACACGCAAAATAAGACCTTTACAGGGTTTTACGTTTTTTCTAGTTTGCTACGGTACTCTAGGCGTATATAGGCCCTTACAAGCAAAAAAATATAATAAATGGCAACGAGCGGGTTGGCGGGGGGGGGGGGGGGGGGGGGATCGACCCTTCCCCTGGATACGCTCCTGGCATTATTTGCTGGAGTTTCCAATGCTAAGATTCCCGTAACAGTTGTACACATTAAAGCAAAATAATTTGTCCGATTGTTTGTTATTGCCATCCTGGGTTATGCCCTAATTTCAGGGTTGACCCAAATCAAATAACTCCCTCTATTGCGTCCGCTGTATCCCAAGAAAGCTAATGCCCTAATCAGTTACATCATTAATGGATGGAAAAAGTTACATAATGTAGTATTAAATGCGCCCATCTTTTTATATGGCCGTCTGTTAAAGATATTTTCCGACGGTGGGGGGGGGGGGGGGGGGGGGGGGGGGGGGGGGGGCTGTTGTGATTATACCCCTCACAAGAGGGAATATTCTAGGAAATGGCGATATTGTATGATTTGGAATCGAAATAAAAGAAATACATTCTTAATACAGATACGAGATGCGATCAAACAATTCCGAGACTGTTCCTGTTGCGAACGAACGAAGCGCAGCACAGTACTGTGCATATAGCAGGTATCAGCAATAACTTTCCTAAGTATTCCAAGGTTTCGCTTGATCAACATACCACCTTTGTTACACGCATTTTTGTGACCACTGGTACGTGCGCATTTGAGATTTCACCATGGACCTGAATCCCGAGCAGAAGCAGCACCTTGTCGAAGGCTGCGAGGATCTCCATGAACAGGCCCGGGATTTACCTATAAACTTCATGTCGAGGATCATCAACGGTGACGAGAGTTGGGTCTACGGCTACGACCAGAGATCAAACAGCAGTCTTCGCAGTGGAAGAACCCGCAGTCTCCAAGACCGAAGAAGGCGCGTCAACTGATGAGATCAGGAGCGCAACCAAGAGCATGTTTATCGTTTTCTTTGACATTCGCGGGGTTGTGCACCGTGAATTCCTCCCCCAGGGTCAGACTGTCAGCGCTGAGTTATATGTACCGTTCTGCATGAGACGTCTGAGGGAGAACATTTGCGCAAACGGCCTGGACTGTGGCGCGATGGCAAAATGGGTGCTTCAACGTGACAAAGCGCCCGCTCACAGCGCTTTGAAACCGTGCGAGTTTCTCGCCCGAAACAACAGAATCGTCGATCCCAACCCCCCCTACTCGCCAGATTTGGCTCCCTGCGACTTCTTTCTGTTCTCCAAATGAAGTTCAAGCTGAAGGGTCGCCGTTTTGACATTGGATATATGAAGTTGGCGCATAACCTGGAAGAGGAGATCCAGCGAGAATCGCAGATGGTGCTTGACGCGCTTACGGAACAGGATTTACAGGGAGCGTTCTATGTATCGCTGCACAAGGGGATGGCGGCCAGATTTAAATCACGTCCGTTTGTTTTTTTCTTGTTATAGGCGCAGTCGCGGAACTTCTCGATTACACCTCGTATATTCTAAACATTATTGTGTTCATAATAAACTCACATTTTATGGGCGACTAGTGATGGCAGAAAAAAAGGGCAACAACCAAATATGTGATTGATCCAAAATATTCACTTGATTAGGCTTACTTTTATTGCACTACATTTATGAAACGAGTGACGTTTTTAAAGATCTGCCAACTGCACATTTATTGCTGAATAAACAAATCTCCTAAGGACTCACATGACGTTTGCTGTTTTCTTGCAAGTTTTGTTCAGGGGCGGATGCAGGATTGTTTGCAGGGTGGGTGCTGAAATGTTTTTTCGTATTTGACTCCCTACAAGTGGTGGTGGTGGGGGGGGGGGGGGGGGGGGGGGCACTTTCTCCATGTTGGTGTGTCGCGGTTTGCGTGGTACCTGCCATTATAATAGCCGGACAGAATGGGACGAATGAATGACACAAATTAACACAAACACTCGCAATTTCCGTTCAAAAAGATCTTATTTACAATCTCAATTTATACAAATTACAATCAAAATTTCATCCAAATTGAAAGCAAATCAAAATAATTAATCAATCCAATCCGGTTCGATTTCAAGAAAATTACAACTTCCGGGTGTCAAATATATTTATCGAATTACACTTCCGCGAATTCTGAAAATCAAAACATGTACTTATATTGATTCAATCACTTCAATGTACTTGTATTATATCATAACATCAAAATGTGACGATCAAATCAAGGCGATAAAATGTATCTCATCCAATCACTTTCGACCCCACCCCTGGATCCGCCCCTGTATTAATTCTGTTGAAACACACACATAGCTTTGTTTCGGCAGTATCTTGTTTTTCTGCTTTTTCCCTGTCATTGTCACTTTGTGGGCATACATTTGAACAAAACACATAAATGGGGAATTCTTATCATGCAGTTGAATTTACATTGCAAATGGAAAATTCCTATAGTTGTTTTTCCCTCAGATACACGGACGATGTTACAAAATAATGGGCATGCGGGGGGGGGGGGGTGCGAGTGATCTGTTAAGGAAAAATATGATGTAGCTTTCTGCTTATTGGCTTTTCCGCAAACTTTGTGGAAAAGGCTTTGTTTTTGTTCTGATATTTTTTCTTCTGCCTTCTTTGAGTTCTGACCAAAATCCCAAAGACTTACAACACGAATTTTGTCGGTGGCACTTTAGGTCTTAAAAAACTTCAGATCTTAACCAAACTTACCTCAAACATAGACCCTAAGCTGAAATTGTGTGCTAAAATTGTATTAGGGCTGGTCGTTTTGACAATGCTGTTCACTAATAACGTGCAGATTAATTTCAACACTATAAATTGAGGGTATACACACAAACGGTTACAACAAACTACCACCTGCATTCAGTTCCCATTCTAGATTGGCGTTTTGGTCGCTACATAAAGGTGTACAAAATTCTGTATAAGTCCCTAAATATTTATCTGGTTTTTCCCTGAAACAATCACAGGATCCTACATGGCTTGCAGCATAGTAGAGTCAACCTGATATGGCTGCACTGAAAAAACTCATGGGGGTTAAATTTACCCAATTGTGTGTGAAAACTCCAACTACACCCAAAATTTGGGTAGGGCCTAAATGTATCTGAACACAATCGGATAAGATAGGCTTACCCAAATTTTGGGTAGTTGCAGTTTTCACCCACAATTTGGTAAATTTAACCTCCATGATTTTGTGGGTGGGTGTACGTAGTGGCTTCCTTTTTGCGACGTCAGTAAAAAAAACGTTTAAAAATGTGGTGGTTCTTTTTTTGGGGGGGGGCATCGCCCCCTTTGCCCCCCCCCCCCCCCCCTGGATCCGCCCTTGTTTTGGCTTACCTGTTGCAGGCCTTGACCTTAAGGAAAAAAGGGCAAGCCATTAGCCTTAAAGAGGTATGACGGACACAATAACCGTTGGGAGGGGCGCTATTTGATTTGGGTAAACCTTTTGTGCTATACAAAAGGCAGTGGCGGATCTACGGGGGGGGGGGGGGGGGGGTTGGGGGTTCAAACCCCCCCCCCCCCCCCCTTGGGCTGTACGGGTTTAATGCCCCGGACCCCCCTACCCGTACCAAGGCATGCCTTCGGCACGCTGTGGTGTGTAGGCCAATCACCTCAGGTAACCCCCCCCCCCCCCCCCCCCCCCTTAGTTAAAACCTAGATCCGTCCCTGAAAGGTTTACCCAAATCAAATAGCGCCCTCCTATTGTGTCCGCCATACCTCTAAAAGGCTAATGCATTTTGGCCTTGGCTACATAAAAATGTCAGAAAACACCGAGGCCAATTTAAAAAAAACTATTTTATTCAAATATCTGATTCCGTAATATAATAGCCAATCCCTTAAAATATGAAAAGAAATCCTTTTTTAAAATAAATTGTCTGACTCTTTAAAAACATGATTTAAAACATCGCAATTCAATAAAATATCCAATCACTTAAAATTGTGATTGAAAAACTAGTCCCCTTTTAAATGAAACAAAATTCTGACAATGATATTCAATTTAATAAAATGGGTCATCTCATCATGTTATCCATTAAAAACATGTTTGGCATATCTAAATTAAGACTTTTGAGATGCTGGGGTGGCAGGAGACATAACGGTCCTTTTTGGTAGTCCTGAGCATGCGCGCGTAATTCTAAGCATGCGCAGGTAGTTCGGAGCCTGCGCACGACTGGTGTGAACAATGAAAAAGTACCGGTATGTCTGCTGCCGCCAGCGTCTCAGAAGTCTCCCAATGAAAGAAATGGCGGCAGGGGCGTGGTTAGGGAAACTGGGGTTAATTTTGGACAGAGGCTTCACTACGAAACTATGTTATCATTGGGGATCGGAAATGAAAGGCTAAAATATTAAATAAAGTATTTTTCAATGTCGTGTGACAGTAATGTAAATGTCTTGGTTTTAGAAGAAAGAAGCTGGTGTTACCGTATCATTTCTTTACAATATGAATGAGTTTCCTAGGATGTCACAATCCAGTGTTAAATGAACACACGAACGGAGTTTCGAATGACGCAAACCAACCTACGAACGGTGTTCGCGAACAGGATTTCCACACCCCACTATATGGGGAGTAGATGAAGAACGTCAAGAACAAAGATGGCGGACTTATAGGACCTTCCGGAACTTGCGTACATTTTTGTGAAATTGGAAGCACTCATTCAGTCTAGGAACAGTATAAAATATGTAAGAAAATACAATTGTACGTGATCATAGGAATAGGATTTTCTTTGCCAATTTATATTTCTGTTCCAGGATTTCAATTATTTTTGTAAGATCGTGAATTTTCCTTTCTTTTCATTCGGAGTATTAATACGGCGGCTGCCATCTTGAATTTTTGCTCAGATGCACTCCACACGGCGCTTTGGCGTTCGCAATCGGCAACCAGAGACCATCTGTTTGCGGGTTACCCGAGAACGGGGTTTCGAATACACACCGTATTCCGAGTTAGCATTGTATTCATTGTGCGGATCAGCAAACAAAAGATGTTGTTGTTTTCTTGTTCAAAAAATCCCATAATAATCACAAAATCCTACACTCTTTGCCCTCATGATACCTTAATGGCTCCTCTCTCTCCATCCTCAACAAATCCATCCTTGAGTTCCGTTTTCCGTCTTTCTCCCGTAGTCTTGTTCCCAGTCGCTTCATCTGTGGTCCCCCGCTCCCCTGCCGTGTCTTGTTCTGGTTCTCCTCCTGCGCACATCGCATCCCCCGGCATGTCCTCCCTGATGACCTCTCCATCTTCCCCTCTCCTAACCCTGTTCCTCTTGTAGTGGCGTCCCGCGACCGTCTCCCCGTCCAGTGATCGTCTCACGTCCTCCATAAACTTGTCCTGACCGCCTCGACGGATTTGTCGTACATATGAATCCTCAATGTTGGGGTTGTGCATGATAAAGAGAATTCCTTGGACTACGTCCTCCAAGGTCATGGAGGAAGACCATTCCTCTGAAAGGCATATCTTACCGTATTTGTCAATGTTCGGGTGGTATATTTGTGTAATGCACGTTACATCAGGGGCTGTGTCTGGGTAGCAATAACTACATCTTATCTGAAAGTAAAAGACAATAAAATGAATAGGTTTACTGTATTATGATTAAACTAACAGGGTTTGCACTTTGCGACGTCGTAGAGTTGGCACTGTTACGCCCTGACATGAAAGTTTAAAATTACAAATGTAGTCAGGAAAATGCTCCTATAATAAACACTTCAAATTCCATACTTAGTGTGGACATTCCTTTGTTTCCATGTAGTTAAAAAAAACATGGAGACAAAAGCTCATTTTACTCGCAATGTGAACGCTCTTTTCACCCGAATTTTTATCGTGATCCCCTTAAGTATTCCATTTCAGCGGCGGCAATTTCCCAAGGTTGGGGGACGGAGGAAAGATTACACAACCAACAACATGCACTTGTTCAGCGCTTTTTACTGGGCGTCTCTCGTGTATCCTGTGAAAAATTTGAAAATGTTTGCTGATCTTGTGTATAGTCTGGTGCATTCTGTTGCATGTGAAAGCCTCTGACCCATACAATATATACGACCATAGGGAACTTATTTTTTTTTTGGGGGGGGGGGGGGGTGGGGTAACTGTCATAGGCCGTTCCCTCCTCCAAAAATATTGAGGGAACATGTCCTCCCCCAGTACCCCCCCCCCCCCCCCCCCCCCCGCCGGATCGCCACCTATGATGTGCCCCTTCATTTTGCGGCAAATAACCCTAACCCCAAAATGCCTCTAAAGCTGTTGTTTTTCAGAGAGGGGGAAACTTTGTGTGGACGTGGGCAAGTTCACGTAAGGTTCTGTCTTCCTTTTTCTTTTGTTCACAGGTCCACACAGAGTATGCAAGGTTAGAACATGAGCTTGTAACCGGTGCGCTAAGGAAATAATGGGTATAGGTAATAATGAAGTATTGGCTCACCGTGAACTCGAACACCCCGTCCTTGTACGGCCCACTGTCCGGAATTACAGCCACCGTGAAAGGTTCTTCGAGGTCTTCTACTTGCCAAAATACCATACGGGCCTGGCCCCCGGACATGCTGCAGATGTTCTTCATCAGACGGCGGAAATGTTTCACGAAGCTAAGCCCGGGCGTCGCTCCTACGCCCTCGGTAGCCGGAATGCACGTTGTACTGCTGTATCCTAATTTCAGAACAAACGTGATCATTTTACGTACGATTGTGGAGTTCCAGCCGTAAGTTTATATCACATGGTATGTATACTTAGGCCTATGCATGTTTTAGGACAGTTTTGTCAGAAGTATGATGGATTCATACTCTCTTTTGGAAATCCATAACCAAACCGAATGTTTATTTCTTCGGATGGGACTATATGAATGATCCTATAGCTATATATACGGAGGAAATAACAGTTTGGCAATGGAAGGCTAGATTAAATCAATTATTTTTCACTGTCGTGTGTTGTAAGAAAAAAAGCTGATGTCATTATTTCTTTAAAATATGAATGCGTTTCCTAGGACATAGAATATTAATCTTGGTTTTCTTGTTTTTACACACTATTTCTGGCGTTGACGGCAAGTTAGCATTGTATTCATTGCGTGATCTCAAAAAGGACGTTTTCTTCTTGAGAAATTGTGATAATCACAAAATCTTTCAGTATTTCTTTGCCCGGATGAAACTCCAATAGCCCCTCTCTCCCCATCCTCACCCAATCCATCCTTGGTTTCCGTTTTCTGTGTTTCTCCCGTAGTCTTTTTCCCAGTCGCCACATCTGTGTTCCCCCGGTCCCCTTCCGTGTCTTGTTCTGGTTCGCCTCCTGCGCACATCGCATCCCCCGGCATGTCCTCCCTGATGACCTTTCCATCTTCCCCTCTCCTGACTCTGTTCCTCTTGTAGTCGCGCCCCGCGACCTTCTCCCCGTCTAGTGATCGTCTCACGTCCTCCATATGGAGGACGTGAGACGATCACTAGACGGGGAGAAGGTCGCGGGGCGCGACTTACAAGAGGAACCCAGTGTCAGGAGAGAGGAAGCTTGGACTACCCCAGGTCATGGAGGAGGACCATTCCTCCCCCTCCAAAGTATGGAGGCATATGTTACCGTATTCGTCAATGTTCGGGTGGTAGATTTGTGTAATGCACGTTACATCAGGGGCTAGGTCTGGGTAGCAATAACTACGAATTATCTGAAAGTGAAAAACAAAATGAATATGCCTATAATTTAATTATAAGAAAGTATACTTTTTTATAATAAAAAATTCACGTATTTTTTTACAGTGAAAACCAATGACATGTAAATGTTCACTGTGAGTAACCGCAATTGGACTGCGCGTTATATTTTACGGGCAAACCCGTATAAACGGCCGCTTATTACGTACAATATAGGCCTGGCAATTGCACGACCAATCAGAAATGAGGAAATTTGTGTTAATGCAATTCAGGTTAAAACCCTGCGAAGCCGAATGATCAAGCCTATTAGGCGCAAAAGAAATTGCCAACAGGCCGGATGACGTCTATACACGTCATTTTCTGCATTTTCAATCCATTGATGGATTTGTGTTACGCTTGGCTGCACAAGCCTCTTGTTTCCGTTTCGCTTGAATGCATAGGCAGCCCAGGCACCCCGGCGCCTCACTATAAATAACCGTACTCAATGGGTTAAATATGTATTGATGACATCATGGCAGTGTTTACCGATGACATCAGTTTTCAGTGAGGGGTCACCGCTCGACGCCGTGCAGAACGCCGACGTACGATCGGTTTTTGACCAATCTGTCGTGGAAGATAACACCGTCATAGCCAATAAAAGATAAGTGCAGGGGATTTTCCTCGGGAGTCACAATATTGAAAAATGAACGTGGAAAATGCTAGTGTATGTAAAAATCGTATACGATCCGCGGCGTGAGCCCCATTTTCCTCCCATGATGAACTGTGGTAAACATTATGTAACGTCATCAATACACAAGGTTATTTCAGTGTTTAGTCCAAAAATACACTTTCTTGACCATAATATGTTTTATTCAAACAATTTCACAATATAATTTTGCAAACATATGTCAACATTCTCATTACGCATCTCCTTTTGTATTCAAATATTTAAATTGTTCATGGGAAACCATGGGATATGCTGTATAGAAAGCTAAAGCACGACAACATTCAGTGTGTAGTGTTTCGCAGGTTATCGTACCTTTGTATTACTCTACCAGAGTAATGTATTAATTGAGTTACTTCCGTTTTTTCGTTTCTGTTAATTTGCAGTTAATCATTGCCAACTAGCTTCCAGTACCCATACAAACAATTTCTATGGAATTCTATAAAATGCTTTATAGAGTTCTTTAGAACTCTATAGAACTGTATAGAACAAAACAAAATTCCATAGAATATTCTTAGCTATTTTTTATAGAATTGTTTTTTTCTATAGATGTTTATAGAGATGTTCTATAGAGATCTATAGAAATTTCTGGTGCATAGAGTTGTACACACTTTATATGTATAGAGCTCTATAGAAATACTTTATATAGAGCTCTATAGAAATATATG
Organism: Hippasteria phrygiana; assembly: GCA_037893225.1. Classification (NCBI taxonomy): domain Eukaryota; kingdom Metazoa; phylum Echinodermata; class Asteroidea; order Valvatida; family Goniasteridae; genus Hippasteria; species Hippasteria phrygiana. The sequence goes on from JAZGUH010000431.1 coordinate 63,609, forward strand.
ATATGAGTTGTGCACACTTTCTGAGGTTTTAGAAATCTCTGGTTGTTCATTATAGAGTTTTTAATGTGTAAACACATCCGTTCCTGTGCCAGTTAAAAAAATCCAAAAAGTCGAACTACTAGGGGTTGGGTTTGGTGGAGGATCCACACTGCTTATGTTAAAGGGGTATATACATTAAACATGAGAGAATTACCTTTATTTAAAAAGAACATTTACTCTATACAACTTTTTATTATAGATATCTTTACCAAAATATTTCTTTAGAGAGCTATAGTCCAATTCTTCATTGAGAACAGTTTATTAAGCCAAACATGTAGCTGTGGAAAAAAATCTTAAAATGACCCCCATCTCCCCTACAGACCCTGTGTACAGACCAAAGCCTACTGTTACATCATCAAGAGTCATGTTACAATAGACTTACAGTGCATCATGGGTCACAACTCACATGACAAGGTTACCTTGCTGCTTGCATACCACCGATAAACGGTCAGTGTGGGAAATTTGAAATCTGCACTGCAGTCAGTTGAATGTCAGTGCAGCAGTGCATGTACATGTAGTCTTAAAATGGCAGAAACTGTATAAAACAGGGTCAAAATCATGGATATTTGCATGGCATTTATGCCTGTGGAAATAATTTACTGCTCATGTACACACTCAACCTGTACATGACCTGTAAAAAATACAGTGGTGATTGCTGGATGGATATGGACGGACTAGTCTTTGGACTGGACATAATGGATAAATTCACAACTGGTACAAGCATGGAGGTATATAGGAAAAAGCAACATGTTGAACCATGTCAACACACTCACAAGCTGTTTGTATGCGGTAAGTCTACAATTGTTACTATAGTAGTTCGGTTGGCCGTGATAAACTGTAGATGTATCTCCATCACACTGATAGAGCATGTCATGTAAACCCGATGTAGCCAAGTTGTTACTTCTATTTTACTCGATCGCAGACTCAGTTATTGCCATATTTTAAACCGAACTGATTTTATTAACCGGATTGATATTATTTTGCAACCAGATAAAATAACTTGCCGACAAAATCTGTCCTTGAAGTTGATGTCTGATTTTCGGGTTTTATGCGATCTTTTTTGAAAAGTTTCTATTTCTGTAAATATAATTACCAAATTACCATAAAAATACGGCTTATTCCATTAAGTTTTACCCCATTTTTTTGCTGCTGTACATTTCTTTCTCCCAAAGTTCTAATGGGATTGGGATGGGGGTACACTGTAAAAATCAACGGCTAACACTTTTTTAACACTTCAACGCGTTAATATTAACTTTACACGTAAATGTATATGAGGCGTTGCACGCGATTAGCACTTAAAAACACGTCTAAATAGGCGTTGGTGTTAATGATTATTAACAATCTATAGTTCGTCAAACAATCCACTAGGTAAATTTGAATACATGTCAGTATGTTTGTTCGGGTGGGCGCTAGTCAGAATAAACCCAGAATGCCGTATAGCCAGGGATCACACCCAATCTTACGATACAACCTGGGAAGCGACATTGTGTGGATCTATAGAAACTCTATAAAAATTATATAGAAAACTCTATAGAAAACTCTATAGAAAACTCTATAGAAAACTCTATAGAAAACTCTATAGAAAACTCCATAGAAAACTCCATAGAAAACTCTATAGAAAACTCTATAGAAAACTCTATAGAAAACTCTATAGAAAACTCTATAGAAAACTCTATAGAAAACTCTATAGAAAACTCTGTAGAAAACTCTATAGAAAACTCTATAGAAAACTCTATAGAAAACTCTATAGAAACTCTATAGAAACTCTATAGAAACTCTATAGAAACTCTATAGAAACTCTATAGAAACTCTATAGAAAAGTGGCCCAATTTTCTAAAGAATCTCTATAAAAACTATATGTATTATATATGTATTATATAGAAAAGTTATAGAAAAGTTATAGAAAAGTGGCCCAATTTTCTATAGAATCTCTATAAAAACTCTATAAACTCTATAAATTCCTTTATATATTTTCTATAGAAACACTCTATAGAACTTCTATATTTTTTTTTATAGAATTCTATAGAACATTTTTGTATGGGTACGACCTTTTCTGTTATTCTAAAAACTATAGCGGTATTTACAGACTTTTCACTATACAAAATACGGTTTATCAGTAAATTTAAAACGGTTCGACCGTAAAAAAAATGACGGGTGGCACCTCGCTGCACGCCTTTCAATCGTTAATTTTACGGGCAATTTTTTACAGTGTATTAAACAGGATTTGCACTTTGCGATGTCGTAGAGTTGGCATTGTAAACAATGAGTCTAACACTTGATTAAAAAAGTACATGTAGTCAGTAATGCTCCTATAAATACCACGTGTGCATGGGCTTGTTGCCGGTGCATTAAAACAATAATAGGTAAGTAATAATGAAGTATTGGCTCACCGTGAACTCGAACTCCCCGTCCTTGTACGGCCCACTGTCCGGAATTACAGCCACCGTGATGGGTTCTTCAAGGTCATCTTCATCCCAATCCACCAAACGGGCCTGGTCCCCTGACATACTGGCGATGTTCTTCATCAGACGGTGGAAATCTTTCACCAAGCTCAGCCCGGGCGTCGCTCCCATGCCCTCGGTAGCCATGAGCGTTGTATGTATACTGCAGTTTCCTAATTTCAGAATTAACTTGATTGTGGAGTTCCAACATTCCTATAACCGTGATTCATGCTGTACGTTTTTTTGCATAGGTATATGATGGATTTATACTCTCTTTTTGAAATCCATAATCACTGAATGTTGATTTCTTCGGTGCTACTCTATATCTCTTACATGTATGTATGATCCCGGCCTTTTATACGATGTAGCTTATACTGAGGAAATGACACAACCTTGCATCATCGGTTAAACGCTGGATATTGCACCACATTGCGCACACACACCACGGGTGTTAATCACTGATCTCTGTATATAAACTGGATAGCTCATTGGCCATTCTGTGCTATTCAAGCAGCTAAAGCCAGTAGCTGCCATATTATCACTCCCATTTTACCACTGATCTCTGTGTAAGGAGAACCAGATTGAAAGTAGAGACTGGGGACAAGGTTGTCAAACCTGTTGTTTTGGGAGTAGTGATATATGGTGGATGGCGGCTTCAACTTGTACAGCCGAAGTGCTATCCAGTTTACGTAGAGATCAGTGGTGTTAATGTATTATTTTGCAAACTGAGGGAACACACAGACATCCAAATGACGTCATGCGTGAGACAAAAATCTCTCCTGATTGTTTTATAATTGGGAGTGACTGTGGACGACTTTCACGCATAATTAATACTATGACACAGTCTGACATCATCCGCTAGGACTGGGGGTGGGGGGGGGGGGGGGGGGGGGAGTGGTGGGGGTTGCACTTTCTCAACGTTGGCGGCGCTATTTAACCTCTTTGTTTTGTTTTTACCCGCACACGCAAAATAGGACCTTTACAGGGTTTTACTTTTGTCTGGTTTGCTACGGTACTCTAGGCGTATATAGGCCCTTACAAGCTAAAACATATTACAAATGGCAACGAGCGGGTTGGGGGGGGGGGGGGGGGATCGACCCTTCCCCTGGATACGCTCCTGGCAATATTTGCTGGAGTTTCCAATGCTAAGATTCCCGTAACAGTTGTATTTACTCCTGTACAGGTACACATTAAAGCAAAATAATTTGTCCGATTGTTTGTTATTGCCATCCTGGGTTATGCCCTAGTTTCAGGGTCGACCCAAATCAAATAACTCCCTCTATTGCGTCCGCCGTATCCCAAGTATGCCCTAATCAGTTACATCATTAATGGATGGAAAAAGTTACACAATGTAATATTAAATGCGCCCATCTTTTTATATTGCCGTCTGTTTCAGATATTTTGCGACGGTGGGGGGGGGGGGGGGGGGGCTGTTGTGATTATACCCCTCACAAGAGGGAATATTCTAGGAAATGGCGGTATTGTATGGAGTCGAAATAAAAATTAATAAATTCTTAATAAAGATACGAGGTGCGATCAAACAATTCCGAGACTGTTCCTGTTGCGAACGAACGAAGCGCAGCACAGTACTGTGCATATAGCAGGTGTCAGCAATAACTTTCCTAATTATTCCAAGGTTTCGCTTGATCAACATACCACCCTTGTTACACGCATTGTAACCATGCGGTGATGGGGATATTGAAAAAATCGATCCCTTAATGGACAAAACAGCGGGCGTTTACAAAGAAAATGCACGAGATGGTTCTTTTTTTTTGAAAAATACATTTGAATTTTATTGTGTACATTTTCAATCAATCAATACTTTAAAAATGACAAATAAATTAAGATTTTTGTATATATATTTTTTCTTTTTGGGTCAATTGATAAACGGAGTTTATATGCCAATTTATGATAAATTGACAATAGAGAAATACTCCGTCATTTTATCCATCGAATGCAGCTATCAATTTACCAAGTATGTAAAAAAATATAAACGGTACAAACCGCATAAAATGATGGCATAAAACGACAGTCAACGACAAGATGCAAGGATGACTGCAATGAATAAAATATATGAAACTAATATAGTAAACATATAAACTGATAATTATTCGATACATAAATAAAATAGATAAACATTAAATTATAAAATCAGGAACTTACTTGAATTATCCAAGGGGGTGTAATTCTGCAGCACTACGGCTCATGCACAAGAGTTGGAGTTTCTCACCAGTACACTCGGGTGGCAGCCAGCAAAGAAAAACTGGCCTCCACCCCAAAACTACCCCATGTGGTGCTTTAACACAAATACAAAAGGTTATGTAAGGTTATTTAAGACATGCCACAATCGCGAACAGGATTTCCACACCCCACTATATGGGGAGTAGATGAAGAACGTCAAGAACTTATGGCGGACTTATAGGACCTTCCGGAACTTGCGTACATTTTTGTGAAATTGGAAGCACTCATTCATTCTAGGAACAGTATAAAATATGTAAGAAAATACAATTGTACGTGATCATAGGAATGGGATTTTCTTTGCCAATTTTTATTGCTGTTCCAGGATTTCAATTATTTTCTTAAGATCGTGAATTTTCCTTTTTTTTTTCATTCGGAGTATTAATACGGCGGCTGCCATCTTGTTTTTTTGCTCAGATGCACTCCACACGGCGCTTTGGCGTTCGCAATCGGCAACCAGAGAACATCTGTTCGCGGGTTACCCGAATACACCCCGTATTTCTGGCGACTAGCATTGTATTGATTGTGCGGATCAGCAAACAAAAGATGTTGTTGTTTTCTTGTTCAAAAAATCCCATTAAAATCACAAAATCCTACAATCTTTGCCCTCATGACACGTTAATGGCTCCCCTCTCTCCATCCTCAACAAATCCATCATTGATTTCCGTTTTCCGTCTTTCTCCCGTAGTCTTGTTCCCAGTCGCTTCATCAGTGGTCCCCCGCTCCCCTGCCGTGTCTTGTTCTGGTTTTTCTCCTGCGCACATCGCATCCCCCGGCATGTCCTCCCTGATGACCTCTCCATCTTCCCCTCTCCTGACCCTGTTCCTCTTGTAGTCGCGCCCCGCGACCGTCTCCCCGTCCAGTGATCGTCTCACGTCCTCCATAAACTTGTCCTGACCGCCTCGAAGGATTTGTCGTACATATGAATCCTCAATGTTGGGGTTGTGCATGATAAAGAGAATTCCTTGGACTACGTCATCCAAGGTCATGGAGGAAGACCATTCCTCTGAAAGGCATATCTTACCGTATTCGTCAATGTTCGGGTGGTAGATTTGTGTAATGCATGTTACATCAGGGGCTGTGTCTGGGTAGCAATAACTACATCTTATCTGAAAGTAAAAGACAATAAAATGAATATAGGTTTACTTTATTATGATTAAACTAACAGGGTTTGCACTTTGCGACGTCGTAGAGTTGGCACTGTTAGGCCCTGACATGAAAGTTTAAAACTCGATTACAAATGTAGTCAGGAAAATACTCCTGTAATATACACTGCGAATTCCATACTTAGTGTGGACATTCCTTTGTTTCCATGTAGTTAAAAAAAATTGAGACAAAAGCTCATTTTACTCGCAATGTGAACGCTCTTTTAACCCAATTTTTGACCGTGATCCCCTTAAGTATTCCCCTTCAGTGGCGGCAATTTCCCAAGGTTGGGGGTGGGGACGGAGGAAAGATCACATAACCAACAACATGCAATTGTTAAGCGTTTTTCACTCGGTGTCGCTCGTGTATCCTGGGAAATTTCTGAAAATGTTTGCTGATCTTTGTGTATTCTGTCACTCTGTGCATGTGAAAGCCAATTACCCGTACATGATAGTATTGGGCGGTCCCGGCGGTTCCCCGGTTCTACCCGGTCCCCATATGGGAACCGGCACCACGGCGGCAATCTTTTCAAGAACCGGGTACCCGCTATACTTGGTTCCGGCTCCAAAAGAATCGGTTCCAGAGTAAATTACCCATTATCTGTGCACAAAGCACGGAGCTGGGATTTGGCTCCATATCTACTATAGGAATTCAATCACATGAAGGTCCGCCGGGATGCGGGTTTTTTCCGTACCACAGCACCGGTATTTTTGTGTACTTGGTTATGTGAGCTGCAAGATAGCTTCTCATTTGTTTTCCCTTGATATAAAATTCTCCATTAGAAAAGGAAAAACAAACCCAGCAGAAGACTCGAACATAAGCCTCCTGATCCAAAGCCTTAAGCTCTACCAATATAGCCACTAACAGCAACTCGAAAGAATCGGTTTACTGCAACCTTAGAGCAAGTTCGAGCGGCGACTATTTGTCAACCACTAGTCGATTTTCCATGGTAACCTGTACACTAAATACATATTGGGTATCAGGCAAAATCGACTAGTGGTCGACAAATAGTCGCCGCTCGAACTTGCCCTTATATTAAGGTAGTTAATAATAATAATAAAGATTATTTAAAAAACGCTTTCCATGTCACAATGACATCTCAAAGCGCTGTACAATTATTAGAAATAAGTATAAACCAACTACATGTAATTAAAAACCAAGTAAGTTTAAGTAAACATAGTTAAAAATACTGTTTAAAAAGATAAGTTTTCAAAGAGGTTTTAAAAATATCAACATTATCAGCAGAACGTAATGCAACTGAATGACGTCACTATCTATCGCCCTCTATTGATAGCTTCAATAGCATACAAAAGCATGCAAACGTACTGCATGCCATACCGAATGTTGTACGAAAGAAAAAAAATCGCGCCGCCGGGCATTCGTACACTGGCTAGTCAGAACAATGGCGGGAAAACCACACAGATTCACAGGCGTCACGGAGAGTCACAGCCAAACCGCAAGGCTGAGCCTTTTGCGTATGGCAAACGTTGCAATATTCGATAATCTACGTATTTGTGTGCGGTGTTCAAATATATATGTGCGATGTTTGTCATTATGTGCGATGTCAAAATATATATGTGCGATGTTTGTCATTATATGTGCGATGTTCCAATTTATGTGCGATGTTCAAATATATATGCGATGTTTTGTCATATATGTGCGATGTTTGTCATGATGCGATGTTCAAATGTATGTGTGTGATGTTTGTTATTACATGTGCGATGTTCAAATATATTTGCGATGTTCATCATATATGTGCGATGTTCAAATTTATATGTGCGATGTTTCTCATATATGTGCGATGTTCAAATATAATGTGCGATGTTTTTCAATTTATATTCCAAAACGGAATTGTGAGATATAGTATGGTTTCCAGACCGAAATAGTATGAATATTCCTAATAAGGTACATCAGGGACCAGACTATACTTAGGACGGTCTATCTGTTGCAATGACCTGGCTGAAGCTAGCCCGCGATTCAGCCCGCGATTCGCAATAGGGCCCGCGATTCGCCCGATCAGAGGAGCCGCATATTGAAAACTAGAATCCATTCGACAAAAGGAGTTTTTTATATGAAATCGCTGGATTCAGGCAACGAATTTTCGAGAAAATGTCAAGAAATTATATACCAATGTTGCATCATCTCTGTAGCGTATGCACCAACGAATGTATCTGACGACTACGTACAGAATCAATTCTACGACCAACTTACCGAAATTGCCGAGGATGTTCCCCCTCACGACGAGCTCGTTGTCCTCGGCGACATGAACGCCACCCCATGCTGCTCAAGGAATGGCTTCGAATCCATCCTAGGCCCCTTCAATTCCGGTCCCATCAATGACAACTCAGTGAGACTCCTGTCCTTCTGCGCCTTACAGAACATCTCCATAACCGGCAGTTGGTTCCGGCGCCGTAACATCCATATAATGACTTGGATCTCCAATGATGGTCACACACGCAATCTCGACCACATTCTTGTCAAGAACCGGAACATAGTAAAATCCTACAGGGTCTACAGAGGAGCTGAAGCCCCAGCAAACACAGATCATCGTCTGCTAATCGCAAAACTTGCAATTACCCCTGCTTCCACTCCAAGAAGCCCCCCACTCCCTTGTATGATGTGGAACGAGCTATCAATGATAGAACCCTGGCATCAAAATACTCAGTGGCTATCCGAAACAGATTCCAAGCCCTAGGCGACCTCCCCGACGATGTGGAGGCCGCCTGGTCCTGCATTAGTTCAACAATCCGCAAAACGGCAGACGAAATCATCGGGAAGAAGAAACGCCCTAAACGACGTCCTTGGCTCACTGCGGAAACCCTCCAAGTTCTGGCCGAAAAATCAAAAGCCAGACTGAACAACCAACACGCAGAACATAGACGCCTGCAGTGTGTCTTTCGAGCCAAGGCTAAACAGGACAGGGAAGTCTACCTGCAGAACCTCTCTAAAAGCATCGACAACAATTTCTCCCATTCAAACCTCAAATCCGCCTACAAAGTCATCCAGGAGTTTCGCCCAAAATCTGACAGGAGCACGAGCCTGACCATCAACAAAACCAATGGTTTGCCCTGCTCATCAGACGAGGAGTCTCTTGACAGGTGGAGGGAGCATTTCGAGGCTGCCTTGAACCACCCACTAGCCCCACCGTGCCCAGACTTGGACATCCCCATAGTTCCTCCAATAGACCCGGCAACTCCCGAGGATGCCCCCACCCTGGAAGAGGTGAAATCAGCCATCAAAAGGTTGAAGATTGGCAGAGCAGCAGGTCCTGACGACATTCCCCCTGAGCTCTTGAAGTGCGCTATCGACCCGATTAGCGCTGTCCTCCACAAGCTCTTCCTTCAAGTATGGCGATCAGGAAAAAACCCAGCAGAGTGGAAAGAGGGCATCATAGTTACAAAGGAAAGGCCCCCGTACTGATTGTAGTAGCTACAGACCCATCACGCTTCTACCTGTTCCGGGGAAAGTTTTCGCCCATGTCCTCCTGGCCCGGATGAACCCCCTGCTTGTTGAGCACAGACGACCTGAACAGTCAGGATTCACGGCCGGCCGCTCCACGTTGGATGCCATCCTCGCCCTCCGTCTGCTGTCCGAGCTGCATCACGAGTTCAACCAACCCTTATCGGTGGCATACGTTGATCTAAAGGCAGCCTTTGACTCGATCGATAGATCAGCACTCTGGAAAGTTCTCCAAGGCATCGGAGTTCCCCACCATCTCCTTGCCCTCATCAAGGATCTCCACACCAATACCACTGCTAAGGTGCGCCAAGGAAGGAACACCTCTGAAAGCTTCTTCACAAGATCTGGTGTTAGACAGGGCTGCATCCTGGCCCCTTCCCTTTTTTGTTGCGCCATGGACTGGATCCTTGATAGGGCAATCGTGGATGTGGGGCTCACCATCGGGCAGTTCGAGTTTTCAGACCTGGACTATGCTGACGATGTCGCTCTAATCTGTAATAAGATCAAAGATTCGAGCAATGCACTCCAGTCTTTTTAGAGAGAGGCCGCCAATCTCGGTCTCAACATCTCTTGGCAGAAAACGAAAATCCAAGTTCTGACACAAAGCGGCACCAGCACCCCCTCTTTCATCACGGTGAACGGCCAATCTGTCGACATTGTGAATGACTTCGTATATCTTGGAAGTAAGATCTCCAACACTGGGCGTAGTGAACCCGACACCCTCAGACGACTCGGTCTTGCTTCATCTACTATGAACAGCCTACGCATAATCTGAAGGCTAAAGAGCTAGGCTGAAACTCACCACCAAACTGGGCATATACAGGACATGCGTCATTCCCGACCTGTTATATGGCTCAGAAACATGGACCCTCCTGAAATCCGATCTTCGAAGACTTGAGTCATTTCACCAAAGGTGTCAACGCTCGATACTAGGCATCCAGTGGTCTGACTTCATTAGTAATAATGAGGTCATCCATAGAACAAGACTGCTAACTATCGACCATCAAATCCAACGTCGCCGCACCGCCTTCTTCGGTCACATCGCTCGCCTGGCCGACAATATCCCAGCAAAGAACGCTCTGGGCATCGCCATCAATCCCAGGAGAGGTCAACCGCCAAGTCCCGGCTGGAAGAGACCACGTGGCCGTCCAAGGTCTTCTTGGTCGGAACAACTGGGACGGCCTAGCGAGATAGACTACATGTGGAACGAGGCTGTATGACGCGAGCATAGGAGATCGGCGCGACGGACCTTTGCTGTCTACGCGGATGAGTGAGTTTGTATATGCCGGCAATCGTGGACCTAGGACAAAAGAATTCGGGCGTAGACAAAGGGGTCCACGTTTGACCTAACGTCCACGATTGAAAATCGTGTACAAAACCAATGGGAGGCCTTCCGAAAAAGTTAGAGTATAAACAAAAGAGGAACAATGGGAGGTCCACGATTGCACCCGTTTACATGACTGTGTGAGTGAGTGAGTGAGTGAGTGAGTGAGTGAGTGAGTTGTCATTATATATGATGCGATGTTCAAATGTATGTGTGTGGTGTTTGTTATTACATGTGCGATGTTCAAATATATATGTGCGATGTTTGTCATATATCGTCACCGTTTTCACGTACTGACACCCAACCGCACCTGTGTGTCAGTTTGTGAAACCGCGTACTGAGTAAATTTCAGTTTCACGAACTAACACCCAGGTGTGCGCGCACATCGGACACTGACTCGCTAGAGAAGACTTCGTGTTCACGAATTGACACGCAAGCATGTAGCGGAAATACCATTCCAAGAAAAACGCTTTAAAAGCTTTGACACGAATCTACTCCATCTGTATACTTGTGGGTTTACAGAAACATTGAACTGAAAACCTCTAAACTCGTGAAATTAAGAATGGTGTCAGTTCGTGAAAACTTACTCTGTTCTGTCAAATACGCGCGCGCCCTGGCACTCACGCGCTAGAGAGTGTCAGTTCGTGGTGTTGGTGACGATATGTGCGATGTTCAAATATAATGTGCGATGTTTTTCAATTTATATTCGAAAACGGAATTGTGAGATATAGTATGGTTTCCAGACCGAAATAGTATGAATATTCCTTATAAGTTACATCAGGGACCAGACTATTTAGGACGGTCTGTCTGTTGCAATGACATGGGGCCAATTTCATAGAGCTGCTTAAGCCCAAATTTGCTTAAGCACAAAAAACCTTGCTTAATAAAATCATTGGTTGGTTGTGACTGGTAATTAGCTGTTGTTTTCTTGTCATAAAAGTCACATGGGGTTTTTGCTGCTAAACTGATTTTATTAAGCAAGGTTTTCTGGGCTTAAAGGAAACATGATTTAGGATATATAATGCATTATTCCTGCTTAAAACAATAAAGTATTATCTGATTACAATGATATTTTGTGTCCAGAGACAATTATTTCCCAGATTAATAATGAGAAACATTTTTTTGAAAATGTTTGTCCAAGCTACTACGCCCCCTAAGTGGGACCCTCATTAACATATGTGTGTGACGTAGATCGAGACACATTACCCATTCATCACGGGTATGCATTGTGTGTACATTGTACGGCGAAAATTCTTCGTCCAAAATCTAAGCAAAATATAGTGTTTTTCGGCCATGCCGACAAGGTGTGTGGCTGCTGGGTGCAGCAAAACAACGACGGATGGAGTAGCCTTCATTTATTTCCAACTGATGCGAAATATCGGAGAATTTGGACTGCGAAAGTGAAGGTGACAAGAGCGTAGTGGTCCGGCCCCAGCAGCTTCTCAGCGTTATGTAGCGACCACTTTGAGCCGTCGTGTTTCGATACTGGTATTTTCAAATCTTTTGGGATGACCATTAAAAATATGCTCCAGTCCACTGCCATCCCAACAAAGTTCCCAGATGTGAGTAAGATATAGGCGAAAGCAGTTAAACGGCCCATTCCCCAAGGAGCCTTCGCTAAAAGGGAGAACATCAGGGTAAGTTCGATGTTAGTTGTTGCAACTTACGAAATTGCACGTGTAGACCTAGTGTGTATACGGGCCGGGTCCAGACTATCGAGTCGATCCATAAATTTCGGCGCCTCGGTCTACGTCACGAACAGCGCCCTCAATTTGAGTCTCAACAAATTCCAAAAAGGGGGCTCAATTTTTGAGCGGCAAATAATCACACTAAAACTTCACTAGTCTTGAACCAGTTTGGCTTATAATTCACATTTAATACATATAAATGAATATATTTATGAAATATAATGTGATCCGGCCAGTTTGAGAAGTATGTTTCCTTTAAGCAATTTTTTTGCTTAAGCAACTCTATGAAATTGGCCCCTGGCTTAAGCTAGCCCGCGATTTACCCCGCGATTCGCAATAGGGCCCGCGATTCGCCCGATCAGAGGAGCCGCATATTGAAAACTAGAATCCATTCGACAAAAGGAATTCTTTTATGAAATCGCTTGATTCAGGCAACGAATTTTCGAGAAAATGTCAAAAAATTACATACCAATTTTGCATGAAATTTCAGAATAGGTATGAGCAAAGCTGTACATATTATACTTAACATTGTTTTATGGGTCTTTTTTTATGAAATAATTAGTCATTTCGCGAGGGCCCATTTAAAAGGGTTCTCTACATCAATTCCTTTCGGCTCAGCACAATAGCTTCTGTTTGAAAGAAAGTGATACGCTTGACTGCACAAACACATTGTAGCGGTTCGCTTGGCTGGCAGAACCGCCGCGACACCCCGACGTCTCCCGTAAAATACCGTGCTCAAGGGGTTAAGAAAAAACCTCGGTCACATTTTAGTTTTATTCTAACCCTGAATATTGCATCGTCTGCTCGGAATCAGGACTTTCATAATTAAATCTCATATATCAGGATGAAAAGTACAACAAAACATAAATTTCAGTGGAATTAAGCAAGTAATTCACAGTGCACTGTAGTGCATCCTTTAATGATCCCTGTTCCTTGAGTCTTTGGGCGTCTGTTTTTATTTCTTTAATTCTCATTTCCGACCGACCCTGCCTGTATTTCGTACCAAGAATACAAATCAAAGAAAACAGAATAATCTCTCAAATTTCGTGGGAAAAAATGAAAATAAAGTGCAATATTATGTACCTCCTGTATATATATATATATATATATTCACAGCAACACGAACATTTTATGCTAAGCTTTGTACACGTACAAAGCAGTGCACTAGTCCACACCACATCAGCGTCAGTGTGTATTCCCGGATTACAAGTAAAGTAATTAATAACGATTTATTAAATGCAACATCCCGAATTGCCAAAGATAATGCATACCTTTTTCCTTTCATTTAACTTTGTTTGATTTGTTTTTAACTTTATTTAAAAATTATGCACAGAAAGTGTGCTTCCAGCACGGGAAAGAAGTATTTCCAGCACAACAGGATTCTGAAATCATGTTCCACTTGGGCAAATTGGTATTTTTACGGTTGCAACAGAAGATTTATATTTTGTTCATTTAAAATATGTCAGAAATTGCCAAAGATGTTTTGTTTTTCACTTCTTTAGAAATCAGTGAAATCAGCAATATGTAACCATAGAAACAAAATGGGACGCCATTTTAATTGGAAATCATCAGCAGATTCGGCAAAATTGAGTGACGGTCAGGCCAAACAAAAATTATTTGGTTGTCCTCCATACCCCTTTGCCAGTGGCGGGCGGGCGAAGGGAATTTTTTTTTTTTTACATTCCCCGGAAGTCCAACTTCAAACCATACACAAAGTAAAACAAACACACAAATGTTGTTAGGCCGATAAACAGTTTAACGTAATACGGCTGCCTCTTCAGCGATGGCCGCCGGGTCCTTCACTCCATCCGAACAACACATACCGTAGCCCTAAGGCTGCCAGTGCTGACACTGTCTCCTGGGGCTCAATGTCACTCTATAGACCACTTTTTGGTGGACGCGACCTTTGTGTGTTTCAGCTGTATTTGAGCTGGCTCAACATTCGACCAAAAAACCTCACGAAGTTTCGATGTGGTAGCCACACTGCACATACAATCAAACAAGACTTTTACACCCAGTTTGCAATGAATGCTGAGCGGGTATTAAAAACGCCATCTTAGCTTCCCCTGTGCATATACACGTTCAGTTGATGCATTTCTTTGTTTTAAATATTTATTATTTAATTGTTTGTGTAAATATAGGCCTACAAAAAAAATTCCAAACTAAATATTAAAATATATAGTGTTTTCAAAGTGAACAAAGAAACTGGCAGGAGCGGGATTCGAACCTGCGACTTTCGGGTTACCGTACCGGCGCTCTACCAACTGAGCTATCTTGCATATGTTGGCGGTCTCCCAAATTGTCACTATCTTTGTTCGGGTGGGCACTGGTCAGAAGTCATAAACACAGAGTGCCGTATAGCCAGGGATCACACCCAATTTACGATACAACCTGGGAAGCGACATTGTGTGGATCACTCAATGAGGATACTTTTTAACTTATAATTCGTCAATCCACAAGGGAAACTGACTAGGTAAATTTGAATACATTTTCAAAGTGAACAAAGAAACTGGCAGGAGCGATATTCGAACCTGCGACCTTCGGGTTACCGTACCGGCGCTCTACCAACTGAGCTTTCTTGCCCTATGTTGGCAGTCTCCCAAATTGTCACTATCTCTGTTCATGTGGGCGCCAGTCAGAAGTCATAAACCCAGAATGCCGTATAGCAAGGGATCACTCCCAACTTTTTAACTTATAATTCGTATCCTCATTAAGTGATCCCACAATGTCGCTTCCCAGGTTGTATTTGCGGTCAGGAGGCTCTTGGCATTGAACGCGATACTGGCCCTGTGCCATGGATAATAAACGTATTGAATGACACAAAACTGGGTATACCCAGCACGATATGGGGCAGAGGGGTACCCCCCTTTTTGTCCCTATACCTTATACACTCTCCAGACTATTGTTACCTAGCCTAACACATCCCCCTAGGCTTCTGAACAGAATTCCTGCGATTCCGGGAACACAATGACCAACACAAAAGAGGGGGGGGGGGGGGGGGTTCGCTCTGCCCCATATCGTGCATCATATGAAACTGGGGGGGGGGGGAGAGGGGTACCCCCCTTTTGTCCCTATACCCTAAACAATCTCCAGACTAATTGTTACCTAACACATCCCCCCTAGACCTCTGAAAAGAATTCCTGAGATTCCAGGAACACAATGACCAACACAAAAGAGGGGGGGGGGGGGGGGGGGGGTTTCCTCTGCCCCATATCGCGCATCATATGCGTTCGGCATATGATGCACGTCATTGTGTTCCGGAATCTCAGGAATTCTTTTGTAAATTTGTACGCGGCCATGATTTGTTTGTTAATTTACCAACGGGATTTGGCAAGAGTGTAATTTTTCAAGCTGCTTCATTTCCTGAACCATAGCTATGCTTGAACGAAACGAAGTAACCGAATGCAAACAGGAGAAAGCGCTGGTTATTGTCGTCGTACCATTAATTAAAAGCCCTGGCCACTGATCAGTTACATCCTGCTGAACATCTGGGACTGATGTCGGCAGAGATAACGTCTGATATTCCAGATCACATTTTGGAACAATCCGAAGATTTCTCAATCCTGTTTGCCAGTCCAGAATCACTCTGCCCACAGAACGTTAACTGACTAGTAAGTTATTACTAAAACATGAGTTTTCTCCAGTGCGCAAGCGCGATTATTCGTTTGACCCGCCTGTTAAATTATGGATAAGCAGGTCGCGCGCGCTCCCATGCGAAATTATACCCAGCACGATATGGGGCAGAGGGGTACCCCCCTTTTTGTCCCTGTACCCTCTCCAGACTATTGTTACCTAACACACCCCCCCTAGACCTCTGAAAAGAATTCCTGAGATTCCGGGAACACAATGACCAACACAAAAGAGGGGGGGGGGGGGGGGGGGGGGGGTTCGCTCTGCCCCATATCGTGCATCAAGACGTCCTTAGCGGTGCGACGTATACAGGAATTCGCCGACGCCATTTTTACAGTGGTGCCGCGCTCGTGTGCAGGTTGCGCGCGTTCTTTAATTTCAGTCGCGCGCGCATTTAGGCAAGTTGTAAACACCCTGTTGATCGAAGCTGCGTCGAGCGCGTGCGTCTAACACGCACGCGAGCGCCTCGCCACCGCAGTAAATGCTTCTAATTTTGGTCGCCGGATTAGTCTTCACAGGAATTCGCCGACGCCATTTTTACAGTGGTGCCGCGCCCGCGTGCAGGCTGTCCGCGTTCTTTAATTTGAGTCGCGTGTGCATTTTGGCAAGTTGTAAACACCCTGTTGGTCGAAGCTGCGTCGAGCGCGTGCGTCTAACACGCACGCGAGCGCCTCGCCACCGCAGTAAATGCTTCTAATTTTGGTCGCGAAATCGCGAGCAGAACTGTGTGGCATTTGCATGCGCGTGTGACGTAGCTACATTATTGCATGTAAATAGCCAACACTCACTAGTCTAGTTTATGTACCCCAGTCGGGTTTACGTGTACGTACGTATGAACGTGCAGCGCAGTACCAAGCCATTCGTTGTTTGTTGGAAAAAATGTCTGACCGCGTGGACCAAGCAATCGATTTTACAGCAACAAACTGGGCTTTGGAAAGGTAAAAAGTCATCAGATCAGTGCCATTCATCAATTTGTACGTGGCCATGATTTGTTTGTTAATTTACCAACGGGATTTGGCAAGAGTGTAATTTTTCAAGTTGCTCCATTGGTCTTAGATTTCTTAAACGAAGCATGGAGGTGTTTCCTACCTCCATGAATTGAACGAAGTAACCGAATGCCAACAGGAGAAAGCGCTGATTATTGTCGTCGTGCCATTGAAAGCTCTGGCCGTTGATCAGTTACATCGTGCTGAACATCTGGGACTGAAATTGGTAGAGATAACGTCCGATATTCCAGATCACATTTTTGGAACAATCCGAAGATTTCTCAATCCTGTTTGCCAGTCCAGAATCACTCTGCTCAGAACGTTAACTGACTAGTAAGTTATTACTTAAACATGAGTTTCCTCCAGTGTGCAAGCGCGATTATTCGTTTGACCCGCCTGTTAAATTATGCATGAGCAGGTCGCGCGCGCTCCCTTGCGAAATGCCCAAGACGTTCTTAGCGATTTGGCCTTGGCGTGTGTGTGTGTGTGTGTAGCTAGAGGGCGCTGCCGTGCGCGCTGTACGTCGCACCGCGCTAAGGACGTCTTGGAACCAAGACTAGCATCATGTGCGAAATAGCCAAGACGGTCTTATTAGCGATTTGGCCTTGGCGTGTCAGTAAGTGTGTTGCTAGAGGGCGCTGTCGGCCGGCCGTTGCGCTATACGTCGCACAAGGACGTCTTGGAACCAAGACTAACTAAAGGGCCGGTCACACTGGCCACGATGAACGAAGACGATAACGGAAACGGTGAGAATAGAGGGCACTGATTGGTAGAATTGTCGCGCGAGTAATACGCGCGCGTTCCATCCACCAACAGGGAGCGTTTATTCGCATCGTTTTCGTTATCGTGGCCAGTGTGACCGGCCCTTAACAGCGGAGATTGAGTGTCATTCAGCAGGCGCGTCCGGGGGGGGGGGGTAGGGGGGTGGGGGGGGGGGGGGGGGGTAGGGGGGTGGGGCTTGGGGGTCGAAACCCCCCACCCTGCTCGTTGCCAATTTTTTTGTTTGCTTTTGTTTGTAGGGGCCTACGCCTTGCAAATACAGGTCTGATTTTGCCTATGGGTGAGAACAAAACAAAGAAGTTAAATGGCGCCACTAACGGTCAGAAAGTGTATCAGTGTATTAGTCTGGTTCCCACTCCATTCATTTATGTAAATTTGCACTTACTACAACTATAGCTTAATTCCAGTAAATAGACATTTAGTTAGTGTATGTAGGTTTTTAATACGTCTTTTATGTTCTGGGAAAGTTCTTGGAACGTTCTTAGAACGTCACAAAGTTACGTTTTTAAAACGTCCAAAACTGTCCACAAACTTTCGTCCAAAAAACGTTTTTTGAAACGTCCGCAAAACATAAGAAAACGTTCAGAAAACGTGCCGAAAACGTCAAATGGTTTACTGGGTTGTTCACAGGTCCACACAGAGTGGGCTATGTTAAAGTATGAGCTGTAACCTTAACCAGTGCGCCAATAAAATAATGGGTATTATAATGAAGCACTGGCTCACCGTGAACTGGAACACCCCGTCCTTGTACGGCCCACTGTCTGGAATTACAGCCACCGTGAAGGGTTGTTCGACGTCATCTTCTTCCCAATCCACCAAACGGGCCTGGCCCCCAGACATGCTGCCGATGTTCTTCATCAGACGGTGGAAATCTTTCACCAAGCTCAGCCCGGGCGTCGCACCCACGTCCTCGGTAGCCATGCACGTTGTACTAGCTGTATCCTAATTTCAGAACTACAAACTTGATCTTTTACGTACGATTGTGGAGTTCCAACAGTCCTAACTGTGATACATTATGTAAGTTTATTGTACAGGTATGATGGATTTATACTCTATATGCTACTCTCTATAATATCCTGGCCTACGTTGTAGCTTATACGGAGGAAATGACACAATCATACATCATACGTATTGCACCACATGCGCGCAATTCAAGCACACGTAGGTCGATACGTTTGCTATTCTTTTGGAAATGACGTCATGCTTGAGACAAAAGTCTCTCATGATCGTTTTATAGTGCCGAGTGACTGTGGACGACTTTCACGCATTATTTTATCATGACCAGACAACTATAGCAGTATAGGCTGAGTATACGTATGACGCATTCTTGCATCATCACACACGTACTTCAATCACTAGATGAAACAAGTGACCATGCATCTACTTGTGGACCGCGCGGGACTGTCCTACGAAATAAATGGTACGTAAAACCAATCAACAAGCCTGTCAACTGCTTTAAATAGGAACTAACAATGGGCGGTCCATATATACCTTTTTATCCACGTGATCAGATAGCAGTAAATGTATACAGCGATCAGCGGCTAGAATGTGCTGTAATAACTACGACAGAACCACTAGCCTTACCGCCATGCTTCAGGAACTTGGCTGGCCACTCCTTGAATCAAGAAGAGCCATGATGATACGCCTGGTCATGATTTATACAATTTCACATGGGTTGGTAGACGTCGACAAAAAACCAAATCTTACCGTACAAACAAGAACTCACAGAAGGTCTCACTAATTTTCATATCATCGTGTCCACGCCAAAAGTAAGATTTACAGCACTAGCTTAATTATACCTATCTACAATCCCGATCTGGAATAACCTGCCCCACTCAGTCATCAATGCCCCTAATTTAGATCAATATAAAACTACTGTGGCTGACTTTCTCCTCAACACCAATATTTCCCTGTATATAGCTCCTCTAGCCCCGCGCCATGCCAACTCTAGCGGGATGCGGCTGAAGCCGTTTTCTGGAGGACGAGATACTATATATACAGATACAGTTACAGATAAATGCTACCAGCTGAGGATCGTCATGGAGCGATCAGACGCGCCAAACAGAAACAAATTCAGTCTCTTGGCCTAGGCTCGTTCTTTCCCCTATCGTTTAGCGAGTGTAAACGGTTGAGGGTTGCATTTTGTCGTCGAAATCAATCAGATCGGCCAGGTCAAAGGTTGTTCGGGATAAAATTGCTGACGTAATTCACGCGATGTTACGCGATCACCCATGGATTGAATTTAACCACAGACTATAGAATTAAAAAGACTAGATGGGCAGCGCGTACAGACGCGTCATTGAGGTGTGGTGGTGGGTTGGGGGGGGGGGGGGGGGGGGTGGACCCCGAGCCCCCCCCCCCCCCCCCCCCCCCCCGGATCCGCCTCTGGCATTATTGGCTGGAGTTTCCAGGCTTCTGTTATAAATGTGAACCATTGATCATCAAGAACGTGTAGGCTAACAGACTTAACTGTAATACGGGAATTTGCCGAACAATTAGATGCCATTTTTACGGTGCGGTGGTGCCGCGCTCGTGCAGGCTGCCTGGCTGGGGGGCATGCGATCTTTAATTTGAGTCTCGTGCGCATTTTGCCAAGTTGTAAACACCCTGTTGGTCGAAGCTGCATCGAGCGCGTGTGTATTTAGTACGGTGCCACCGCAGTAAATGCTTCTAATTTTGGTCGCCGGATTAGTCTATATATAGCTTGTGGCTGCCAAGTTTCCTGTAATAGTTGTATTTACTCGTGTAGGCCTACGGGTAAACATTGAAACAAATAATTTTTCCGATTTTTGTGTTACTGCCATCCTGCAGAGTTTACCCAAAACAGCGCCCTCTATTTCGTCCACCGTATCCCAAGAGGGCTAATGCCCGAATTAAATCGGATACATCATTAGATGAAATACGCCCACTTGTTTATTATATGGCCGTTTGTTTAAAATATTTCTCGGGGGGGGGGGGGGGGGGGGGTGTTATGATTATGCCCCTCTTTCTAGGAATATTGTACGATTTGGAATGCAAATAAAAAATGTGTGTTTATAATAAACTCACATGGCACAAAATAGAGCGCAACAACAAAATTTGTGATTTATCCCAAATATATTCACTTATAATTACTTTTATTGCACTAATAAAAACAAAATTGACGTTTTAAAGATATGTCAGATGCACATTATCTATTGCTTAAACGAATCTCTTTGGACTCATAGGATGTTTTAATTTTTTTCACACTAGTTTTTCTGTTTTTTCCCTGTCATTGTCCAATACATTAGAACAAAACACATAAATTGGGAATTAAAAAAATGCCGTTGATTTTACACTGCAAATGGCAAATTCCTATAGCTTTTTTTTTCAGATACACGGACGATGTTACAAAATAATGGGCATGCGAGTGATCTGTTAAGGAACAAGATTATTTAGTTTTCTCCCTTATATATTTTTTTATTACTTCTATGATGGGGAGAGTGAATAAATACACGTAAATAAATAAGTAAATAAATAAATAAAACTGTACTATCTATGCACATTCTTATCAAGAGTTCTTTTAGGACCGGTCGTATTGACAATGCTGTTTACTTATAATGTGCAGATTAATTTCCAAACTAAATTGAGTGTAAACACAAATTCTAACAACAAATAATGCATTCAATTCCCACCCTGAAAGAAGTGTAGATTAATTGCTGTTCTGGTCCCTAAAGATGTACCTAAATTTGCTGAATATTTATCTGGGTATTTCCTAAAACATGTATATGTATATATACTTGTCCCTCTATATTTTTTGGACTAACTGTCGAATAAAATAGGGGGAATTATTACAGTAATTATCATTAATCTTGCATAAACCCCATCACAGTGGGACTTTTTTTGACCCACACAGGCCAGTGTACTAACCTCAGCTGTCTTCAAGGGGTGTGCATTTACGGGTGGTACGGGAATCAGGTACCCAAATAAAACACCCGTTAAAGTACCTGTTAAAGAAAGCCAGTCCAAAAAATTAAGTCTCGGAAATTGCTGTTCATATTGTTCGTAAAGGTCCACACATTAATGTTACATCGGTGCATCAACGGAGTAAGATTTAAGTGTTTACACAGTGAGCTCTATAGCTTTACGAAGTAAACTGCATTTTTCGTAAGCATCCTAAACGTTAATCAGTTTTGCTTTTCCATGCAGGCCTACCCTGGTGTTCATCTTGAAAATTCCCCACAAATGACATTCAAAAACTTTGTTTTTCATTGTCTAAGAAATTACTATGTACTTTTTAATTCGGTTAAGGGTAATCGATTCCATACTCAGGAACTGGTTTTTGACATTAGCCATTATTTCGACTCAAGAACTTGTTGAGGGACTATTTTTTTCTCTCATACATTGGATCTCCTACATGTACCTCTACATTGTAGGTGATATTTAACAATTGTTGACTGCTGTGATGTGGGATATGACGTTTTAAATTAACACCCGAGAGACGCATAGCACCCAAGGCGAAGCCGAGGGTGCTATGTGTCCTTGAGGGTGTTAAATATGTCATATCCCACATCACAGCAGTCAACAAGTTTTGTTATATCGCCAAACCCAGTCTTTTTCAGTTAAACTTGCCTCGCTTGGTGGAAATTAACTCAAACAAATCACGCGATCAAAACAGCTAATCCTCTGCTAGTCCGCTGTTCCCACTATAGTTTACTGTCGTTAACAGTGTAGCGTGGGTACCAATGATACAGCTCAATAGCTAGCTGGCTGCGCTGATATACAAATAATGAATGTTTATGAGTGTGATGGTAAGAATAATTTCATGAGGTGACAGATGGCATGTTCTATTCCACGAGGCGAAGCCGAGTGGAATAGAACATGCCATCTGTCACCGAATGAAATTATTCTTTCCATCGCACGAATGTGAAACATTCATTATTTGTTTTATACAACGCCTGAATAAATTCTCGTCATCTGATTGGTAACTTGTAAACTGGTGCTTACATAAATGTAAGAAACATGTAGTAACACTGATAGCTGGGGGAACACTTTCAATGCATTTTATTCAAGTTAAAAACTGTTCAGAATTGTAAAAAACTGTTTCACAAATTCAGAACTTCCAGTAACTAATTACTGTCTCGAAAAGTCTCAAACAGTTAAAAATGTTCACTGTTTTTCAACAAGTTCAGAAGAATTATTCACTTTAGATGCAGAATGTCATCTAAAAATATCCGTTCCGAAGTCAGTGTTGAAGATCAAACTGTTCAGAATTGTTAACAAGCTGTTTCACAAATTCAGAACTTTCAGTAACCAATTAATGCCCTTTCATATCCAATTTATGGAAGTTTACAACTGTACTAGTCCAGAAAAGTAAAAAATGCGGATTGCATGCATGGATTTCTTTGTGTACAACGTGCCGTTTTCCTTTCTCAGTCCCGCATAAAACCGGGACAAAAATTGTCGAGTTCCGAATTAGTTAAAGCTTCAATTGTTGTTCCTGCGTGTCTAGCAAATTCATCTAATCGTTTCACTGCATATTTGATTTGTCTCTTTGTATTTGGAGCGTCAGCATTGCTTACAAGTTCCAATATTTCGTCGTCTGTTAGGAGAACAAACCGCGGCAGTTCGGGTAACTTGGCCGCCATGTTGTGTGAATGACAGCGCTGTTGTAGCGCCACCTAGTGACCGTGAAATTAGAAAAGTTTTTTGGTTCTATCAATGCGCGCGCACCATGTGATAGACCCATGTGATAGAACGTATTGGGCGGGGCGGGTTCGCGTCGTGTGATGGGTCGAATAATTCAATGCATGCGATCGACTCTCCACCAATCGGATGGCGGGGATTTATTCAGGTATTGTATAATGTGTGATATCATGCATTTTTATAGACCAGGCACGTGATCGTTCTAGGCTAATCAAAATATAGTATCCAAGACGGGAATATAACGATATTAGTTATCCCACTCGCGCTCGTGGAACACGTAAAATGTAGTGCGTCCATGTCCCAGGATGCACTACATTTTCCGTGTTCCACTTGCGCTCGTGGGATAAAAACATTTATCTTTAAGCAAACTTGACGCATAGATGGAACACGCAAGCTGTACACAATAACAGAATGTACAACACACGCGCGTGTATCAATAACAGAGTGCGATATAGACAGTGCAATGCGATATTACACTTTCAGTTGAAATTGGATCGACCAATCAAGATCGAGGATTCAAGTTTGCTTGAAGATATATGAGGCTGAATCTACCATAGCTACTATTTTGCTTGGCTTTTTATCCTGCTTGAATACAAAAAACAGACAACCTTATTTCCTCAACCAACCCCAATGACCCCTCTCTCCCCCTCTCCTCTCTCCCCAGTCCCTGTCTTCCTTCGCTCCTCAGTAGTCTTGCTCTCAGCCTCTGCACCAGTCAGTCGCAAGTCTTCCTTCTGCCCCTTGGAAGGCTGCTCCTCTGTGATGACAAGAGCCTCCTCCTTGGCCCCGTCCCCCTTTCTTATCACAACCCCACTCTCCCCTCTGGTCACCCTGTTCCTCTCGAAGTGGTACCCATCCACCAGTCCTCCATCCAGGGACTGCCGGACGTTAGCAGTGAACTCCTCTTGGTCCATGCCGGGATTAAAGAGCACACACAGGGGATCGTCCAGGTTTGGATTGTGCATCAGGAAGAGGATTCCTTGAACGACATCCTCTAAGGCCATGGTAGCTGACCAGCATTCGTCATCCAGCAAGTTTAGGCAGATCTCGCCCTCCCCCTCAATGTTGTCGATGTTGGGGTGGTACAAAAAGGTCTTGCAGTAGACGCTGGGGGATTCGTCTGGGTATTTGCTGCCACATACAATCTGTGCATGATGAGAAAGGCATGAATGTATGAGATTCATACAGAAATCGTACAAGCCCAAGTAAAAAAGAAACACCAGTTGATCCTGACCGCCAGCATCCTTTGATTTTTTTATGTTTTTCCCCTCCAAAAAAGCTAGATTTTTCATGTATGTCGCTTGAAAAGAACATGCAGAAACAATTGGATAATTTAATAGAATACATAGGACACTGTTTAACATGGATATTTTGACTCAACTTACTGGTAGAATAGTTAAAAAAAAAAAAAAAAAAAAAAAAAAAAAACAAACCTGGTGGTCATTTTGAACTGAATATGTGGCGACCATTTTGAATTTAAATGCTTGGCGACCATCTTCGAAAAAAATTAATAAATAAAAAGGCCCTCATCCTCCTCTTTTTGAAAAAAAAACCCCGGATGATCAACTGGTGTTTTTTTTTTAATTGGCCTAAAATCAAAGTTGTATTTTACAACCTGTACTTACTATGCATAAATGTTATGGGATCATGAAGCTGCCCTTGCATCATAAAAATAATAACTCAAAACTAACATTGAAACATACACCCCAAGAAACTCTTTTAATTAAAAATGCACACGCTTTTTACTTTGGATATCAAACTTGTTAATTTGTTTAACCTTTCACCGTCTTCTTAATGAATTTAAACACCAATTTTGCCAAGATCGGGCCAACAAAATGGTTGTGTTGCCCTTTGCGACCGATCCTGAAGGTCACAAAATTCGGGTCGCTTTTTTTCTTTCTTCAAAATCTCACCTTTTCCCGTACAAAATGAACAAGTTTTTAAAATGCAAATCATTGTTTTTAAATACAGCGATGACGGCACAATCGTGCATTTTGCCATCTCATTTTTAAATAAGCTTACTTTTTGCCTCCAGACTTCCGAGTTACACGACATGTAGTATTGTTTTCATGGATGGTAAAAAAATAATTAAAAAAATCGATCGACCGACCGACCCCCTTCCGATTTTTCTAATTTTGTTGTTGGCCTCATGTTCGTTTGGAGAAATAAAATACAGGGCGACCGTATGATATATATGATGCGGTGGGGCTAAGCATGGAGGAAGGATGGGCTAAGTAACTTGAACAAACAGAAGATGATGCATTCTTCACAACGTTTTTCTTTAAATAATCCTTACCGTGAACATGAACTCCCCGTCCTTGTACGGCCCAGAATCTGGGACGATAGACACCGTGATACCCTTCTTGAGATTCGTCTCATCCCATCCCACCAAGCGGGCCTGGTCCCCAGACATACCGGCGATTTTCTTCATCAGACGGTAGAAATCCTTCGCCAGGCTTCGCCCGGATCCGGCCTTCCCTTCGATAGCCATCGTGTCTGTGCTTCTTGCTTGTGGGGGGAATGAAGCTCAAAATGCGATTTCTTCTTCAAGTTCAACTGAACTCTGTGCCAACTAACGTTAGATTCTCAAACGCGATCCTAACTCCGAAACTTGAGCAATTTCAGCCAGGCTCGTCTAGCAATTTCGTCGTAGGCCTACCTCTTCGTTTCGGCATTTTTCAGCCAGTCCTTTAGAAAAAACAACAGTACTTTCTATGTCATGGTTGTTGTCGTTGCTATATACTGCTGTGACAAATTCTTGCATCAGCCACCGTTTATATACCGTTTGCGAATACAACATTATTGCACCACCGCTGGCCAATACATGTGTTTACATGATCGTGTGTTTAGGCATCGGGGAGACACGCATGACATCATCGGTATTACATCATTCGTAGGACAAAAATAGAATATGTTGTTGTTGTTGTTGTAGAGTGGGTTGGCGCGTACGGCATTATACTATGCCCTTTGCGCCATTAGCGAAAGACAGTACGTCTCAACAGTAGTCTAGTTGTACCTGGTACAGTAAGTACGAGTGAGCGGTATACGCATGCGTGACGGTCAATATGCGGTAATTTCGACTCTGAACAAATCAAGATTATAGAATCGATACAAAAAACAAAAACAGGGTGAATTTGTGTAGGAAGGGCAGGTAAAGGTAGGGAAAAAGGAAAGCGTTCATGATCCACATGAGACACAAAGTGTCATAAGTGTCCTGCAAGGCCGGACCGTGTACCGTGCAGTTTAAGGGCCCGGGCCCCGCTCGGGTGATTCGCAGGTCCGCAACACCTTCAGGTGATGATAAGTGACACTATGTCCAGCCAACCATTCACGCTCCCCCATCCCAGAAGCTGGTGTAATATCAAGAGTATCGGCGAGGTGTATCGGGGAATTATATATTGACATTACAATTATGTACATACTTGATAATATGGTGGCCATTTTGTTTGGGTTCAAGGAGTTGTTGGAGTGTTATTTGGGTATTGGGGAGATTAAGTGATTTTATGAGTATTTGTCTTTGGATGTTATATTTACGACAATTCAGGAGAAAGTGCTTAACATCCTCTGTACATGAGCATACTTCACATAATCCATTTGGATGTTTGCCGATTTTATATAGGAAATTATTCAGACCTTTACATGTGCCAAGTCGAAGTCTATGCATGATAACTTCTTGAGTACGTGTCATTCCCCAACTAGAGAAAATATAGGAGGCCTTATATTTCATGGTATTTAGATTAGTGCTGGGAAGGGTTTGGTTCCATTTTTCTTTAAGTTCTTCTTTGAGAATATGTTTAATTTCATTATCTAAAAGGGGTATGTGGTGATCGATGCTAGTTTTATGTGTGGCTGATTTAGCAATTTCATCTGCTCTTTCATTTCCATTGATCCCACAGTGTCCAGGGATCCATTCAAAGATAACTATATTGCCTTGGCAATGGATGTTATTTAAGGTGTGGCGAATATCACAAACGATTTTATGTTGGGGGAAGGTTTTCGAGATAGACTGGATGGCACTAAGGCAATCACTGAAAATACAGGTGTGTAAGGGTTTAACATCTTCAACCCATTCTAGAGCAAGGAGAATAGCAAAAAGTTCTGCCGTGAATATAGAGATGCCATTATTAAGGCGGGAGGCTTTACTGTATTTAAGTTGGGGGATGTATATACCACATCCGACAGTGTCATGGGTGGGATTGTAGGATCCATCCGTGTATATATGTAGTGAATTAATCCATGTTGTATTAATGGTTTCTAAACTAAGATTTCTCTTGTCATATATATTTGTAGCATTTGCCACCCGAGAGAGGATCTCAGTGGAGATAGAGGGCTTATTGTAATGCCAGAAAGGAGTAGGGTCATTGAGGGGGAAAGTTGTATAAGGGTATTGAGAGATCCTGGCTTCAAAAGGTGTGTTGTGGGTTGTAGACATCCATTTGTCAGCAAAATAATGCTTTTGCCAGTTATCTGAAAAAATATAATCATTAGGATGGGTTTTGTGGGCATTTACTTTGATTCCGTAAAGATTACATAAGAACTGTCTGCGTAAAGCCAGGGGTGGATCTCCACATTCTGTCTGCAGCCTAAAAAGTGGTGAACTGTGAATAGCTCCTGTACAGATTTTAAGAGCTTGATATTGGATACTATCAAGTTTTTGTTTGATAGTCAAGGATGCAGAGTCAAAGGCTTCACACCCATATTCCAAGATAGGTTTTATTAGTGCACTGTAGAGCTGATATAGTGTTTTACAATCGGCCCCCCAGGAAATACCGCTAATGCATCTGAGGATGTTAAGTCTCTTTTTACATTTGTTAATTATATTGTCTATGTGTTGATTCCATGTTAATTTGCTGTCAAAAATCACTCCCAGGAATTTGGCCGATGACAAAGTCTGCAATTTATGGTTTTGGATGTGCAGGGAGATATTGAAAATTCTTTTGTTGGTAAACAAGACAGCAATTGTCTTAGGGATGGACAACTTGAAACCCCATTTGTCACACCATAAATTGACATTATTTAAGTTTTGTTGAATTTTCTTTTCTAGGTAAGATGTGTTCCTGTTGGATTTCCAGATGGCCATATCATCTGCATATTGCGAGACATTGGCATCAACCACATGGTGGGAGAGATCATTGACAGCAACATTAAAGAGCAGAGGACTGATAACACTGCCCTGTGGGACACCATTTTCCAGAGTTCTTTCTTTAGAAAGAAAGTTATTGACTTTAACTTGAAATTTTCTATCGGAGAGAAAATTGTCAATCCATTTTATTATTCTGCCATATATACCCATGGATTGTAGTTTGATAACGATACCTTTGCGCCAAAGCATATCATAAGCTTTTTCGATATCAAGGAAAATGGCAAGGGTGCTTTCTTTATTACTCCGAGCTTTATTGATAGATGATTCTAAATTGACAATGTGATCTTTGGTACTTCTTCCTTTCCGGAAACCACTCTGATGGTTGGATAAAAGATTGTGAGTTTCTAAGTACCAAAGCAATCGAGAATTTACCATGCGTTCCATGATTTTACAGAAGGTAGACGTGAGGGCAATGGGTCTATATGATAGAGGGTTGGTGGAGTCTTTTCCAGGTTTAAGGAATGGAATAAGGATAGCATCCTTCCATTGTTTAGGGCATTGAGAGGTATACCATATCATGTTAAAAATGATGAGGAGGTAATTACGAATTTTCAGAGGGAGATGTTTGATAATAGCGTTACTTATTCCGTCTTTACCTGGAGATGTGCACTTGGATGAATCAATAGCATGGTTTAATTCTTCCAAATTAAAAGGTTCATTGATCACACTGTCATTGTTACTATTAATATAAAAATCTTTTTCAGCTTCACTTTTGATGGGTATAAATGAAGGGCTGTAATTGTTTGTACTGCTGACATTAGCATAGCTGTCAGCAAGGGCTTCAACCTTGTCTTCGTCAGTAATGGCATCTGTGCCATTGTGGTTTAGAACAGGGATGCTGTTGGTATTTCGGTTTTTCTCTATTCGTTTAATTTTATTCCAAATAATTTTGGTATTTGTTTTGGGGTTTATTTCGTTGCAGAAATTTTCCCAGTCTTTCCTTTTGGCATTTTTAATTGTCTTCCTGGCTATGGCACAAGCCCTTTTGTACAGTATTAGGTCTGCAGGGAGACGGGTTTTTCTGAGGATTTTAAGAATTTTTTTCTTATTATCAATGGCCTGCTTACAATCGTCATTCCACCAGGACGTAGGGGTTTTATGATAATTTGGATTGGTTTTCGGAATTGAGTAACTCATGGCTGATTCGAGCTCATTGATAAAGTTGTTATAAGTGTCATCAATGTTATCTGATGTGTTAGGTTCAGAGATATTCTGATTGCAGGCAGTTTTATATTTACTCCAGTCAGCTTTTTTAATAGACCATTTAGGTGTGAAATTGGCTTTATTTTTATGAATAGAATGATTATAATTGATAATAATAGGGCAGTGATCACTTCCCCAGGAATCATCTAGAACCGTCCAGTTACATTTAGCAGTTATATTAGGTGATACAAACGTGACATCAATACATGAGAGAGTGCCATGGAAGGTATTTACTCTTGTACCCTCACCAGAATTGATACAAATCATATCAAATTCTGTTGTAATATCCTCAATAATCCTGCCATTATGATCCAGTTTGGAGCTGCCCCATAGAGGGTTATGACTGTTTAAGTCTCCACAAATTATGCAAGGTTTGTCGATTTTATTTAAGATCTCTCTGAAAGACTTATCGTCTAAGGTGTTGCATGGGTTATATATATTAATGACGTTAATTTTATTTTTATGAATATCATACAGTTCACCAATTTGATACTCAATGGGAGTGTCAGAACCATATATGTATTTGAAAGCTAGGCCACGTTTGACAAGAAAGGCACAGCCTCCTCCCCTTTTTTTAGCTCCTGTGTTTTGTCTGTCATGACGATAAATGTCATAACCAGGTAGGGTAAACTGTTTCCCTTCTTTGAGCCAGGTTTCTTGAATACATATGAGGTCTGGTTTTTGTTTAGGGGGATAATTATTGATTGAGGATTTAAATTCATTACTATGAGCTGTAAGAGACTGTGCGTTCCATTGTAAGATTAATACCATAATATAAAGGAAAATCATGACGTTTTGTTCGATTTTCCTTTAGTTGTCTGACTGCTAAGATTATGGGTTTCCACCGGGTCTGTGTTTATTTTGGCCGAAGATATATTGCTCTTATTTTGGGTTGATCTTCGACCCGATTCGCCTTTCCTTGTATTGGTATGTGTGGGTGTCCTTTGTTTTCCTTGCGTTTCTTTGGTCTGTGATGGGGGATTGTCTGAATGGATGATGTGATTGACAAGGTCTTTAATAGCCGTTTGCCTTTCCTCTTTGTTCTTCAGTGTATCCAAAATTTGGATTGTGCCTGTGAGAAGTTCTGTTAGGCGTTGTTCATTACATATGCATGTACATCGTGTGTGTTCGGTTTGCGTTCCCTCATCGGTTGTGTTTGTCTGGGTGCTCACGTCTTTGACGGTTTTTTTGGGTTTTGCGGTTGGTGGTGGCATGTCCGTTGTGTCCTTTGTATTTGGTTGCACTTTGCCTGTCGTAGGTTGTGCCATGGAGGGTGGAACACTCCTCCATGGTTGTGCTGGCGGGGGGGTTAGCTGCTGTGTGGGATTTATTACGATATCCGTTTTTATAGCTTTAGCAGCATCTGCATATGATACATGATATGTGACCCTGATTCCTTGAATTTTCTTTTCTTGTTTTATGGTGGTACAGCCTCCATAGGCTGATGAATGGTTCTCACCACATCTGCAGCATCTAGTGTTTTCTTTCTGATGGCATTGTTCATAGGTGTGGGGCCCACCGCATCGCACACAACGTGTGGCGCTTCTGCAGTTTTTGGCGGTGTGACCTAGTCTCTGGCAATTGAAGCAACGAATTACAGGTGGAATATATGGTTTTACAGGGAAGTTTTCATAGCCTATTTGTATTTTGGTAGGCAGATTTGGCGAGTTAAACGTTAGGCAGATAGAAAGGCTTTTTTCAAGTTTGCCTTCGCGTTTTCGCATGAGTCGTTTGGCATCAGTGACTCCAAACTTCTTACATGCAGTTACTATTTCTTGGTCTGTTATGTCTGTTTCTATACCGTATACAACACCTTTACTTTGAGTTTCGGATTTTGCATACTCCGTTGTGACAGTCCATTGCTCTAGTCGATTTATAGTTTTGAGTTTTTTAGCTTGTGCTGTGGTGTGGCATTTGACGGTTATTCCCCCTTGGTTGTTCTTGGAAACGTTTTTGATGAGGTCCTTTCCTACACTATTCAGGGCTTTGGCGATTCTAATTGGGTTTATTTTGGATAGTTGGACATCGGGGGAGTTAATTATTACTAGAGTAGGTTGAGTTTGGCAGGTGTTGTATGTCACAGTGTTTCGGCGTTTTGTTGGATGTGGAGAGTCGGATTCTGAATCGGTATAAACATCACTATAGCTGAGGCAGTGTTTTGTTCGTTTCCTGTTTTGAGTTTGCCAAGGGGACTGTGTTTTTTCTTGAGCTTGACTGTAC
The DNA here is from genome assembly GCA_037893225.1 of Hippasteria phrygiana. Taxonomy (NCBI): domain Eukaryota; kingdom Metazoa; phylum Echinodermata; class Asteroidea; order Valvatida; family Goniasteridae; genus Hippasteria; species Hippasteria phrygiana. The sequence continues at coordinate 95,570 of JAZGUH010000431.1, forward strand.
AAGGCTTCAAATGTTGAACGCGGTTGTTCATTTTCATTAGGATTTTGGTCTGCATCCATTTGTTGCGGTAACTGATCCCATGAAAAATCATTATTAGATTCTGAGTCAGCCTCGGCCATGGCCGATAAGGGAGGGGAATATATTCCGATACACCTCGCAATACTCTTATATTACTTACCCGTGCCCGATGAGTAAAAGAAAAAAGATCAGAAGATCAACCGTTGGTGATGAGTGACAATATTCGGATTTGAATTTCGCGCCACAGACTAGACACGTCCGCACACGTCACCGCTCCGATCGAGAGTTCGTTTTGTGAATCAAAAAAATAGAATATGCTTACTGAACATAAATGTCATTACTTGTTGTTGTTGTTGTTGTAGAGTGGGTTGGCGCGTACGGCATTATACTATGCCCTTTGCGCCATTAGCGAAAGATAGTACGTCTCAACAGTAGTCTAGTTGTATACCTGGTACAGTAAGTACGAGTGAGCGGTATACGCATGCGTGACGGTCAAAATGCGGTAATTTCGACTCTGAACAAATCAAGATTATAGAATCGATACAAAAAACAAAAACAGGGAGAATTTGTGTAGGAAGGGCAGGTAAAGGTAGGGAATAAGGAAAGCGTTCATGATCCACATGAGACACAAAGTGTCATAAGAGTCCTGCAAGGCCGGACCGTGTACCGTGCAGTTTAAGGGCCCGGGCCCCGCTCGGGTGATTCGCAGGTCCGCAACACCTTCAGGTGATGATAAGTGACACTATGTCCAGCCAACCATTCACGCTCCCCCATCCCAGAAGCTGGTGTAATATCAAGAGTATCGGCGAGGTGTATCGGGGAATTATATATTGACATTACAATTATGTACATACTTGATAATATGGTGGCCATTTTGTTTGGGTTCAAGGAGTTGTTGGAGTGTTATTTGGGTATTGGGGAGATTAAGTGATTTTATGAGTATTTGTCTTTGGATGTTATATTTACAACAATTCAGGAGAAAGTGCTTAACATCCTCTGTACATAAGCATACTTCACATAATCCATTTGGATGTTTGCCGATTTTATATAGGAAATTATTCAGACCTTTACATGTGCCAAGTCGAAGTCTATGCATGATAACTTCTTGAGTACGTGTCATTCCCCAACTAGAGAAAATATAGGAGGCCTTATATTTCATGGTATTTAGATTAGTGCTGGGGAGGGTTTGGTTCCATTTTTCTTTAAGTTCTTCTTTGAGAATATGTTTAATTTCATTATCTAAAAGGGGTATGTGGTGATCGATGCTAGTTTTATGTGTGGCTGATTTAGCAATTTCGTCTGCTCTTTCATTTCCATTGATCCCACAGTGTCCAGGGATCCATTCAAAGATAACTATATTGCCTTGGCAATGGATGTTATTTAAGGTGTGGCGAATATCACAAACGATTTTATGTTGGGGGAAGGTTTTCGAGATAGACTGGATGGCGCTAAGGCAATCACTGAAAATACAGGTGTGTAAAGGTTTAACATCTTCAACCCATTCTAGAGCAAGGAGAATAGCAAAAAGTTCTGCCGTGAATATAGAGATGCCATTATTAAGGCGGGAGGCTTTACTGTATTTAAGTTGGGGGATGTATATACCACATCCGACAGTGTCATGGGTGGGATTGTAGGATCCATCCGTGTATATATGTAGAGAATTAATCCATGTTGTATTAATGGTTTCTAAACTAAGATTTCTCTTGTCATATATATTTGTAGCATTTGCCACCCGAGAGAGGATCTCAGTGGAGATAGAGGGCTTATTGTAATGCCAGAAAGGAGTAGGGTCATTGAGGGGGAAAGTTGTATAAGGGTATTGAGAGATCCTGGCTTCAAAAGGTGTGTTGTGGGTTGTAGACATCCATTTGTCAGCAAAATAATGCTTTTGCCAGTTATCTGAAAAAATGTAATCATTAGGATGGGTTTTGTGGGCATTTACTTTGATTCCGTAAATATTACATAAGAACTGTCTGCGTAAAGCCAGGGGTGGATCTCCACATTCTGTCTGCAGCCTAAAAAGTGGTGAACTGTGAATAGCTCCTGTACAGATTTTAAGAGCTTGATATTGGATACTATCAAGTTTTTGTTTGATAGTCATGGATGCAGAGTCAAAGGCTTCACACCCATATTCCAAGATAGGTTTTATTAGTGCACTGTAGAGCTGATATAGTGTTTTACAATCGGCCCCCCAGGAAATACCGCTAATGCATCTGAGGATGTTAAGTCTCTTTTTACATTTGTTAATTATATTGTCTATGTGTTGATTCCATGTTAATTTGCTGTCAAAAATCACTCCCAGGAATTTGGCCGATGACAAAGTCTGTAATTTATGGTTTTGGATGTGCAGGGAGATATTGAAAATTCTTTTGTTGGTAAACAAGACAGCAATTGTCTTAGGGATGGACAACTTGAAACCCCATTTGTCACACCATAAATTGACATTATTTAAGTTTTGTTGAATTTTCTTTTCTAGGTAAGATGTGTTCCTGTTGGATTTCCAGATGGCCATATCATCTGCATATTGCGAGACATTGGCATCAACAACATGGTGGGAGAGATCATTGACAGCAACATTAAAGAGCAGAGGACTGATAACACTGCCCTGTGGGACACCATTTTCCAGAGTTCTTTCTTTAGAAAGAAAGTTATTGACTTTAACTTGAAATTTTCTATCGGAGAGAAAATTGTCAATCCATTTTATTATTCTGCCATATATACCCATGGATTGTAGTTTGATAACGATACCTTTGCGCCAAAGCATATCATAAGCTTTTTCGATATCAAGGAAAATGGCAAGGGTGCTTTCTTTATTACTCCGAGCTTTATTGATAGATGATTCTAAATTGACAATGTGATCTTTGGTACTTCTTCCTTTCCGGAAACCACTCTGATGGTTGGATAAAAGATTGTGAGTTTCTAAGTACCAAAGCAATCGAGAATTTACCATGCGTTCCATGATTTTACAGAAGGTAGACGTGAGGGCAATGGGTCTATATGATAGAGGGTTGGTGGAGTCTTTTCCAGGTTTAAGGAATGGAATAAGGATAGCATCCTTCCATTGTTTAGGGCATTGAGAGGTATACCATATCATGTTAAAAATGATGAGGAGGTAATTACGAATTTTCAGAGGGAGATGTTTGATAATAGCGTTACTTATTCCGTCTTTACCTGGAGATGTGCACTTGGATGAATCAATAGCATGGTTTAATTCTTCCAAATTAAAAGGTTCATTGATCACACTGTCATTGTTACTATTAATATAAAAATCTTTTTCAGCTTCACTTTTGATGGGTATAAATGAAGGGCTGTAATTGTTTGTACTGCTGACATTAGCATAGCTGTCAGCAAGGGCTTCAACCTTGTCTTCGTCAGTAATGGCATCTGTGCCATTGTGGTTTAGAACAGGGATGCTGTTGGTATTTCGGTTTTTCTCTATTCGTTTAATTTTATTCCAAATAATTTTGGTATTTGTTTTGGGGTTTATTTCGTTGCAGAAATTTTCCCAGTCTTTCCTTTTGGCATTTTTAATTGTCTTCCTGGCTATGGCACAAGCCCTTTTGTACAGTATTAGGTCTGCAGGGAGACGGGTTTTTCTGAGGATTTTAAGAATTTTTTTCTTATTATCAATGGCCTGCTTACAATCATCATTCCACCAGGACGTAGGGGTTTTATGATAATTTGGATTGGTTTTCGGAATTGAGTAACTCATGGCTGATTCGAGCTCATTGATAAAGTTGTTATACGTGTCATCAATGTTATCTGATGTGTTAGGTTCAGAGATATTTTGATTGCAGGCAGTTTTATATTTACTCCAATCAGCTTTTTTAATAGACCATTTAGGTGTGAAATTGGCTTTATTTTTATGAATAGGATGATTATAATTGATAATAATAGGGCAGTGATCACTTCCCCAGGAATCATCTAGAACCATCCAGTTACATTTAGCAGCTATATTAGGTGATACAAACGTGACATCAATACATGAGAGAGTGCCATGAAAGGTATTTACTCTTGTACCCTCACCAGAATTGATACAAATCATATCAAATTCTGTTGTAATATCCTCAATAATCCTGCCATTATGATCCAGTTTGGAGCTGCCCCATAGAGGGTTATGACTGTTTAAGTCTCCACAAATTATGCAAGGTTTGTCGATTTTATTTAAGATCTCTCTGAAAGACTTATCGTCTAAGGTGTTGCATGGGTTATATATATTAATGACGTTAATTTTATTTTTATGAATATCATACAGTTCACCAATTTGATACTCAATGGGAGTGTCAGAACCATATATGTATTTGAAAGCTAGGCCACGTTTGACAAGAAAGGCACAGCCTCCTCCCCTTTTTTTAGCTCCTGTGTTTTGTCTGTCATGACGATAAATGTCATAACCAGGTAGGGTAAACTGTTTCCCTTCTTTGAGCCAGGTTTCTTGAATACATATGAGGTCTGGTTTTTGTTTAGGGGGATAATTATTGATTGAGGATTTAAATTCATTACTATGAGCTGTAAGAGACTGTGCGTTCCATTGTAAGATTAATACCATAATATAAAGGAAAATCATGACGTTTTGTTCGATTTTCCTTTAGTTGTCTGACTGCTAAGATTATGGGTTTCCACCGGGTCTGTGTTTATTTTGGCCGAAGATATATTGCTCTTATTTTGGGTTGATCTTCGACCCGATTCGCCTTTCCTTGTATTGGTATGTGTGGGTGTCCTTTGTTTTCCTTGCGTTTCTTTGGTCTGTGATGGGGGATTGTCTGAATGGATGATGTGATTGACAAGGTCTTTAATAGCCGTTTGCCTTTCCTCTTTGTTCTTCAGTGTATCCAAAATTTGGATTGTGCCTGTGAGAAGTTCTGTTAGGCGTTGTTCATTACATATGCATGTACATCGTGTGTGTTCGGTTTGCGTTCCCTCATCAGTTGTGTTTGTCTGGGTGCTCACGTCTTTGACGGTTTTTTTGGGTTTTGCGGTTGGTGGTGGCATGTCCGTTGTGTCCTTTGTATTTGGTTGCACTTTGCCTGTCGTAGGTTGTGCCATGGAGGGTGGAACACTCCTCCATGGTTGTGCTGGCGGGGGGGGTTAGCTGCTGTGTGGGATTTATTACGATATCCGTTTTTATAGCTTTAGCAGCATCTGCATATGATACATGATATGTGACCCTGATTCCTTGAATTTTCTTTTCTTGTTTTATGGTGGTACAGCCTCCATAGGCTGATGAATGGTTCTCACCACATCTGCAGCATCTAGTGTTTTCTTTCTGATGGCATTGTTCATAGGTGTGGGGCCCACCGCATCGCACACAACGTGTGGCGCTTCTGCAGTTTTTGGCGGTGTGACCTAGTCTCTGGCAATTGAAGCAACGAATTACAGGTGGAATATATGGTTTTACAGGGAAGTTTTCATAGCCTATTTGTATTTTGGTAGGCAGATTTGGCGAGTTAAACGTTAGGCAGATAGAAAGGCTTTTTTCAAGTTTGCCTTCGCGTTTTCGCATGAGTCGTTTGGCATCAGTGACTCCAAACTTCTTACATGCAGTTACTATTTCTTGGTCTGTTATGTCTGTTTCTATACCGTATACAACACCTTTACTTTGAGTTTCGGATTTTGCATACTCCGTTGTGACAGTCCATTGCTCTAGTCGATTTATAGTTTTGAGTTTTTTAGCTTGTGCTGTGGTGTGGCATTTGACGGTTATTCCCCCTTGGTTGTTCTTGGAAACGTTTTTGATGAGGTCCTTTCCTACACTATTCAGGGCTTTGGCGATTCTAATTGGGTTTATTTTGGATAGTTGGACATCGGGGGAGTTAATTATTACTAGAGTAGGTTGAGTTTGGCAGGTGTTGTATGTCACAGTGTTTCGGCGTTTTGTTGGATGTGGAGAGTCGGATTCTGAATCGGTATAAACATCACTATAGCTGAGGCAGTGTTTTGTTCGTTTCCTGTTTTGAGTTTGCCAAGGGGACTGTGTTTTTTCTTGAGCTTGACTGTACAAGGCTTCAAATGTTGAACGCGGTTGTTCATTTTCATTAGGATTTTGGTCTGCATCCATTTGTTGCGGTAACTGATCCCATGAAAAATCATTATTAGATTCTGAGTCAGCCTCGGCCATGGCCGATAAGGGAGGGGAATATATTCCGATACACCTCGCAATACTCTTATATTACTTACCCGTGCCCGATGAGTAAAAGAAAAAAGATCAGAAGATCAACCGTTGGTGATGAGTGACAATATTCGGATTTGAATTTCGCGCCACAGACTAGACACGTCCGCACACGTCACCGCTCCGATCGAGAGTTCGTTTTGTGAATCAAAAAAATAGAATATGCTTACTGAACATAAATGTCATTACTTTATTCCAGATAAAATATTTAATTAATTAATTACATTTTCCAGAAAATATTGTAATTACTAAGCTAGTTATTTAGTTTACGGTTATAAAAAACCTCTTTTTAAAACGTTTACTTCGTACATTGGAATATTAAATTGCCTGACAAAGGCTGCGCAATGGGCTTTCCTGACCTTTTGACCTTGATGTCTTTTCCCATCCCATTGATCCAATCCGATATCCGATTGATTGCTGCCAATGCCACCGTACCGCGCACGCATGGAGTACGACGCCACGGAGAAATCCCCATTTTACACCCTTTTAAGTGAACAGGCCAATGGTGAAGGTGTGTCTTCGTTGAAGAAGGTAAAAATGCCTAAGATTTGAGTGTTTAGCAAGTCTTTTTGGCCTGTGCTGTTACCAATTTCCGGACAGGTAGCTTGAGAAATCCATCGCCTTTTTTAACATTTGGACATGATCTGGCGATAGTTAGTACTAGTACTCAGTAGGGTCCAAGGCAAGTGTGCGATAGAGAATGGCTTTTAATTTAATACGTCTAAAATCCAAACAAAAAATTCAAAATTCAACCTTACAACGGCCACCAAAATACTAGATACGCCACCATCTGAACAAGTGGAGTTCCATGATCAGATGAATGTACCAAGGTTTACTTAACATCCAAATAAAAAGTGAAATTTTACCGTTTAATTCCCAGAGACCCCCGCAGAACATGTCTTTTCGCTTTCTTGGAGTTCAAATAGTCTCCTCGACCTTGCATGACGTCACCCTGATGCGCAGCGCCCGCATGCACGCGCACCGCGCGACAACCTGTTTATGCCGGCGACTGTTTCGTGAGTCATGTGAGTGGTATAACGGTCGCGGTACGTGTTCGTGTGTAGATACATATTGATTCGAGGTTGCACGCGCGTCATGCATGGGGGAGGGAATTCTTCACATCCGCAGAATTCAGAACATGTCTTTTCGCTTTCTTGGAGTTCAAATACTGACATCGATCAGCAAACAGCCGTTGTATATCGAGCCCCGAGACGCGCAGTGCCGCTGCTGGTCGATAATCGATCGGAAAACATCGTTCGTGTTAACAAATCCGCTCCATTACTTTGTACACAGCTGGTTTAATTTGTGCATGCACAAAGTGGCACGAAAAATTCATTTTTTTTCTGGTTTAACTTGAGCATATTCTAATTTTAAGGGGATGACAAGCTGCATGAATGACTACTCTGCTGGTAAGGTGAGTGTTTGGTTGATATATTCAGGGAAACGGAAGATATGGGCAAGATCTAAAGACTAAACCGACCCTATTAATTATAAAAGTATTATTATTAACGAACCCTTTTATGCTATAGAATTCCTTCCAGCTCTAAATGGCGAATCTCACATGTCATGAGCCTAGAGCTGGAATTTTCAAGCTAAGTACCCCCACCGAAATCAGTCAAGAACAGCAAAATCTTGGAAAATAACCAACCCTCCTTGACCTGTCCTTGATAACAACTCACTGTCTAAACATGTGGCACAAACAAGATTTATGTCGGCAAAATATGTAAAAAATGAGGAAGAAATCAACATGTAGGCCTATGTGAACACTTTGAGCATAGAGTAACTAAAATGAGTAACTAAAATGGTGCCAAGAACTTATAACACAGAAAACACAAACTGTCTTCCCCTATATTGCACTAAAATGTCCCAAGAAAATTCTCAACATTCTCAAAAAGGTTGTGCCAAGTGTTTATACAATTATGAACACAAATGGATGATTATTTTCCACGATTTGCTGTTCCTTACCGATTTTCGTGGGGGGTATTAAAGTAAAATCTCCCCCCCCCCCCAATGAAACCAATGATTCCTCAAAAGTGCTGTGGCTCAGCTAGTCCGAGTAATTACTTGGACCCTTCATATCGCCTTTTTTAACATTTGGACATGATCTGGCGATAGTAGGGTCCAAGTCGATTGCGCGATAGAGAATGGCCAAAAATTCAATCCAAACAAAAAACATCAGAATTCAACCTTACAACGGCCACCAAAATACTAGATACGCCACCACCTGAACAATGATCAGATAAATGTACCAAGGTTTACTTAACATCCAAATAAAAAGTGAAATTTTATCGTTTAATTCCCAGAGACCCCCGCAGAACATGTCTTTTCGCTTTTTTGGAGTTCAAATAGTGACTCCTCCATCTTGCATGACGTACGTCACCCTGATGCGCAGCGCCCGCATGCACCTAGTCTAGGTTCCAAGACGTTCTTAGCGGTGCGACGTATAGCGCGCACGGCCGGCCGACAGCGCCCTCTCGCTACACATACACACGCCAAGGCGTGTGTTTGTGTTTGTGTAGCTAAGGACGTCTTGGAACCAAGACTAGCATGCACCGCGCGACAACCTGTTTATGCCGGCGACTGTTTCGTTAAGAATTTCCTACCCCATGACGCGCGTGCAACCTCGAATCAATATACTACACATGCTACATGTATAACTCTATGATCTACACACGAACACGTACAGTGACCGTTTTACCACTCACGAAACAGTCGCCGGCAGGTTGTCGGGCGGTGCATGCGGGCGCTGCGCATCAGGGTGACGTCATGCACGGTCGAGTGGTACGGTCACTATTCGAACTACGTACTGACTGACTACAAAAAAAGCGAAAAGAAATGTTCTGCGGGGGTCTCTGGGAATGAAACGGTAAAATTTCACTTTTTATTTGGATGTTATTGTTAAGTAAACCTTGGTACATTCATCTGATCATGGAACTCCACTTGTTCAGGTGGTGGCGTATCTAGTATTTTGGTGGCCGTTGTAAGGTTGAATTCTGATGTTTTTTGTTTGGATTGAATTTTTGGCCATTCTCTATCGCGCAATCGACTTGGACCCTACTATCGCCAGATCATGTCCAAATGTTAAAAAAGGCGATATGAAAGGTCCAAGTTACTCGGACTATGGCTCAGCCAGAAGAAACCTGTATAGGAAGACGAACATGGGTCACAGTGGTGGAAGGCAGGGAAAGCCTTCCTCCATGCACCAATGCACCAACCTGACTTCCCTTCATTGTCGTTCTGACTTTGTATTCTTGAGATGGGATCAAGGGAATCAGACCTACATGTACATGTAATGCAGTTTCGGACTTTCCCTAAACAAAATCTGGAAAGAGTTCCATATACGGCCATCACTTATTTTCCCTTAATATGACCTAAAAACTACCAAAAAAGTATGAAGAAACACGAATTTAGGAGGGAACAAATTCCAACTTTTTCTTTGAAAATACTTTGACTTTTTTCTGTCATGGCTTATAGACTTTGTGCATGATGTCCAAGTGATGGCCGGATATAGAATTTTTTCCTTTTTAGTAAAAGCACCGAGTACCTGACTGACAGGAACCGGTTCCAAATTATGGAATCGAGTACCCGTAACTGAATTAACATATTACGTACAATGTAGTAATTTCTCAGACAATGAAAAAGAAAGTTTTTGAATGCCATTTGTGGGGAATTAAAAAAAAGAAAACCAGGGTACATGGAAAAACAAAACAGATAACATTGATGACGCTTGTGAAAATGCAATTTACACCATAGGCTAAGCTACAGTTCGCTGTACACACTTGCATCTTGCTGCATTGATGCACCGATGTGGTAGTATTAAAGGGACACATTGCCTTCAAATGTCATGAAATTTTGCTGTTTGGAAATGTTCCTTATCTTTTATAAGAGTTGTTCATGCAATAAAACACTTATAATGTGTTGTAATTAGTGAGTAGTGATTATAAAACAAAAAATTGGCCTCTGACTCCTGACATCTGAGCCGCGAAAGATAGACTTATTTCCAGTAGTAAATACCACCGTCTAAATAATGCGCAAAATATGCTGTAAGAGTCTTATTTAGGCTGGCGCCGCAGCCAGTGGCCTTGTAAACCTATCAGATGATCGCCAGGTACCATTCTCTACCTCGCGACACATATCGCCAGTGCTGCGCGCCGTGCCACAGTACATCAAAATGGATCAACAGAACGTACTTCAACCAGCTGCGACTGGAAATACGACTGGTGAACATGGTCCGCCATTTTGTGGAGTCAAAAATTTGGTTCTACAAAATGGCGGACCATTATTTGTCACGAAATTAAACAAAACCACACAATTTGAAGGGATAGTTATGTGAATCTTTATATTCTACTTTTAAAAAAGCTTCCCAACCATATCCATTTCAGTTTTATAGCCCAAATCGCAAAATCCAAAGCAATGTGTCCCTTTAACGTGCGGACCCTTATGAACACTATGAACAGCAATTTCCGAAATTTTGGGATTGGCTTTCTTTAATTAATTAATTTAACCCTCCTATTCTCAGGGCCAAACTGGACCCAGCTTTGCTATAGATTAAAACCTATCAAGTGACAGATTGAGACGCACACAAACTGTGAGAGTTGGTGTTTAGAGTTTTTGATAGGCTGTGATAGTTTAAGTACAGGAGGGTTTTATTGGGTATCCGGGTACTTTTTCAATAGGGTACCGGATTCCCGTACTAGCCGTAAATGCACACTGCTAATACAGACACCACTGAGATTTGTCAGGATTTTTCCTGATTTCAGGATTTTTTGTCAGGATTCCGGAATTTTTAAAGAATCTCTTTTGCAATTTGGAATTCCTGAGGCGTTGTCCGAATTATGTTTTTTGAACTTTTTTCCTGTAAAAGTGGATATAGACCCAAACATGGGTATTTTATAGGGGTGCCTTAAGGCAAATACATAATACAAACTATATGTGGATCTGGGGTCCTCATGGAGTTTTCGTGGATTTCGTGGATTTTTCATTTTTGGTCAATAAGTTCGAAATGTTAGGCCAGCTACAAATGTACATGTATACAGTTTGCAATTTTGTTGATGTATTTCAGGTCAAGCAGTTGAATTCATTTTCATGCTAATTATTTTTTAACTGCACTGTACTTTCTTGACCCAGTTCCAATTTGCAGAGACACTGTGCTAATTTGGATGTGATGTGAGGCGTCACCCTGTGACTGTTTCATGAACTTGGTCAAATCATGGCTGATGCTTATCACCACCAGAGTGATGACTTGGACTTGGACTCGGACTCCGGCTTGAAACGGCAGCTGGACATGAGCACCAGTGCCAGTGATGACTCCAATGATGAGTTCAGTAGCCCGCCGGCCCAGAAGCGATTAAAGTTTGACAGCTTTGGTATGAAACTTTCTGCCTCGTTTTGTCTTGGTTCACTGAAATGGAAGTAGGAGAAAACGTTTACTAAACGGCGAGACTATGGACAGAAAAATCATGGACGTGTCCACGCCCACAAAGAAGTAACCCTTTCGTAATACTTGACACAGATACAGGCACATACATGGACATCGTGAGTAGGGGTGTGCATCGGAACCGGGTACCCGAGTACCCGACCGTTCATGTCAGGAACCTGTTCCAGATTATGGAATCGAGTACCCGTACAACTTTACATTATCTCTTAGTAACTTCCCAGAAAATGAAAAAGGAAAGGTTTCAAATGTTATTTGTCGGGAATTTTCAAAATTACAACCCGACTACATGGGAAACCAGCACAGATTTCATGTTTATGACCGTGACGCTCACGAAAATTGACAATAAAGGGAATTTACCGGTTGTGGTTTTTGTAGTCTGGGTATAGATAAAGAGCCTCGACCAGACATAATAGCATGCCACAATAAATACAACTGTATAAAGCTTCTGTCTTTTGTGATATGCCGGCGCATGCACGTACCGGAACATGTAATGGCGGAGAAGTGATCATGTTTACTGGACAGGCATGATATTTTTCAGACTTTTGTCTGAAATCAGACTTTTGAATCTCAGAGAAAGACATTATTGCAACTTCCGAGATTGCAAGTTTGGGGTTGGGTTTCTTTAACGGGTACCCGGGTACCCGTATTTTTTTCAATCGGGTACCCGGTTCTTTTACTACCCGTAAATGAACACCCCTCATCGTGAGTTTTGCACATGGCTTCAGACATCAAGATTTGTCCTAAATCTTGGTAAACTACTCTTGTGGTGAAAAATTTGAAGAAACTTGAAGAAATCTCTTGCAAAAATCTCCCATGCAAAACCCCATGGGAATTGCATGGTAAATTAGACACCATGGGAATCCCATGTCTTATTTCTTAGTTTATTTACTGATTAATTTTCAAATGGTTGGTCCAGGTTGGTCCCGTTGCCATGGTGATTGTTAGGGGTATTTTGTTCTGAATCACAACTTCAGTTATCAGCGCATTTTACGCGATAATACGATTCAACCTCTCCCCCTGGACTTCACACACAGGAAGCCCTCCAGCGCCTCACGGTCTTCTCTCTCCTCTCGGAGACTTCACCAGAGAGGGCTGCGACAAAGAGACAACCGCACCTGCTCTTGGTCCAGATCACGTAGGAGACAAAGTTACATCGTGTAGCAAACCAACGGCAACCCCTGAACCCCCGCTACCGCCGGACCAAGCTGAAGAAACCATCACTGAGTCAGTGGGGCCAGCCACAGATGCCGAGGGGTCGCTCAAAGGTCCTGGGGGGTCAAAGGAAGGGAGTGGGGACAAGGAAGGGGATAAGGTGGGCGGAGCGAGGCTGGAGCGGTTACTGAGTGCTGTGGAGGAGCTGAAACTTAGGGAACAGATAGAAGAAGATATGAGACAGAAGAAACAGTGAGTTTGAATTAACCCTAATGTCCTAGGCATTCCGTTTTTGGTGTACACTATACTAAAAAATACTACACAACTTCTCATATTATGCCAGTGTAGTAAGAATACTGCACATTACAGTTTACTACAAGTAGTATGAGGTTAGTGTACACGAGTACATGTAATCAGGGAATAGATATGTGCTGGGCCGGTTAGGCGAAATAAAAATCCATGTTTAGCGTCCCCGCCCGCTTCCTTTTTTGAAGCCGCCTGCTTTTTTTTTTTTTTTTTTTAAATGAAAAAACACGAAAAAAAAAGAAGAATATTTGATCTTTTTCGAAAAAAAAAAATAATCCCAAAACAAAAAGTCGTATTTTTAGACTCTAGCATCACCTTGTGTATGCTGGCGGCCATCTTGAAAAATAGCCCAGCCGGACGTCTTGGAAAATGTGTCGAGCGGCCATTTTAAAAAAAAAAAAAAAAAAAAAAAAAAAAAGGGCCTCCTCCTTCCTATTTTTCAAAAAGGCAGGACGCTAAACATGGTTTCTTTTTTATTTGGCCTTATACTGGAAAAGTGTTTAAAACCAATTGGTGTTTATCGGCCGTTTAAAACCACCCACCCACCGACCAATAGGAACGGGTAAAATGACTTCAGTAGGTATTTATGAATGAGGGGTTATGTGATGAACCAGTCTTAACCACGTCAACAATAACACAGGGGTAGGGGTGTTACTGCTGTGAAACCCTTATTGGCTATATCTTCCCCCGGTACCACATTATTTTTTTCAGTCAAGTGTAAAACACTCGAGCAGAAGAAGCAGATGACTGCTTGCTGAATGGTTGCATTTTCAACCAAAGATTTCACCATCAAGAGTTGATTGACAAGGAAAATGTTTTGCGCAAAGTTTGTTCAATAAAATGTACTCTTTCATACATGTATGATGTAAAAATGAAAGTCACGGCTGTTTTCTCTTCTGGCCCACTTTATCAAACAGGAAAGTTGTTTGTCACATGAACAAATGGCACTCCAAACACATAACTGCATGAACTGTACAGGGAAACTTCGGATACAGTTTTCTCAAAATATTGTAATGGTAACACATTAATTTGATAGCACCATTGGAAAGATCCGAACACGCTCTTTCTGTTGGTATATAAATCATGTATATATATCGACAGCAAAAAAGCACAGCACTACAGTTCATTGGAACATGGTGAATATATTTGTTGTTTGGATGCTCTGGTGTGTGGTTTCCTTGTCAAGTAAACTCAACATTGGTAAGCAACAGGGGTGCTGTGGCATGTCCAGTAAACTCGACATTAACCCTAACCCTGCCAGATGCAGGACAGTGCATCTGTGCTGACAGCTCCACTTTGCTAGGCTCTACACAAAAGTCAATGTGACAAACACCGCGTTTACACTAGATCCGCCAAAGGGATTAAAAGGGGGATCGAAACCGGCAAGGAGGATCGAAGGGGGATCGACTGCAAGTGTAAACGTGGGATATAGGAAGCCCGAAAGTCTGTGAAAAAAATGTTTATTAACCCTAACCTTCCCAAATCCTCCAAAATCCTCTTTGCAAAATGGAGGAATTTGGAGGATTGAGGGCACTTGGAAGTTGATGCATCGGAGGATTTTGCAGGATTGAGGTTACTAGGGGTTTTTGCCCCTGCAGGAATATGGAGGATCCAGGTTATCAGGCTCAATGTGATACATGAGGATTTTGGAGGATTGAGGTTACTAGGGGTATGCACAAAAAACCTGGAGGATTTTGGAGGATTCATGCTATGGTCCCCATAAGAGGATTTTGGAGGATTCAGGTTATATGGAGTTTTAACACTTTGAAATCAGAGGATGTTGGAGGATTCAGGTTACATGGGGGGAAAATGATGTAGGGAGTTAAGGTTAAGGAGCTGCCCTGGTCCCATCCGGAACAGCATTGCACTGCAAATGCATTGTTTATTAGGAGCATGGAGGATGTTTTCCTTCCTCCGTGTTAGGAGGGGCTAATCATTCATATGCAGCCTTCAATTATGTTACGTGTTAGTCAAATGGGATGGAGTTTAGGTTCAGGGCTGTGACCAAGGGATCTTCTGGTCAGACCTTGTGTTCTTTTTGCCACGGAGGCGTGAAACGCGCCATGGTCTACTGCTGCTTATGCTGGTGGTTTGGATGGGTGGGTGGGTGGGTTGGTTGGATGGTGGGTGGGTGGGTGGGTGGGTGGTTGGACAGTTTACTCGAGTGTATACATGCCCCGCGTGTATCACGGCTATGCAAGTCAGTTGGGAATGGTGTTTTTGTTAGCACTGATGAGCATGCGTCTAATGAACGTCTAATCTGCATTTTAGATCACGCCCCATTGCATTGCAACATTTGCGGTTGTACGGTTCGTGGACCAGTGAATTTTTAACGCGTATACCCGCCGTGGGCTATACCACTTGGTACAATGTACTTGTTTTAAAGAAGAGGTGGAAGTGTTTTTAAATTGAGAAAATATCAAGGAAGAACCGGTATGTGCAGGCAACGTTTTCCAGACTCGTACCATCTCCATGATGGCTATTTCTTTGAAGATGTGTATGCCGAAAGTACGATAATATCTGGGGAACCGATATGATTAATCTCTTGCATACGGATGATGCCACATGGCGAAAACAAAAACAGTGCCACTAGGCCAGATGACGCCATTGGCCGCTGTTTGTGCAGTTTCAATCCATTGTTGGATTATTGTGTATAGGTTACGCTTGACTGCACAAACACATTGTGGCCGTTTCGCTTGGCTGCCAGAGCCGCCGCGGCACCCCGACGTCTCCCGTAAAATACCGTACTCGAGGGGTTAAGGCAGTAATGAAAGCATCATCTCCATATCCCGTAATGAGAGCGACAACAAATAGCAAACGATGCAACAAAATCGTAACCAAACGTCAAGCATTTACGTACAAAGTACGTTTTTACACTGATTTAATAGCCCATGAAAAATGAATGCAAGGTCGGCTACTGCACACACTCAATGACCTTCCGTCCGCTGTAAATGGTAGATCGAAGGAGGATTGGGATCTTGTGTAAACTTGGCACAGTTTATTTGCGGTTAAGCTTCCCTGTGGTTTTATAACCTGCAATACCCGATCCACCTTTACCGGATCCAGTGTAAATGCAGTGAAAGTATGCAATCTGATGCGTCTGGCATGGTTCTAGCAAAAATGGCCTGGAGGGATAAGCCCTGTCCGCACTGGACTTATTTTGGTAAAACTTACCAAGACGATGGGTACTTTTCCCATTTTAAGTCCAGTGCGGACAGCCTAGGACGTTTTCCTCTTAGTTACTTTTCCTGAGTCCAGCGGTTACTTCTACCGGCCAACTGCTGCCCAGGAAAACTGACCAGGTAACTTTTCCCGAGACGATAAGTCCAGTGCGGACAGTGCGAGTCGGTAAAAGCGGCTCAGGAAAGCGTACATCCGGCCCGAGCGCAAGGTCATGCTACACTGGGACACCACGCTTTGCATTGCTTCACCGCGGTGCGGTGCACGTGGCAAGTTTCCAAATTCCAGTGCGTTGTTCCTTTTTTGTTTGCAATCATGGCAGATATTATTATTGATACAGTCAGAAGTTTGATTGGTGCTAATCGATGTAGTCCTATGTGTATAAATCAGCCCGAAAATGAAAAGGCACGCGTGATTTGGGTCAATCGTGTCAATGTAGTAAGGTCACGCAAAGCGCCCTCATGAGTCCTTATATTGACAGCTCGGTTACTTCTCCCACGGTCTCGGTAAAATTTTCCCATGTCAAAAGTCCAAGTGCGGACAGTGGTCACATTTGACCATTTTTCATTTTACCATCGTCTCGGTAAAACCTTCCAAAAAATAAGTCCAGTGCGGACACGGCTTTAGGGTTAATAAGGAAAGGGTAAAACCATTAAATCATTATTCATAAATGCCTCAGCGAGTTTCACTATCCCTATTGGTCGAGAGCCTGTCACGTGGGTGTGTTTAAACGGTTGTTTAAACACGGCTGGAAGTTGTTTAAACACGGCGCGGTTTTAAACATTTTTTCCGGTGTCTCACACGAAATGTAGAGTTCTACAAAATCTGGTCCATTTTATTGGTTGAACACTCGAGCGACCAGTCACTCTCCTAATAACGCAAGCGCAATACTACCGATGCGTTCGTATTTAGAGTCCATAATTTCATGCTACACCGGCACTGCTGCGTTCTGCACAACCTGGCGAGCGCGTCGTGCGCGCGTCAATTTCCATATAAGGACATGTTTACTACAACTCGTGCGTGGCACGAACCATTAAATAGCTGAAGGGGTGTTTTACAAACCAAGGTAAAACAAATTAAACAAAATCATTGGAAATTTATAATTTTCGGTGGTTTTTGCTTAATTATACAAAAAGGCCTTCGGCTCGGGTCATTATCAAGTGCCCAGGCCCCAAGGCGGTTTTAAACGTACGTTTAAAACCGGCCCAGCACATATTTATTCCCTTATTGATTGATCAACTGTCCAGGAAAAACTTACCTGGACCAACCTTAACTGACTCGAACTGAAAAAACAAAACAATTTATCAAATGGGGACCAAACATCCTGTACTTCACGAACACTCAGATAAGTTCTTATGCGGATGAACTTTGTACCTGTTTCTCGGGTAAGGCCAATTTCACAGAGCTGCTTAAAAGCAAAAAACCTTGCTTAATAAAATCATGTTGCTAGCAAAAATTCCATGTTATTTATATTACTTGTGACATGGTATTTAGCTGTTCTCTGCTTATCATAAAAATTACATGGGGTTTTGGCTGCTAACCTGATTTTTATTAACCCTAACCCCCTAGGCCCTTATTGCTAGGAACCATCCTCAATCCTCCAAAATCCTCCAAAGCTTCAATCACCATTCCTCCTCAATCCTCCAAAATCCTCCTGTGGTTCAATCACTATTCCTCCTCAATCCTCCAAAATCCTCCGGTGCTTCAATCACCATTTCTCCTCAATCCTCCAAAATCCTCCAAAACCACCATGAGGATTTTGGAGGATTGAGGAGGGTTTTAATAGGGTTTTAAGCAAGGTTTTTTGCGCTTAAGCATTTTTTTGGCTAACCAGCTCTATGAAATTTGCCCCTGGACATACATGTACATGTACATGTACCCTGGTTTATCTCATGTCAACCTTCTTGCCTTCCAGGATCCTTGTGGATTCCTTATCCGAAGCCCAGCTGAATCGATATGAGATGTACCGAAGGGCATCATTCCCCAAGGCAGCCATCAAACGGGTAAGCTGGGAGCAGGTTCCAGCTAGGAACATTGGTTAATATTAATAATAATTAGAACTTATATAGCGCCTTACATTAATAAAAAAATCACAAAGCGCTTTACACAAAAAAAATTATCACATTCATGTATCAATTAACTTTGAAAATAGTGACATACTACATCCAAAATTACACATTAACCCTAACCTTCCCTAACCTGCCAAAATCAAACACCCCTTTGTGTTGAATTTTGTGTGATTGGGTACTGTAGAGCCTTGGCACCATCACTTTGCATGGGACTTGATGCCCTGATTTTGTCTAAGTACAAAGAATGTGCCATTGGTTTACTACATAGTGTTGGAGTTTGTGTGGTTAGGGAAGGATTCTAGTAAAAAGGCTTGGGCTGTTAGGGTTAAGAAAACACACCAAAATAGTAAAATGATATTTTACTTAACCAACACCAGTAAGAGTATGCAGACATGTACATATGTAAGGAGCACAAAACCTGACAAAACGGAGGGACGGACAGACAGACAACCTGTCTAACAGCCAAAACAAACAGACAAACAAGCCACAGCGCCGGACCAGCAGACCGACAGACAGAACTGGTTGACCAGTGGTTCATTCGTGTACTCTGCAACGGCGTACATGTAATAACATCCAAGCGTGAATGATAGCTTGTTGAACTATTATTCACTGTTCCCCTCTTTAGTTTTCAATCTTGACAAGAGTGGGGAGTTGAGTCTGTGACCTGCAAAACACTACTTCAGGGGTGAGATTTCCCCCCGATTTGTTCTGATTTCAGGATTTTGGGTGAGACATCTTCCAGATTTCCTGGAAGATTGTTTTTGTCCTGAAATTGGTTTTATCATTCCCAAATGACCTCTGCACACTGAAACAGTCTTCTTTTCATTCTAATGACCACATTATGTGCTATCTCGAACTGTATCTCTTTTGTAGAAAATACACTTTTCTTGTGCACTTTTCAGCAATGCCATACAAAGTATAAATGCCTCTGATCGATTATCGGATATTGGAATATTTATTTTCGAGTTCGAATATTTGAAGGTGAAATGCAAAGGAATATAAGAATGGGAAACAATTGTTTGAAAGTAGGCAATCTATCTGTGTTACAAACACGTAATGATGAATGTACCTGTTTCTACTTTTTGTCGGGAAAATAAAATTTTCTCACCAGGGCAAAAAAAGTATTTCTGCATTTTTGCACGTGTGCTAAACCTTTACTAAATCATTCCTTGGTGCTGGCGATAGACATAAAAGTGAGAATCTGTTATAATGAGCAGTGTCGTGCGTTAATTCGACTGCCTGTGTATGCACATGGCACCTGGTGTGCTGTCATTTTCAAGAGAAGTGGAATTTTTGTATCAATTTCCAGCGATTGTCGGCCGACAATCGTTTGAAATAGTCTAGTTCCCTGACCTGATAATTCCCTGAGGTCTATAAATTGCTCTGTTTGTCTGAAGTAGGGTCAGGGAACTAGACTACAAGAACAACATTTTTTTTCCTTCTGTTTTCTCTGTTTTCCCAGCATCTATGCACACAAAACTTTAAACAGGTCAGTGTTACATGTACAACACCAAAATCCATTCATTTCTGAAAATTACAGCAAAAGCAAATGTTGTATACTAAATTTAACCCTCCTATATGATTATAACTATCACAGCCTATCAAAAACTCTACCCACCAATTCACAGTTGTGTGTGTTTCAACCTGTCACTTGACACAATGCTTGATGGGTTTTGATATAGAGGGTAGCTGGCTCTATTTTGGCCGTGAGAACAGGAGGGTTAAGAGAGCTACGTGTACATGTACATGTAGCCTGAAGTCATAAGTTAATAATGGCATATACTCATTTTAACCATGTTAACAGATGCAACCTGGGAAGAGGGAGTGTAGGGAACGGTGTGACTTCATGTAGTAATTAAAAGTGTTCTAGCCAGGCATTAAATAGCGCTACATGTAGTACCCAAGACGCTTTCGGGAATTAGCACTACGCTTGAATCCTGCCCCAATGCTACCACTACGCTAAGAGTATTCTAAAAAAACTCAAAATAAACTAAATTTTGCCTACACAATCTTAAAAACTTTTGCTCAAAACAGTCAAGGGAAAGTGGCCAGAAATTGCCTCTGATTGCACCACAGAACTTCTGGAATCCAAAATCTTTTGAGGCCCCTTAAGCAGACCCCAGACCCCACACCGCACTCGCATTGTCCATCCTTGAGGAAAATGCCCCTACACTTCAATTTCACCCTGGTTTATAGAACACTGGTAATTAATAAACAATCTAAAAGGAAACTGACTAGATAGTTTAACCCTAACCCTCCAGGGTATTTTGGCTAGAAACCCTGCCAGACTCATCAGATTGCATACTTTGTCACATTGACTTGTGTGCAGAGTGCAGCAAAGTCAAGCTGTCACCACAGATCTATGCACTGTGGTGCAAATTTATTAACCCTAACCCTGCCAGACGGCAGGGTTAGGGTTAATAAATTTTGTAAGTAACGCGTGTAAGTGTGCGACAGGGAGACTGCTGACAAACACAAAGGGCAAGATACATTAGCTCACAGGTGGGAAAATTCTAGTATGATGGTCCGGAGGTCACAGGTTGAAGTACCGCTGTTATCAACACTCCTTGTATATTTACAAAATACCTTCTGCATCAACCTTGAGATGGTCATCGGCAGGTTGTGGAGTGTAAAGTCGTGTTTCCATTGGACTTTTTCTTCCGCGGCCTCGCGAAAACTTACCGCGACATGCCTTTGCGTTATTCTACCATGTGTTCCCATTTGGACTTTTATAACTGCGACAGGACGTTTATTCGCCTTGCGAGGCTGGAAGAAGGACACACGTTGCGGACGCTGTGCACAATCACCTTTGACCTAAACGGGATAGACGCAGTAACGTAGTGTAATTTTTCGTGCACAAAAATCGATCGAATCTGCCATATTTTAAGCAGCGAACGGACGACAAACGTAGTTGTTGTATGCACGTACAGGGTCATCTGTCGGTTCGCTCCGCTTCAAAGCACTTGCGCAACTGCATGGAACCCGCATCCTGGAAATCAGGGAAAAACCTGGAAAATGAGTTTCGCTTTTTCCAGTCGGGGAAAAGTCAAGGATTTTCAAAAAATGCCTCAAATTAGGGAAAAGTCAGGGAATTTGAATGGCCCAAAAGAGAAAGTGGTCAGTCTGTTATATTTCTTCTCATGGCCAAACAGCGTATCCACTAGATGATTGGCTATGGTGATTTTTTAGTGTGGAAATCTGGTGGCTGTGGTTCATGACCTGGATATACACGTACATGTAGGTCGAAATAATTATCCTGGAATTTTGAAAATTCATCTGGGACTATACACAAAGAGACAGGAAACCATGCCACCATTTTTGCACGCACTCTAGCGATAATTGCTGTGCATTTGACATACAGGTAGTTGCATTGTTTACACAGTGTTTTTTTACGTGGTCGCGGCTGTTCTACAATGAGGGGCTGTTTCCGTTGGGCTTTTTATCGTCCCTGATGAATTTCCGTGACCGCGCGGATATCGTCCGTGACCGCTTTTGGCCTTGTTGTTTTACATCAAGGTCGCGGTAAGTTGACAGGGACGTTAGTTTACCGCATGTCCCCATTAGACTTTATTTTGTCATTCTACAGAAAAGTCGCGGTAAAATGACAAAAATAAGTCCAATGGAAACACGGCTTAATAAGTATATAAGCAGGTTTGACTAACTGAGATTTGTGTCTTCTGTACAGTACATGCAGTTGATCACCGGATGTAGTGCTTCACACAACGTTGTCATAGCCATGTCGGGAATCGCCAAGGTGTACGTCGGAGAAATAGTTGAAGAAGGTAAGTTGAATACTGTGACCTGATATGGATGGAGGGGAAATTATATACATGTAAACCAAAATCTTGTCTGGAATCTTTTGGAAGGATTCATCAGTATATTTTTTGGGAAACTTGATACCAACTCCAACGATTCCCAACTTTTCCTACATGTACATGTAGGTTTCGATTTAATTGAGAAGAGCTATGTCAAATAGAACAGATACATGTACATGTACTTGTCAATATCCCTATCTTTGACGCTGGTTTTTATGTAAAAAAAAAATGCATGTTTGTTGGCTTTCTTTCCCCGAGTCAATCCCAGTTTTGTGAAAAGGAGCGTGACGTCAAAGCTCATTTACATCTAATGAATATTCATTTCTGTGACGTGATACAATTGTAGTGGGGAGCATACACCGCGACACATAACATCGCGTGCGGCCGGCCGTCGCTTGGCTGTACATACATGCACAGTACAAGTAGCACTGCACTTCTGCTGACATTTCTAAAATGCCGTGGATTAAAATATTAGTGTAAAAAATTTGCGTATTGCCGATTTCGCGAGCCCTGGACTCCGTACAAGAAAAACATGTGGGGTACACCTGGCTTAAACCAGTCGTCCAGTCTTGAGAAAAAATATACCACACTCCTTTGTCCCTTGCTGACCTCTCCCCTCATGCACTCTCCTTTGGTCCTTTAATAATTAATCTCTCTTTTGTGTTTCTCCACCCTTACTTGTTTGGGTTTCCTATACAGGTTTGTTTCTTGCACAATGCACACTATCATTTGCCTTCGAGAAAGAACTTACCAATTTTGTTGATTACAAAATATACCATTTAGAAGGTTCAGATATTTAACATTATTCAATTTTTAATCATCCACAGAGATCGAGGGGATTACAAGTTGACTTGGGAACGAGTTGATGACAGGGCACTTGGTGTCAGACACCAAAATAATCACACACCATAAAATGCATTACTCCAAGCAAAGCCTTTTTATTTACGTTTTAATGTATATCTGTAATACCGAAAGCACTGAGCACTTCCGTTTTTGAACAACATTCACTTTCTCAAGATCAATAACTCCCGCCCACTCTTTGATCATACCGCGGAGTTCCATCGCAGCGTAAAAACCGCAGCTCGCATTCCATTGACAGAGTAACAAGATAAGATATAAACAGCATATTGGCCGGCCACATTATTGACACTTTCCATTCACTGCATTTTGGTTGACGCATTGTTTTCAAAACCCCATCAGACGGTTCGGGTCTTTCGGATAGTTGGAAATGGATAAATTTGTCTTTATTTATTTACTTATTTTTTGGTCTAAAATCTTACTTTGAAATTTTCACCTTAAGTTTCGGGTACCCGAACCGGAAAAATGGATCCGGGTATTGACGCCGGCATTCAGGTAATCGGATACGCGGCACAGGCCTAGTGCGCTTTTTTACAAATGGCCATTATTGTTATTATTATTACTGTACCTTTATTGATAAATTGACTTATTCCCACATTCACACGCTTACCTGTTGTACAGCCTTAGATGTCCTGGAGCAATGGGGCGACACGGGGCCGCTTCAACCTAAGCACATCCGCGAGGCAGTGAGACGACTTAAAACCCAGGATAAAGTGCCGTCAACGAAAGGACGCAAGCCGCTGTTAAGGTAGCAGTAGTTGGCCCTGAAGACATAGCCAGTGTGGCATTAAGCGGCTCAAGACCCTGGGACAAAGTGCCGTCATCCAAAGGACGCAGGCCGCTGTTAAGGTAGCCCTAAAGACATAGCCAGTGTGGCAAGAGGCGGCTCAAGTCCCTGGGACAAAGTGCTGTCATCGGAAGGACGCAAGCCGCTGTTAAGGTATCTATAAGCCATAGCTAGTGTGGCATGAGGTGGCTCATGACCCGGGACAAAGTACCATTATTGAAAGGACGCAAGCCGCTGTTCAGGTAGCAATGAGCCATAGCCAGTGTGGCATGAGACGTTTCAAGACCCAGGATAAAGTGCCGTCATCGAAAGGACGCAAGCCGCTGTTAAGGTAGCAGTAGGTAGCCCTAAAGACATAGCCAGTGTGGCAAGAGGCGGCTCAAGCAGGCATGCAACTTTTCCTCGGATCAGATTATTTCCTTGTTTTTCACTTCACACTTATGCCATTGAAAATTTAAAAACACTGTTCAAAGTCTTGTAAAAATTGGAATGTCCTCGTTTTTTGTTAATTCCAAGTTGCATGCCTGCTCAAGACCCTGGGACAAAGTGCCGTCATCGAAAGGACGCAAACCGCTGTAAGCGTAGCTATAAGCCATAGCCAGTGTGGCATGAGGTGGCTCAAGACCCAGGACAAAGTGCCATCATCGAAAGGATGCAAGCCGCTGTTAAATAAGGTAGCAATGAGCCATAGCCGCTGTGACATGAGACATATCAAGACCCAGGATAAAGTGCCATCATCGAAGAGACGCAAGCCGCTGTTCAGGTAGCAGTAGCTATCCTTAACCCTAACCCCACCCCAAGGCATTTTTACTAGGAAGTGTCCTCAACCTGTCAAAATCCAACACTGTGCAGTATACCTATGGCACATTCTTTGGACTCAGACAAATTGGGGCATCATAGCTTCATGTAAAGTAATGGTGCCAAGGCACTACAGTCCTGAACCCATCCAAATTCAACACAACCTGCTGTTGGAGTTTGTAAGAGTTAAGCCATAGTCCATGTGGCCTGTGAGACCCAAGTTATTCATCGTTATCTGAAATTTGTTTCAGAATAACAAACAAAAAACAAGACCGGTGTACAGAGTGGTTCCGCTGTTTTGTTGTTATATTTTGTTGAGGGGGATATTCATGCATCACGTGACATTATATGCTTCAATAAAATGTTCAAGATCACTGCACAAAACACAAAGGGTGTATTAAAAAACCCGTTCTAGTGTTGAATGAACACGTGAATAGAGTTTCGAATGACGAGAACTAACACGCAAACGGTGTTCACAAACAGGATTTTCACTCCCCACTTATTGGGGAGTAGATGAAGAACGTCAAGAACAAAGATGGCAGACTAAGGTCTTTCCAGAAATTGTGTTAATTTTTGTGAAATTGGAAGCACTCATTCAGACCAGGAACTGTATAAATACGAATATAGAAATGTACGTGATCATAGAAGTGAGATTGTCTTTACCAATTTGTATTGCTGTTGACATCAATCTGAAATCTTGCACATATTTTGTGTCCATAAGAACATCACCACAGACATCACTTGAATATTATTTTCGGACATTTTTCAACGTGACACTAGAGGGCGCTCCAATGTTTTAGAAGTCACTGGTCACATTCTTGCCGGAGTGTAACATCATTGAAAAACAATTCCAAATATTTTATTAATTAATTTCAAATTACAAGGCACTTCCGGTTTTAAAAGGAAAACTCACATGATTTCATGCGCGCAGTTAAAAAGAGGATCTATGTTTGTGTTAATACTGACATGGTGACACTGCCTGCTTCCTTTGGGGAAGCATGTGCTTGTAGCATATATAAAACATTTTTTTTTTTAAACCACATGCCCTCCTAAAGACCTTGGGCCTTGACTGGGTTAGCAGACTACAAAGGCCTGGCCATCTGGAGCTGGGCTATTGACATATCATTTACATGCCTGTGGTAAAACCAATTATGAACAAACAGAAGGAGGTTTGTGCACAACCCTATGGGACTTTCCCTGAGACATGCATTTCTATGGCTTACCCTGGCTTGCCCTCCAACCCAGGCCACAAAGTGACTATACAGTGCTTTTCGGCAAGGACCAGGCTAGGCATATCTGGAGTATCAATGTATTGGTTTTTTTTTTTTTTTTTTTTAAAAGGAAAACAACAAAAACGGCGTCACCAAGTGACGCCGCCAGTGCAGCGCAGGGTTAATGACGGAAGTGACAGCTAGAATAAAAACAAGTATAAAAATCTATGATTTTGGACGGGTGTATAAAAAAAAAAACCAAAAAACTAGGTTGTGCACTGCATGCCGAACTGCTAGTTGCATGCCGAAACTTGGCAAGTCAACATATTGGTTCAGTCTTGCTATCATAGGCAGGTTTCCTTAAGCAAGACACTTACAAAAAAAGTTGATAACCTTCCAGAATGATGGCAATCTAAAAAATTTGGCAATAAAAAAATAGAGTACATGTAGGCGCTACGAAGAACCTGAATTTTATTTATTTTATAAATGTGCGATATGGCCATTAACACCTTAATTTCCGGCTTGTTATTTTTCGTCTATTTTAAAGGTATATTTTAAACAACAAATAGCAGTCACATTATTAGAGGTCTCAATTAATTGGGTCAACATGTTTGCTTTTTTTATTGAATAACTTTTCCAAGATCACTACGGTACCATTTTCCACTTTTCTCAACCACTCCTACTCACAGAATACATAATTAACAAAGTACTCTCCCGATTGGCTGACAATTCATACATATTCATGACAAAGTACAACTCTGACTGCTAATTGGCTAGTTCTAGAGGACAGTGTATAATGAACACACTCTGGGCTGGGTGAACCTGTACAAAGTGTATAGTGAGTATTTTTTAGTCACAAACAAACTAATATTTTCTCTCTGCTTTGCATTGAACAAATGGTAGGACCACATCGAAATATGTCTTGTCCCTGTAAACTACATTAAGTTGCAATAAATAAATGCACTTATGTATAAGCCAACAGAAGACATTGTGTGACATGAATCTCCTTTTATACCACTAACAATTTAATCATTCACATACCATGTTCATATTGCAGCTGGGTCTGTCCACACTAAAGACCAGTACAGAGACCATTTAGAATTAAACGATATCAATTGGAGTAAGACATGGAAGAGGGACATCAGATCAAGTATTTTTCTGATGCTTTCCAGAGCTGTTAGTGATCAGACAGACAGAGATTGGAGGGTCATCTTCAAGACATTATGTATGTAACATGGACGGACATTATTTTATTATTGACTGGAAAAAGAAGGAATTTAGTAACATTCTGAAATGTTGGCCAGTTTACATCTCTTGCAATGTTAGGATTGTTATCAGCGGAAATTATAACAAATATGGGGTTATTTTAACAAATTAAGATGTGATATAAATTGTCCATCCAGAAATGTTACACGTTTGATACAATGTATGTTACAAACAAACATCTTGAATATGATTCCAGGTCAAATTTCTTAAATACCTTGTTACTTGTTGATGGATACTGAATGTATTGTGACAAAAATCAGTGAAAAATTCTTGTGTAATAACTACAATCTCAAATTCCCCTCCCATGTCACACCAAATGGGGTCATTAGTGTGGATAGACTCGGCTACATATTTTGGCAAAATAAATGCAACATTATTAAAGTTTTGTGTTTTGAACAATAGTACGGGTGTTGATTCAATTCTGCTGCATGTTTTATAATGGCCTCGACTAACGTCCCTAAAAAACTAAAAACAAAACGTGGTATACATGTGTCGTAGTGTAGCCTTTAAACATATAATCTCATGAAAATAGGGGCTACAAGCCTTGAATCTAAAAATCAAAACTGAAAGCTTATATTGCTTATTTTACTGTCCCACTGGCAAGCTTAGTGACCATCTGTCCAAATTTTCCAGATTTTCTAGAAGCCGGTTTGAAGTCGACTCTGGGTTAAAGTCGGAGGCAATTTTAACAGTAAAGAAGAGTCCAAGACTGGGAAAACATTTCCAATCCTGATCCAACCCAGACTTGACCATGAAGCTTTAATTTGATGTATTGCGTTGTTGCTGTAGCTCATTCCTGGGCCGCACTATAATTTTTTAAAAGGTAGTACATGTATACAACATTTGCTGTAATTTTCAAAACAAATTGAATGGATTTGGGGCTTCGTATTTTATAGCAAATACTGTAACACTGACCTGTTTAAAGTTGTGTGTGCATAGATGCTGGGAAAACAGAGAAAAGCAGAGGGAGAAAAATGCTGTTCTTGTAGTCTGGTTCCCTGGTTCCCTGACCCTACTTCAGACAAAATGGAGCAATTTATTGACATCGGGGAACTCGACTATTTGCAATGATTATCAGCAGACAATCACTGTAAATTGATAGAAAATTCTACTTTTCTTGAAAATGACAGCACACCAGGTGCCATGATTGCACAGGATGCTAGAAACTTTTCACTTAAGGTATTTCATAATGATTCAGTTTTTGATGTTTGCAAATGTTGTGTACAGTGTGTCCCCCAAAAAAGTCCAGGCCAAACCAGGCATCTAGATTGACAGATCTTCTTACATGAAAAATAGTCTATTTCATCAAAATCAGTCAAGCCAATCTGAAGTTACAATGTATGTCATTTTTTTGTGCAGCCCCAAATAGGAGTGACTGACTGACTTTTTTACATTTTTCATTCCAAGAAGCTGTCTGTCTGTGGTTATAGCAGCCTAGTCATGAAGGGAATCTCTCTGATCGTTTCTCGAGTCTGAAGCAAACTCCCTGGGTGGATGGTCTTTTGCTGCATAGGCTCTAACCAACTACGCATTCCAAAGTCGTCCTTTTCACGAATGGCAGCAGAGGTAAAATTCCATCCCTAGAAAGTCCTGACCAGGCATGGCTTAGCTCCAGGTGATCCAGAGCGGAGGATGCGGTATTCGAGATGGTTCACTGCTGTGCGACAACGATTTATCTGTGGTGATGGGGCAAAGTTTCCTCTGAACGGGTGCATCAACAAACAGAACACTAGAGCCTATGCAGCAAAAGACCATCCACCCAGAGAGATTCCCTTTTATGACTGGGCTGCTATAACCACAGAAAGACAGCTTCTTGGAATGAAAAATGTAAAAAAAAAAGTCAGTCAGTCACTCCTAGTTGGGGGCTGACCTTGCTGCACAAAAAAATGACATAACTTCTGATTGGCTTGACTGATTTTGATGAAATAAAGACTATTTTTCATGCAGGCATCAGGATCTGTCGAAATCTAGATTCTGAGGTTGACTGGACATTTTTTTGGGACACCCTGTATTATGTTTAAGCTTTAAGAAAATAAAGCTCAACATTTGTGACCTGTGCACACGATAACCAGAGTTCAAACAAAAATCATTCCCCAAAAATATTTCATAACTGTTGACCGCATGCCACATCTTGGGTAGGTTTGCTGGAGAAACACCCACATGAACTTATTAAACGTAGCGTACACAATTGGTAATCCTCCAAATTTGTTTTAGTGAATTATTACGAAATACCTTTCTAAACTGTAAGTAAATAGCAGTCTCAACCATCCTGTGAAATGATGGCACCTGGTGTGCTGTCGTTTTCAAGAAAAGTAGAAATTTATGTTTTTCCAACGATTGTCGGCCGACAATCGTTGGAAATAGTCTAGTTCCCCGACCTGATAATTACCCGTCTATAAGTTGCTCCGTTTTGTCTAAAGTATGGTCAGGGAACCAGACTACTAGAACAGAAATTTGTCTCTCTACGGTTTTCCCAGCATATATGCACACAAAACTTTAAACGGGTCAGTGTTTCAGTATTTGCTAGCACCCTATAAAAAACAAACCCCCCAAATCAATTTATTTCTGGAAATTACAGCAAAAGCAAATAGTGTACACTACCTTTAAGCCATACGCAATTACTAGTGTTTACTCTGCAAACATTCTTCGGAGAGAAAGCAGTAAAGAGAAAAACAAATTGTAGAAATGACTCCTGTTTTGAACAGCTTAAGGTACTTTCCTACAATTAGGGTAAAAAAAAAAATTAAAAAAATCACTCTCTTAAATTTTTCACCTTTTTCTTTTTTTTACTGTTTATCACTTGAAAAAAACAACTTGTTTACAACTTTTACTTCATTTGGGTATACAGCTAATTAGACAAATTAATTAAACTCATAATGGAAGTATATTGTTTTTAAAGTGTAGCTCGACAACCATAGCACCTACCATGGCCAATTATATATCAAATTAAAGCTTATTAAAGCAGCAATCCAATCACATTCTGTGATTGTCAATATTACCAACTGTTAAAAAGTTGTTTTCAGAAAAACATGAATCTGTCTTGTGACATTTGACTAATTAAGTGAATATTAAGGGTATTGCTTCTAAAAAAATTCAGGGGACGTCATTGGATTACAACAATGTTTCTGCTTTACAACACAAACAAAGAAAGTCCCTTGGAAAAATAGTGAAAATATTTTGTTTCGATGGTATTTTTTGGGTACTTATTCCCCATTTCTTACAAATATCAGCCTAAAAAAAAAATAGAGTTGATATACTGAAAATATAAGGTCCATACATGTGTTAAAATTTAAAAACTGGGAAAATTTCAGATATTTTCATTGTAAATTGTACGAACGAACCTTAAAACTTAGAGAATGGTCCCGTCATTGAGGAAATAAGCCCTAGCTGTACAATAAACGCTAAAGAGCGGCAATTCAAGGTTATGACTACAGTGACCTGAAGAGTTGGGCGTCCCAGAACATGGACGCGAACGGTAAAGAGAGGATTAAATGCGAGTGGATGGAGGACCTACAAAAAGGCTACATTTGTGGCCAGAGACGGAGGAAGCTGAAGAGAGTTCACTGTAGCCATAAGAGCCAGCAAGGCCCATACAGGATAGGCGAGGTGTGGATAGTAGAATAGGGCTTTCCAAATGTTCAGACCCCCCCAGAATTGACTTCAGTGGAAAGTTGTTGTGTCTGCTTGCAACTCAAAGCCATAGTGGGACTTTCCATACAATTTGGACAAGATGTCGACTAGGCTGCCTGTGGGAATCTAAACAAATCAAGACTGAAATGTACAAGCCTTCAAAGGAACGTTTCTATTTAAGTATACATGTACATCTGAATCGGTTCTTCCTAGTAAATGTTACACGTCACATAACTGCTTTAAACTCAACAAAAATAAACTATATATAAATATTTAGATACGTTGGTCCCACAAACATATGCCTGCGTCTCAAAGCGTGGATTATCCCAAATAATTAGTTGTTCTTTTCAGAACACGCATGCATTTAGGCAAATGTGTTTAACAACTAAAGAAATGGAAAAATGATGATATTTTTAAGGGAAAAAAAGGTTCAGTGATACTTGTTCAGTAATACAAACAAATTATAGCGATTGTGGAGTTTAGGACCCCGTTCCCATCAGAGAACGAAAATCCACTTTTAACTTTTTTTTACTCGCCTCAGCAGATGGCAACGACACCGAGTTGAATATCTACAGGATTAATTTTGAGGGAAATTATGGGCTAAAACGACGACAGTGCCCGATCTGGTTTGATAAAGCCCTGCCCATTAAAAACTGAAACCAAGGCTCCCCTTTCAAAATATTTTGCCGCACCTCACAATTTGTTTTTTACACTTTTAACAAAAATTTCACAATTTGGTCCTGAAAATGGCTCTCCCCCCCCCCCCCCCCCCCCCCACCCCACCCCAAACTCCACCTGGTTGTGCAACTGGCTATTAAAAAGTATTACTGGCCAAGTATTACCGAACACAAATTTTTGTCTTTCTTTTGCTGTGGAGTTTAAATAATAGAAAAATGTCATAATCACCCGGTGTCACATGATGACTCCCTGAAAATCTGACTCGTTGACTATACTGCACAAGATCAAAAGGGCCCTATATATCCAAGACAATGAGAAACATCGAGTCAAGTTTGAGGGTGCATTCGGGATAACTATGTCATTGTGCACATGCGCAGTTGAAATACCGAACTGGCTTATTGTGTTGCAATGCATCATTGGTAAAGAGTCGGATATTTCTGGGAGTCAGATATACATATGACACCGGGATTCCAGTACTGTTGCGGGCGAGGAAAAAAACACACCAGGCATTTCCATTCCAGGAAACACTTGCACGGCTCTGCTAACGGAATTACATGTGTGTGCTTACGATCACAATTCTGTGCTTAAAGAGCTAGTCAAGAAATTCAACGCTAACCAAGGAATGCACAGAATCCTTAGCTATGGCATGTGTGCTTGTGCACAAGCAAACATTCCTTGCTAGCCAGTGAAATACGGAATTTTGTGAAAAACAGTATTACATTGCAATTGAAAGTTAACACTGAGTGGAAATGGGACATTTTGCAACAAGAATATACATTCGCATTCACACTTCACATTTCGCGCGCAACTTTTCCCCCCTGCGACTTCAAGTGGGAAATTATTTTTCCTTTTGAAAAAAGGTGTGAAACTATTCTCCCACTTGTGTGAAAAGGAGTGAAAATCTTTTTCTAATGTGGGACATTTTTTGTTCACATTTTGAGAAATGAAAACGAATTCCTTGGAAAAAGAGAAATTCCTATCCCCAGGTTAACTTTAAAATGCAATGCACTGTACAGTAGCTGGCAACGGTTCCTTACGGTAAACAGAGCCATGAAAACAGACAAATGTTCCCACACGGAAACACCTGGCATTCCTGGATGTTTCCGTGTGAGAAAAGATGGCATTCCATTGGAATTTTCCAAACATTCCTCGTTTTGAGACATTCTCTTAAGAACATGAAGTTGTGCGAAAAGTTAACAGTTTATACAAATACTTTTGGTACATCTGCTGAATAACTTATCTAAAACAGAAAGTCCATTCTTTTAATTTCAGACAAAACAAAATATGCTGGAATCCAATCAAAACTGGTTTTGGAAAAGAACTAAAGAAATCAGAATGGAATGTTGGAATGTTGGAATCTAAAAAAAAAAACAAAAAAAAACTTGTAATTTGTAAACGCTGAAACGATGTACACATTTCCGCTATCGGTACAGCAATATACCGTCGATTGCTCTCTTCCCAAAATATGCTAAATAGAAGTTGAAAAAATTAAAGTTTAATGGATTTTTATGAGGTCATTCAATATGCGAGGTCGAACTTATGTTAAAGTTACAATGTTTCTTGCCAACACTTTGGTAAATATACTCAATACAATTTTGTTTTCAGATCTTCAAATCCCCAAAACGGCAGAAAAAGGAATTGAAATCTGGACATACATGTACTTTTACACTAAAATCATACATAACTTAAAAATAGCCTATGTGTGTGTATATATATATATTTTTAAAAATACATATTTATATATAGAGGTTCATCTTTAATACTGTACATGCACATTTTTGTATACAATTTTCACTAATAAAATTACACCTTTGTTTTAGAATTTCTCGCTCTGTTGTATTAAATACAGGTTTGTGCACAACACAAATTATGACTTACGTAGTACCGTGATTAACAGTAGTAGATGCAGTTTTAACAAAGTAAAATAAATCTTTTCTCTATAAATTAATGTGCTGTAGTTTAAATAGTTTGCAATCTCAGTTCCTCAAGTAAACGCACAGTTTAGTTATTTCAGGTTCATTGGAATGTCATCTGGAGTTGTACACATGGGCGTTCACGTCCCCCTTTTTAAGAGAAAACAAAAATCATGGCAACAATATTGCAACAAATGTTTAAAATACGTGTACGTGTCTGTGTATATATAGCACACAAAGTAACATAAAACCTTTGAGTAAAACCTTTCTACAGTAAAACCTTTGTTGGGCTACACATTGTCACAGCAGGGATTCCACAACCTGAAACTATGTCTTTCATTATTGTATGAAGGAATATGAAATATGTGAAATCTTGCAGGTGTGTCCATACAATTAGGATTGCCAGTTTTCGTTACCTGTTACTATGAAATAAGCTTGGGCGCAGTCGACTCAGAATCGACTCTATACATTATGCACAAAATGGCCATCTATTTATTTACTTATTTATTATTATTTGGCATTCAGCCGGGATAGCCCATGCACGATTTATTCCGACCTATTTCCCGTGGGGTCCCATGATAGACGAGGAAGGAAGTGGGAGGAAAACCCCAGAGTAATAATTCCGGAGAAAACGGAATCAGGTAGGGACTACAAAACCCAATCCACAGATTGGCCCCAGTCGGGATTCGAACCCGGGTCACAGTGGTGGAAGGCGAGGAAAGTACCACTTGGCCAACCTGATTCCCCAAACGTCAGCAGCGCATCCTCAGATCTACGTAGTGTCATGATTGATTTCAGGGATAAAACAGCTGGCTCTGCACAGTGCCGTGATTGATAACTGATACGTGAATTAAAATGGACAGAAACAAGTACTGCATCACCGTACTGGGCTGATCTGCATTTGACTACAAATTCCATGCGCTATGTGAAGATGTAGTGGACTGTCAGCTACTTTACTACTCACAGACAAGTTAGGCCTACATGTAAATCGCATCCACATGCACATCAAGTGTACCACTTGCTCCAATCATGGAGGAAGGAATATTCCTTCCTCCATGCTCCAATCTAATGGTCTAGATCGAAACATACTGGGATCAGAAACTGTGGGCCCATTGCTGGGACCCAAGCTTCTTCATATCCCTCACCTACATGATGTCAAATAAAGAAATATTCATTATCTTGCAACTGTTGAATATTCAACAGCTGTGTACCATTCCTGGCTATATCTATTGTCCTTTAATAGAGCACAAGGAGCCACACAGTTCTTGCACATTTTGCACGAATCCAACTTGCATTGTTTTTCTACATGTAATCTGTACATGTCCAGTGACATGACTTCATGTTAAAACTTATGATTGAACCGAGTTTGACATATTCTTTGGTTACTCTTGGATATAGAAGATGGATATTTATCATTTTTAAAAGGTATGATATAGCATTGGTAGTGGTAGGAACCAATATTTCCATACTACAATGTACATATGTACATGTACGTGTGATTCAACATGAAATAAACCTGTGAAAGTTTGAGCTGAATCCACTATCTGAGTCAGGACAAAATAGTGAAAAACCGTTCTGATTTTTAACAGATTTTGTGCATGGTTGGGTTGATTGGTGACACTGAAATATGCCACTGCATTTTTTGAGGTCTTATACATTTTATCGAAGATGACAGCATTTTAGACGGGAAATATTTCTCAGGACTGGTAGTGTTATACAGTACATAGCAATTGAAAGTTAACACTGAATGGGAACATTGTGTGAAAAGAATTCCCATTCACATTTCACACACAACTTTCCCCCTGCGAATTCAAGTGGGAAATTATTTCCCCACTTGTGTGAAAAGGTGCTAAAATATTGTCTCACTTTTGTGATAAGGCGTGAAAATGTTTTCACACATCTGTGAAAAGGTGCTAATATGTTTTCCCGCTGAAGAGAAATTCCCATTTTGATGTTAACTTTAATTGCAATGTACTGTTGCATCTTGATATTACAGTATGCTTTCAGATTGAAACTAATTTAAAACAAATATCGTACCAAAGCTATATGAACATCATACCTTGAAGAGACAGAAGCCACGATCAAATTCTGATCCAGAATTTCATAGCTGATGATCTTCCTGGATAAGCCTATCCCTTTGGAACAACTTGCATTTTTGCTGTTTAACTACTCGGTGCCCATAAATCGTTTCAACTTACAGGCGCTTGCCCGTTTTGTAGTCAAGTGCCTCTTGGTGGGTACAAGTAGAGAAAAATGTACTCCGCTACGAGTACTCGTACGACAAACCTTTGATTGCAGTCCAATACATGTACATTTTCATGTTCTTGACTGTATGGGTACAGACAAAACGTGCAACAGCATGACTAAACCTACAAAGTACAGTCCAGTGCATTTTCACAAGTACCACGACAGAATGCACTCAAATACAAATACGAGCACAAAATCATGTTTGCAAGCACGACGACACTGCATGTTTGTTAATACCCTTGAAGTACGACACGATGATTTTTAATTACAGTGCCTTCATGAACCAGACCTTAAACAAATTACTTCTAATGAAAATCCCTTTGTTTCATACTCCAAAACCATACAAGCTTGGCTCTCATAGCACACATGTTGCAAAGCTGTGTCAAGTAAACGGAACCATACATGTAGCTAGGTTTTATGCGGTAAACTGCAGTTAAGCATTCGTATTTTACACTGTCTGCACTCCGCCAATTTCATGGTACTGCTTAACCGCTTGTAGACGGACTACAGCCATAGCTACGGTGTGATGAGGCAAGACACCTGGTCCAGTTGACATGAATAGCAGCATTCCTGCTCATGCACAATCCATTCATTATTCAACTATATTATTCTGGAATGGGAGTGCAATGCATAGATGGGGCTTTTTCAAACAAAGCTTTCATTCACACGAAAAGGGGGGCTCCCAGTGTGATGAATAAGCCAGTTCGGTATCTCGATGAAGTAGTCCAGGTCAGAGGTTATTCGGGATAACATTGCCGACCGTCTGACATAATGTCACACACGATGTTATTTGAATGGTCATTCTGATTGATTTTAACATGAGTGCGTTGTGCGACCACCTAGCGCATTCATAGCACGCGTTAGTTATCCCGAATGACCCGTGTCATTGTGCACATGCGCAGTTGAAATACCGAACTGGCTTATAGACTCAGTGTGGTGCCTATTGTTCGCGTTTACACTCGGCTGCACAGCCTTTTTAGTGAGAGCCTGGTGTCCCGGCATTCCATCAATAACAGCCGACCGCAAGGCGATGCTAAATACACCAGACAAACTTTTGCTATTAACCTCAGTGGTATTTCACAATAAAGTCTTGCTAACGCTTGCGCATGCATAGAGAATTCTATCGTGTCTCGCTTTCAGCAAATATTGGCTGAAGTTAGCAAGCTCTTCGCAATGTTAATTACTATAAAATGGAGGAAGACTCAATTAGCAGATAATCATGTGCTTAGTAGCATTAAATGGGACCGATTCTAATGACTTGACAAACCCAGTCGTACTTCAGGTCCTTTAAAGCAAGGAACACTGATCTTCAGTTAAAAAATTTGAGCTGTATACAAAGATTAACCCACTGAATATGGACGGCGGCCATAGCCAGTTTGACAAAGACCACCTGGCCAGTTGTCATCTATATGCACATTCCTGCACGTATTCAATCCATTGTTTGCCTATTCTGTGTGTCACGCTTGGCCGCACAAGCCTACATGGTATACCAGACCCCAATAATGACAGCCGGAGAGAATGGGCTAATTAAACAGCAAACTTCTACCCGGTTTAATTGACCAGGCTAAGTTTACTGTGTCAGAAAAAAAAACAAAAACAGTTTGAACATGTGGCTTTAGTTCGTGTCAACTGTGATTCCTGATGTGCAATCAGCAGTAACTATGTGTGCAATGTTATGAAGAAACTTGACGGAAGTCGCAAAATTATATATTTGTATCACTTAAGCCGTGTCCGCATTGGACTTTTTTTGGTAAAACCTACGGAGACTGTTGTCAACTTAAGTCCAAATTAAATCCAATGCGGACAGCCGGTAAACTTGCCAAATTGTCAAGTGTCGATCGTCGGTTGTACCCTCCGCAGCAATAAGTTTTACAGGCCCAAGCGAGTAGCGGAAGAGTTACGTGGTAGGTTTTACGTCGCTGAAAAGTCCAGTGCGGACAGCCACGGTAAAGTAAAACCTACCTTTTGAGCTTACGGGACGCGTGCTTAGCCCCATGCATTGTGTACTATAGCTGCAATTCTGACTGAATGCACGCACGATGACATGAAACTTTCGTTAACTTTAGCGAATGCTGAGCCGCATTTCTGCCTTTTTCTGCTATTTTACTTTGATCTACACGATAGGGGATATCCTAGAAATGATCAGGAGTTTGATTGTCGCTTCATGTTGATTCGGAATAAAACACAAATGGCGCTGGCATACACAATGAAATGCGTGTAAATTGAGCGCGTTCTACAAAACCACAGAGGACATGTCACTGCATAGTTTATCCGGCCAAAGGACTTTCCGCGAGCCGTGTAATCCAAGTGCGGACGCACGGAAGAATAACCACAGTGGAATGTTAACAATCACGTAAGGTAACTTTTGACAATAGTTAGTCCAATGCGAACGCGGCTTTAGAGCTGTAGACCTCCACAATGACCGATCTGTTGTTTACTAGATATTATTACCGACTGATTTACACATCTGCACCTTGTCGGATTCTTTCACTGACATCAACTACATGCTTTCAATCAACTACATACTTTCCGTCAACAGCGTTTACGTACGTTAACATTATACACAAAACTCTTCATACCAATCAGCTGCATTGAGTACATGGTACAAAAAAAAGGAAACAAAAAATACAATTATGGTGTTGCACATTACCTTTCTGGCAGAAACGCCAGGCCTCACAAAAACTTCCACGATGCATTCTCCACAAACCTGCACTCTGTCCACTTAATTAAGAATCAACAATTTAAATCCTTTCTACATATTCATTGCACTCATTTGTATTTCAAAGGTAAAGTACGATTTTTCAGTACAGACGGTTACTTTTATGACACTCAACAGTCCAGTTTCTACAAGAACTACCAATATCGGATAGAAAGTTTGGACTTTGTCCAACGGGTTTTTTTTCAGAGCAGCACGGGGAAAATAAGCCGCGATGAAATTTCTGGAAATTTTCCTTGGAAACCCATCACACAGCAGTGATGTCAGAAATTTCTGTTTTAAGCTCAAGAGTTGAACAAATGAGGCAAAAATCACCCTAAAATGGAAATAGGGGTGAGATTGGCCGAAAATGAAAAATGTCTATGGATTGTATTTGCCTAAAGGCACCACTTAAAATACCTGTTTCTCATTGGTCTATATCCACTTTTACAAATAAAAACCACCTTTAGGGTAACACTTCAGGAATTCCAGATTTCAAAAAAGGATTCTTTGAAAATTCTGAAATCAGTAAAAATCTTGACAAATCTCACCCCTGGGAATGCAAGTTGAATCACCATTTTTCTAATTGTAGTTCAACAACTGTGAAAAAAAAATATGTAAAGTCGCACATTTTCAATGAAAATGAATGCAAAAACGATGTCAAGGTCATGAGCGAGGGCGAGAAAATTACAATTAAAAAACTAAAATTATGACTACTTATGATCATATGTTTGAAATCGCCATTCAATTGACACAATTTTTGCATCGTATTTGAGTTGAAGACCCGCGGCACATATTTTTTACAGATGTGTTCTACCGGTATTAGTTCCCGATGATTAGTTCCTGATGATTCATGTTGCATTGCATATTTTCTACTCATCTCGCATAAAACTACGTGTGGAATCTGCCTCCATTGTCTTAAAAACACCTTCAAGGAACAAGTGACTTCCAATTTCAACTGAGCCACAGTTTTTGTCAGTACAAAATCCTAAACACCGATGTACTCATATGACAACATGATCACATGCACTAGACATCGTATACAATTTCATTTGATTTAAAAAAGAAATGGCGTGCTGATGGTGCCCTTCACTGAAGTATCAAATGCACAAAATACTACGTTGCTACGGGTGCTGAGTGTGAATGGCGGTTGCTAGGCGCTCAGTCTGCCGATGTTCCATTCTCCGGAAGCCTTTTCTCGTACATGCAGAGTGCTTGGTGTACAAACTCGTACTGTTCGTTTGTCTGGATCATGCCGCCCCTGAAGAATAACATTTGGGGTAAACGATTAAAGGTCATATTTGCAAACATCAAAAAACAAAACAACCGAATTATTATGAAATACCTTACTTGACTGTAAGCAAATAATAGTCTCAAGCATCCTGTGAAATTATGGCACTAGTTCCCCGACCTGTTGTCTAAAGTGGGGTCAGGAAACCAAACTACAAGAACAGCATTTTTGTCTCTTTAGCCGTGTCCGCACTGGACTTCTTTTTAGGAAGGTTTTACCGAGACGACGGCAAAATGAAAAATGGTCAAATGTGACCACTGTCCGCACTTGGACTTTCGACACGGGAAAATTTTACCGAGACCGTGGGAGAAGTAACCGAGCTGTCAATATAACGACTCATGAGGGCGCTTTGCGTGACCTTTCTACATTGACGCGATTGACCCAAATCACGCCTGCCTTTTCATTTTTCCGGCCGATGTGTACACGCAGGCCTACGTCTTTAGCACCAATCAAACTTCCGACTTTATCAATAATAAATTCTACCATGATTGCGACCAAAAGAGAAACAACGCACTGGAATTTGGAAACTTACGTGCACCGCACCGCGGTAAAACAATGCAAAGCGCATGCGTGGTTTCCCTGTGAAGCATGACCTTGCGCTCGGGCCGGATGTACGCTTTCCTGAGCCACTTTTACCGACTCGCACTGTCCGCACTGGACTTATCGTCTCGGGAAAAGTTACCTGGTCAGTTTTTCTGGGCAGCAGTTGGCAGGTAGAAGTAACCGCTGGACTCAGGAAAAGTAACTGAGAGGAAAACGTCCTAGGCTGTCCGCACTGGACTTAAAATGGGAAAAGTTCCCATCGTCTCGGTAAGTTTTACCAAATTAAGTCCAGTGCGGACAGGGCTTTTGTTTTCCCAGCAATCTATGCACACAAAACTTTAAAGAGGATGTTGATTGCTAAGAGAAGTCTGCGTCATATTGTAGTTTTAGGTAGATTGCATTAAGGCTGCAGTTTGGAAATGTTTACACAGTTAACCGATGGTTTAAACGGTTACACGTTTGCATTTTTCCGTTTCGGTTAACCGTAATCCAATTTTTAAAATATCGACCTTTCCTTTTTTAGAGTACAGAGTACGCGAAGAAAAAAAATATAATTGCGGGTGAGCACAAAAACAAAAAGCCTTTTGTAGATTTGACCGAGAACACGAATAGAAGTCACCACGACATCGTGAGCTCCGGTCCGCCGGGATTGAGCTCCGGTCCGCCGGGATTGAGATTGGATCCACCCACCGAGATCGCGAATCGGGGCCAGCAAGATCGTTGAGTAGTTGGAGTACTACGACATTTACCTTCAGTTGGCTTCTTTACGGTACTCCAGAAAGACGCATTGTTGATTAGTAACAGCTGATAATTAATACCATGAATGATCACACGTGAGCTGTCAAAAAACGATCGTCTTGTGCATCATGATTGGTTGGATTTGGGCACGGGCCATCTACAATGTTGGCTGAGGGCAAATCGGGAAGGGGCGCGTCAACAATACTTCTCATGTGCTCCTCAAGTCAGGAGTGAATTCATTTGCCATCGTTGTCGGCATTGTGGGGGCAGGGAAATTTGAATTGTTCACCCGTTCTTGATGTACCATTTTTGGTTGAGATTACCGTCTTACATGTAGCGATTTCTGCCGATCACGTGGTAACAAAATCAGGTTATAATAATAATAATAATAATAATAATAATAATAATAATTAAGGCATTTATATAGCGTTCTTACACAAGTGGTATCACAACGCTTTACATCGAGAGAAAAAAACAACATAATTAATTAATAAGGTGCCTATAAAACAAATGACTGGTAAAAGTGAGTTTTGAGTGATGTTTTGAATTGAGTAAGAGAACTGGCATGACGAATTTTATAAGGAAGACTGTTCCAAAGGTTTGGAGCAGCTGCATAAAAACCTTTTGCAGATGTGGATGATCGGGTTATGGGTTTTGTTAAAATCCTGGTATCTAAACTAGAACGAAGTGGACGATTGGGCTGATATGGAACGATAAGTTCAGTGAGGTAAGATGGGGCACTGTCACTCATACATTTATAGGTAATGGTTAACAATTTGAAATCAATACGTTGATGAATAGGAAGCCAGTGAAGCTGTTGAAGGAGGGGTGAGACGTGATCAAATTTTTTTGCCATAAAAATTAATTTTGCTGCCCTGTTTTGGAGACGTTGAAGTCGTTTTGTGTCTTTAATAGATAATCCTTGAAGGAGAGAGTTTCCGTAGTCAAGACAGGATGTGACAAGAGCACGAACCGCATGGTGACATGTGATTTCATCAATTAGGCTCCTAACACGTGATAAGTTTCGGAGATGAAAATTAACAGTTTTACAAATTGAGGAAACATGTTGAGACATAGTCATTTCACTATCGAACACTATACCAAGATTTTTTATGAACCGACTTCCGCACCACAGACTTGTTTTTCTTTGTTTTTCTTTATTTACGCAAAAGACGAACGGTCAACCGAAACCGCAAAACATACGGTTACACGGATAATTCGAAAACCGTATATTAAAATAAACAGCCAATTATTTCTGCCATGAAAAAACAAAAGTGTGACTTTTGAGAGGTATTTTCATTAAGTCCCCTCTTAGCGCAGCATAGCCTGCTGGTGCCATTTGTCTAAAAGTCGATGAACTCCCCTTTTTGTGCCTAATGCTACATGTAGATGATGCAAAAGGGGAGTTCGTGTTATGATGTCAGATTTGTGACAAGCAGAAGCACCGGACCGGCAAGCAGGAGTAACAATGTAGCACCTTGAGCACAGTAGAAATCGGCACATCATTATTATTACATATTGTTGCAAAAAACTCCCTGGATTTCTATAGGCCTTTTCACACTAGACCAGAGTTGGAGTCGAGTCCCTGCAAGTACTTTCACAAGTACTTTCGCAAGCCCAGTCAGAAGTCCTTTCATAAAGCTGGTCACAAGTAACTGGATGAACAATGACAGAGGAATGCCTTTGTCAAAGCTCATTTGAATAGCTTGTGCTTGGGATTAGGACTGGAGGGCTTGTGATGGACTTGCAGGGACTTGCAGGGACTTGCAGGGACTTGCAGGGACTTGCAGGGACTTGCAGGGACTTGTGATGGACTCGACTACATCTCTGCACTAGACCAAATCTCAGGGGTGGCCCCGGGGCGACGCGGGGGTGAAAATAAGCCCCAATTCACACTTGAAAATCTCACCCCCGTGCCACCCCCGTGATTGCTTATTCCCCGGGGCGAGTTCACCCTGCTCTGGACCAGAATTGAAAATCTTATCCCCGAGGCGAGACACTTTCCCCGGGGGAAGAATGGTAGTGAGAAATGTGTTTTGGGTTATTTTAAATCTATAGATGACCATTTTCCCTGGGTTGAGCAACCCCCCAATTCCTGTGAGACCGAACCTGTAGACGGCAGGGACCCAAGGTAGCCGGGTGATGACTGATTTCATACTGCGTCGAGCACGACAATCCAGTCAAGGTTACCCGCCTGAATTCTGGGGGAAGGTTGTATAAACATCACTAAATTGGTTGCTTTGGTTTACTTTGATTTGAGTTGCTAAAGAGCGATTTAATTTGAGTTTGCTTTGCTTTCTTTAACCAGTTTGGCATTAATTGAATACTTTGATTTGTATTTCTTTTTATGACTTGCCGGTATTATATGGATCAGTTAATTTCCCGTTAACATTTGCTTGAGAGATTATACGGGATCATTATTCCAAGCTTCATAAATTTGCTGATGCAAAGTTTCTTTTTTATGCTGTGCTTATTAACATGCTAATTAACCTGCTATTAACTTAGTTTGATTTGAGAAGTTGCCTCCGCTATAATTTATCTGGAAGATTTCGCTAATTGTCTTTGGCCATCTTGTACATTTTGTAAATAATTTAATTCATTGCATTTGTATTTTGTTAATTTCTGTTCCTTAATTAAATTGATACTTTTGTTCTTGAAATTAAAACTGCTTCTTCTTTGCATTATTTATTGAGTTCACGGCAGAACTATACCGACCAATCGGTTTGAGGAGAAACAAGTTGACAGTGAGTTCGCCCCGGGGCGAGCAACGGCACAAAGGTCACTAAAAGCGTACGTTATTTGGATTTATTTGCATATCAGCACAACATAACAGGAATTCTTTTCTCTACGTCTGCAGATTCTGAATAGGCCCCTTAACAGATGAAACAGAAACAAACATATTCCTTCGTGTGTGACATCGATTCAGGGTCCAACCGA
This sequence comes from Hippasteria phrygiana, assembly GCA_037893225.1. Classification (NCBI taxonomy): domain Eukaryota; kingdom Metazoa; phylum Echinodermata; class Asteroidea; order Valvatida; family Goniasteridae; genus Hippasteria; species Hippasteria phrygiana. Next base: position 139,308 of record JAZGUH010000431.1, read on the forward strand.
TGTTCCCCAATACCTACATGTATGTTCCCCGATCCTTGGGGTTAAGGTTAGAGTTAGGGACTGGGGAACATAGGTATGGGGGAACATAGGTATTGGGGAACATCGGGATGGGTACGTACCTATGTTCCCCAGTCCCCAACTCTAACCCTAACACCAAGGATTGGGGAACATAGGTTTTGTATGGGGAACATAGGTTTTGTATGGGGAACATAGGTATTGGGGAACATAGGTATTGGGGAACATAGGTATTGGGGAACATAGGTATTGGGGAACATAGGTATGCACCCCATCGATTCAACAGGCAGGCGCTATGCTTGTAACTGCTGCACTGTGGGAAAAATCTTTGCACGCTTCCACCAAGATTTCTGGTATGGTGTAAAGTACACATGTGCACCACTCGATAAGCGCTCGCCCTGATGATCACCTTGTTCAAATGAGAAACAACTGTGCCGAAATAAGTGGGGTTTGAGAAAAGCAAGTGAGAATCGACGCGGGGTTGAACAAGGGGGTTAAAAATTGCACGTCACCGCGGGGCCACCCCGGATCGGAGCTGCCCCGGGGTGAGTTTGCCCTGGAGATGGATACTCTAGTGTGAAAAGGCCTTACAAGTATGTCAGTTTGCATGCTCTCTTGGGAAAAGGGAAAGAGTTCCATATCCGCAATTTTCCCCTAATAATAATGACTTAAAAAAACTACCAAAAAGTGTAAATCTGATGAAGAAGCACGAATTTAGGAGGGAAAAAATTAAAACTTTTTCTTTGAAAATACTTTGCTTTTTCTGTCATGGCCCATAGATTTTGTGCATGAGGTCTAAGTGATGGCCGGATATGGAACTCTTTCCGGGAAAAGTCTGGTGGGGTTCGGGGGAGGGGGTGCCAAGGTGGCTCTGCCTACCTGTCTTGTCTCATCTGGCAGACGATACCTAACACGTCTACCATCTTCTCCTCCTCTAGATTTCTCATGCCGATGCTGATGGCAATGTAACAGCCTGTTCTACCAAGACCAGCACTGCACACACAAACACAGAGCAACAAATTCAGATTCATCATCAGTGCACCACACATGCCACAAGGGGTAATTTGTGGTGTCCGCGAGGGAAATCGGACACAAGTCGCATGACCTATTTTTGAGTGATTGCAATTTACATGGAAATCGTCCAAAAATCACGATTCCTGTTTTTGTCAAATTGCTGTACCGTAATTTTCGGAATATAGACCGCGGCTTATACGTTGATTCTCACGCTGAAAAATGTCCCTGCGGCTTTTACTCCGGGCGGTTTATACGGCAACAGTTGAAGAATAAAATCAGTCACACAAGGTTCGAAATTCACGACGGCCACGGCGGCCAGTGCCGTCGATGCCCTAAGGCTTAGTTGCCGTGATGCCCCTTGTAAAAATGCACTATTCACGGGCAGTTGTGCTGTGCTCCAATAATACTTTGGCCGTTGTGCCCTTATTGCCGAACCAAGCCCTCAAATTGCTCAATTTGTTAGTACCAAACCGTTGCCAGATCCTACAAAACGGCGCTTTTCGATCGCGCTGGTAATTGCCCGTGCGCGTGATAAGCGATCGTGCTAAAGCCCGCACGGCACGTGCGCCCCATGTAAAAACCTTCACAAAACCTCGATTCCCCAAGCAGACTGGTTCCCGTCCGTGCATTATTTTTCTTCTTTCTCACTGGGGCGGGAACCAGTCACAGCCTAAAACAAGCTCTGAATCCGCAGCTAGCTTTATAGCTAGGTAGCTCTTACTACAGTAACCCGAACCCCCCAAAGCCGGCTAAGCCATGTGTGCGGTTTAGCGATGGTCCAGAGGGAGTAGCGTTGCCTGTTCAACTTAACACAACGAACTCCCTCGTGCAAACGATCGTGCATAGTGTGCATGTGTGCTGCGATGACTCGGACACGTGGAAACCGAAGCGTTTTCTGTTTGCGATTTATTCAACAATTATGCCTTGCATCGCTTATAATTAATTAATTAAAACGTTCCAGACAAATTGAACTCGACAAGTCGGCTATTAAGTGCAAGAATGACATGAATCATGATAAAACTCATTTCTGCCCCACGGAACCAAACTAATTTTTACTGGGTGACTTGAAAAAGGAGATCGACAACGATATAGCGCACCGTGATTTCCCGAATGGCCCGTGCGGGGCGTGAACGCAACGTGACCGGTGAAGATGGCGGCAACGCATCGCACGGTAAAACCACTCATGCCGTCGCGCGGCATGCCCGGCACGGGCCGTGTTTCCTCCATGACTATACAACTTAAAAGTTCAGGCGGTGATGGAAATAAGATGCCGTTTACGTTCGCTCTACTCACTTGTTGGAAATAAAGGAAACCAATCCAGAGGGACCAAATAGACTTGCAAATGTACCATAAATACCGTTCACACCTCACAAATCGTGTGGTGCGTCTGTTCGTTTTTGTCTGTTTTATCGTTGTGTAATCAATGTTGTTTATTATTTCACTGGTCAATTGGTGACTGTTGAGCTCAGATTAGTGGTTGAAGTTGTCATTGTCTTTTTTATTCCCCCCGCCCCGTCAAAAAAAAAAGAGCTGCCGCGCGGCCCACCCAGCCAGGACGCTCATCCAGCCTGTCAAAATTGGTAATTTTGAGGACTTATGAAAGTTTATTGGGCTCCGTGCGCGTCGAATGAGGGCGCTGTCCACAGATACTCGTATACCACCAGTGGGATTGCTTTGTCTGTTTGCCGACTCTCGATAATTGCGTTTTCAATAAGAATATCATAGCGGGAACCAGACACTTAAATTGAAGTCAGGTAAGATGACGTCGATATTGAACCCAAACTCGCCTTTTCTTTCCGCCTATCTTGTTCTTGCGCTGCTTACACTTTAGGATTGCATGGGATTCCGATAGTGGAACCATTTTACATACGAGTGCTATGCAGCACGATGACTTTTGTGGTCGGTCGTCAGCGGTGCGGTTTATACGCCGGTGCGGCTAATACGCCAACTTTAAATCTTAATTTGCAGATTTTTGCGTGCTGCGGCTTATACTCCGCGCGGCCTATATTCCGAAAATTACGGTAGTTTAAAGCATATTTAAATCAAAATACTGGCTTGCTTTTGTGTTGAGACCATTAAATGTGTACAACACAGCAGTTACACCCTGCATTTGAACTACGCCTGCTAGTTTTCACAGAAAATTGAATCGGGGAGTGACCTTCGTGAAAAGCATGCTAAAAATCGCAAAGCTACTGTAGGGAGTCCAACAAATTAGTGAGTGACGTTAACAATTTATATCGGCCGCGACGAGTGCAGCACAAGTTCTGGCGATCTAGCATCGTAGAATTTCGAATATGGCAGCCACTCGAACTTCGCAATAAACTGGTCGATTTTATACATATTTTAAATTAATGTGCACTTCCTGATCTATTAATATAAAACATCTGATCGTATTTTCCTAGGAAAATCAGAATATATTAAATTATACTGCCGTCGTACATGTATTTCCACGATTTTGCCTGCCCATGTACACATTTCTTATATAGCGTAAGCGGTACAACCTCAAAATAAATTCATGAACATACACAAATACATACACAGACAAGAGAGATCAAGTTCTGTGAATTAATTTAACTTGCAGAGATCTTCTTTCTCCATCGATGTATATTTGGCATTTTTACGATGTCAGATCTGACCTGGAACTGCAGTGCACTCTGCAGTGTTATGCTAAATGTTGGTCGGCCATAATGCATAGACTGGTTGTCGCATTTCCATCATGCCTTCTTTTGCTCTTTTAGTGGGCGGCGCGGCGGGAACCAGTACAGCATTGCTGCATTGAGCATTACACAAGTGTTTTCATCACGGTGATAGGAAATCACGCACCGAAGGGAACTTGTAATCGCGAAGGGAACTTGTAAAAACAACGGAGGTTTCTTCTTAAAAAAATAGCGAATGTAAGCATGGTAAGTAAGTAGGCAAACAAATTACAAGCGTTTTTGATGTAAATATGTTGTTAAGAGGCGTTTTGTGAAGACGGAAAATACAACAGGATTATTTTTCTTTATAGATTATTAATTTTAATTAATTTTTACTTGCCGATAAAATTGTTTTGGGTCGCGGCCGTAAAATTAGGGTAGATCGGGTAACCGGAAGCAGAACTATTTTTGCGGGGGCCTTAGCGGCCGCACGGTGCACACAAGCACATTACATTAGACAGTGTTTTTTCTCTGAACGGTCCACTTTCGGGTACCCGAAAACCGAACCAGTGTGGCGTTCGGGTACCCGGATCCAAAATGACCCGTGAACGCACAGCCCTATTAAAACCGTAATACACTGACATTGCGAAAAGAATATTTTTTCACGATGTTAAGCATGTCTTTTAATGGCGATCGGTAGCTGGGGAGTCAGCTGGATTTGACACGACATCATCGTGTAGATTTTTATTGCGGGCCAATCAGCGATGCGTATTAGCTTTGTGGTGGCACTGTGTGCCACTGTGCAGGGTGAATGAGCAGTGTAAACCCTGTGACAATTTGATATTTTAGTCTGGCTTACTTCCGAAACAACTGTGTAAACTACCTATGCTGAATGTACGGCTCTATTCGAAAACCAAAATATTGCATAACAGTAATTTTGTCACCATTACAAAGCTTACATTATATATTTTATTATGGTATGGAAATCCGAATGTTCAACATTTCCAAATTATCTCTGATTTCGCTTGCTGGTGCCACATCTAACCCTAACCTTCCCAAATCCTCCCAAATCCTCCCAAATCCTCTTTGCCAAATGGAGGAATTTAGAGAATTTGAAGCATTGGAGGAATTTGCAGGATTGAGGGCATTTAAATACAGGATTTTGCCTCTGGAGGAAAATGGAGCTGGGATCCAGGTCAGCAGGCACAATCTAGTGCTGGATGATTGCGAAGGATTGAGGTTACTGGTGGTGTTTATCCAAAACCCACTGGGGGATTTTGCAGGATTCAGGCAGTGGTCCCCAGTAACAAACATTGGAGGATTTTGGAATCGGATGATATTGGAGGATTCATTTTACATGTAGGACAAATGATGTAGGGAGTTTAGGGTTAATAAACGTTTGGAGAAACCAAAGAAAAATTGACCAGAGCTGTACTTGAACTTGCGGCCCTAACCTCTTAAATAAGACCACCTGGCCGGTTTTTGTCTTTGCGCGCATTCCTGTGCATACTCAATCCAATGTTTACCTATCGTTTGCCAATTGTTTGCATTACGCTTGGCTGCACAAGCCCGTTTTGGCATACCAGCACCCCATTAATAAAAGCCGTCCAGAAGGGGTTAAGAAAACCGAACTTACGAGTTTCTGTCTAGGCCCGTACACAGGATTTTTCATAGGGGTGTGTACCCTGATATTTTCCGGACCACTGGAAACTTTCCATAAAAAAGTGACTCCAAATATTAATATGTGGGCCCAGGGACATCCATTCGACCTTTTCAAAGTATTAGACTTGTATTCTGTCCCCCAAACGAGGGTATATACGCGTAATACAAACGGACTGTCCAAAACAGTCCATAGGATCAACCGCGTGATTTTGTTGACATGGTGGCTCCGAGGGTTAAAGCTTTAATTGTTGTTCCTGCCTGTCTTGCAAATTCCTCTAATCGTTTGACTGCAGATTTGATTTGTCTCTTTGTGTTAGCAGCGTCAGCATCACCTATTTTGTCGTCTGTTAGCCGCGGTTCGGGAACATCGTCCGTCATTTTGTATGAATGACAGCCGTGTTGTAGCGCCACCTATAATGGCCGTGAAATTCGCGAAGTTACGCCTACCGTGTGATGTAACTTCTTGCGGCGTGCGATGGAACGATCCACCAATCAGATGGCGGGGATTTATTCAGGCGTTAATATACAATAATGCGTGTAAAGACGACAACCAGCCAGATGGTCTTTTTTCAAACTGCGGCCATGTCCATTGTCCATATTCAAGAGGTGAAAAAACACTTTTACACATGCATGTATATATCCAAATAGAACACGAGCATAAGATGGAGAATAAATTCTTCTTTATCAATTCTATATTATAAAAAAACTCCTCTCTACCCACCTGCAGTGGACCACCACTGGTCCCCGTGGTAGGTTGGTATCCGCTCTGGATATCTCCACCTCTTTAATCATCTCCAGTAATGTCAGGGGGTTCTCCGGAGCCTTGTTGTCCGGCCAGGACGTGTACCAGTAATGCAGCATCTGTCGACTCTCCTCTAAGTACTGCAGGCAAACAAATTTCAAAAACAATAAATGTGAGGAAAACCTGAAGCTGTATTCCTTGCAGTCTTTTTTCAAATACATGTAGGCCCGTAACAACTCATTGATAATAAACCGACATTCTCAATGCGTTGTGGGTATGGATGACAAACAAACAGAGTTGGAGTCGAGTCCCTGCAAGTCCTTTCACAGGTACTTTCACAAGCCCAGTCAGAAGTCTTTTCATAAAGCCAGTCACAAGTAACTGGATGAACAATGACAAAGGAATGCCTTTGTCAAAGCTCATTTGAATAGCTTGCGATTGGGATTAGGACTGGAGGGCTTGTGATGGACTTGCAGGGACTTGCAGGGACTTGCAGGGACTTGTGATGGACTCGACTACATCTCTGCAAACAAACCATGTAATTTATACAGGCATGCAACTTGGAATTAACAAAAAAAACGAGGAAATTCCAATCTTTACAAGACTTTGTGAAGTGTTTTTCAATTTTTAATGGCATAAGTGTGAAGTGAAAAATGAGGAAATCAGCTGATCCGGGGAAAAGTTGCATGTCTGTTTATACCAAGGGTGAGATTAGCCAAAAAGGAAAATTCCACAAAATCTGCAGTGTTTGGGGGTCGCTGAGGACCCCAGAGCAACATGTATGTAGGGTCTATGGTCTGTATTTGCCTAAAGGCACCCCTTCAAATACCCATTAGTCTATATCCATTTTTACAGGTAAAAACACCTTTAGGGTAACACCTCAAGAATTCCAGATTTCAAAAGAGATACTTTAAAAATTCTGAAATCTGTAAAAATCTTGACAAATCTCACCCCTCTTATACACAAACCTATAGCACTGTGAACCAGTCCAAACATTCATTGACTTGATTCTAAACATCTGTCTGAAGCTGAGGGATACTACTCTTTTCACATATCTTTGCATGAGGCATTTAAGGAATATGATAACCAGAAAAACAAGTTTTAATGGCAATAAAAATAGGGAAATAATTGGGAAATCCCTCTCAGGGTACCAGTTACTGATGAATGCAACTTTTCTGGAATTAGAACAGCTAATGTCATATTATTAGCCAATCAGAATAGGATTTTACAACCATGACAACCAATATGACCAATCACATGTGCATTCTATATGTGCATGCACTTCTAATGCCGTACCGTTTGTCATCCAATCCCATGATGCATTGAGAATGCTGAAAAGGCTTATGACATTTTTACAATTCCGTGGTAAGATTTGATGATTCAAAATTGGGTGAGAAAGTAAATACGGAATTGCAGGTGCATCTAACACAGTGTGTGTGGTTGAGTAACTCACCCGGATTGAATCGGGTAAAAGGCAGACGGTTTGGCCCCGAATGCCATGCTAATAGAATGCTCAAATGCGGGCTGTCACGATCCTCACGCGATTGTCGCAGCCGCAGATGTAGCTACTGACAAAACACCCTTTTCGGACTGAGGCTTACTTTGAGATTTACTGCTTTTGGCTAAAGAAATAGCGTCGGGCTGGAATAACAGCTTCCAAAGTCCCAATGAGCTCAATAAATAATTGTTTAAACTTCAAATAAAGTTTGTCTTGGCCCCACTTGAGCTTATCCATTGTCCGGCCGCCATATTTGTCCATTTCTTGGAATGAACAATGCATGCGTATTAGGTATTTCCACCACTGACTCTGCTCCGCGAGCAGAGTCGGGTGAGCTCTGAGTAAGACGTCAGAGCTAATCGAACGGCACGGGGCTAACCCGAGTCGACCCGGGTGACCTAATCGAACGTGACCTGGGTGACCTAATCGAACGTACCCCATGTGAAATGAATCTCTTTGAGGAATAAGTGTGGTTCTCAGAAGGATGCGAATGCCAAGCGAATTTCATGACGTCAAGAATTGAAGTTTCATTGTGACGTTCTCCGTTACCTTAACGAATTCGCTTCGCATGTACGCATTTGCATGAAGTATGAACCGGGCTTGAGAACGAACTCATGTCAGACACTGTGCTCTGCCTCTCCTCTTTCTTATGAAGAAATGTGGTTCGGAAAGAACCGGTGGTGAGAATTTGATCTCAATGTTTCGGACGGTGTGCTCTCGCTGTTTCTTCAGAAGAACATATGTGACCCACTTAGCAAAAATGAGTCTGATGTCGCACATGACACTTTCACGTACGGGGTGGTTTAATGGCCGACTTTTCAATATAACTATAAGAAATTGCACACACAAAAAAATAATTAAAAAAAATAATGCATTACACTACAGAGTTGTGCCATATATCAAATGGAAGCTTAAGTCATGCTCTTTCAGACCAACTTTAAAGCTTAAAAATATTTTTTTAACACATCAGACTCATTTTTGTAGAGTGGGTCACATATACTACAGCAAAGTCCGACTGTATTAGGGATCATTTCATATTGTCTGAAAGCAGTATCAATTGCAGTACCGCTGTTTTTTGTTACGGTACCAGTATTGACACCCAGCTGGTTGATATAATGAGCTCATTCTTTTAATACAGGTCAGTGCACACAGGTAGTTTCATCCTCGCAGTATTCATGAGGAGTGTGTGGTCCTCTGGCCTTTAGTGCTTTATGAAGAATCCAACTACTTCAGCATCACTAATCCCTGTACAATGGGGAATTCAAGCGTCTCAAGCTAGAGCTCCTTATACACATTAATAAGCCAGTTCGGTATTTCAACTGCGCATGTGCACAATGACATGGGTCATTCAGGATAACTAACGCACCGCGTATGAATGTGTGTCCGAGGACAAGAAAAAAAAGGAAACACAAAGAAACCTTTCAGTCCTCGAACATAGAGTCTTTTGTTGAAATCGGTCCTCGAACGTAAGGATACATGCTTTATGGGGGTTGGTTATATTAAAGGAACAATATGAAACACAAAGCATTGTCCTCGGACGTATTGGGGAAGTACGACTGTGTGCGCAAGGTGGTCGCACAACGCGCACGTTAACCCTTTTCTTACCACACTGTTTATTGGTTTATCTTCCCTCAGTCAAACATGAAACCATTTCAGCCGAAAAAGCAGCTGACTGCTTGTTGAATGGTTGTATTTTTAACTAAAGATTTCACCCTCAAGAATTGATTGAAAAGGAAAATGTGTGTGAATTTCTCTTTCATATGGTGTAAGAATTAAAGTCATAACTGCTAAAATAGTAAAGTTACGGCTGTTTTCTCTTCTGACCTGCTTTTAATATCAAACAGGAAACTGTCACATGGACCAATGGCACTCCATACACAACTTTACAGGAAAACTTCGGATCCAGTTTTCTCAAAATATTGACAAATGAATTTGATAGCACTATTGGAAAGATCCGAACAAGCTCTTTCTCTTGGTATATAGATCATGTATGGACGGCTTAAAACACAGGCACTACCGTTCGTTGAAACATGGTAAATATATTTGTTGTTTGGATACTCTGGTGTGTGGTTTCCTTGTCGAGTAAACTCGACATTGGCAAGGAAAGGGTTAACCACTTGAACACCTGATGAGAGTCCTCTGTTCATTTCCACTCACCTTTAAGTTTAATATCCTAAGTATATAATCATCCTTACGTACGACCTCTACAACATTGACCTCAATGTCACCGTACATGCCTTGCTGTGGTGGCCAGTACTTGTCGCATTTATTCTGCAAATTTTAAAAACACACACACACAAAACAGATTGATAGTTGAAATGGATTATAATCATAAAAATAGAGTCCCTATTCATAAGTGCAAAGCTTAATTAATACTTCCAATTGTGGTAGAAGCACAATGCATTTTAACAATTTTAAAACAAATGTAAAACGTTCCTAGAAATCAGAATCATAAACATGTGAAATATTTCAGGGTTTCGAAATTTAGCAATAAGCCAAAAGCATGTTAGGCAAGGTTTAATCCCACAATAACGGCAGGTTTTTCATGGTACAGTAAGTACATTGCAATTGAACGTTTACCTGAGAATGGGAAGAATTTCTTTCCATGCTTTTTCTCTTCCCAGGGAATTCATTTTTATTTCACAAAGTGGGAATGAATTTTCCTTTTCACAAAAGTGGGAAAACATTTTCGCGCCTTTTCACAAAATCTCCCACTTCCATTCGCAGTGTTAACTTTCAGTTGCAATGGTACTGTACCTGAAATGGTCCCCCAATGCTGTAAAATCTCTAGTTTCTTCTTCTATAATTTGGCTTTCCCCAAAAAACATTGCTTGCCACACAAATCTGTGTACAAAACTCATGCATACATGTATACCTGTACGTGTGCACGGCACGCCATACACGTATGGGGTTTTTGCCCTTCACCGACGTAATTTATGTCCGTGTTGCCCCGAGAGATTATTTGGGGGAAAAAAAGAAATTCTGCACGAGAAAGCAGGATGCCGTGGGCAGAAGCACAATGTGTTTTAACAATTTTTAAACAAATGTAAAACGTTCCTAGAAATCAGAATCATAAACATGTGAAATATTTCGGGGTTTCGAAATTTAGCAATACTCAAACATGTGAAATATTTCTACTCGATTGATATTTCCCAAATAATCTCTCGGGGGCAACACTGAGTATACAGTGTTTATAAAAATATGTTAGTGAATAAATAATGCCAAAATTGAATTTGCATCACCCCAGTACAAATATTCTATAAATGGTAAGCAATGTTTTATTCTGGTGATGATGTCACAGCCAGTAAAAGGGTATTAGTTAAGGGTAGGGCAAGCCCAATGATTTTTTTTTACTGTCCTACATGTAAATCTCAATAAATTGCTCAGACATCAAAACTACATCAAAATCATTTTTAGTGAGTTTGTATATGCTGGCAATCGTGGACTTAGGACAAAAGAATTCGAGCGTAGACAAAGGGTCCACGTTTGACCTAACGTCCACGATTGAAAATCGTGTACAAAACCAATGGGAGGCCTTCCGAAAAAGTTAGAGTATAAACAAAAGAGGAACAATGGGAGGTCCACGATTGCACCCGTTTACATGACTGTGTGTGTGGGCGCGTTGGTGTATTCAAACCGCGGACGAAAAATGCCAGAGAACAAAAGAGAACAATATCGTCCGTGATTCCCAGCATACGTCCGCGATTGGAAGTGTGTACAAAACCTATGGAGGCCTTCCGAAAAAGTTAGAGTATAAACAAAAGAGGAACAATGGGACGTCCGCGTTTGGAGGTCGGTACACGACTGTGTGTGTGTGTGTGTGTGTGTGTGTGTGTATGCATCCTTGATCAGAATCAGATCCATTGATGTATTTTTATTCTGAATCTTTAAGCCAGCAGCAATCTGAACTCGTAGTCAAGTCCTAGTACTGGGGCTGAGCTTGGTGGTGAAGGGAACTTGAAAAACCTGACTCTTCTACAACTGCAAGTAGGAAGTTGACTTCAATTTATGTTGTCATAGCATGGTATTAAATTGTGAGATTCGATTGGTCGATAACCGGTCACATGGTTTATTACAAAATGTTCATGTGTTACTCCAAAACAGTACCCGGGGTACATCACTCTTAACCAGTTCGCGTCGGATGACATGTATATACGCAAAGGTTTTGGGATATTCGGAACGGATGACGGATAAACATGCACTCGAGCGAGGCCGGAAATATCTGTCAGCGACACGCTCGCAGCGAGCGAGGCTGGAAATATCAGGGTGTGCTACCCGCAGATGATGGCCTGAATCCGTCTGGCACCCAGGGTCCGGTCAATGTCAAAATAATCCCGGCGTAAACTGGTTAAAAAGTGATGTCCCCTGTGGAGTACATTACCTTGATCGTCCCCAGGGCTGCTCTGAACAAGTTTAATAGAAACACATCCTGGTGAAGAGGTTTCGTTTTAGCTTGTTTTACGAGAACCACTGAATTTGTCCATGTAATGCACCGTAGGGAACAGTTAACATGAAAGTTGTGATAAGAAGACCTTCCATTGACGCCATAACTGTTTGTTTCGTCTGCTCTTTTCACGTTCCAACTACCCGGGAATTTGGACAGGCATGTATTTAATACCATGGTATAACAAAACAATTGTTGTCTGCTGTGATGTGGTTTGGGTTTTGTACACCCGAGGGGTCAAATGGCACCGAAGGCGAAGCCGAGGGTGCCATTTGACCCTTGGAAAATTTGGCCCTGATGATCGACATTTGACAATATGGAAAGTTTAACGACTGTCTGCACTGGACTTAATTTGACAATTGTATAATGTCAGCCCATAACAAAATATGAACATCACCATTTTGGATTGGATGTAATGTTGTGATAAGACATTCAGCCGATTCTAATAAGGTCTCTGATGGATCATTGGCCTATCAAAGTTTTGGGTTGGGGAGGGGAGGGAACAAAATTGCAAACTGTTTTCAAAAGGTGACACAAACATTTTCCCAATCCCCAAAACACCAATGTGTCTTGACAAACTTCTTAACAGTCTACTTCTTCATCAATCAAGAAGTGTGATTGCTATTTTGGGGTTGTGGAATTTATGACAAAATAATGTGTGGGAGTGAAATACATCAAATGTTCCAATCCCCCAAACACCAATGTGAAAGATTGAAGTATGTTTGTGCAGTTTTTGTCTTGAAATATTTCTTAATCTGCTTCTTCAAGAAGTTTGTTTGCCAATAGCCGCGTTCGCATTGGACTAACTACATTGTATTGTCAAAAGTTACGGTGCAGGATTGTAAATATTCCACTGTGGTTATTCTTCCATGTGGCCGCACTTGGATTGCACGGCTCGTGGAAAGTCCTTGGCCACGTAAACTTTGCAGTGGTCAAACACGGAAAGCATGTGATAAAAAATGCACATTTTACATTACAGTGGCCGTCTGCCCTGGACTTTTCAGCAACGTAAAACTGTAAAGTCTGCAACACGTAACTCTTTAGCTACACGGTTGGCCCTGGAAAAGTTGCCGCTGCGGAGTGATTCATATAAATAGACAACTGACGATCGCTACATGTACTTGACAATTTGGAAAGTTTACCGGCCGTCAGCACTGGACTTAATTTCGACAAGTCTTCGTACGTTTTACCAAAAAAGGCCAATGCAGACACGGCTATAGCCTTGTCTAGAGAAAAAAATTGAAACAAAAACTCAACTAAAATACTACAAAAATAAACACACCTTGTTCCTCTCTTTAAGTTTGGTTACCATGACAATAATGGGTGCCTTTGAAAACCAGGCCATCCGCCAGAAGTCTGCAAAAGTGTGTACCATCGGCCCTTGCGTTGCTATGAAGGCCATTGGTTCCCGGTCATAGCCCTGCGTACAAGTAGCATCAATGGAAATGGTTACCAGTGTACAGCCAAGGAGAAAGAGACAGTCAAAACGAAGTGGTGGCATCAATTATGCCTTTCTGAAATAAACTGCCAAAAGGAGAGGAGAACAATTACTTATATGTCGCCATCATTCTTACAAAGGAATGGAAGTAACATAACGTGACTCTTTCAATTTTATAGGCCTTTTTCGTCAATATTTTGTACATCAACAAAATTAACTGGCCTAACGTTTCAAACCTTAGCAAGTTCTTTCTCAAAGGCAAATGACCTTTTGAGAAAGAACTTGCTTATTAAGTTCGAAACGTTAGGGCTAGCTAATTTGGTTGATTTGTGTATTTCGGGTCAATCAAGTCAGTTTGCAGCAGTTTAATCTATTTTCAATATTTTGTGCAAGTTTACGATTTTGACTTGCGACAAAGACAATTTTAAATTTCTTAAAAAGATCTGTGTATCTGTGATCTGGCTCATTTTGAGTTTCAGCCGGGAAAAAATAGTTTTGCTTTTAAATAGCTATTTTTCTAGCAATACAAATGTTATCCACTTTGAATTAGACATCAAACAAAGATATCTGCCCACATTTACAATGTAGTTATTGAATAATTCCTTTTCAAATGTCAAATTAATTGAAACCCGACAGTAAGTCAGCTCCTGCAGGGCATATCTTCTAGTACGTAAGCCCTTTCACACAAGAGACTCTCAACCTGGGTTGAACTCAACCCTGGCCGAATCCAGGGCCGCCCCAGGTTGAGTTTAAAAAATGTTTCAACCCAGCGCTCAACCCTGCGTCGTTTCACACTTGATTCGTGCAAACCGAGCTCATTTCACACAGAGATGAGCATTAACGATTCACACTTTGCCACGATAGAAATTTTTTTTCATGACTTTCAACCCGGGATGAACCCAACCCGGTTTTTTTTACACTACCGTATTGAACCTGGAGCGAGAGTTTCGACCCGGGTTGAAAAATCTCAACCCAGTCTAGAGCAGGGTCGAGTTCAACCTGGGGCGAAATCAATCTTGGGGTTGACGCGGAGTTGGCGCGGGATTGAACATTTTCAAGTGTGAAATGTAGCATATTTTCAACCCCGCGTCTGCTAAAAGGGCTTTAGAGGCATAGAAGCAACCAAGGAGAAAAGCCTTTTTTGAGGGGTTGCCTAAAATAGAATAAAATAAAAGACATAAATAAACCATTTGTTAAAATAAAATGTACAATTTAAAAGCTGCTTTTATAAAGGGGAAAAAATCGGGAAAAAATGAACTCACTCACGGACAGCGTATATGTATCTTTGAATATTATGACGAAGAGATTGACATTATGAATAATAAATCAAGCATGTTGAGCATAGAAATTTTAAAAAGACAATTTGAAAAACAAAGGACTTCTGGGCACATCCTAGAGTAGAACTACAACATATGTGACACCTCATGCCGAAACCAGGCACTTCCTGCCAAAAATCTAAATTTAGATTTTGTTCCACGGTTTTAAACCCTTGCGTACAGATGACGCCATATGGCGTCAACAAAAAAAGTGCCACCAGGCCGGATGACGCCATTGGCCGCCGTTTGTGAAGTTTCAATCCATTGTTGGATTATTGTTGATGTCATGCTTGACTGCACTAACACATTGTAGCGGTTCGATTTGGCTGCCAGAACCGCTGCAACACCCCAGCATCTCCCGTCAAATACCGTTCCCAAGGGGTTAAAGGTGTTCAAGAGCATTAAAATGAGCCCTCACTGGGTCTATAGGAGAAGTACATGAATTTCTCAACTTATGGAATGTTTAAGTTGAGGCATAGGCGGAAAACACATTACTAGTAGGGGGTGGTAAACTCCAAGGTAAAAATTTGAAGACGTCCATTTGGGAAATGATTAACACTATCAATACAAGCATTTTGACACCAAAAGTAATGCTGTATCTCTTAAATAACCCCCCACCCCTTAAAATTCAAAATTAACACCCAAAACACCCAAAACTGCTACAAATGGAAACATTTGAGTTACAGTGGCATGTAGAAAACTTAGGAAGATGCCAGCTTGTCAACATGGTCAAGGCTTTGCTGGAATTTCTCATATTCCAGTAATGTTTGGTCAGGGGGCTACACAAGTCATTCATATTTAGCACTTTAATGCCGACTGAGCGTGTAATACGGATTTTGTATAATACAGATTTTGTATAATCCAGTGCGTATAATACAGATTCGTTTTTTGGCCAGGGTGGGGGGTTATTTTCATGCAAGATACCCACTTCCTGTGCAAAATATCTCCCAAATGACCCAACGCATTATCACCCCTGAAGTGGACGTAATCATATTCCAAAATGTTGGTTTTCATTCATCCCTATTATCACCCCATACTAACATAACCACATTTGATCTTCCTTTTTTATGAATTTAATGCCATTTGTTACATGCGGGAACAGCCCGGTTTCGGAATGAGTTGTCACATACGTGGTCTTTCTATTTTATGATTTTTGTTTTATTTCTGACTGGATAGATCTCGTAAACTGCAGTAACACGGTTCTATAAACGAGAAAAAAAACATTGCAATTTACATGTTGAAAACACTGCAAAATAATCGCCACAATAATTAATTGTTATGAAAATTTGATGGGTTACTATGGCATGAATGACTAGTGTGAGGTTGCAAAACATGCTTCATTACCTAAACCTCCACTCTGTGTCATTTTTGCAAGTATGGTACCAAGACTCACCCTGATGTAGTTAGCATTGATATAGTCCGACAGCGGATTCCCTGGTATCGAGGACAGCACGACTCTCGTCGCTGGATTTGGCAAAATTTTGGGGTAGCGGTTTTTGGTCGCCGAGCCGGGCACCTCAATGCTAACTGTGTGGTTATCTGGTATGTCCTGTTGGAAATCAAGCATCGAAAAGGTTAACCCTCCCCTCTCTCAGTGCCAAAACAGAGCTTGTTCATGTAGATACCCTATCTATCAAAATCTATCAAAATCTATCAAAATCTATCAAGTGACAGTTCTGTAAATTGGGCTGATATTTGTACAATAGGCTGTGGCAGTTTTGTTAACTGGGGATTAATTAATGCCCTGATTGACATTGATAGATATGGTGGGTCAGTGCTGGTACATGTAAGTGCCTGGCAATGATGGATTTAGTTCAGTAAGAAAGAATACACACAAGGTTTAGCCATGCATATATCCCAGCCAAACAAAGCCATATCCTCTAAGATGACTTCTTGGCAAGTTGCGGCAGTATTCATTTTCACCCAATCAAATCCCTTGAATAGTTATGATAGTTAGGCTGTTTAACCCCTAGCCACCGGGCATTAAATGGGGGCTAGGCGCCCGGGGTGCCAGGCTGGGTTGTGCAGCCAAGTGAAACGGAAACAAGAGGCTTGTGCATCAGCCAAGCATGCCAAGTGAAACGGAAACAAGAGGCTTGTGCAGCCAAGCATAATGTACATAATACCCCAATAACGGATTGAAAATGCAGAGATTGGCACACATATGTGACCGGCTCTGCAAAAAAGAGCTATTATGTCGCAAAATTTGAAAAATGAGTTATATACATAGTTGAATTTGTCACATCCTAAGCTTTAATTTGGTGTAGGTTTGACCCCTGTGGCATTTTGTGTTCTCGAGATACATGTATCTTGACATTTGTATACTCCTATTTTCCCAATTTAACGGAAGTGCGTTTAGAGATACAGGCCTTTTAACACAAAAAGTGAAAAGAAATAAGATGGAAGTAATTGTTATCAACATAATTTTTGTTCATCTTTATTCATCAATATTAATGTTTCTGAAAATAAATTCTGAAAATATAGATATAACAGAAGCGAACAAACCAAAAACAAAAAAATCACTTCCGTCAAGATTTTTCCACCTGCTTTACATAGAACTGCCCTGTGTGTGTTTTCACATAGTGCGACATAATACCCCTTTTTGCAGAGCCGGTCACATATGTAGATGTAGACATCAACCGGCCAGGTGGCAATTTTCAATCTGCACATATTTGTGTCAACCGGTGGCAAGGGGTTAATCCGTAAGGGTTCTGTTAACTGGTGAACAGCTTGTACAGAAGCTATGGGAGAGAAAGTAAGTTTTTTTTTTATAACAGTAGCAGGGATAAGAAAAATTCTCATTACAAAGATTGAATTAAGGTATGCGTACATTGGGGGTGAGTAGAGCAAATTGAGCCGTTGTAATTGAAAGTTGTGAATGGGAATAGGACATTTTGTTAAAAGAATTTGCATTCATATTCGCATTCAACCTTTTCCCCGCTGTGAATTCAAGTTGTAAATTGTTTTCACTCTTTTGAGAAAAGAGGTGGAAATGTTTTCCCACTTGTGTAAAAAGACGTCAAACTGTTTTCCCCACTTGTGTGAAAAGGAGTGGAAATATTTTCCCCACCTATGTGAAAAGGAGTGGAAATGTTTTCCCACTTGTATGAAAAGGAGTGGAAATGTTTTCCCACTTGTATGAAAAGGGGAGTGGAAATGTTTCCCCACTTGTGTGAAAAGGAGTGGAAATGTTTTCCCACTTGTGTGAAAAGGAGTGGAAATATTTTCCCACTTGTGTGAAAAGGAGTGGAAATGTTTTCCCACTTGTATGAAAAGGAGTGGAAATGTTTTCCCACTTGTGTGAAAAGGAATGGACATGTTTTCACACTTGTATGAAAAGGAGTGGAAATGTTTTCCCACTTGTATGAAAAGGAGTGGAAATTGTTTCCACTTGTATGAAAAGGAGTGGAAATGTTTTGCCACTTGTATGAAAAGGAGTGGAAATGTTTTGCCACTTGTATGAAAAGGGGAGTGGAAATGTTTTCCCACTTGTATGAAAAGGGGAGTGGAAATGTTTTCCCACTTGTATGAAAAGGGGAGTGGAAATGTTTTCCCACTTGTATGAAAAGGGGAGTGGAAATGTTTTCCCACTTGTGTGAAAAGGAGTGGAAATGTTTTCCCACTTGTGTGAAAAGGAGTAGAAATGTTTTCCCACTTACAGGGTATGTGAAAAGGAGTGGACATGTTTTCCCACATGTGTTAAAAGGAGTGGAAATGTTTTCCCACTTGTGTGAAAAGGAGTGGAAATGTTTTCCCACTTGTGTGAAAAGGAGTGGAAATGTTTTCCCACTTGTGTGAAAAGGAGTGGAAATGTTTTCCCACTTGTGTGAAAAGGAGTGGAAATGTTTTCCCACTTGTGGGAAAAGGAGTGGAAATGTTTTCCCACTGTGTGAAAAGGAGTGGAAATGTTTTCCCACTTGTGTGAAAAGGAGTGGAAATGTTTTCCCACATGTGTGAAAAGGGGTGGAAATGTTTTCCCACTGCGGGAATTTTTTTCCTATCACATTTTGTGAAATGAAAATGAATTCTGTGGGAAGAGAGAAAGTGTAAAGAGAAATTCCCATTCCCAGGTTAACTAACTTTCAAATGCAATACATTGTAAGTTGAGCCCCCATGGGTTACGTTGACCCAATTCTCAACATTTCTTTGATCGTTGAAATGGTTACAACATGTAATTATTTGCCCGATATGGCTCACAAAGTTACTTAATGACATGCACTAACCAAAATAGGGCTCAACTTGCCCCACTCTCCCATATCTTGCCAGCATTTCCAACTTATATGTATCACCAACCCACACCCTCCAAGATACTTCAAAATCCACCTGTAGCCGATTTTATGAAAGCTTGCGCAACTGCGTAACTCTACTTACGCCTCAATTTAGTGACATCTGTGACATGTTAACAATCGATTTCACGAAAGGTACGCAGTGCGTAAGTTGCTGACTTGCGCCACAAATTATGGCGTAACTTACGCACTCGATGTACATGTAGATGGCTTAAGTTGTCCGCAAAAAACACTGAAATGATGACTTAGCTGGCTAAGCCCTTGATTTTGCCCGGGGTAAAAACGCTCACTCAAAAAATTATTATTAAGCAAATATTAAAATTTATTTTAATATTTTAATCATTTATAATTGTGTAATTAACCCTTCTTATATCAACTAAACAATAATAAGGGGATAAAAGTGTGATGACCCGGTCTTTACCACGTCAATAATAACCGAGGAGGGGCGTGACCGCTGTTAATGGCTGAGCCGAAGGCGAGGTCCATTAACAGCGGTCACGACCCTTCGAGGTTATTATTGACTGGTAAAGACCGGGTCATCACATTTTTATCCCCATTCAAATGCCTTCTTACAAAAAATGCAAAAACCTCCCGTAAAAAGGGCAAAATGCGAAGCTTTTTTACCCCACTTTTTCTTAGTACAAAACACATGCGCGTGAAGGCGCTCCGCGCCTGTCTGTCGCGTGCGCGTACGCACACGCACGAGATGCAGCGTTTTATATGCGTGCATATAAGACATGCGTTGTCTTACATTATGAAGTTCAGTACATCTTGTGCGCGCACCTACTACGCTCTCCCTGTTGCGTATCGGCTGAGAACACCTGGTTATGACGCGCCGTGTTTAAACAACTTCCAGACATGTTTAAACAACCGTTTAAACACACCCACGTGACAGGCTCTCGACCAATAGGGATAGTGAAACTCGCTGAGGCATTTATGAATAACAAATTAAACCCTTTTCTTATAAAATAATTTTAAGTGATATAGGCTAAACCGCCATTTTTTTAAACTTTATTTTTCACATTTTGTTAAACAGCACCTACATACCCTTAAAATATGTAAATGAATTTAATTATTTTTATTATTAATTTTTATATACATTGTACTTATTAGAAATATATTCCATTTAATAATTCATCTTGTCATTTTTTACGAGCAGTGGAAACAAGTCAAGTGGGCGTTTTTACCCCATGGGCATTTTTACCCCAGTTTACCCTACTAAAACAGTCGTCGTAAAAGCGGCATTCAGCCTCGTCCGCGATGTATCAAACAAATACAACATTGCGCAGCTACGCGCTGTTTCAAGAAATGGATCGCAAGGATGTTGCACAGCTGTGCAATATTGTTATAGCGCAAGTCCTATGCCATAGTTGCACACAGTTTTGTGAAATCGGCTGCTGGAGATGTAAACTAAAAGAGACTTTCTATTTTTCCTTTCTCGACGTAATGTACATTTATTATTTAGCGTTGTGTGCCAGAGTTGTACTCGAGTCCCTGCAAGTCCTTTCACAAGTCCTTTCGCAAGTCCAGTCAGAAGTCCTTTAATAAAGCCGGTCACAAGTAACTGGATGAACAATGACAAAGGAATGCCTTTGTCAAAGCTCATTTGAATAGCTTGTGATTGTGATTAGGACTGGAGGGCTTGTGATGGACTTGCAGGGACTTGCAGGGACTTGTGATGGACTTGCAGGGACTCGAATACAACTCTTCTGTGTGCTCAGTGCTTTCAGAGAACCTGTGGGAAAAAAAACTCACAGGCTTGCTCAGGCAGGACTCGAACCCACGACCTCCTGCTCACTAGCGCAGACGTCTTAACCACTTGACCACCGAGCTTGCCAGGGTGGGCTGGACGAATCCAATCCAATCGAGCAGGGGGTACCGCATAATCAGTGTCGGGAAAGGGGAAAAAATATCTCTTCCAATTTCTACTTGGAGATTTTGGCAAAGGATTTGGGGGGGATTGAAGACGCCAAGACCCAGCCAATATTACAGGAAGAAATATTGAGTGGGGCTGCACAGTGGCCGATCCACTGCACCCTGATCTTAAACTTACCCAGAACTCCTCATGCAATGCCCTGATGTTTTTGACCGAATTGCGCAGCTGTTTTCTTGTCATTCTGTTCCCGGCTGATTCTAGATACTCCGCCACAGAGCTAAGGGAGGAAACCGAGACAGATTAGTTTATCAGTCTAAAAATGTAGACCTATACCAACTGCACAATACTGGCGAACCTGTTATCACATGGCAAAAACTTAATATCCTGCATTATACAACACCTGAATAAATCCCCACCATCTGACACTATGAACATCTAACAAAAGAAAACCCATGCAGTCCTTTGTTACAAACAAAGGACTGCGTGGGTTTTCTTTTGTTAGATGTTCATAGTGTGATCGGTGGATTGTTGATCATGTGTCATGGAATTATTCATCCCATCGCACGGTGCGGCTGCACTGCAAAAATGTAAGTTCTATTCAATGGTGAATAGAACTTCCATTCCACGGTCACACAATTGGTGGGGCTACAGCATAACTGTCATTCACACAAAATGGCAGACGATATTCGCGAATCACCAAATTTGTTCAGGCATTGTATAAAACAACTAATGAATGTTTCACAGAATAATTTCAGATGACATGTTCCATTTCACTCGGCTTCACCTCATGGAATGGAAAATTCTATGTGTCACCTCATGAAATTATTCTTACCAATGCACTCATAAACATTCATTAGTTGTATACATACTTATTCACGAGCCAGTTTGTTACTTCATTGGTCAATAAGCCCATTTCCTCTTACATGTACGGTAATAGTAGAATCAAAATTGTAAAAAAAATAGGACAAAAGTAGGACTTTGGAGGACAAAATCAGGATAAAAGTTGGACTTTTGCGGGATTTCAGTAGTTTTTGTTGATACACATGTAACCGAATGGTTTTTGTACAATTTGTTAATACAGTATTTTTTTTTTAGATTTTCCTCCGAAAAAAGGTACAGAATTAGGCCAGAAATAGCTCGTTATCTATCCCAAAAATCCTGAATGACAATGATCTAACCAGAAATGTGCGATTGCGATATTCAGTTATTATATTCTGTCCAACAGGACTACAAAGTTATACAATACATATTTTTCAAACCGTCCTCTGGAACGTCCATACGACTAAGCCACAGCGAAGCAAAATAGCTCAAAGACCCAAGAGGTTTCTCACAATCCACGTACAGTCCCAAAGTGTGGTCCAGCAGTCGCCGAAAAACGGGGTGGTCCGGCAGTCGCCGAAAAACAGGGTGGTCCGGCAGTCGCCGAAAAAACGGGGTGGTCCGGCAGTCGCCGAAAAACGGGGTGGTCCGGCAGTCGCCGAAAAACGGGGTGGCTACCAACCACAAACAATTGCACTTCGGCCACTCAAGACACCCAAGAGCCAAAACACACATGACTGTCGTTTTTTAATATTTATATGAAATTACTCTCATTCAATGGAAAAATAATCTGCATCTGTGATGCAAACTTGCATCATCCTGCCGACTACGCCAATTGTAACCGAATGGTTTTTGTTCTATTTATTATAAATATCTTTTGCTCCCGACTTTTGCCGGGTGGCAATTCATCAATATTGAGGACTGTGGACGTTGGCAATGGCAGTGTACCCTTGGTGAGTGAGTACCCTTTGTTAATTTATAATTTTGTTTAAGATTGAACATGTTGTGACATATTTTATGTGCTGAAATGGTGTCCAGGGTAGAGTTTTCTCTACCATGAATCTAGGCGAGACGTTTCCTAGCTTTTCGAAAGATTATTTGATCCTGAAATCGGATTTTATCATTCCGAAATGACTTTTGCAACCTGACAATCTTAATGTTAACCATATTTTTGGAATTTTAAACCGTAGTTATGCATTTTTCAACAATGCTAGGTGAATGAAATGCATCAGTGTTTTATGGCTTTTTCATTTGGACATTTCCATATGGATATTAATTTAATATACGATTTTTCTAGCGACAAGAATAACGCATCAAATCTTGTTAAAACCTTAATCACTATTATAATCGGAACTAAGTCAGTTGCCGTAAAACAGATTTTCTTGCCAAAACTCACAAATTGCAAATTTTATATCGCTGTTTGATGCATCGATATTTATGAAATGAGTGTAGAATTATTTGGATTGGTTTGTTTACAGTGGATGTTATCGCACTTTTGCTGATGTACACCAGTGGCTGAGCATTCTTCCTGTGCTTGCCAAAGCACCCCAAGCCTTATTGTCAAACCGTATTGACTGTCGTTTTTCTATTTTGTGCATATGTGCCAAGTGAGATAGATTTCCAGACTGAAATACAAATGGAATTGAAATGGAATAAAATCATCTCTATATTTTGGAAATCAAGTCTCTCATTCCTGCTTATAATAATCTGCATCTCTGTTTCCTGATATTTTTCTGGGGTTTGGGTGCTTATCTCCCATATTCCACCATCATAATATTTAAATAAATAGAACAAAAACCATTCGGTTACACACACCCATGTCCAGAGCATCACAAGTGCCATTTGGCATGTTCTGTACTTACAACACTTCATCCTCAACTAAGCTCTTGGAAGTTAAGTTGCAGTAATCCTGTACCAAAGCCCTTTATTGTGTGATTTTCATAATTCAATGAGATTGAGACAAATATTCAATAAGTTTTTATTTTTCGGAGTTAATTGACAAAAAAGCAGGAAACGTAGTAAAAAATTGTAAATTCAAGAAAACAAATATGAAAAGTATACCAAATCCGATCTAACCTAAAGTTGTTTTTGGGTCAGTTTTGGGTCAGTTTCGGGTCAGTTTCGGGTCAGTTTCGGGTCAGTTTCGGGTCAGTTCCGGGCCAGTTTCGCATCAGGCCAGTTTCAGGTTGGGTTAAGCACAATTTTACCCTCCATGCATTCAACTCTCAATCTTACCTTTCTCGAGGTGGCGATGCCATCCATCGTACTGTCCCAGCTGGCTGGTTGATGTCTATCGTTAAGGATACCCCTGAACTTCTCCTGTAAAAAAAAAAAAAAAAAAAAAAAAAAAAAAAAAAAAAAAAAAAAAAAAGAACCATGAAGTTGAACTCTTCACTGCATGGATGCAGTCGGGAACACAAATCAGGGTTCTCCGGATCCATGGACAAAAAGTAATCAATCGCAGCTTGATGGATGAAAGCCAGCAGTCACTGCCATAATGTGTACATGTACTTTCGATGCCAATAGGAAAATTTACATGGTACTCAATGGCCAACCATGACAAACCAAAGTAAACATTGTGTGAACATGACGATCTGGAAATTAGATGAGGGATTTTTGCCCTTTCCGGAAGTAGTGTGTGGCCACAATTGGGCATTTTTCTGACATAGATCTGGAGCCGCAGCCGTAGCCAAACAACACATTTTGTTCGTTGAAAAAAAAAAAATACTGCCATTAGATTCCTTTGGAAAAATGGAACAATCTTGGGCTTCACCTGAGTGAAAGTGTTGCTGCGCTAAGGGACCAACACCTACATATAGCTGCAATGGACTAATCCCTCGGTTGTAAAAACTGTGGCAGCGGTCTGCTTTAAAATCCTTTTTATCAAATGAAAATCTTGCATTCAGGATTATCAGTTGATACAGGGCATGGGGAGTCAGGTTGGCCTAGTGGTAATTTCCTCGCCTTCCCCCACTGTGACCCGGGTTCGAATCCCACCAGGGCATGTGGATTGGGTTTTCAGTCCCTGCCTGATTCCGTGGGTTTTCCCCAGAATATTATACTGGGTTTTTTTCCCCACCTCTAAAACTGAAGGTGTCTTCAGGCTTTCGAGTTGCAGTGTGATATGCACTTTTGAGGAATCCTTGGTTTTATGACCAGAAAAACTTTAAATAAATAAAATGCCATAAATAAATGTTCAAAACGGTAGTTCAAAAAACAAATCGTTATGTTGTTGGTTTAGGATGAGGGGCGGAGGGATGGGTGAGCAGGTGATGATGGTGAATAAAACCTGCCGACATGCCAGCCGTCAACTCCGACCCAACACAAACACAACCAACCAATTAGCGCTCACCTTTCATGGAGACCCTTTGACTTGATTTTGATTGGCTGACTGGTAGCGCAGGAAGAGTACGTATAGCCCGCGTCGGGCTGGACCGGCTGCCCTTCCCGTATCGTGGGCTTTATGGTCGACTGTACGCATATTCTTGTATTTTCCTCTCGTAGGTGTTTGGCTTTTCGCCAAGCTCTGCATATACATAAAAGTACCTGCAATCGGAGCAGACAAATTGGCATCCATTTATTACTATAGGGTTTTAATAACCCCTTCCTTCCTTCCTTCCTTTCCAAAAAGTGCAAACTTCTACGATGAGAAGAACAACGCACTGCAGGTAGGGGGGGCGTGCTCCAAGAACAATGAATGCACTTGACTCATTGTACTAATATGAACTATGTATAGTGATGGAGTGCAGGTTAAAAAGAGAAAACTTAAAGCTAGTGCGTAACATCCCTCAACGCTGATTTGAACGCATCGAGGGAGGGTGGACTGGCTGGGTCCATCGTCAGGGAGTTCCAGTCTCTGCAAGTTTGTGGAATAAATGATGAGGAATAAACCTGTGTTCTGCAATGTGGCACGAGGAACCGTGAACTGTGACCTCTGGTTTGTCCAGCTGGTATGCCAATACGGGCTTGTACATATCCAAACAATAGGCAAACAATAGATTGAGTTCGTGCGAGAATGCGCCTATGATAGATGACAACCGGAGAGGTGTTTTTTTCTTCAAACTGCGGCTATGGCCGTCGTCTGTTCAGCATAAGTCGCCCCACATGCTTTATTCTTGTGCATAAATTGACTATGCATGTACATGTACCGTACATCACCGCTGTCTGTTTATAGGCTGTAGTCACTTTTCAGTAGTCACTATTTTGCAAAATTTTAAAAGTGTTTTAACGGGTCGGATGACGTGTATACACGCCAAGGTTTTGCGGTATTCAGAACGGATGACTGATATATAAACACGCGTTCGATCGAGGCCGGTAATATCTGTCAGCGACCCGCTCGCAGCGAGTGAGGCCGGCTATATCACGTTGTGCTAGCCGCTGATTACAGCCCGATTCCACCTGAACCCGGCTGGCATCGAGGTTCGTGAAAAATAATCCCGCGCCTGGGTCCGGTGAATGTCAAAATAATCCCGGCGTGAACTGGTTAAGCATGCGCACAAATGTACTGAAGTTCCTTTAAAGGAACTTCCTTATGTCAGACAACACTAATGCACCTGTACAAAAATGCACCTGCATACGCGCACACGACAGGCAAGCTGCAGAGCATCTTATTAATTTTATTCAGGCAGTCATTATGAAAATACAAGAAAAACACATACATTTTTTATACAAGGATTAGAAAAAAATATATATATTAAAAAGGACTGCTAAAATATTGCATAAAAAAGAAAAATAGACAACAACAAACAAATGACAAGACGAAACATGACAGTGAAGGGCTGCCTAGGAGAAGACTAAAAAGTGAATTTAAACACTGTCGCCAAAGGGCGTGTCTCTCCAACCCTTCACAACATAGAGCACAAACACATACACAGACAATACACAACACACAACAACACATGAGAAAGAGAAGTCAAAGCAATATAAAAGGGGATTAAAGTTGGCTAAAAACAAAAGAAAGGGCGTAATAGGAGTGGGTGGGACAGAAATGGAGGAGACGTATAACGAAAACAGAACAAAATTAAGGGTGAGGGGAAGGAATTAAAGAGGTAGGAAAATTGAACAAAAACAATTTTTTAAAAAGGAGGGAAAAAGACATAAATGGCAAGGATTCGGCCAGGATATCAGAAAAAATCGACCAATTTAAAAATTATCTTCATAATGTATAATGCATAATATTGTGTACTGTAGAAAAAGGAGGACGAAAAAGCTTCGCATTTTGTCCTTTTCCAAGGAGATCTTTGAAAAAAAGCAGCTACATGTACATATGTAGGAATGGGAACAAATTGTGACGACCCAATCTTTACCAGTCAACAATTCGTCACCGACACCACGAAGTTACACCCGAGTTGACTTGAGTGCGCGCCATGCGCGCGTATTTTAGAGAATCAAGTAATTTTCGTTTTCACGAAGTAACACCCAAGTACACCGTCGCTTACTCGGTACATTTGCGTTTTCACGAAGTAACATCTTTATTTCGCCAGTTTGAAGATTTTTATTATTTTCTTGTGTAAACCCAACAAGAATACAAATGAAGTATTCCTGTCCACCCTTTCACAGCGTTTTTCTCCGCATGGTATTTCCGCAACATGCTTTCTATTTTGTGAAGTCAAAAATCGTCACGTCACTGTCCGAACTGCGCGCGCACACTTGGGCGTTAGTTCGTGAAACCGAAATTATTCATTGAGCGGTTTTCACGGAGTAACACTGGAGTGGACTTAGGTGTTACTTCGTGGTGTCGGTGACGAATTAACTTGTACATTAGGGCTGTGCGTTCACGGGTAATTTTGGATCCGGGTACCCGAACGCCACACTGGTTCGGTTCTCGGGTACCCGGAAGTGGACCGTTCAGAAAAAAAGCCACTGTCTAATGTAATGTCCTTGTGTGTGATTATTTTGGTGTCCGACTACATGTAGTCGGACACCAAAATATTCACACACCATCAAACAAATTACTCCAAGCAAAGCCTTTTATTGTTTTTGTTTTAATGTATACCTGTAGGCCTAATACGGAGAGCGCTTCCCACTCCCACTGCCCCAGTGTCTGAGCAACGTTCACTCTCTTAAGATCAATATTACTCCCGCCCGCTCTTTGATCATACCGCAGAGCTAGTTTGGCTGCAGCGTAAACCGCAGTTCACATTCCATTGACAGACTATACTATAAAGCAACAAGTTACGTTGGAGCTATAGATAAGATACAAACAGCGTTGGCCGACCACATTATTGATACTTTCCATTAACTGCATTTTTGTTGACGCATTGTTTTCAAAACACAGCCAGACGGTTCAGGTCTTTCGAGTCAGAACAGAGTTTGAAATGGATCGAAATGTCTTTATTTATTCATATTTGTTTTGGTATGAAACCTTACATTGAATTTTTCACCGTAAGTTTCAGGTATCCGAACCGGAAAAATGGAACCGGATATTCACGCCGGCATTCGGGTATCCGGGTACTCGGGTATCCGGGTACTCGGTTACTCGGGTATCCGGGTACTCGGGTACTCGGGTATCCGGGTACTCGGGTACTCGGGTACTCGGGTATCCGGGTACTCGGGTACTCGGGTATCCGGGTACTCGGGTACTCGGGTACTCGGGTACTCGGGTACTCGGGTACTCGGGTACTCGGGTACTCGGGTATCCGGGTACTCGGGTATCCGGGTACTCGGGTATCCGGGTATCCGGGTACTCAGGTATCCGGGTACTCGGGTATCCGGATATCCGGCACAGGCCTAATGATGTACATGTAGCTCAGAGGATTGTTGCCACTGTTAATAGACCACGAACATTAACAGTCCGTTAACAGCAGTCACGCCCCTTTTCAGTTACAACTGACAGACCAGTTTGGACTTTTTTCCCTTTTTGCAATGAATATCCACACATAAAGGGTGCGTACCTACATGTATGTTCCCAATACCGATGTTCCCCAATACCGATGTTCCCCAATACCGATGTTCCCCAATACCGATGTTCCCCAATACCGATGTTCCCCAATACCGATGTTCCCCATATCCCTAACTCTAACCTTAACCCCAAGGATCGGGGAACATCGGTATTGGGGAACATCGGTATTAAGGAACATAGGTATTGGGGAACATTGGGTTGACCCCCACATAAACATGTATTGATAAGCATAGATAGGAGACAATGATTGACTACTTGGATTGACTGATTGTTCTGTTTTAATCTGTTTTTATCTATTTCATTGGGTATATTCTTTGAAAATGGTCCGTCTGTCTGTACTTGTGTTTGCTTGTTCATTTGTCGGTCACTTCTTCATCCGGTCTTATTGGTTGTTTTTTTGCCTCTACTGTTTGGATGTGTTCGTTCGGTATATTTTTGGTTGGTTGCTTGGTTGTCCTTTGCTCGTTCATTGATGTATTTGGCCTTGAGAATTTTCCTTATAAACTACCGTACACGTACTTATTGTAAAATGTTCAAAATCAAATGCAAGGTGTACTGTACATGTAGGCTTTGTCAGCCTTCAAAGACTAGTACTCGTAAAGGCAACATAGATCCGCAGCGAGCCCTCTAGGGGAGGAGGGAGGGATGGGTAAGTATTCGCTAGTAGACCCTTCCCACATGACTGTGGGGGGGGGGGGGGGGGGGAGGGGGAAGTCGACAGCGCTCATCTTACCCGTAGAGCCACTACTAATGCAGATTAGCACCACTCTTGGAGGTGGGAACGAGATGCTACTGTGTGAGTATAGGACAGGATCACCCCGTACAGAGGAGGAGTATCACTGTTAGGAGAAATTGGTTATTGCAACAGCATATCAATCAGTTACCAGCGTAAGCTACATAAATATATGAGGTGTGAGCTTACCGGTGGAATGAACCCATCTACTGGAGTTGCTGAGAGGTAGATTGTGAGGCCTCGTGAATTCCAATGCATACCTGTGCTTGACTGTCTTGAGCACCCACCGGTCGGAGACGACCTGGGACCAGTAGCGTATCCGTTTTTTTGTGCCAGGGAGGGCAAACAACGTCTGAATCGTCTTAAAACCGTGGGGGGCGGGGCAAGTTCCGGGCAAGTTCCCCCCCCCCCTGCTGGATACGCCACTGCCTGGGACCAGGGCCCTATGAAAGCTTGGAGGCAGCCACCCATGTAGGGCGTGCCGAAGATCGAGCCGTTGACGCGGCGGGGGAAACGACTGTGGGCTCTGCTCTTTGAAATCCGGGAGTGTCCTGCTGGGGCCTGGGGGGTCGTCTTGGCCTTTGCTTTGGGCTGTTCTGTCGATTTCTGTGCTGGTTTGCAAAGATTTATTTGATCGGTAGCGTCTATCCGCTTCGCTTTGGCTTCCATGGAGTCCTGGAACTTGTCGGCGAATAAATCCGGGCCAAACAACGGTAAAGCCTCCATCCCCTTCCGAGGGGAGGGACAGGGAGTCGAGCATATTGGCCCGGCGGGCGGATGTTGTCATCACCGAAATACGAGCGAACTGCTCCAACATCAGACGAAGGGTCTCGTCTAGGCAGCGGAAGGCTACGAGGAGCATGTCCACAGGAATGGTAGTCCCGTCCTCGCAGCCTCTGACCAGGTACTCCGACAGCAGAAGGAGGAAAGAGGTCGAACGCATTCCAAATCTGGAGGTCCAGTCTGTCTTCCTTAAAGTGTCCTCGATCCTATTTCTAGTACGATCGGTAAACAGGGAGTGTGTCGAACCAGACCCTCTACCATCAGCGGCAAGCTTGTCTCTGGCGGAGTAAGGGACTGAGGGCCACTGGGGGTGTCGCTGGGGGTGAGTTGACCGAAACACGGACCAGCTGATCCGTTTCTGGGGCAAGTTGGCCCGCATTGGGGGCAAACTGTCCCGTGTGGGGCAAGTTGGCCCACCGTCGCGAACCCCGACAGGGACGCGGTGAACGCTTGGAAAGCCTGTAAAAGATCCGCATTGGAAACGGACTCTGCACGCCTGTGGCATTTCCTCCGGGAGCGGTCCGAGGACGATGGTGAGTCCGAGGAATGACGACGCATCTTACACGACTTCCCTTTCTTGGCTGGGCGACCCCGCGAAACCTCAGTATCCGTAGGCTCGGTAGAGGGCGGGGGCACCGGAATTCCGGAGCATCGGAGCAAGTCCGAGGCAGAGGAAAGACTCGCAATGGGGGCCCATGGGTCCCCTACCAAACGGCCGGGGGCTAACAGCCCGGGCAGATCGGTGACTGCGCTGCCCGCCAGGGTGGCACCGCTACCCTGGGTCGTGTGGTCATATGCCAGTGACTCATGGGTAGAGGCAGGCAGATCGGTCACGCTGAGCGTGGCCATACCCTTGGCCACACTGCCCGGGATCGGGGGCATATGAAGGAAAATTGGCAGGGAGGGTGTCCTGCTTGCCTTTGAAGCTTTGGACCATGGTGCGCCATTTTTGGCGGCCCTTACCGGTCAGCTTCTTAGTCGGCTGGTTTTCCCCTTTATCCGCGGCCGGAGGAACGGGCTGATTATAGCCTGATCCCCGGCCTATGGGGAGGCCACTGCCCGTTTTCGGGCAGTGGAGTGAAGTCTGTGTAAGGGGAAGGGTGGCCGCAACAGAATCACGGTCGGAGGCAAGGCCGTGGGAGAAGGGTGGCTCCCTGGTCTCGCCCCCTGGAGGGGCGGGAGGTCCCGTGGAACCCAAGTCCACGGGTACCACCCCGCACCTAGCCGGCTTGCGCTTCACATCTTCGCGTGAAGCCATTTCTATTTAAAATAGCACTCCAAACACAAGAGAAACAAACTCGACTATATTTATTTGACAACACTTAGCAAATGTACGGCAGACGTAGACGTAAATTGCATGATAAAAATGCCACTGAAAATGTTCACGTCCTACGCTGATCACCGCTAAGAGAAAAAAAGAAGCTAACATGGCAGGTGTACCGCGGGGCATGGTGGGAAGGCTATTGTGTGAAAATCTTAGCAAATGTATTGCGCCCTCTGGGGAAATATGCATTAGTAGTGGCTCTACGGGTAAGATGAGCGCTGTAGATTGACCAATTTTGTTGACGTACTTGTATCATTGAAATTCTTCAGGATTCAGTTAACCTCTAGACTTGAAGACAGTCATGTTTTGTCCGCAGGCACCGTCATTATCGTTTTACCAGCGTGGTATGTTATACTTAATACGCCCGCCGTTCCTGAAGTTCCGACATGTCTAACGACTTGACTAACATGTCTCCGGGCGGATATTTAAATATGCAACCAGCACGTATGCATCATAATAATACAGGGGTGAGATTGGCCAAAAATGAAAATTCCACGAAATCCACGAAAAATCCATGAAAAATTTACGAGGACCCTAGTTCAACATATAGTTTGCATTTGCCTAAGGGCACCCCCCTTAAAGTGTCAATTTTTATTGGTTTACATGCACAATGTATCCACTTTTACAGGTCAAAACACCTTAAGAACACACAGTCGTACTTCCCCAATACGTCCGAGGACAATGCTTTGTTTCCTATTGTTCCTTTAATATAACCAACCCCCATAGACTAAGCACGTATCCTTACGTTCGAGGACCGATTTCAACAAAAGACTCTACGTTCGAGGACTGAAAGGTTTCTTTGTGTTTCCTTTCTTCCTATATACAGTGCACGTACACCTTTTAATTCTGAAATCCCGACAAAAAATCTCACCTGATATAAACAAATTATAATTGCGGGTTTACGACACGTTCATGATATGACGGGTCACGTTTTCTTCATAAAATTGCGTAAAGCAGATTAGCCTTCACCAGCACCCTTGGATACAGTGGTGGATACAAGCGGATAGAACCCATGAGTTTAGTTGAACACGCAGATCACAAGCATTACATGTACATGTACATGTAAATAAGTTACTGGAAAACGTTGAACCGTAACCTTAACGCCCAACTATATTTTTGTAAAAAAACGAATTACAGAAAAGCAGCACAATTTAACAGTGGTTATGTACATGGGTATCTCTTTTCAGCCGCATCAAATTTAGGACAAATGCTTTTTTTGTTTAATAGCCCACTTGGACATCAAACACACCTTGGTGTGTACATTTATGGGTAGTGTGGGAATCGGTACCCGACTGAAAATACAATCCATCAGTCCATCATAATGCAGCAAGATGTGTGTACAGTAAGCTCTGTAGCTTCAAGGAGTAAGTTGCATTTTCACAGTATCATTTTTCCATGAACCCTGCTTTTCAGGGTTGATAAAAATCATGATTTTTTTTTTAAATACAAAACAATCTGATTTTTTTGATTTAAATCGGATTTTTAAAATTTAAATCGATTTTTTTGATTTTTTTATCATCGTACCATTGGCAATGATTGGCAAAAAAACATTTGTTTCAAATAAGTCAATTTAAATGACCATCATTGAAATTCAAGTATAACCACACACAATTGTTCATGAAATCAGTACTGAAATCCCTTTCATTGATCATATTCTTTTCTAGAATACAAAGTTTGTCTTAAAATCATCACCATCATACTGCACATTTCTAATCCAAGTTGATAATAGGAACCCCCCTCCTCTCTACACACAACGATGGTGAAATAAAACTATTTATTGCATATATTTTGATCCTATAAAAGTTTTTTGCGGTGGAAATATTGTCCTTCGGCGTCATTTTGCATTTGCAGCTGTAGAATGGGAACCAGACAATGGAACTTTCAATTGACAGAGCACCATTGAAGATTTAGGCCTATAGATGTTAAAATATAGACGGTTTACCAGAGACGATGAGGCAACATTTACAATTTTGGAAAACGTAAATATTTATTACAAATCATTAAAAGTCCCAACACAACATTTTTTAATTTTCATTTTTATACAACTCAGCAGAAAGTCCTTAATGCCTGATGAACTAGATACAAATCACCACTCGGGGAGGGGGAGGAGAAGGGCGGTGGGGGGAGGGGCAGGGGGAGGGGGTCAGGTCAGGTCAGGTCGGGGGGTATCAATTGATAGGTGCATTACAACATGCATGAGTTATTTAAACCTATAATGTATGTACATGTATGAGAGGAATACTGTATCATACAGTATGCAGGTAGTACATTACACGCACAATGTACTTCAGAATCCTATGCCATTGTACACAAGATAAATGTAGTACACTGTTTCAGGAAACTGGCCTTAATTATACATCCCTTTAGAGTGAGTACTAAGGTTCAACCGATGTTGGATTTGCCTGCCGATCCGATGGCCGATGTTTTTTTTGGAACATCGGCCGATGTCCGATCCGATCCGATGTTTTTAATCGACATAAACTATGCCATCAAAAACGTCAAAAAATCGTGCTGCACTATCGGTAGATCGTGATGCTATGGACCGATCGCGCTGCCACCAGTCGAACACATTTTCTTTCTAATTCACAGCTCTAGAGGATTTTTTTGAAAGGTAAGTAAAGTCCAAGATATCCGTCAGAATCGACTGATAGCGCAGCACGATCGACCGATCGCGCACATCGACCGATTGCGCCCAACCTACAGTGACATACGCAAGACAAACCCACGACTCCCTTAACACAGTAATAAATTGGGCCAAACAAAAAAATTCCTTCAGTTCGGGTCACCCTATTTTCGAAAGCCATAAAATGTTATTAGGTAGAGGAAGACAAATTAATTCTACGATACCGATTTCCGATCATAATAGTAGGAATTGCCGACCGGGCGTCCGGAACTTGCCGACATGTGGAACTATGTGTAACTCAAAGATCGTGTACATCTTGTCGATGTTCGGCCGGGAGTACGTGCGCATGCGGCAAAATAAGTACAGGCTCGATCATGGAAAAAACGTCTGCGCCTGCGCATTGCGCAGAGCGGGTCCGTTGTTGGGGGTGTTTATTCATGCAACACCATGCTTTGACAGGCATGCTTTGGAGGCAACAAATTACTAAAAGATTCTAGAACTTCGTAGGCCCACTCGACAAGATTTGTTCATAAAATCCCGGCGAAAACTAACAAAAAAATCGGACCAACAAGGATAGTCAAAATCAGGATGTGTTTTAATCAAAACAAATTGCGACAAGAAGTGGACCAGTGGTTGAGTGATGTGCATGATAAACGGCTGTGTGGATAATTCCACGTTTCGCCAACGTGTTACGGTGACGCACCGTGCATGGAGCTGTCAGTTGGCCGGGCACGCCCGCGCGTTGTACGGCATGGACTGCTTTCGTATCGCGGCACTCTGTGCGTGCAGTTTGTGATATGGTGATCGCAGTTTCATATTTATTTTGTTTAGTTTATTGCTTTTGCTGATTAACAGGCTATCAATCATGTATCTATCTTTGTTCTGAATAAAAAGGTCGATTATTCACAACACGAGAGTTTTGACTTAACCATACAAGTTTACAGTTTTAAAGAAATAGGAAGGAAGCTGATTATTTTTACAATACGTACATTTTATTTTCCACTTTGCAATGCTCGTATCACATAAAATTCATATGTCTCACAAAGCATCTCAAAATGTGTACATGTACTTCGTTTCGGGACCCCTCTAACACAGGTATTGCGTTAATTATTCTCACCTTTAGCATGGAGGTAGAAAATTTACATGTTATGCCTACCAACCGACCCTATTAAATTAGGACAATGGGCAAAACTAATCCAGGCATTTATTTACATGTACGGAGAAAAATCTGCGGTCGTAAAAATACGACGCCGAACTCGCAGTGATTTCAATTCAATTCAATTCAAGCTTCAGTCGAAAAGTCCAGCAAAATTGGCACACGTGAAGGGAATTCCCTATTAGGGCGTCTATGCTGGTCTTTTTCCCAGGGTATTTTTGTATTCACGCTGTATATAACATTACACGGTGCACACATATCACCAATGCTGTGCATGCAAGAGACATGTGATCGGCTGAACTAAAGTCCACAACGCGTCGTGGCTTCACACAGTGCAGTTCCCCGACTCCGTTCATGACGTTCAGTAGACCAGTACAGTCATGCACTGACTGCTAGCTTCGTTGTCTTCGGGCACTGAGTTTTCACGCATGTGGTGCAGATAGCGCGGATCGCATAGACGCGGAGCTCGGAGTTATTTAACCGGTATGATAATACATCACAGCATAAAACTGTTCATTTTTCACACACAAATAAAACATCGTTTTTACTCGCGCTCTAATAAAAAAACATGACATTTGTGTATGATTAAATTGAGTATAAAGTTTGCTAATTGACATTGCCGAACATCGGTTCGTCATCGGTTAAACCTTACAAATTTTGCCGATCCGATGTTTTGCCGATATTGCCAAACATCGGCCCGATCCGATGTCCGATCCGATCATCGGTTAAACCTTAGTGAGTACAGTACGTTGCAATTGAAACTTAACTCTGCGAATTGGCATGGGAAAATTTGCGAAAAGAATTCGCATTCGCATTCGCATTTATAAGCGATTTAAAGTTAATGACAGTCAGGTTTGAATAACATAAATTGTTTTTACATTAAACAAAATAACAAATAAAAAAAAAAAAAAAATAAAAAAATCAAAACTTGATTTCTATAAGTGATTTTTTTTTCTTTTTTTTCTAGTGATTTAAATCATGATTTAAATCAATGATTTAAATCGAGTGATTTAAATCAAACAACCCCGCTGCTTTTATATATGCTTTTTAGTAATATGTTAATTCGGTCATGGGTGCTCGATTCCATTATCTGGAACCGGTTCTTGACATTAGCTGTCGGGTACTCGGTTCGGATGCACAACCCTTAGGACACCACGCCTCTGTAAGGTGGTATCATTTGCATATATATGCTCATACAATACATGACGTTTTCATTGGAAACAGTGTTCCCGAAAGGAACGTTGTAAGCCAAATATCGTGGCACAATCTATATGTGACCCGCTCCAGAAAAAGGTGATATAAGTCATGCTATGCATTTACATGTAATGGCCTTTTCAACGTTGAGAGGGTAACATTTTTCGTCAAAAAATTAATTTTTTGTTTTATGTCTTTAATGACATCTTAAATATCTAAAGTTTCGGGTTTGGTGCACAACAATGTTGATTTCAGTGAATAAAGTGAAAACAATAACCTTTTTAGAGTGCATTGTTCCATTGCATTGTATTAGAACTAGCTATTTCAAAGCATATTTTCTCTGTTGTGCAATTTGAACTCCATAGAACTAATTAATATGCAAAAATGCGATATCTCCAGAACGGAAAGGGCTTTGGAGCTCTATCATGTACCAAATGAAAGCTTACATTGCGGGCTTTCCAAACATACATCAAACTCATTTTTCATAATTTGCGACATAATATACCTTTTTCCATGTTTTCCAGAGCAGGTCACATATTCGTGCATAGGCAATATTCGCGCACCACCTTTGTCCATTTGTCAAGTAATTAGTTAGTAACTATTTTCAAAGTGAACAAAGAAACTGGCAGGAGCGGGATTCGAACCTGCGACCTCCGGGTTACCGTACCTGAGCTCTACCAACTGTATGAGCTATCTTGCCCTATGTTGGCGGTCTCCCAAATTGTCAGTATCTTTGTTCGGGTGGGCGCTAGTCAGAAGTCATCAACCCAGAATGCCGTATAGCCAGGGATCACACCAAATTTTACGATACAAGTAAAACACAAGTTAGTAACTAAATATGGTTCCACGGGGCCCTCGTAGAGTGTGACACAATGACCTTTGTGCTATGCGCGAATATGGGCTAGGGCTGTTCCTTTTCGAATAATTCATTTTTCGATTATTCAAAACTGGATTTGACCGAATATTTGAATATTCAATACTCGCCGATCAAGTTTTTCACGTATCAGCTGCAACTGCATGCCGCGCCATACCGCCGGTGTCTTACGTGCGGCGATCGATATTATGGACTGCTCGATCAACATTTTTTTTGCATGCGCAGTTGTATCAAGATCATTACGGGTACGGAACGTTCTGATAAGAAACCAAACTTCAGCCTGCGTTTTTGCAGGAATATTTTTTTACAAGTGTAAAAACAAGGGTTTTTACGGACGGAAACAAAAACCTCTGGCCACAAAAAAGCGGCATTTCACACTGCTTAAGCTCAGTTACTTTTCTACTAAAACAGCGTCAGAGTCATATCTGTACGTGCTTATATATATTTTTGAATATTCAAACCGGCAAAAATGTATTCGAATATTCGGTTGACGATCGAATATTTGAATATTCGGTATATTCGGGACAGCCCTAATACGGGCTACATCAACTTCGGCACCACGGAGGCAGTGCGTTTGAGAATGACGAGATTTGTTGTGCCTGATGACACTTGGCTGCCTTGGAAGTGTATTTTCTGGCAGGTAGCAACACTGGGAGAATAGAAGTACAGTCACGCGAGTGAAATTATTCGCCAACATGCTGGATACTTACAATTACAAGAATGACGATGGCTACCGCACATCCAATGGCTATGAGGTAGGGTGCGTTGGCATGCTCCCAAAAATTAAACACTTCAGGAACGACTTCATCCCTCTTGGACTGCAAGCCAAAGACAGAAATCTCGATATCTGTTTTATTTGAGATGCCATTGAAAAGTATAAAAAACAATGAAGCTACATGTACAGTATCTTGCATTTAACAATTTTACTGGGATTGGGAATTTCTCTTCTTTTCATTTTCTCTTTTCAGGGAATCTATTTCTATTTCACAAAATGTGAAACATTTTCACACCTTTTTCTCAAAAGTGTGAATATAATTTCCCACATGAATTCGTAGGGGGAAAAGTAGCATGCAAAATGCTAATACCAAAGCGAAGACCGGACCCAGACCGTAGACCGGACCCAGACCGTAGACCGGACCCAGACCGTAGACCGGACCCAGACCGTAGATCGGACCCAGACCCAGACCGTAGACCAGACCCAGACCCAGACCCCGACCGTAGACCGGACCCAGACCGTGACCGTAGACCGGACCCAGACCGTGACCGTAGACCGGACCCAGACCGTAGACCGGACCCAGACCGTAGACCGGACCCAGACCGTAGACCGGACCCAGACCGTGACCGTAGACCGGACCCAGACCGTAGACCGGACCCAGACCCAGACCCAGACCGTAGACCGGACCCAGAAGAATTCAATGGACTTTCTTGGAACACATTTTTAAACACATTAGAATGTACAATAAATGTTTCATGCGTCTGTACCCCTGCACGTCATATCGGTTCTTGAACTCACATCTGTCTTTTCTGTTCCTGTCGCCCCGGTTGCACGTACATCTAGAAAGTCCCCATACTCCCCTACTGGGGATGGTGTCAGAATAGCGGGCGGCATAACTGCTGGGGCGTGGCTGACTGACACCTGGGGTCAAAGGTCAATGGAGGTCATACAGGTCACACATCAAGCAGGGTTTGTGGCTGGCTCCCTGTTGAAACAAAATTCAGACAGACATTAAAAGTAAAATTACAACTCTGGTACTGCTTTGTAAATTGTAGACGATGAGCCTTCTGACGCCGCGTGTTTACATCTGGATTGAAATGTGCGACGAAGTATGCGTATGCAGCGTGTTTTGCATACAATTTGGTTTAGGAGTGACACTGAATTATGTGACCTTTGCTGTCACTCCTTAACCATATTTATGCAAAACGAGATGCGTAGTGCACATATCGCCAGGCACATTTGAAAGGGCTGTTAAGATGTGAACAATGGCAGGCTTTTAAGCAGACCCAGGTGAAAAAGTAGGAGAATACAAATGTAGTAGGATCACATTTTTTTGAAAAACAGGACAAAAGTAGGACTTTGGAAGACAAAATCGGGATAAAAATTATGACTTTTGCGAGCGTTTGGGAGTAGTTTTCGTTGATACAGCAATTGTACAATGTATATTCTGTACAGTTCAACCTCGACTACATGTACATTATGTAAAAGCTCTTTGAAGTAAAGTTGCAGTACTCCTGCACCCAAGCCCTTTGTGTGATTTTCACATGACAGCATGTCAAGGTATGAAAAACACTCAATGAGGTTTCACTTTTCGGAGTTTTGGAACAACAAAATAGAGAAAAAGTAGGACAAAATAGGAATTTTAAGAAAAAAGTAGGAAAAGTAGGAGCAAGGTGAAAAAATTAGGGAAAAGTAGGAATACTTGAAAGCCTGCAATGGGCACATAAGCCATTTCGCGCCATCTTTAGGGGGAAGCGCACAATTCACTGCATCATCTCCATGGAGATAATTTGCGCTCGCCCCCAAAAAAGATGGTGGTATCGAGCAAAGATGGCGGTATCCACAAAACAGCTTATGGTCTACACAGTACATGTACACGCATGGCACTGTTTGCTATTTAGCCAAATGAGCTAAAAACAGAATTCTTAAAGGTAAAATGAGGACGCCAGCGGGCCTAATAAGCACTGAGCATTCAGTATCAGCTGGGCATGTATTATGGGCGGTCTTGTGTGCGGTCTTGCCGGGTGCGCGCGGTGCCATGATCGCACACGGTATAATGCGTTTTTAAACATTTTCTTTTTTTATAGAACTTAAATAATTTTGTAAAGAAAAAAATTATGACGGAGTAATTAATCAAAACAAAATTTACAATGGACTGTACAAAACAGTACCAGGCAATTCGCAGGGTTATAATTAGGAAGCAAGAACAGTTTCCTTTAGGTCCTAAACCCCTTGAGCCCGGATTTCATATGGGGGGGGGGGGGGGGAGGGGGGCGCCATGCCGGCTTGTGCAGCCAAGCAAAACGGAAACAAGAGGCTTGTATGTGCCATCAAGCATAACAAACACAATACCCCAATAATGGTTGAAAATGCAGAAATTGGCGTGTATAGACGTCAACCGGCCAGGTGGCAATTTTCAATCTGCACGTATTTGTGTCAACCGTACGCAAGAGGTTAATAAGGAAATACATTGCAAAATAATCCTCTAAATAATCATCGACGTATAAAGTACATGTATATAGATGCTTATTTTACAGAGAAACCATGTACTACGACATCATAATATTTATGTCATATACAACATACATGTAGTATGTAGACCTGTACACAATGTACAATGTACCTAGACCGAGCTCTAGACAATGCTAGACATGGGATACCACACAGCCTTATCACGATTGCATTACATGTAGATGTGCTGTACACATTGTAAACAAACACACATGGATTGGACATGTATCACAGACAACAGTACTAGCCCAAGGTTCCATATAGTGGGTCATGCCATCTGGTGCATGCCAACATGCACAATACACGTCTATGTTGGCATGCACAATACATACATGTACATTTTATATGTATGTAGTTAATTATTTTTAGTCCAATCAGGTTTTTGGCTTTAATTGCATGTAATTTTTCCTTACAAATTCATTAGACTGATGAGGTCATCAGGTGGTGTAAGAACTGTCAAGCAGACACGATCTACATGTACAAATGTACATGTACTGTAGTTGGGCGTTAAAGTGATGGTTAAACATTTTCCAGTAACTTATGTACATGTATGTAATTGCTTGTGGTCTGCGTGTTCAACTAAACTCATGGGTTTTATCCACTTCACAACATGTAGTTAACCCCTTGCGTACAGTTGACACAAATACGTGAAGATTGAACATTGCCACCTGGTCGGTTGACGTCTACATGTACATGTATATGTGCCAATTTCTACATTTTCAATCCATAATAATTGGGGTATTATGCTTGGCTGCAAAAGCCTCTTGTTTCCGTTTCGCTTGGCTGCATAACCCGGCCTAGTGCCCCGGCGCCCCCATAAAATGCCCGGTATGCCTAGGTTTAAGGAGTTATTGTAGTTCCGATTGTGCGCGCGTGGTTCCGATTGTGCGCGCGTGGTTCCGAGTGTGCGCGCGTGGTTCCGAGTGTGCGCGCGTGGTTCCGAGTGTGCGCGCGTAGTTCCGAGTGTGCGCGCGTAGTTCCGAGTGTGCGCGCGTAGTTCCGAGTGTGCGCGCGTAGTTCCGAGTGTGCGCGCGTAGTTCCGAGTGTGCGCGCGTAGTTCCAAGTGTGCGTGCATAGTTCCGAGTGTGCGCGCGTAGTCCCGAGTGTGTGCGTAGTTCTGAGTATGTGCGCGTACATTTGTATGTAGTATCAGATTATGGAATCGAGTACCAGTAACTGAATTAACGTATTACTTATAGTAATGTCTCAGAAAATGAAAAAAAGTTTTTGAATGTCATTTTCAAAACAAACAGATTAACGTTTAAGACGCTTGCGAAAATGCAATTTACAACCATAAAGCAATAGAGCTCATACATTTGTACATGTATGTACACACTTGCATCTTGCTGCATTGATGCACCAATCGTAGGTAGTAATAATGTGCAGACCTTTACTAACAATATGAACTGCAATTTCCGAGATTAAATTTTTTGGATTGGCTTTCGTTAACCCTCTGCGTACGGAAGACGCCATATGGCACAAAAAACAGTGCCACCAGGCCGGATGACACCATTTGCCACTGTTTGTGCAATTTCAATCCATTGTTGGATTATTGTGTATGTTATGCTTGACTGCACTCTGTAAGCACATTGTGGCCGTTTTGCTTGGCTGTCAGAGCAACCGCGACACCCCGATGTCTCCCGTAAATAACCCTACTCATAAACGGGCACCCGGGTACCTGTGCTTTTTTCAATCAGGTACATGTACCTTATTCCCATACTACCCGTAAATGCACACCCCTAGGAATGTGACGCTTTTGTTGATGTCAAAATGACCAATATGACAGTTAACATGTAACATCTGAAACGTAAGCACCTTACACGATTCAGACATGTTTAAGATGTTTTAAACATCTAAATCGTTATCCTTGCTTATAATAAGCAAGTTCGCTGTTTCGATGAAGTAGTCCAGGTCAAAGGTTATTCGGGATAAAACTGCCGACTTAAAAGGTACATGAAGTGTACATGATTGGTAATCCTCCAATTTTTTTTTGCTGAATTATTACAAAATACATGTATCTAACTGGACTGTAAGTTAATAGTAGTCTCAATCATCCTGTGTAATGATGGCACCAGGTGTATGTGCTGTCGTATGTGGAAATTTATATCATTT
Source organism: Hippasteria phrygiana (assembly GCA_037893225.1). Classification (NCBI taxonomy): domain Eukaryota; kingdom Metazoa; phylum Echinodermata; class Asteroidea; order Valvatida; family Goniasteridae; genus Hippasteria; species Hippasteria phrygiana. Next base: position 181,980 of record JAZGUH010000431.1, read on the forward strand.
CCCAACGATTTCCAGCTGGAAATCGTTGGAAAACTGCCCTGTAGCCTTTAGTCAAGGCACACATGGCTACCCGAACGAGTGGCGCGCCCCAGACATGCTGGCATTCGGGGCGCGTCACACGTCCTGGTAGCTACGCGCGCCTTGACTAAAGGCTATCATCCGCCCGACGGTTGAAAACGAGCGCCGTTTTTCTGTCGTTTTTTTCGCCATCCAACAATGCAAAACTTTGAAAAGGTCAGTGGAACGTCATTTCCTATAAAATACTAACCCCCGAATCCACCCATTTCTGAAAATTGCAACAATGACCAATCATGTACACTACCTTTAATGTCGCGCGATGTTACGCCAACACCCATTCTGATTTAATTTAACACGTGCATGTTGTGCGACCACCTTGCGCATTAGTTATCCCGAATGACCTGTGACCGATGTCATTGTGCACGTGTACACACAGTTTAAAAATAGCGAACTGACTTATTTAGAAACGTTACAGACATTTGTCAGTAACACCCATGCCAAAACCAGGCACTTCCTGCCCAAAATCGTTTTTTAAGGAGTTTAAAAAGAGTTTTAACAAGTTCGGGTCAGATGACGTGTATAACACGAAAAGGTTTTGTGGAATTCAGAACGGATGACTGATAAACACGCACTCCATCGAGGCCGGTAATATCTGTCAGCGACCCGCTCGCAGCGAGTGAGGCCGACAATATCAGGTTGTGCAACCCGCAGACTACGGCCTGATCCCGGCTGGCATCGAGGTTCGCGAAAAATAATCCCGTGCCTGGGTCCGGTGAACTGGTTAAAATGGGCCCTCACCGGGGACTATAGGTGAGGTAAATGTAAGTATTTCTCAAGAAGTTCATAGAGTGCTTTAGACCGGCAATATTTTTGTCTAAATTTAATAACATTAAGTACATATAAATGGAGGAACAGCCTGGTTTGGGCATTGGCCATCACATTATAAATCATAATCCCTGAATCGTACATGCAATCCCTGTTGGTCACGTTTCAGACCTTTCGACATTAACAAAGCCTTTCTGACATTCCTGGTTCACACAGTTTAGTGCATTTTTTTTTTTGCAAGTTCGCCCCAAACAGAAAAACAAGGCTTAAAATCACTCCAGGTACGAAGCTACAAAAAACAAAAATGATACAAATGTACAAGAGTTATAAAATTGTAGGAATATTCCTCTTGAAACAGGAAAGATCCTAATATGAAGGGAAACATGCACCAGGCAAATAATTCCAGAGATTGAGAATGAGGAAAGGTACCGGGGTATAGCTTTTCATTCTAGTACATAATATGTGACCCGCTCTGCAAAAAGGGCACTTATGTTGCACAATTTGAAAATAGTGTTTTATATAATAGCTGGAAAGGCCATTTTATAAGCTTTCATATGGTATACATGTATGTCTGAGGTCTGTAGCATCTTGCAATCACGAGATTTTTGGAAATTTGCATGTTTGTTTTCAGGAATTTCTTGAAATGACTTAAGGAGAAACAAGCCATTTAAAAAACAAAAAGCAAACCTATATTATTCTATTTCATAACCAAAATCTTTGATTTCAGTGAATAAAGTTGAAAAAAGAATGTGTTTTTGTCGGATGCTTCCATCAAAAACACGATTGCACGATGGAAGCATCCGACAAAAACACATTCTTTTTTCAACTTTATTCACTGAAATCAAAGATTTTGGTTATGAAATAGAATAATATAGGTATAATCAAAGATGCAAAAAATTCCCTCCCTTTAAAATCACTTGTTTAAAGAATTTTTCACCCTCTTCACATTGAACTACCCATAACTTGTAAAAGCATACATGGCATACAGCGACTTATGTGCCCTTTTTGCAGAGCGGGTCACATATGTATGGAAAAACAAGTTGAACTCGATATATTATCATTTTTCAAACAATCCACAAGGGAAACTGAATAGGTAAATTATACATTTTCAAAGTGAACAAAGAAACTGGCAGGAGCGATATTATCATGTGTGATACTTTGCACAGAATGACTACAATACATGTACACATGTACATGTACATGTATGTATGCACACAATGTATCCGGCTTCATGGTAAACGTGGGTGGGTAGGCATCGACCGCGTAGTGGGGGCATTTGTATTTGTTAGGCAAATTAGGACCGAGTTATGGGGACATTTCTCCGTCCCCTTAACGATTTTGGTCCTCACAACGTCTATTGCACGACCAGTGTACAGTGTACAATATTATGTCCCCACAATTACGGTGCTATAGACAATGTAGACTATGTGTACATGTACGTGTACATATCTGTACAGTACACTTCATCATAATTACCAGACTGAAATAATGGACTCTGAACATGTAGAGTAAACATCCTCTGTCGTGGCTGGCTACAAGCCACTTTAATTAAAGACAGAAATCACGAAATTGCTGGTGCACGACTCTTCTTGAGCATGTGCCATAATTAATTTTTTACAGGCCCATACATCTGTACGTGTACATTGTACACGTATGTATGTCAAAGCACACAGTCGTGTTTTTCTATACTGGGGACAATTAATACTTTGTGTTTCCTGTTGTTCTTTTAATTAAAACCCTCCTGTTCTCAGGGCCAAAATCTACCCAGCTGCTACATAGAGTTTTTGATAGGCTGTAACCCTATAGACTAAGCATGTATTTTTATGTCCGAGGACCAATTTTAACAAAAGACCGACTCCCGAGGACAAGAAAGATTCCTTTATATTGTCTTTCTCCTCTTGTCTTTAAACGTACATGAACATATATTTCCACTGGCTTGTCCAGCTTGCATTTGGTTTCTCCAGTTAGGGTGTTCTTACATTAGTCTCCTTACGGGGTACCGGGAAGAAAGGATAACAATGGGGACAATGGTACCCCATGAGGGAGTCTTTAGAAATCCAGGGGCCGATTTCACTCTTCTTATCTTAGGATCGATCCTAGGATATAAATGTAGTGTCATACATGTACATGACTGGTAATCCTCTAATTTTTGTTTTACTGAATTATTACGAAATACCTTACTCGACTGTAAGTTAATAGTAGTCTCAATCATCCTGTGAAATTATGGCACCAGGTGTGGTGTCGTTAAGAAAAGTGGAAATTTATATCGTTTTCCAACGATTTCCAGCTGGAAATCGTTGGGAAAACTGCCCTGTAGCCTTTAGTCGAGGCGCGCGTGGCTACCCGGACGAGTGGCGCACCCCGGACATTCGAAGCACGTCACGCGTCCAGTTAGCCACACGCGCCTTAACTAAAGGCTATCATCGGCCCGACGGTTGAAAACGAGCGCCGTTTTCCTCTCGTATTTTTCGCCATCCAGCAACGCAAAACTTTGAACAGGTCAGTGGAACGATATTTCCTATAAAATACTAACCCCCAAATCCGCCCATTTCTGAAAATTGCAACAATGACCAATCATGTACACTACCTTTAAGAAGAGTCCAAGCTATCAGATTGATCCTACGTAACGTCGATCCCAAGATCAATTTCACAAAACACACCTTAAACAGGATGCGTCAGAAATGTAATAAAACCGTAAGATATTTAGTGATAGATATTTAGGCAATTTAATATCTGTATTGCTATGCACTCGACATGATTCACGATGGCTGTTTGGCGAGTTGACGTTATACAACTTTTTGGCTCCAAACTTTTTGGGAAATGTCGTCTGCAAACTCAATTAACAATAAACCACCACTACCTCCGAATAAAAGGTTTCAAATTTTTCTTCTTTTATACCAGTACTTGAAATTACCAAATGACGGATATACATTGTAATATAATCTGTAGCGTGGTTAGGCAATATCAATACACTGACTAATGGTGGCGCTAAACAAAATTAAAACAAACCGCTTGCAGCCGGTATGCGTGCTATTGGCATTATAAATAGCAGTATTAACGGTCGTTAGAACAAATGTGACCCGCTCTGGAAAAAGGTATATTATGTCGCAAAATTAAAAAAATGAGTTCCATGCATGTTTGGAAAGCCCGCAATGTAAGCTTTCATTTGGTACATGACAGCCCTTTCCGTTCTGGAGATATCGCGTTTTTGCATATTAATTTGTTCTATGGAGTTCAAATGACACAACAGAGAAAACAGGCTTTGAAATAGCTAGTTCTAATACAATGCAATGGAACAATGCACTCTAAAAAGGTGATTTGTTCACTTTATTCACTGAAATCAACATTGTTGTGCACCAAACCTGAAACTTTAGATATTTAAGATGTCATTAAAGACAAAAACAAAAAATTAATTTTCACGAACAATTTTACCCTCTTAACGTTGAAAGGGCCATTACACGTAAATGCATAGCGCGACTTATATCACCTTTTTCTGGAGCGGGTCACAAATTATTAATGTCTGATTATTATTTTCTAATTACCCGCGTTTCATTTATTTGTTCACCAACCCTGTCTAGCAGTTGTATTATCCCCTGCCTCATGAATCTGTATCTATAGACAGTTTCCTCGTCGTTCAAACTAACGAATTCCGTCTGTCACGAAAAAATTGTTCTCTTCTTTACGCCCGTCTGGCTTTGTGGTCAGCCAACAGTGGCAGCATGATTATTGCATTAAGCGGTCATCAGCAACATACGTACCTTAGTACAAATATTACACAAATCCATTAAGACGACCCACACACCAATCTTAAGTTAAGAACGGTTCTGCCCCATTGTCAAGGTAGTTAGGATGCATTAAACCATAAACCCTATTTATCTCTTGTGAAATCATTCTTAGGACGTGTCGCAAGTTAGGATGAGTTACTCTTCCTAACTCGAGATAAGGCACATCTTAGCACTTTGTGAAATCGGCCCCAGGTACCCCACAAAGTTAACACTGTGGGTTTTGAGATTTCAATGGGGACAAAGGAGAATAAATGAAGTAAAGTGAAGTCTACAATAGACTGATAGAGGTACCCCGTAGGGGTGCATATGTGAGGATGTGTGTTTGCACATGAAACTCTGCTTTCTGCCTGTTCCAGGTCTTGCGTTAACTTTCTTTTCCTGGCTAGCCCACTGGGCTAGTTAACTGAAGATTTGACTAGCCCGTTTAGAGTTTTACTAGCCCGTATATATAAATAATAAGAAAACCCCAAAATATATGTTTAGCTCACCAATGAAGAAGTTAATATTTCGGAGAAAAAAAAAGGCTGATGGTAAATGACTTTTCACTGTATTCCAGCCACTGAAATTGCCATTCCCACTCCCGCCTGTATACTCGTTGCCTTTTATTTTGGTTACATGATTGATCATACGCTCTCTTTGACCCATCTTCACACTCATTTGGGTTACTGACATTTGGTAGAAATCGCCACATTTTGCTTGGATACGGATGATGAATTAACGTTGCTTGGTGCGCGGTGGCAATGCGAAAAACTTGTTTGAGTTTACAGAGGGCGCTGTTTACACACGGCTTTGTGTAGACTTTGTATCAAACGCTTTATAAGTGACTCCCACAACGCACAGTACAGCTAGCTGTAGCCAGTTAAGGTTAGAAAAATTGATAAACGATGTGAACGAGAATAGTTTGCACATGTGCGGTACCTCGGCGTGAGCGCTCTACTGTGCTATGCTTACTACATCCCAGCAGTCTACTCTGTTCGTGGCGCCGGCGCGCGCAGTCGCTTATCGCTTGAGTATATCGCACTAGTATCACGCTGGAAAAACACAAATAAAAACACATTCACAATGACTCAGTTTTTGCGATCCTGTAAAAATACCGAAAGCATTTTTTTGATCTAAATTTTAACAGGTAGGTTACTGAATTTTTCACTAGCCCACCGGGCAACCAAGGAACCAAGTTTAGGTAGCCCGGAGCGTTTTTCACTAGAATTTGTACGCCGGGCTAGTACTATTTCGAGGCCTGCTGTTCCCACCAATATACTCCATTAGGGCTGTTCATTTTTTTATAATTTAGTATTCGATTATTCGAGACTGGGCTTGACTGAATATTCGAATATTCGATGCTCGCTGATCAAGTCTTTCAGGCGTCTGCTGCAACTGCATGCCACGCCGGTAAAAAGTTGTATACCCAGCAGGATATATGGATGGGGCAGAGGGGTACCCCCCTGTTGTCCCTAAACCCTATACACTCTCCAGACTATTGTTACCTATAACACATCCCCCCTAGAGATCTGAAAAGAATTCCCGAGATTCCGGGAACACACAATGACCAACAACTCTGCCCCATATCTTGCATCATATGAAAAGTTGCACGCAAAGCACGCCGGTGTTTTACATGCGGCGATCGATATTATTATCGATAAAACTTTTCTGATTAATTTATCTGCCCAACAATTGAAAATGTACATGGAAGCTTTCAGTGAAACAAAACAGGTAACAAACTAATTGTACCATTTGTGACCCGCTCTGGAAAAAGGTATATTATGTCGCAAAATATGAAAAATGAGTTCTATGTATGTTTGGAAAGCCCACAATGTAAGCTTTCATTTGGTACATGATAGAGCTCCAAAGCCCTTTCCGTTCTGGAGATATCACGTTTTTGCATATTAATTAGCTCTATGGAGTTCAAATTGCACAACAGAGAAAACAGGCTTTGAAATAGCTAGTTATAATACAATGCAATGGAACAATGCACTCTAAAAGGGTGGTTTTTTCACTTTATTCACTGAAATCAACATTGTCGTACACCAAACTTAAAACTTTAGATATTTAAGATGTCATTAAAGAAAAAAACAAAATATACATTTTGACGAAAAATTTCACCCTCTCAACGTTGAAAGGGCCATTACACGTAAATGCATAGCGCGACTTATATCACCTTTTTCTGGAGCGGGTCACATTTGCCCATCACAAAAACTGTGTTATCTCGGAACAAATTGTGACTTGATGTACAAATGTACATGAACATCAGTAGAAACAACAGAAACAGCTGCTCTCACAGTCCTATTTTGCTTCAAAAAAAGTTGCAAATCAAACATCTTTTTGAAAATGCAAGCACCATTCAACATGCTGCTAGGCAACCATTCAAATTAACAATGAGGATAGAGGGGGACAAGAAAATAGCCCATCTGTTTGAACAGACTGGCCCGCTAATGCCTTATGGTACAAATTAATTGTCTTGCCCCGGCGGACACTCAACGGTTCTCGATTTGTTGCAAGAGAGAGAGATAGCCTCGGGAGATGCTCGGGTGAGGTTTTTAGGCTGGGGAGCCGGAAGGGCATAATTCAGTCCGCAGCCACCCTGTGCAAACAACTACGGCACGAATGCAGGCACGCAAATACAAATAACGCGCTCGTGATTGATAATGCAAGCATTTGCACATGGTCCATTCTTTATAGACCCCATCAGACCCTGATATTAAACATGTTAAAGTTAGTTTGCTGTAATTTTCAGAAATAAATCGATTTTTGGGTTAGTATTTTTAGTGTGCTCGCAAATACTGTATACTGACCTGTTTAAAGTTGTGTGCATATGCTGAGGAAAAAAGAGAGAAAACAAATTATGTTCTAGTAGTCTGGTCCCCTGACCCCACTTTAGAAAAATCAGAACAATTTGTGACCCGCTCTGCAAAAAGGGCACTTATGTTGCAAAATTTGAAAATAGTGTTTTATATATAGCTGGAAAGGCCATTTTATAAGCTTTCATATGGTATATGTCTGAGGTCTGTAGCATTTTGGAATGACGAGATATTTGGAAATTTGCATGTTTGTTTTCAGGAATTTCTTGAAATGACTTACGGAGAAACAAGCCATTTAAAAAAAAAAAAAAGCAAAGCAATAGATGGAAGCACTCGACAAAAACACATTCTTTTTCCAACTTTATTCACTGAAATCAAAGATTTTTGTTATGAAATAGAATAATATAGGTATCAAAGATGAAAAAAATTCCCTCCCTTCAAAATCACTTGTTTGAAGAATTGTTCACCCTCTTCACATTGAACGGCCCATAACTCGTAAAAGCATACAGCGACTTATGTGCCCTTTTTGCAGAGCGGGTCACATTTATAGTGTCAGGTCGGGGAACTAGACTACAGTACATTGCAACTGAAAGTTAACACTGTGATGAACAGGCATGCAACTGGTATGGGAAGTCACAACAAAAAAAGAGGAAATATAAATCTTTCAAAGACTTTGTACAGTGTTTTGTCTATTTTTAATGGCCCACATGGGAAGTAAAAAAAAGAGGAAATCAGCTGATCCACATCCGAGGAAAAGTTGCATGCCTGTGTAAATGGGAATGGGGAATTTTGCGAAAAGAATTCCCACCCATTATCACATTTCTCACTTTTCCCACCTGTGAATTCAAGTGGGAAATTATTTTCCCACTTTGAGAAAAAAGGTGAAAATGTTTTCCCGCTTGTGTGAAAAGGCGTGAAAATGTTTTCCCCGACTTGTGCGATAAGAGTTAAAATATTTTCCCACTTCTGTGATAAGGCGTGGAAATGTTTTCCCACTGTTGTGAAAAGCAGGGGTCGAATTTCATTACAAAAAGCCACGGGACCACAGGGCCATTACATCTTAAAATTTACTGGACCAGAACAAATTTTACAAGACCAACGCAATGATAACAACATGGATTATGAACCAATCTTTCTATTATGCAAAAACTCATTAAATGTTATGTAATACATGTATGTGCTTGAAGGCCTACATGTACATCTACATGTATCTCAAAGACGTGACTGACAAGCTCACACATTTCTTCGCACCGTTTTCGCAAGTTTTTCGCACCATTTTTGCAAATTTATTTTCACACCGGTGTTTTTGCGTTCGCAAAATGTTCGCACCGTTTTCGCAAAATTTTCGCAAAGTTTTCGCAAAATTTTCTCAAATTTTTCGCTGCGAAATCGCGGTGCGAAAAGTTGCGTGCGAAATGCGAAATGCGAAATGCGAAATGCGAAAGCGAATGCGAATGCGAATTCTTTTCGCAAATTTTCCCATGCCACAATTCGCAGAGTTAAGTTTCAATTGCAACGTACTGTACATGTGTACATGTTGTACCATACCACACACTGCACGCGAGCAGTGTGTGGTGTACATGGCACAACTTGCGGCGATGCTGTAGGCATACGTACATGTAGGCCATGTCGAGGGTCGCAAATGAAAGAAAATGATACACGACTGTCCAGCGACTTGCTCTAAAGTCTACATGTACCAACCCAAACAACCTGGTATCCACCATAGATCTACGTGTAGCTTTAAGTAGCCTAGGCTGAAGAATTGTTTGTAAAGCTACATGCATAAACCTAAAATCTATATATACATGTACATTTGTTTGTACCTTGCAATACGCCAGACGATCAGACGATTCTTGTGAAGAAGGGGGGTTTATAACCGTTCGGAAGAGTGCCTGTTGATGAGCCTGATAGAAACCAGTTTAATTAAGATCCAATCCTTGCCAAGCTCGGCACGAGGGTATACAAGAGTTTACAGACACGGAGATGACGACAACAGAATAGACAAATGAACGAGAGTTTTTTTTCCCGGAAATTGAAAAGGATATATTACTAATGCACTAAAATTATTGAAGTACATGTATATGGACAACAGAATAATCGACCCGACCTGATAACGAAATTATTTTTAAGAATTTAGGTATAGTTTACGTAAAGGAAGAGACTACTGTTGCTAATATTCGAGCAGGGTATTTTTTTAAAAGGAATTAATAGAGAAGACTAACCATCAAGCTTGAGGAGGATATTTTTAGAAGGAATTATTGGGGAAACATTTGCGTTAAAGAGGATATTTTTTGGGAGCCAAAGCGTACGTTCGTTACAGCCAAATGTTCGGTTATAGCGGTGTTAGACTAGTGCAGTTCCCGTTCAAAATGTGCAGCAGTGCGTGGCGGTCTATACTGCCACGTTTGCGGGTCTAGGCCTCCGGTATCGCTGCTTTTTTGCAGCTTTCTTTTAGCCTAACCGCTCATCCAAACAACTTCAAACTTGACACTCCAAATTCTTGGGTCCTGATGAGCAATACACATGCTGATTTTCAACTTCATACAGTGCCGGGTTCTGGAGATAATCGAATTATAGACAGACAGACACACAGGTGTGTAAATACTGGCAATCACGGACCTCTATTGTCCCTCTTTTGTTTATACTTTCGGTCAATCGTGGACCCTTTGTCTACGCCCTAACCCTTTTGTCCCTAGTCCACGATTGCCGGTATTTACACACTCATGTATACACACACAGACAGAGATTCCTGGATTTATACACAGGTAGTAATTAGATTTGTTCATGTACCTGGGTGGCTTTCCGGTGGACAAGATTGGATGGTTGAACAAACAGACATGGAATCAGTGAAGATGATGTCCTGCCTCGAGGAGCAAACATAAAAACACAAAATAAAATCTTTTCAGTCTCAGTACGGAAACTCTTGACGACAGCTGTACATTGTACAATTTGTACATGTGCAGTACATGTACATGTGCAGTACATGTACATGTGCAGTACATGTACATGTGCAGTACATGTACATGTGCAGTACATGTACATGTGCAGTACATGTACATGTGCAGTACATGTACATGTGCAGTACATGTACATGTGCAGTACATGTACATGTGCAGTACATGTACATGTGCAGTACATGTACATGTGCAGTACATGTACATGTGCAGTACATGTACATGTGCAGTACATGTACATGTGCAGTACATGTACATGTGTTGAAAGTTAACACTGTGAATGGGAATGGGAAATTTTGTGGGGAAAAAAAATCGCATTCACATTTCACATGTTTCACATTTCCCACACAACTTTTCCCCCTTGCGAATACAAGTGGGAAATTAAATTCCCATTTTTGAGAAAATGGGAAATTAATTTCCCATTTTTGAGAACAGGTATGAAAATGTTTTTCCACTGTGGGAATAGCAATGAATTCCAGTAAGAGAAAGAGTAAAGAGAAATTCCAATTTCCAGGTTAACTTTTAAATGCAATGCATTGGGGGCGTTGGGGTATTCAAACCGTGGACGAAAAATGTTTGAAAAAAAAGAAGAGAACAGTACGTATACCGTCCGCGATTCCCAGCATACGTCCGCGATTGAGATTGTGTACAAAACATATGGAGGTCTTCCGACATGTCCGAAAATGTTAAAGTACATTGTACAAACAAAAGAGAGCCAATAGGACATCCACGTTAGGAGCTCAATACACGTCTTGATGTATAGGTTCTGTATACTTCCGAGGACAAGAGGAGAAAAGAAATACCAAGAAACCTTTCAGTTCTCACAAGTCAAGTCCTTTTTGAAATACATGTACATGTACAAATGTAGGTCCTCGCAAGTAGACATGGTAGAAGTACATGTACATGTACGTGCTTACAATGTAGTCTATGGGGTTGGGTTATATTAAAGGAACAAAAGGAAACACAAAGCATTGTCTTCGCAAGTATTGGGGAAAGTACGACTGTATGTACATGTGTACATATGCACTATGCATGTACTTGTCTTACATGTATCTGATCATTAAAACATTCCATAATAATAATAATTTTCCTCAATTGCCTGATAGGGCGACACATAATCCTGGAAAAGAGTGGGTTAGGGTGACCTGGTCGAATAAGGCGACACATAACTGTCGCCCTATTGTAAAAGTCGCCCCTTTGAAGTGTTTTTTTAGTAAGGTGCGTGGGGAAAGTGCTCTAAATGGGCGACACTCGTGTCGCCCCAATAAGGTTATTTCGGGCAGAGTCGCCCATTTGCCGCATCCAGGAGATTTCTAATAACTAGAGCTATATTGTGTTTGTGGACAAACACAGGGCTGTTTCGGATTTTGTTCGTGGTAGTTTTACCATCTGCAACACCTGGCATGCCTAGATACCACGTTTTAACTTAATTGCACTTGCACTTCTGTAGATGTATGGATTCGAAAAATGCACCTACACCTTTAAGATGAGGGGTCACGTGACACCCGATGTCATTATAATGTCATGTCAATTTGCATCCATAAACCTGCTGGCCTACCTAGATATTACGTTTCAACTTAATCGAATTTGTACTTTTGTAGATATAAGGCTTCAAAAACTGCCCCTTTAAGATGACGTCGCTTGACACGTGATGACGTCATCATAATGTCATGTCAATTTCCATCTATAAACGTGCAGACCTACCTAGATATTACGTTTCAACTTAATCAAACTTGTACTTTTGTTGATATATGGCTTCCAAAACTGCACCTTTAAGATGACGCCACATGACATGTGCTGACATCATCATAATGTTATGTCATTTTTTTATCTATAAACCTGCCGGGCTACCTAGATGTTACTTTTCAACTTAATCCGACTTGTACTTCTGTAGATATATGGCTTCCAAAAAATGCTCGTTTAAGATGACGTCACGTGACATGTGATGACGTCATCATGACGTAAAAGTTCGGCACACATTCTGAGCAGTTGGTGCCAATTTTAAAAGTACAAAAAGTAGTGCCAGTAAGAAAGAAAACGTGTACAAATGTTATGGGCAATAGCCTAGCCAATGCCCCTTTAAGATGACATCACGTGACATGTGATGTCATCATAACGTCATGTCAATTTTCATCTATAACACCCGGTGGCATATGTAGATATTACGTGTCAACTTAATCAGACTTGTACTTTTGTAGATACAGTGTATATGGCTTCGAAAAATGCCCCTTTAAGATGACGTCACTTGACACGTGATGACGTCATCATAATGTCATGTCAATTTCCATCTATAAACGTGCAGACCTACCTAGATATTACGTTTCAACTTAATCAAACTTGTACTTTTGTTGATATATGGCTTCCAAAACTGCACCTTTAAGATGACGCCACATGACATGTGCTGACATCATCATAATGTTATGTCATTTTTTTATCTATAAACCTGCCGGGCTACCTAGATGTTACTTTTCAACTTAATCCGACTTGTACTTCTGTAGATATATGGCTTCCAAAAAATGCTCGTTTAAGATGACGTCACGTGACATGTGATGACGTCATCATGACGTAAAAGTTCGGCACACATTCTGAGCAGTTGGTGCCAATTTTAAAAGTACAAAAAGTAGTGCCAGTAAGAAAGAAAACGTGTACAAATGTTATGGGCAATAGCCTAGCCAATGCCCCTTTAAGATGACATCACGTGACATGTGATGTCATCATAACGTCATGTCAATTTTCATCTATAACACCCGGTGGCATATGTAAATATTACGTGTCAACTTAATCAGACTTGTACTTTTGTAGATATATGGCTTCGAAAAATGCCCCTTTAAGATGACGTCACATGGCATGTGATGACGTCATCGTAAACGTAAAATTTCGGCACACGTTCTGAGCAGTTGGCCGAAGTGTCTGCCAAGTTTAAAAGTACCCAAAGTGCTGGTGAGAAAAAAACGTGTACAAATGCTATGGCAATAGTCTAGCGAATTCCCCTTTAAGATGACATCACATGACATGTAATGACTTCATCATAACGTCATGTCAATTTGCAAAAGTCTCAAAGATCTGTAGGAGGGATTGGATAACTTACTGGGGAGATTAACGTTTTGGAAAGTGGAATTCTAGATCATTGTAACTGACCTAACAAAAGCGTATTGCAAATCCCATTGAGTTACGAGGTCCAAAATAGATTTAACAGATATGATTATTCATCGAAAGATTAGCATCAAATATAACTCAAAGGTTGCGAGCACTTGAAACTGGGCATATGGAAGTATTATGTAATGTTAGGGTTCCTTTCATTCCAGGGGTACCGGGTGTCGCCTCCTACATGTAATACAAAACTACTGAATTATTACGAAATACTGTACTAGACTCAAAGTAATATAGCAGTCTCATCAAGCATCCTGCGAAATCATGGCAGATGGTGTGCTGTCATTTTCAAGAAAAGCGGAGATTGACAATATGCATGTGAAGACAACGACACCGGACCCGTCACAGTCACTGCATGTAAAGCGACTGCACCGGGCATCTCGCACGCCAGCCAGTTGAGTGATTGCAGGATTGGGGTTATGTGCTCGTTACTAGAAAATTGTGTAGGTTACCAGAAATTATGACTTTGCTCTTGGATCAAGACTTCCTGGCATAAAAGACTCCCAAATGTCATGAAGCCTCAATTACTACACACATTGTACATGTACGTGTAGAGGAGGAGAAGTGCCGGTGCCGCTTGGGGGACTCTGAGTTACTTGACCCTACACGACTCCAACATTGGAATCGGAATCGCGGTTCAATATTTTTGAGGACTCGACTCCTTGAAGTAGAGAAAGTCCTGCTTCCTTGGAGTAGATTCCAGGTACTGCCTGGTGATTCTGAAACTTGGGACTCCAAAAAAGGGAATAAAAGATTGCTGATTCCCTGAGAAGACCGCGGGCAGCACTTCACCCAGCCAGCTGTTTCGTCCATGAAATCAATCACGATACCGTGCGGATGCGCTGCTGATGCCCATTTTGTGCATGATGTACAGGTATACGGAGTCGTTTCCAAATAGTTGTGATTCCTACTTAGAGTCGAACTCCAAAGTTGTTCGAGCTGCCAAGCCTAGGCAACAGTACTCCATAACCCCTTCTCTGATCTCTGGCTGTTATTAATGGGGTACTGGTTTGCCAAGAACAGCTTGTGCAGCCATGCATAACGTAAACAATAGACAAACAATAGATTGAGTACATGCAGGAATGTGCATACATGTATACACAACAACTAGCCAGGTGGTCTTTTTCAAAACACGGCCATGGTCGTCGTCTGTATTCAAGAGGATAATTAAGGGTGTACATACACAAATGTACATGTACAGGTACATGTAGTAGAGGTCATTGATCAGAGTTGTATTCGAGTCCCTGCAAATCCTTTTACAAGTCCCTGCAAGTCCACCACAAGCCCTCCAGTCCTAATCCTAATCACAAGCTATTCAAATGAGCTTTGACAAAGGCATTCCTTTGTCATTGTTCATCCAGTTACTTGTGACAGGCTTTATGAAAGGACTTCTGACTGGGCTTGCGAAAGGACTTGTGAAAGGACTTGCAGGGACTCGAATAGAACTCTGATCAATGACCTCTACTACGTGTCACTGATATCAAGAAGACAACCACACAGCATGATCAGGATGATGCGTCCTGACGCCATAACCTTAACGTTTCCAGCACTGATGAACATTTTGCAATGCATCACAGACATCGACCACTCTCTTTTGGCAAAAAAATAAACAAAGAACAAACAAACTAACGAAAAAACCTGAGGGAAAATGAAATACTCCACCTTTAAAAAACGTTGCTTATAAATGATGTATTTTGTATATTTTACTACATGCATGACATGTAGGAATAAGCTAATTACATGTAGCTTGATTTTGACAGAGCTCGAATGCTGTATGTCCACTTATCATTTGAAGAGATTGGATTGACGACGGGGGAGAAATCTGCGCACTAGCATTTGCCTGGAGAACTTTCACGTCGACCGGAACTCTTCACTCAACGGCTATCGATTACCCCATGAATTTATGCACTCGACTGACATTGTGACAACGACAAGAACACTGTATTTCTGCACTGTGCATCATCCCCACCCCCCAAAAGGAAAACAAAAACAAAAAAAGATTCCTACCATAGAATGACTTCATCATAAACTGCAGTGAATTACCTGTATTCAAATACATGTGAAATCAGGATATTTTATTCTTCAAGAGCTTGGAAAGGCCATTTTGTTTCTTGTCCTCTTCTATAGTACAAGTAGGCTTGCGATTTTCACATGTTTAGACTTGGTAGACATGTTTTCACATGTTTAGACTTTTCTCGACTTGGTAGAAGAAGCGAAAGTATTATGCAAAATGCGACAGATCTCAACAAATTATTATGTATCGTGAAAATCTGCTGCAAAAGTCCTCTTTCCTGGCTGCTCTTATGCTATTTAAAATAGCAAAATTACGCACAATTTTGTCTTTTACAATTAAATATGACAAGCATTAAATAAGACGTTTCACACCAGTACAGAATCCGTCATGCTTTTGCCGCACCGAAATGAATTACATTCGACACAGCAGAAGCATGACGTTTGACGCAGGCCTTACTTTTAAAGAGGATGTTGATTGCTGAAATTAGTCCGTGTCAGTTTGTAGTTTTATGTACATGTAGATTGTGTCTTGTAAAATAAAATACCCAATTATTTCTGCCATGAAATAAAAAAAAGGAACTTTGTGAGAGCAATTTGTTTAGCCCGCTGGTGCCATAACAAAAACTTAAATTTTGTACCTACAATAAATGTAGTGCTAGACACAAAAGGGACTTCTTGTTATGACGTCAGATTTGTTTCCTGCCCGCAGCAACGGCCTTTAGACAAATGTGACCCGCTCCAGAAAAAGGTGATATAAGTCGCACTATGCATTTACGTGTAATGGCCCTTTCAACATAGAGATGGTGAAATTTTTCGTCAAAATTCATTTTTTTTTTTTTCTTCAATGACATCTGAAATATCTAAAGTTTCAGGTTTGTTGCACAGCAATGTTGATTTTTAGAGTGCATTGTTCCATTGCATTGTATTAGAACTAGCTATTTCAAAGCCTGTTTTCTCTGTTGTGCAATTTGAACTCCATAGAACTAATTAATATGCAAAAAACACGATATCTCCACAACGGAAAGGGCTTTGGAGCTCCATCATGAAAGTTTACATTGCGGGCTTTCCAAACATACATAAAACTCACTTTTCATATTTTGCGACATAATATACCTTTTTCCAGAGCGGGTCACAAATGGCACCAGAGGGCTATGCTGCACTAGAGGGGACTCTACTAGCTCTCATCAAGTCACTTTTTCGTTATTTCATGGCAGAAATAATTGGCTGTTCTGTTTCACAATACGCAATCTACATTAAACTACAAAATGACGCAGGCATGTCTCTCAGCAATCAATGAGACGTCCAATGAAAAACACCCATGTTTAGTTATTGGGTAAATTTTACTTTACAGATATATACAATTATTTGCAACCTGACAATAATCCAGGCGTATCTTTACATATGTAAACACATTGCAAAAGCAACTGAACAAAGGGTTGCAGGCATCCAAACTTTCAAAGTAGGTTTTTCGTTAACATAAAATACACCCCTACATGTTATGTCAGAGGAAAATATGTAGAAAAGGGTGAGCTTTTTTTTCTTCAAAAGCATGGACAGGATATCTTTTAAGTTCTTCATGGAGATAAATAATGTGAACTGGAAGGTTAATTTTTAGTTTTTAAAAGTTTTAAAAAGGTGACTAAATATAATTGTGTTTCTGTAACTAAATGTTGTATATATTTTGTAAAATGAGTGTTTAAATTAATCAAAAACAAAAATGGAGTGTTAATGTATAGTCTTGGCCAGTTTGTTTAAAGTGTTGATGTGCATGCCACAGTTTTAGTTTAAACCCTGTCTAAATATAAGTTTAAACGTTAGAAAATTACACTAAACATAAATGGAAAGTCACAGGCATGGAGGGGCTAGGACTCACTCACACTCCTGAGGACGGACAGAGCACCCTGTCCGAAATGTCGAGTTGCACACTCATCCTGGTTCTTTTCAGAACCACACATCTTCCTAGGAGAGATTCATTTCACATGGTGTTACCCACAATCTCAGTTTCTCTCTCATCGTACCCACCATGCAAAGCTTCAAATCGTATTTACGGCGGCTAAGACCCCGGCCGTGAAGGCCGTGGTCTTCATGGAAGCACTATAATTGAACGTTAAGTTTGACAACCTATTTGAAATTGTAAGATTGTAAAATATTTGATTAAATTAAGCGCAATTTAAGCACATGGATGCTCTACACGTACTTTACACATGTTGATGAAATACATGTACAACACTCATCGTCCTTCATTGTCCTTAGAAGAAATATCCAGAAACACCGGTACGTGTACGTGTACACGTAGCACCAAGTTTTTAATACTGTTCCATGTACATGTACAAGTACATGTACATCATGTATTTCAATTTATGCAAATTAAACTTTTAATACTCTTAAAAGATCTCAACTTTAAGTTGGTAACATTTTCACTACTCAATATGTTCAACAAGAATAACCATACTACCGTTATGAATGACAATCCTTTAAATGCAGCAATTTTATCGTCGGCGTTTTAACACCCTCCACAGGGGGAAACAAAATCAATAAAATTCCGGAAGCAGCTGAAACAAAACACAGTCCTGTGATACAGGTAACCTTCACTCACCTCCGCTGGTTCATGTCGTAAAACAATTTCTAGCTATTAGATACGAAACCTTAGACTTCCATTGCATGCTGACTACAGTTTTGACTGGAGTTCACTCGAGCTTGGATGTTAGTCACAGATGCCAGTACGTCCTGTATTATTGATCTTGATCTTGGCTGTCATGAGGTCCTACTACTAGTACACACAGTTCATTGCCTTGCTCCAGCCAGGGTGAAATTAAAGGATAGGGGCGTTTTGCTCAAGGATGGACAATGTGAGTACGGAGCATAAAGCCTAATGGCACAGGGTCTGATCCGAGGTCCGCTTAAGGGGCCCGGTGTCATGCCAAAAAGTGTCCGGTGCCAAATACTGTCCGCTCATTAGCATACTGCTCTCTGATTAGTCAAATACTGGCCGCTGAGCACACGCAAAAGACACGGACACTATTTGGCATGTATTACATGCCAAATAGTGTCCGCTGCTAAAAAGTGTCCGCTAATGCATGTGTTGCAACGTACGTTGCATTATGCACAGCACAATGTGAACATACCCACACACACGTACACACACACAATTAAGCACGCTACCAAATACTGTCCGTTCCTTGCCAAATACTGTCGGCTAAATTGCTGCCAAATAATGTCCGTTCCTTGCCAGAGTTTGTAATTTGAAAGTTTGCAATCTTTTCATCCGAATATAAAAATCATCATTCCAGAAAGTGAGAATAATTCTTATTTTAATGCTGCTAATTGCCCTTTCGTCAGATTCATAAAAATCAACAATAAAAGAGGTAAAATAAACCCAAAGAGATGATATTAAAATATGCGAATGAAAACTTATCGTCACGCGTCACGCAGTGTCGATAGCTAGCTTGACGGCAAGGATGCACGCTACGTACGCCCGCCCGGACACTATTTAGCAAGCTTCCGGTATCGCGATGACGTAATACCCACTTGACCAATCAGAGAGCAGTATGCTAATGAGCGGACAGTATTTGGCACCGGACACTTTTTGGCATGACACCAGGACGAAAAATGTTGGATTCTAGATCTTCTGTGGTGCAATCTGAGGCAATTCCTGGCCACTTTCCCGTGGCTGTTTTGAGTAAAAGAATTTAAGATTATATAGGCAAAATTTAGTTCATTTTAAATTGTTTGCAATATACTCTTGCTCTTAAATTCATAAAACAGTGGTAGCGTAGGAACAGGATTCAAGCGTGCTGCTAATTCCCGAAAGCGTAGTGGGTACCACATGTAGCGCTATTCAATGCCTGGCTGGAACACTGTTTGAAAGTTAACCTGGGAATGGGAATTTCTCTTCACACTTTTTCTCTTCCCAGGGAATTCATTTCCATTTAAAAAAATGTGGGGTAAACATTTTCAAGTTTTTTTTCACACAAGTGGAAAAACATTTTCTATTTACACAAGAAAAAAAAAATAAACTTTTCTCAAAGGTGGGAAAATTATTTCCCACTTGAATTCCCAGAAAAAGGTTGCACATGAAATGTAATGCGACTACAAATTATTTTCACAAAATTTCCCATTTCCATTCACAGTGTTAAATTTTAAGTGCAATGTACTTTATACCCCGTTCTCACTTTAACGATCTTTTGTACAACTGCGGTGCGACTAAAAAATCGTACAGCCGTGCGATTTCCGTACGACTTTCCCTGTTTCTTTCCCGCGCAGTCTCACTTGTACAACTGCCGTGTGACTGCCGTTCAACTCTCGTGCGACTTTTCCTCCCAAAACATCCGATAACGGTTCAAGTTCCATGCGACTGCCGTACAACCTGTACGAGTCCTGCGCAAGCGCCGTGCGATTGTTGTTCAACCGCCGTACAACCAATCAGAGCGGCGTGCGACCGCCGTACAAGCGCCGATCGATCCGCGCGAATCGCATAAAAGCAGGGCCTTTTGGCGTCGATCTTCAAAACCGCACTTGATCTTCGACAGTCAACAAGTATCCAACACAACACAACGATGCCACCGAAGAAAGTGATGGCAAGCAGGCAGACAGCAAGAATGGCAAGGCCAGGTTGGACGGCAGTAGGACCGCGCTCGCTTGGGGTCGCACCGCACTTGCATGAGATTCCTACAGCTGGTACAGCAGTCTGATGGCAGTCACACCGGGCTCTCATGAGATTCACACATGTTGCACGGAAGTTGCACGGCAGTCTGATGGATGTCGCACGGGAGTCGCACGGGGTCTGCTGGGAGTCGCACGGCTCAGCCGTACGACTCTCTTCAGACTCCCGTGCGACCAATCAGACTGCCGTGCGACTGCCGTGCGACCCCCATGCGACCAATGCGAACTACATGTATGCGACAGCCGTATGAACATTTTCAACATTTAAAAAAACTTGCAAGGGCATGCGACCCTTCCGAATTACACACGACACCCCTACAACCTGTGCGAATCATCAACAGACTGCTGTGCGACTCCCGTACGCCCTGTGCGATTTGGTAGTCGCACAGCATTAGCATAGAAAATCGTTCAAGTGAGAACGGGGCCATAGGCCAGCCACATCACAAATGCACAGAGATTATTCTCATACCATTTCTCAAATCGGCTTTGGCTTAATCTCCAGCTTATCCCTAACTCCAGTGCCAATTCAAACCCTTAAAGAGCAACTCCAACGATTCGCAACTTTTCTTAGGTTTCAATTTAATTGAGAAGAGCTACACATGTACATTGTGTATGTCAAAAAATGCATTTTTGTTGCCTTTCTTTCCGCGAGTCTATCCCAGTTTCGTGAAAACGAACGTGACGTCAAAGCTCATTTACATCTAATGAATATTCATTTATGACGTAATACCGGTGAGCATGCAACAATGCGACACGTACACATGCACATAACATGGCTTTCTCCGGTACTTGTGTACATCATATTTTTTCGTACATCATATTTTTTCATACTACATCATATTTTTTCATTTCTCAACAGCGCCACCAGTGGCCAATTTGTGGAAACTTTTCATAAATTTAAAAGAAAATGGTAATAATTTCTTCCAAAATAACCTCATTGAGACACAAAACAAACATGGTTTTGTAATGAACAAGTATATTGAACACAATAACATTTAATTCTAACACTTTTCAAAACCGTTGGAGTTGCTCTTTATATGGGGCGGGTGGGGGGGCTAGATGTTACAGTGGGGGGGGGGGGGGGGGGGGGCGCTCACAGTTATTTTTTTATATAATGCTATTATTTTCTACGTTTGCGAAATTTTCAGTGGGGGGACGACTTGGGGGGACGACGATTTTTTATGGGGGGGCGTCTTCCCCCGCCACCCCCCACGCACCCCCTTACGCGACTGCTCTTTAAGATTAATAATCCTTCAATTTTTTTTAATGAATTATTACGAAATACCTTACTAGACTGTAAGTTAATAGTAGTCTCAATCATCTTGTGAAATAATGGCACCAGGTGTGCTGTCGTCAAGAAAAGTGGAAATGTATATCGTTTTCCAACGATTTCCAGCTGGAAATCGTTGGAAAACTGCCCTGTAGCCGTTAGTCAAGGCGCGCGTGGCTACCCGGCCGGACGAGTGGCGCGCCCGGGACATGATGGCGCCATTACATATCCGGGGCGCGTCACGCGCCCATAGCCACGCGCGCCTTGACTAAAGGCTATCATCCGCCCGATGGTTGAAAACGAGTGCCGTTTTTCTCTCGTTTTTTTTTTCGCCATCCAACAACGCCAAACTTTCAACAGGTCAGTGGAACAACGTTTCCTATAAAATTCTAGCCCCCAAATCCGCCCATTTCTGAAAATTGCAACAATGACCAATCATGTACACTGCTTTCAAATGCTTTTAAAAACAAAATTAACAGGCTGTGGCTCTGGGTTCAAATACATGACTCTGATGTTTATTTAGGTAAAATGAAGTGCCCTGATCTACATGTACATGTAGCAGCATCTGAACATCAAACGTTACAGTAGGGAAACCCTAAGCCAATCATGTTCAAAGCCATTTTAAGAAATGCAGGCTTTCAAGCAAACCCAGGGTGAAAAAGTACATGTTACATGTGGGTTATTCCATAAATTAGGGTACCAACTTGCAACATTTTGACCCAAAATGGAAAAATTAATTGAGAGGGGATTCATTAATAATTTTCACTATAACTTAAAGATATTGACATTCCTCATTAATTGTAGCCAAAATCAGAAATTTTTTACTCTAAAAATGCCAAAATATCATGTCAAAACCCATAATACGGTTTCACGTGTAAAGGGGACACCAAATTAGTTTTCTGCTATTTTTGTGATAATTCATGCTCAATGTTGTATGTTTATTTTAGAATGTATTTTTTGTCTTACCCAGGATAACACATCAAGGTTTATTGTGAAAAAACGTGATTACACTGAAAATAACAATTCGGTGCATAATTGCCTATGGGGACACCATTTGGTGTCCCGTTTACACGTGAAACCTCGTAAATGGCCTAACAAATAAATATTTTCAAGCATGCAATCTTTGTTATGATTTCACACTTATCAAGTGGGACATGTAATTAATGGTGATAGATCTGGATTTGCCAGGGAACCCAATTATCTTTTTATTTCTCAGAAATATTACACAAATTTCACGTGTAAAAGGGACACCAAAAAAGAGGGTCTTGTTTACACGTGAAACATTTAAGCTAACACACTGTCAATCTCGGTCAACTAGTTATTAAATCATTTAAATATGGTGCCATTCCAAAGCAGTATTAACATGCTCAAACATAATGAAGGGCAATTTTTCATACACATGTCCACATGGTAGTATTTGAGAACCAAACAATGCATTTTAACAGCAGTCATGGCAGTTTTTAAAATGTCGCAGCTTTGGTGTCCCTTTTACTGTGAACTGTTTAGGACGCCATACAGTCAGGAAATTAGTCAGATGTTTCATCCTTTGCTACCAGATATTTTCGTTAGTCCCGACTGAATTGTGCACATTCCTATGGGAGAAAATTTCCTTAATACGAGCTCTGGTAATGCAAGAACTCGACTAAGCATTTTGTGTTTTGCCCACCGAGCAATTTACAACGAGCAATTTTGAAAACACTGCATCAATCAATCACACGCTGCATTTGCATGCTTGGGAATTTTGTTAATGCTTCAGTAAATTTCTATGAATTGATCAGAGAAGAACTGGTAACAGATCCTTGTTAAATCTTGTCAAACACAAAGCCATTTATGGCCTAAAGTGCTAATCATTGCCGCTCGCTAATCCGGACTTGCGGTTTCTAACTAAAAAAAGGGCTGTTTATTGTTGGTTCTTGCGCTGCTCGAGTAGGCTATGATTTTTGATATTTTTTTTATTTATTTATTTATTTTTTTTTTTTAAAGACGGACAATGAGTCTAGCGGTTCTCTGTCGAGCTGGATGACAAATGATGACCGACGATCAGCTATGTAAAGCATGCAGCGGAAGGAGGGGATCCGGACACAAAGAAAGCAATGGCTCTTTCCCGGGCCGCCAACATTATTCATGCCGTGATCGATTGCCGATCTTCAGCATTACGCAAGCCACACCTACATGTACCAAAAAATAGAAACTCACCTTTCTCTATTTTCCCTGTCCATTGCACGGTAAACCCCCTAAAATATACACCCAACCACGAGTCTGGTCATTGTGGAACACCTTCCTAAACTTAAAGAACTGCATAAACTAAGGGAGCACTGCCCAACTTATGGTCGGACCAGGCCATTGAAAAGCCTGGCCACGCCCGGGCCTTCTGGCTTTTAGTTTTTATGTAAGCCACAAATCCCCGCTGTTATGTGTAGCTCTTGAGCCTCATTTCGATGGAGTCAAACAAATCCCTGTAAAGCAAAGTAAATAGTGTGTTTTATGTACATTGTAGCTGTACAATTGTACGTCATCAATAAATGTAGTGTACACGATTGATAATCCTCCAATTTTGTTTTACTAAATTATTACGAAATACCTTACCACATTGTAGACTGTAAGTTAATTGTAGTCTCAATCATCCTGTGAAATTATGGCACCAGGTGTGCTGTCGTTCTCAAGAAAAGTGCAAATATATATCGTTTTCCAACGATTTCCAGCTGGAAATCGTTGGAAATCTGCCCTGTAGCCTTTAGTCAAGGCGCGCGTGGCTACCCGGACGAGTGGCGGGGCCCGGACATGTTGGCATTCGGGGCGCATCACGTGCCCAGATAGCCACGCGCGCCTTGACTAAAGGCTATCATCCGCAAAACAGGTCAGTGGAACGATATTTCCTATAAAATACTAACCCCCAAACACTATGAACATCTAACATAAGAAAACCCACGCAGTCCTTTGTTTGTAACAAAGGACTGCGTGGGTTTTCTTTTGTTAGATGTTCATAGTGAAATCCGCCCATTCCTGAAAATTGCTCAAGTGAAACAGATCAATAAACAGTCTGTGAAATGAGACAGGCACACACATTATGTACAATGTACTATTCGTCAAATAATGATGGTACATGTACATTTCAGCTTTTGGGGTAGGGCTGAATCAAATCGAATAACTGAATATTATGATAACCTTCCATTTGATCGAATATTCGACTATTTGACCTTCCATTCGATCGAATATTCAAATATTCGGTTGACTGGACGGCCAATTTGTTTGTAAGGTATATGTACAGAGGCAGTCTAATTAATGCACGGAACAGTTCATTATAATCATTGTAACATATTCTCACTTTCATCGCCAGCACCAAGGAATGATTTCTTAAAGGTAGCATTCGTGCAAAAAAACAGGTACATGTACATGTACATTCATCATTAAGTGTTTGTCACACAGATAGATTGAGCAGTCACGAAGTCACGGATGCAATTTCGTTATAGAAATTTGAATTTTTTACCCTTCTTACATACATGTACATGTTCCTTTGCACCTTGAATATATTCAAACTCGAAAATAAATATTTGAATACATGTACGTGTGTATTTGGCACAGCCGTATTTTGGGGGCCATCAGAGATCCTCGGAAAATAATCTACATGTACAGTACATGTACTTACAAAAAAATGAAACTTATTTTTGTTCTTAAAATAAAAGAAAGTGCTTCTTTTTATTTAAATTGACTTCTACAGTAGTGAAAAGAAGAAGTTTTATGGCAATCAACTTGAAGCAGAACAGAGCAATTGATCTTATGAGTTAACATATATTTTGGATCAGATGGAAGTGCTATGTCATGTATGTTCGGCAAATTTCAGTTCAGTGCAACGGTTTGCCTGCAGCACTAAACATGACTACAAAAATTAATTGCCCACATGGCATAATCACATTACGTACACTGCAGATGTGGCATTATGAGAATAATTCTCCTCACCTGTGTTAAATTAGACTTGTACATAAAAATACATGTACATACATGTAGCACCATGCAAATTTCCAAAATACTGAAAAAAAGTTTAAACAATTAAATGTAAGCTTACATATATCATGCAGTAAAAATGTACAAAATGTATAAAGTACCTTTGTTGCTGTTCCAAAATATGAATTCATTCCATCAATAACTGTCAATCATCCATTGATGACAATGCAATCTCTACCTGCATACAAGACAACATGCACAGAGTAAAGGCATTATAAATACACGGTCCAGTGATTAAACCCCTTCAGTCCTATAGACCTACAAACTATACAAGACTTCTTCTTCATCATCATCATCATCATTGGGTGCGTTCGAGTAGCTCACCCGGGTCGACTCGGGTAAGCCCCGTGCCGTTCGATTAGGTCTGACGTCATACCCGGGGCTCACTCGGGTCAGCCACCACAGACCCTGCTCGCGGAGCAGAGTCACTGGTAGAATTACGTCACACGCATGCGTAGTTATGTCTGATTGCCCACAGATTCTACTGGAGCGCGGAAATTAAAAATTGCTGACCTCAAGGGCGATTGTGTACTGAAGGACTGTTCCTATGAGAGAACAAAATCCACTTTTTAAGTTATTGGACTAAGCAAACTCGATTACGACATTAAAAACCAACAGGTATGTCGTAGATAGAGGGCAGAGTTTTAAATTTGTTGTGGGAAATTTTTGGGTAAAACGACAACAAAGATGACAAAACGCAACACGAAAATAAAGATGGCCAAGACCGCACTGATTCGCAAGACACCAACCGCAAAACACGTAAGAAAATTGCATTTTCTCCCACAGGAAACTGTAAATGTGATGTCAAAAGTGATGTCATTAGAATTGAGAGGAGTATATTTTAGGTTGATAAATTCATTTTGGAATGATAAAAACAACCTTGACTCGAAATGGATCAAATATAAAGAGGGGTCCGTATACGTAAAGTCTACACAATCGCCGACTCTTATTCCTCCATGGCCGACTCAAGTGCAAGGTGACATCAACTGGCCAGAGAGGGCGTTTGAGCGTTCTATATTAGCCCAGCTCTCGTGGCTGGCCCGTCTGCCTTCACCCGAGTCGATCCGGGTGAGCTATTCGAACGCACCCATTATTATGATCATTATTAGAATAACCCTAGATGGGACAGTTGGGAGACATTCCCATAGACTTGTGCACAACTTTTTTTCCGACTTTGATAGTTTGATGTAACCTAACCCAAATATCCCCTATCCTACCCCCACAAATTTTGGTATACTAATGTTTTGGACCATTCTCTATCGATATAACTCACTTCCGACAGTAAGATTCTCACTCCTTAAGGGGGCTGGGTACTTAGGGAGACATGAAAATGTCTCCCTAAGTACCCTTGTCTCCCTAAGTGATGATTATGAACTACTAAAAATGTCTCCCTAATATCCCTAATAGACTAATTACTATTAGTATTATTACAATGTACATGTATGCAGTTACATTTAGGCAGAATTCTTCAAGTTTGGTGCAGTGCCGAATCCTTGCACAAGTCGTCAGAAATCCACCAATCATAATTGAGTGATGTCCAGCGAAATGAAAATCATGTAAATTTACGTGTACATCATAATATGTACATACATGTATGTCATGTATCAATGTATCAATGCTTCTGAACTGTGCAAAACTTAGGCATTCCTTTTTGTACAATGTACAGGTTCTGTTTTTACTTCTGAGGACAAGAGGAGAAAGGAAATACAAAAGAAACCTTTCAGTCCTCGCAAGTCAAGTCTTTTGTTGAAATCGGTCCTCGCAAGTAGAAATTTACGTGCTTGGGTTATATTAAAGGAACAATACATGTAGGAAACACAAAGCATTGTCCTCGCAAGTATTGGGAAAGTATATGACTGTGTGGACTTGAAATTATGAATTCAGTGTTCAGACTATTTTCCTGAAATGCAAAGGGGCACTGTTAACATATTTTGTACAGTCACTTATGTACATATATGTACATCGTGTATTAAAAGAGGAGTCAAAATTTGACTTACATACGTACATGTGTAGGAGAATAGTGGGATCAAAATTTTCAAAAAAACAGGACAAAAGTAAGACTTTGGAGGACAAAATCAGGATAAAAGTAGGACCTTTTTGCAGGATTTCAGGAGTAGTCCACAACATCACAAGCCTCATTTTGCATCACAACACTTTTAATTGCTCCATCCTCATCAACTAATTAGCTCTTGGACATGTTGGAAGTAAAGTTGCAGTACATGTAGTGCTGTTATGAAAAATATTCAATGCGATTTCATTTTTCGGAGTTGAGGGACAACAAAAGTAGGAAAAAGTAGGAAACAAATAGGAATTTCAAGGAAAAAAAGAGGAAAACTAGGAGCAATTAAGGTAAAAGAATTACATATGTAGGAAAAAGTACAAGAAGTAAAGTTACTGGGTGATTCCATTAATGTGGGGGCCAATGACTTTTGGTGTCCCTCTTTAACATTGTGATATTTGTTTCCCTTGTATTACCAACAGTGAAATATATACAAATTATTTTAGTTGCTCAAATTATAGTACTTGTACCTAAATATCTGGTAGCAAAGGATGAAACATCTGACTAATTTCCTGAAAGTATGGTGTCTTAAATAGTTCACGGTTTCACGTGTAAAAGGGACACCAAAGCTGCGACATTTTACAAACTGCTGTTGAAATGCATTGTTTGGTTCTCAAATACTGTGCACATACATGATGTGTATGAAAAACTTCATTTATGTTAAAGCATGCTAATACTGCTTAAGAATGGCACTATATTTAAATGATTTAATAACTAGTTGACCGAGATTGACAGTGTTAGCCCAAATGTTTCACGTGCAGGGTTCGCCCTTAACACTGGTCCGCTGGCCAAATGCCGGTTAAAACGGTGGCGGACTAGTTAAAACCCTCTCAAAAAAGTCCGGCGGGCCAGTTAAAATCCTCCATGGTATAGTGCATGCATAGCAAAACGAACTCATGCAGAAAACTATGCCAGCTAATAAGGCTGTTCCATTTATTTTAAGTATCATGTTTTTATGGAGCTTTTTCTACCACCTCATAATTAAAAAAGTACTTGAAAAAAAAGTGGACCAGTGAAAATGCTGGCGGACTAGTTAAAAGTCCAACTAACAAGTCCAGCCAGCCAGTGAAAAAAAAAGTTAAGGGGAAACCCTGACGTGTAAACAAGACTCACTTTTTTGGTGTCCCTTTTAGTTTTACACGTGAAATTTGTGTAATGTTTCTGAGATATAAAAAGATAATTGGGTTCACTGGCAAATTATCCAAATCTTATGTTTCACCATTAATTACATGTCCCACTTGATAAGTGTGATATCATAACAAAGATTGCATGCTTGGAAATTATTAATTTTGGGCCATTTACTAGGTTTCACGTGTAAATGGGACACCAAATGGTGTCCCCAATACGCAATCATGCACCGAATTGTTATTTTTAGTCTAATCAAGTTATTTTCACAATAAACCTTGATGTTTTATCCTGGGTAAGACAAAAAATACATTTTACAATAAACACACCACATTGAGCATGAATTATCACAAAAATAGCAGAAAACTAATTTGGTGTCCCCTTTACACGTGAAACCTTGAATGGGTTTTGACATGATATTTTGGCATTTCTAGAGTAAATAATGTCTGATTTTGGCTACAATTAATGAGGAATGTCAATATCTTTAAGTTATAAATACTAACAATTATTAATAAATCCCCTGTCAATCAATTTTTCCATTTTGGGTCAAAATGTCACAAGTTGGCACCCTAATTTATGGAATAACCATGTACATGTGAATACTTGAAAGCCTGCGTTTGTAAATTTGTTAAGTGACTGGCTAATTGTACAATGTAAGTACTCAAAATATGAGGTAAAAAACAAGCAATAAATTTGGAAAATGTACATTGTACATGATACTGAAGTTTCCCCTTGTGTGATATAAATTCCAAGAGTTTACTCGAAGAGGCATCAATGCCTTTACATCTATATTAAACCAACTTTAGGTTGAAAGTAATACATTGTCAATGATTGTAGATGTGCAGGTCTATTTGTCAAGTTTGTGGGTTTAAGCTTTTTAAATTCCATTTCATGTGGCCTTTAATAGGGTTTATAATGTTTTTGTTAGCAGTCTGGTAAACTGTGTCATCACTAGCTGCACATATTGCCTGGCACAATTTGCACTTTTCATAATAGCTTGTTTGGCAAACCAAGTGTTTTCCCACCTGGCATTAATTGACTGGTTTTTCCCCAGTGCAGGACCCAGGAGGACATTTCCGCCCCATTATGGGCCATATTTGACTTGCAAATTCCTCCACAGCCGAGAAATAACATTTCCCTAATTGAATGGGAATTGATCAGGCCAGAGAGCCGATTATATTATTGACATTACATGTATACAAGGATGCATACAATTCCATGGCGGTCCATTCAAATGCACATGTGTATTGTGTGTGCATCCATATTGTACAAATGTTACAGAAAATGTGTACATGTAGCCCACTAGCCTGTGCATTCACGGGTCATTTTGGATCCGGGTACCCAAACGCCACACTGGTTCGGTTCTCGTGTACCCGAAAGTAGACCGTTCAGGAAAAATCAAAAAAAAAATCCACTGTGTACATATATGCTGTCTAATTTACATATGTAGTAATGTCCTATAAAAACTTATGGGCTCGTTAAAAAAAGAAGGTACATTGTAAATGTACATATGTAGTGTGCGGTCGCTAAAGAAAAAACGATTTACTTTCTACACGTGCGTACAGCACGTCAGCCGTAGATCTGACTTGATTCCACGTCAATTGACTTCCGAGAACATTGAAATTAAATGCAGTATAAAAAGTAGATGTTTCAAAAATGCCTGAAACTCGACATCGATGTTGCAATCGTTCCAGGCTTGTTATCATGGTTATTAATCCACGGAGGTATTAATCCTGCAGTGTTTATACGACTAGGCCTACTTACGAGTTACGATGTCGCAACAGCATTGGTACATGTACATGTATTTCAAAGGAGCCCCGATGACAGAGCCGCACGTGCACTGCACACAGGGAGCCAGTGCCGTGTGCTGATTGGACGGCACATGTGCGAGGTGGACTACTACGGCTTTTTAATTCTTGGCCCATCTTCATGTGGACTTATTGGTTTTTCGGGCAGGCCAGATGTCACAACCTTCGTAATAGCCTGCATGTGATTGGGCGACTGCACAGAACATGCTACTATCTTCTTGGTAAAGGGTAAAAACTAGTCCAAAGCAATTTACTGGGGCGGTTCATCTATTATAAAGGGACGGCACTGTCAAAAATATCCAGCACAAGAAAAAAAATTGGGGGTCATGTA
The DNA here is from genome assembly GCA_037893225.1 of Hippasteria phrygiana. Lineage (NCBI taxonomy): Eukaryota > Metazoa > Echinodermata > Asteroidea > Valvatida > Goniasteridae > Hippasteria > Hippasteria phrygiana. Next base: position 212,777 of record JAZGUH010000431.1, read on the forward strand.
ATGTAACCGCCTTTAAGACAAGGTTACGATCTTGGCTTTGTGCTTATTACTTATTTCAATTGTTTCAGGGACACTAGGACCTTTGAAGTTTAACATAAATTATGTTATACATTTTATCTGTTAATTAAAAGACATTCTCCATTAAAGACGTGTTCACAGCTATTCATTACCAGTCGTCCAGTCTCTAGAAAAATATATATCGTTTAGAAGGTTCAGATATTAAAAAAAAGACAGTACATGTACATTGTATATGAAAAATTAACTCATCCACATTAAAACATTACAGAGAGTGCGAGTTGACTCGGGTACGAGTTGACAAGGCAAATGGAGTCGGACACCAAAATAATCACACACCATGAAACAAATTACTCCAAGCAAAGCCTTTCATTGTTTTCGTTTTAATGTATACCTGTAGGCCTAATACTGAGAGCATTTCCCACTCCCGCTGCCCGAGTGTCTGAGCAACATTCACTCTCTCAAGATCAATGAACTCCCGCCCGCTCTTTGATCATACCGCGGAGTTCGGTCGCAGCGTAAACCACAGTTCACATTACATTGGCAGACTATACTGAGCAACAAGATAGCTATTGCTACTTCATGTACTTGTACATTATTATGTAAGATACAAACAGCGTTGGCCGGCCACATTATTGATACTTTCCATTCACTGCATTTTGGTTGACGCATTGTTTTCAAAACACTGCCAGACGGTTCGGGTCTTTCGGGTTGAAACAGAGTTGGAAATGGAAATTATCTTTATTTACATTATTTATTTATTTATCTATTTATTTATTTATCTATTTATTTTTGGTCTGAAAATGGAATCGGATATTGACGCCGGCATTCGGGTACCCGGATAATCTGGTACCCGGATACCCGGGTACCGGGATACCAAGATACCAAGATACCAAGATACCAAGATACCAAGATACCAAGATACCAAGATACCAAGATACCAAGATACCAAGATACCAAGATACCAAGATACCAAGATACCAAGATACCCGGGTAGGCTAACACTCTCCGAGTCCAAATACGACGGTATTTCGGTTCTACTAGAAAGAGGGGAAGACTGACATCATCCTTATAAAGTGGTGTTGCTGACGACACAGCAAAAACACAAGTGCATAGTCAATGCAACGCACGCTCGGTGTACTGTATACATATATGTGTACATGTTGAGTCATGGCCGACCATCCACCAGGCCAGCCAGCCGGGTTCCCGGGATGACGTCACAGCATCGTTACCACTTGATGGGCGGGGCTTACCCCCTCCCGACTTAAAAATAATATTTTAAAATGCTTACGCAAAATAACATTTTTAAAAACACACAGTTGTGTTTCAAAAACTGTATTTCATCGACACAATAACACTTCCATTGCACCCACCCTTTAACACTGTGAATGGGAATGGTTTATATATGAAAAGCATTCCCATTCACATTTCAAATTTCCCTCACAACTTTTCCCCCTGTGAATTCAAATGGCAAGTTATTTTCCAACTTGTGAGAAAAGGCATGAAAATGTTTTCCCCCTTGTGTGAAAATTTGTCTAAATTCACTACCTTGTGGAGACTGAGAACCAATAGAGGACAAAAGCTTGAGAATATATTGCAGTCAAGTAAAGTATTTCATAATATTAATAATTGAGTATTTTCTTTTTTTTTAATGTTTCCAAATGTAGAGTGATCTGTACATGTACACTATGTACGTGCACTGTATATATCTCCGAGGACAAGAGAAGAAAGGAAACACAAAGAAACCTTTCAGTCCTCGAACGTAGAGTCTTTTGTTGAAATCGGTCCTCGAACGTAAGGATACGTGCTTAGTCTATGGGGGTTGGTTATATTAAAGGAACAATAGGAAACACAAAGCATTGTCCTCGGACGTATTGGGGAAGTACGACTACGTGTACATGTACACGTGTATAATAACCTTTGATGTTCAGTGTGTACCCATATCACTACATGTACAAACATGACTTGAACATGTCTGTATGCTGTGTACATGTACAATAATGTACACGTGCATTACAAACGTGGGGCACTAGTATGTGATGCCCAGTTATGTACACGTACTTTCATGTAGATTTTGGTTTTCATTTTTCTACACTGCACATGAGATCTGTCCATGTGTACAATGCGTACATTCAAGTTTGTACATTCCCTGAGCCAATTAACTCCAACACACATTTTCCAGTCAAAACACTCCAAACTCTGGGGCCTCACGGCCACGGCCAGCGCCATCCAGCCGATTGACGTCATCACCAGGAGCCAGAAGCCTCACTGGTTCAGTTCCGCCAGGTTTCCTAGCAACCCCGCATCCATCTGTATTATGTTTGCCCAGTGGAGTAGAGATAACCATGTGATGCAATCATGCCACACGGGATGGATAGCTGTAGGGGATGTCATTACCATATGGTGGACTGTACAAGCTACGTACGCAGTAGTTGGTACATGTAGGCTCCATCGATATTACCATTTTCGATTATCGATATACATGTATTGACCACTTATCAATAAAAATTGATATAGGCCTATCGATAATAATCTATAATTGATTTTTTTCCTGTGAATGTCAGAGCAATGGACTAAGCGAAGTGCTTCATATTATGAAGCAATAAAATTATACATGTAGACTTACAAATGTAATCTACATACATGTACAATGTACGTGTACATGTGCCTGCGATTTGTGAATGTGTAAAAAAAATACCCAAGTTGTGTGCATTTTAAAGCCCACTTTCCACAGATCCGTTTCCAGCATCCCCTTAAGTAAATACACTATTGCTGCAATAACGTTTTGTCACATTTTACGTAAACATCATGTACATGTACATGTACATGTACTTCCAGAGCGTGGGTAGCAGTATTGCATGTTCGTAATGGTACAGCGCGCGGGCAAAATGCCAGGTGTGTAGATATCTTCACGTCAGGAGAATCCCGACTCAAATTACAATCCATTTTAATCCGCTGAAATCTTTCATAAAATATATTGATCTAACTGCATAGGCCTACATGTACATTATACAAATGTATGTACATGTACATGTACATGTACATGTACATTTTTCTCATTCATCAATTATTCCTGCAATGTACATACATTGTACATATGTACAAATGTACAATGTATGTCCCCTGAAGTAGTGTTGGGCAGTTCCAGAATTTCTGGAGCAGGTTCCGCTTACATGTACATGTAGTTCCGGTTCCCTAAAAAGAACCGGTTCGGTGTCGGAACCAGCTCCCGTAAAATTCAATGAAAAACATACAGCAAAAAAAACAAATACTTCTGATTACCCGACTTATACATGTACACGTGTACCCTAATTACCACAACCATGTACATGTACATGTACATGTACATGTAATGTAAATGTACATGTACATGTACCCTCATTTTACGGCAAGTAAATTATTTTTTTAAATCACTTAAAAAATATATAATCCTGTTGTCTTTTCTGTCTTCACAAAACGCATCTCAACAACCTACATTTGTACACGTACATATTGTAAAAACGCTTGTAATTTGTTTGCCTACAAATTTACATTCGCTATTTTTTACAAGAAACCTCTGAAGTTCCCTTCGCAATGACAAGTTCCCTTCGGTGCGCGATTTCCTATCACCGTAATAAAAACACGTGTGTAATGCAGCAATGCTGTACTGGTTCCCGCCGCGCCGCCTACTAAAAAGTGCCGAAGCAGGCATGATGGAAATGCGGCAACCAGTCTGTGCATACATGTATGACCAACATATACATTGTACGTAGCGTAACACTGCAGACATGGCAGAGTGCACTGCAGTTCCAGGTCAGATCTAACATCGTAAAAATGGCAAGTAAACATCGATGGAGAAAGAGGATTTCTGCAAGTTATTTCACAGAACTTGATCTCTTGTCTGTGTATGTATTTTCCGTGTTCATGAATTTATTTCAAGGTTGTACCGCTTGTACTTAAGTGATAGCGCAGCGTGTTTTCCCGACATTTCCTGCCGCAACACGAGGTTTGTCGACCACCACACACACAGTGCATCACACACGCTTACCGCACGTCGTGGCTAGCATTGTGCATAGTGTGGTGTGCATGACCTAAATTCTCCACTATTTTAAAGAATTAATTATCGACAGTAAATATTGTTGACATTAATTAAATTTGGGTAAGGCAAGTTTTTATCACTTTTTGTGGCCATTTTTTTATGGCTTTCGTATCTGTTACGTGCGCCAAATTCCATTAAATTAAACAGAACTAGGGCACATCAGAAATAAAGTATTAAACGACAAAAGTGAAAAAAACCAGCAATTAGATTTGAACAATTATTTAATATTCTATATACATGCAATTAGAAATTATACTCAGGTGATTATATAATCAAATTAATTAATACAATTGTTAAGTGTTACAAAAAAATACCAATTTAACGATGAGCCGGGATTCGTGTGGGCACAGCAAGAAGTCTACGGACGTCTATAGACGCGGAGGTCTGGTCTCCTTCGGAGAGCAATGGGCTAGTCTGGCCCAAGCCATCTACGGAGAGCAATGGGCTAGTCTGGCCCAAGCCATCTACGGAGAGCAATAGGCTAGTCTGGCCCAAGCCATCTACAGAGAGCAATGGGCTAGTCTGGCCCAAGCCATCGAAAGAGAGCAATGGGCTAGTCTGGCCCAAGCCACCGGAAGAGAGCAATGGGCTAGTCTACTGGCTCAAGCCATCTACGGAGAGCAATGGGCTAGTCTGGCCCAAGCCATCTACAGAGAGCAATGGGCTAGTCTGGCCCAAGCCATCGAAAGAGAGCAATGGGCTAGTCTGGCCCAAGCCATCGAAAGAGAGCAAATGGGCTAGTCTACTGGCCCAAGCCATCTACAGAGAGCAATGGGTTAGTCTACTGGCCCAAGCCATCGAAAGAGAGCAATGGGCTAGTCTGGCCCAAGCCATCGAAGGAGAGCACTGGGTCAGGACAACACAGGCCATTGAAGGAGACCACTGGACAGTGACTCAATGCGGCCTCACTGTCTCGGCATCATTTTGACTGGACTGGTGATACGTTTTGGAAATCGAAACCAAAACGTATAACGGCGGGGTGACACACCCAACAGCAACGAAGGGAAGTGGACGAAGCCTTCGGCTAACCCTGTGGTGGTACAGTTTAGTGAGTGTGTGTCAAGGGAAGCCGAACCCGGCCTTATATGCTCGTTAAACGCAAACAAATACAATACATTCTGCAGCGATTAAGGCCGCTAAGCACATCAACAATATGTTAAGCCAATTACGTACTACCTACTCGAGGTATATGCCTAATCTCTAGGTGGACTGCAGGCTCAAGGTGTGTAAAATCTGTTAAGCCATGTCAAATTCTGCCCGCAACATAGCGTAAATGGAAATAGTTCAGACTGAAATTCGCATTTATAATTAAATACCCCATTCATCAGCACACAAAAAATGGCAACAAAAATTCAGACCTGCCTGCCCTATTTTTGAAAGGCAGAACATAAGCAATGTACAACCCTTGAAATTACAATGTACACTGTACACGTAAAGTAAACGGTGTCACCATGTGAGGTCCGTGTGATGTGGATTTCGACGTGCAATACAATGTGTTATTCCACTACAAATGTACATGTACATGTACTGTACATGTACATGTACAAACATGTACATATCTGGTTTCAAATGTGTGTCTTTTTCCTGTAAAACTATGGAGATTGTGTTATTAATTAACCCTCCTATACTTATAACTATCACAGCCTATCAAAATCTCTAAACACCAACTCTGACAGTTTGTGTGTGTTTCAATCTGAAATTTGATAGGTTTTGATCTGTACAGCAGCTGGGTCGATTTTGGCCCTGAGAACAGGAGGGTTTTAATTAAAGCAAATTTAGCATTTATTTCTATATTTTCTGTTCCTTGCCTATGATTTTACCGCGAAGATCACCAATAGTGTAGAATACATGTAGAATATGATTCACTATACATGTATGTACATGTACGTGTACACAGCGCCGGCCCATGTGGACTGAGCAAGCTTGACTCCTGTGATGCTCAATCACCGATGTAGTTAGCGTTGATTCAGTGTCACAGGAGTCAAAGCTTGCTCGATCAGCCCACACTGTACTAGAGTGGGCATACTTGGAACTGGCTCAGAGTGCTGGGATCAGGGGCCACTTTCATAAAGCTGTTAAGCACAAAAATTTGCTTAGCATGCAAATGCTTCCTTGATAAAAGACTGGATTACCAACCAGATTTCCATGTGTGGAATATTGCTTTTGACTGGCATTCAGCTGTTGTTTTACATGGACTTTTGGCTGGTAACCCGTTTTTACTAAGCAAGACATTTTCATGCTCAGCAAATTTCTGTGCTTATACAGCTCTATGAAATTGGCCCCAGCTCTGATGGACCCGGCCACGTACATGTACAGGTACAAAATACCCGGCTCCAAACGAGCTTATTACGTTGCATGAACATGAGCATTATCATTCCCCGCCCACGACTCCCACATACATTGTAAGTTCAGTGTGCAGCACCAATACGACACAAATTTGTCTCTTAGTAGACGTGTCACTAACAAGAGCGTGGGATGGTGTAATTACTTCAAATATTGTCAACGTTTTTACATAAAGAGTCGGCGGTAACTTATAGAACAACAGGCATTGATGCAAGTCAGTGCCGGAAGCCGATTCTCGGCTCTGGGCTTTGTGCACAGAGAATGGGTAATTTACTCTGGAATCAATTCTTTTGGAGCCGGAACCAAGCATAGCGGGTACCCGGTTCTTTAAAAGATTGGACTCGCGGTTCCGGTTCCAATATTGGAACCGGGTAGAACCGGGGAACAGCCGGAACTGCCCAACACTACCCCGAAGTGGAGAAAAATCCTGATGTACATGTATCTCGTTTCCTTTACAACAAAACAAATTCATTTTTCAGATCTTCCACATGCACGCCAAGTTGTAGATTGTACCAAACATGTTTTTTAATCCAAAATCATTGTCAAATGGTCATGTAATTATAAAATTTAGGGGAAAAAAAGGTATAAATTTGTATTTATAAGCCAGTTCGGTATCTCAAAGGTCAAAGGGTTTTTGAGATAAAATTGCTGACATAATGTCACGCGAACGCCCATTCTGATTGAAATTAACACATCCGCGTTGTGCGACCACCTTTTGCATTCACACGCGCTAGATCACGCGGGTCATTCGGGATAAATTGTCATTGTGCACATATGCGCAATGGCTTATTGAAAAAGCGTCGTTAAAACTTGCCAGCCGTATTTGCTTGTACATGTTTTTTAGAAATTAATCCGATTGAAGGGAGAACTACTTTACTGAAGTATTTTTAAGCCAAAACAAATAAACATCCTGTTACATAAATTGACGAGGCCTTCCCAAAATTTATGAATGGTCGATACGTCAGGTGGGTGCGCAACCCAAATGCGCTGTCAACTTGCTTGATTTTGTACTGTTTTTTTTTTATATTTCCGATATTTTCTAATATCGGCATTTCTGATATTTCGATATTAAAAAAGTGATATCGGCAAAATATCGATGCTAAAGTGAAATCGACGATCAGTTAAATGTATCAACGCCTTTCAACGGAGCCTACATGTACATACATGGCCAGCACAGTGTGTAAGCAAAATAATATCAATTACAATTTGTTTTAAAGTAAACAATTTATTTTAAAAATGTGTTCCTCTTTACGCCATTGGTCGAATATCATTTATTTTGAAAGTTTACCTGTGATGTACATTGTACATTGTACACTGATAGGTCTGATCATCATAAAAATGGTAGATAGTGCCACTAGCATGTAAAATCTGAAGTGACGTCATGATGATTTCATCGGATGATTTTCTATGAATTTTTAGTTCTATCCCAAATCCTATACCAAAGTCTTTGTTTTTGTTTGTTTAAATTGTTGGTAACAAAAAACGTTTTGGAGTATCATCACTGATCATGAACATATAGATTGTAACTGGAACTTTCATCTGTAAACAACCTCAGATCTTTTTTGCAAAATTGGCATTGATACACTCAAATTGAATGCTAATTTTTGTCATTGGCTGAATTGGCTGATGTGTACTCTCAAAATTTTACACTGTCATTGATCAGATTGACTAGAATCTTGATCGACAGGCAAATACCACATTGCAAATGTTATGTTTTACAAGTGCCGTCGTGATAACGTCATCATGGGTCACGTGACGTCATCTCTAAGGTGTACACTTTAAGGGCCCTTATCTAGAGAACCGTGGGTCGGATTGTGTCCAAACTTGGTTTTTAGGTACATGTACGCCAGGCTGTGATATGTACAATGTAGATGAAAATAGATGTGATGTCATGATGACGTAAACAGACCATTATGTACACTGTACATATACATGTATGTATTGATTTCTTAGTTTTTGAACCTTTAAAGCCACTTCTCATCAACATGCAGACTTTGAAATTCTTTTTGTAATAGCTTTGTTAGGTCATTATAGATATTTCAAAATAAAATTTAATGTGTAAAAAAGGTTTGACGTAATAATGACGTCAAGGCGCGATTTATTGAAACATGTGTACATGGATATGTACATGTACATTGTACATGTATGTACATGTACATGTACATGTAGGTCCACCTATGCAAAATTTGAAGTGCCATCACCAAAAAAATGCGGAAAAGCCCTATACAATGTAGATGTTCTTGTAACAGACATAGGCCCCAGACCTCTATTTTTTTTTTTTTTTATTTTTTTTTTGGGGGGGGGGGGGTTGTCACTTTCAAAGGCGAAATTCTGCATTCCCCTCTCCCTAACTTTTGGACATGATTTATGGCATTATTCAATGCTGACATCATGGGAAAACAATTATTAAGAGGTATTTTTATAGTACATAATTAATCTTACTTGCAAGTCTTAAATAAAGTGAAAATTACATTATGGTTCAGGGTTTTGGGAGGGTAGAGGTCAAAGCAATGCACATTCTCCAGGTTACCATTTGCATTTACAAGTTACCCGGGTGCGCGCTGAAGTGGGTTGTAAGCAGAATAGCGGGGTTAATTTTGCAGTGTGAAACCGATTCCCCGGGTTAGCTTCTACCCGGGTAATGGACTACTACCCAGGTGATTAATTACCCGGGTAAGTTCAGAGTAGTGTAAAACCCCTATAATACATGTAGGGATACTTTATTTGTTTCAGGACAACCTGCATGTGGTTAATCATTCTGCTGAATGATGAGAGCTACGTATGGGGTGCATGTGCAGTACATTGCAATTTTGAAAGTTAACTTCAAAATGGGAATTTCTCTTCACACTTTTTCTCTTCCCAGGGAATTCATTTTCATTTCACAAAATGTGAAAAAAAATGCCCAAAGTGGGAAAACATTTTCACACCTTTTCACAAAAGTGTGAAAACATTTTCACATCTTTTTACAAAAGTGGGAAAACCTTTCCCCACCTTTTCACAAAAGTGGGAAAAACATTTTCACGCCTTCGGCGTGGACAGTAGTACATGTACGAAACTGTCATATGTGCTGCATGGATGAACAGTCTGTTCGCCGTGTTGTTGCAGTGAATTGTTTACACCAATGCGGCGGCATCGCGACTGTCTAGTACAATACTAGACTTGACGACAAGCCACTCATTTCTATCAGCGTTCGCGATATCAGCAGCTCAGCTTCGACATGTCTTGCAATTGGAATTGACGGATGCATGCATGCACATATTAGGACCAAGGATTTATAAACCGACTGTGCATTTTGAGTATAACCCCGGGAATGCGGTGGTACATGTATGTAGTAAACAACGATTAGTAGTATGTCAATTAATTAGTAACTTGATTTCAAGTCTAGGTTTGTCTTGCGAGGTAGTCCACCGCGCAGGTCAGGGCACAGGTTAATGGCTGCATTCGAGCGCAGCTCTACGTGCATGAGGGCTATACAAATGTACAAATGTACCATTGTAATCCTGGGGCGGGGCAAGTGAACGGCAAAGCTTGAGACATTGGGTAACTGTGTATTCTGCCCTCCGGGCGTGTGTTGCTCGAACGCAGCCATGGATACGAGGTCACTCCATGCACCGTGTGCTGGTACCCAGCGCTAGCGATGTTATGAATAAAACCAATGTTGGAAGCAAAGGGTGCCGGTACCAGCTAAATGAATTGTGTGTTGTGTACGCGTGTACGTTGATCGTCGCACATGTGTATTCCCCTCTGTCAGGCATCAGGCTGTGGGACATCATGCCAAAGTAGAATGCTGGCCGTCGAAAAAACTGAAAAACGAAACTGTCACCGGAGCTCCGTGTGCACTAGTCTTGGTTCAAGACGTTGTTACGAATAATACGCGATAACCGGCTGCCGCGAGAGTGCGTTATCACGACAAACTATTAATAGCTACTCGACCGTTGAGACAACTCGACCGTCTTTGCCTCAAATGGGAAGGCAAGTCTTCTGTTGAGACAAGTCGTCCGTTGAATTGAAGTCGACTCGGAGGTAGGGGAATCGCTGGGGTTTCGCGGCGGGGATTCGCGTTCAGCCTCAAAGCAAACATGAGCCTGAATTTTTGTCGAGTTTCACCAGTGGAGAAAACCCGAAGAAGATCTAGAGTGCATCTCAGTATCTTTGTGAACTGTGTGACAATCGAATCTCCGTTTTTCCCGGCCGTAAAGACTAGGGCCTCGTGAGCTTTATGTATTTGTTTTATTATTATCATGGCCTTTTTTATTTTATATCTAAATCAAATCACCCAACAAGCTCTCCTCAGCACCATTATAATATATCATATTCATCCCCGTTAAGATTTTCTGTTTATTATATTTCCATCATTCCGGAACTTTTTAGTTCATTCCCCTCGGCCCTACCAAACAATCTAAATAGCACGGACCTGTACCTTTATCTTCATACTAACACTCGGGTGGTAGTAGTCATAATGCGCGCTGCATTCATTGGGCTAAGCAGGTGCGTGCGCACAACACGGCTACTATGAAATTCCCAAGACGTTGATACTGGCGGTTCGTGGCTATTAATAGTTTGTCATAATAACCCCCTTTCACGGCAGCCGGTCCGTCTTGAACCAAGACTACATGTACGTGTGCGCCAATATCCCCAGGGAAAAAATGCATGTGTCAGACGAAATCCTTTTTTGCAAATACTGCTCGCACAGTTTGGAGTGTTGAAGAATAATTTGTTTTGAGTTGACAGTTACAAATAATGTGTGTTTTTTTTTGTTTAAATAATAATGTTTTTTTTACCAAACAATTTACCCCAAAAAAACACACGCAAAAAACGGATTTTCAAATTAAAAAAAAACGGAATCTAGCAAAAATAAAACGGAAAATTCGGGGGGGGGGGGGGGGGGGGGGGGGGATATCTACACATTTCGCTGGTACCCGTCGATAGTCTAGTCATGCTAGTGGGCGGGCTGAACGCAACCTTGCCGTGAAAATCACCAGAAAAATTAGAGCAAGCAGAACAAATATAACACAAAGGGGACACATAGCTGATTAAATAAATCCACCGATTGCCATATTTAACGTCGAGCAAGGAGAATAATTTTTACCCTCCCGTGGCTGAATTAAACGGAAGGATGGATTATTGTATCCTTTGGAATATTAATGCTCACCTGTTCTGACAAGCTACATGTATACGGGTCATTCCACCGGGTTGGGACACAGTGCTATATCACCATATCATTAAAACCATCATTACATTTAATTCAGTTATTTGATGTGGTATCCGTCTTTGGGTGTGAGATTATTTGAGAAAGTTTCAATCATGTAAGTTATATTTTAACAAAAATATGATAAAAAGTTTGTTATTTTGAATGTAAAATGGACGTAACATGGACACCGTGTCCAACATTTAAATTGTTGGTTTTTTCAACACTTGAATAAATAAATTTGGGAAATTCATTACGTACAATCATTAAATGCTCTGATGAGTTAGAAGCAACCTGCCATGTAGGAGCTGACATATTCTTATCTGATCACAGTGCACTCAGCATTGCCCTTCACATTTCGCCGTCACCCAAGCATGTCAAAACAAAGCGAATGAACTTTAACTTTCGTAAAGCGGATATGCACGACCTTCAGATGACCCTACAGTGCATCCCATGGTGTTTACTGGAGGCAACATCAGATTCTGATGAAGCAGCTTCGCTCTTCCACGATCTTGTAGGAGCCGCCATCATAGATGTTGTTCCAAGAGTTCGACCACGCCGCCCCACTCCTCCTTGGTTTGACGGAGATGTGATACAGGCCTTAAAAGCCAAGGAAAGGGCTTTTAGGAAAAAACGTGTTAATCCCACCCCCGAGAACATCCATGCTTTCAAGTCGGCATGGTCGTCTTTTAAGCAGCTGGCAAGGAAGAAGTATGGAGAATATTTGAAAACATTAGGCGAAGACTTAGGGAGGAACCCAAAACGATTTTGGAGCTTTGTGAAGACAAGATCTCGAGAGCACACACTGCCATCAATTCTTCAAAATGAGACGAACGGTAGACATGCAGACAATTCAGCTAGTAAAGCAGCACTTTTGATGGAACATTTCCAAAGCATTTACCTAACACCTTCCGAGGATGATGTCCAACCCAGCACTCAACCAGCGAATTTGGACTCCATGCCACCCATTTATATAGACAGCACCACCATAGAGCGTGAACTTATGGACATAGACACTTCCAAAGCTCAAGGCCCAGATAACCTACCCGGCTTTGTTTTGAAATCATGTGCTGCTGACTTGTGTAATCCTCTGTCTTATCTTTTTCGGAGATCTCTACACGAAGGACAGTTTCCATCATGCTGGAAACTTGCTAATGTTGTTGCCATACATAAATCTGGTAAAAAACATAATGTAGCAAATTACAGACCAGTATCTTTGTTACCACTTGTTTCAAAGGTGTTTGAGAGGGTCCTGTGTGCAGACCTTGTACAACATGTCCAGCCTGCTATCTCTGAAAATCAGCATGGATTTGTACCTGGGAGGGATTGTACCACCAATCTTACTACATTATTACAGGAAGCTTATTCTGCTGTTGATCAGAAAGGGCAGCTGGACATCATTTACACAGACTTCTCTAAAGCCTTTGATCGGGTTGATCATAATCTTTTACTTCACAAACTTTCTTCATATCATATACATCCCCATTTATTAAATCTGTTACGTAGTTATTTAACTGGAAGGAATCATCGAGTAGTTGTTGATGGCGAATGTTCCAACTGGTATCCAGTTCCTTCAGGTGTGCCTCAAGGTTCAGTGCTTGGTCCTGTCTTATTTACTTTGTTCATTAATGATTTGCCGTCATGTCTCACAAACCGATCTCTACTATTTGCAGATGATATGAAGGTTTTTCGTCGGGTTTTCAATGATTCTGATTGTGTCTATTTACAGGATGATTTAAATAAGCTACATTCTTGGTGTACAACCTGGAAATTGAATCTTAACTTAAACAAATGTTCTGTAATGAGTGTGACACTAAAGAAGAAGCCCTGCATGTTTAATTACATGATTTCTAATTGTGTTCTAAATCGTGTTTCCACCCAGAAAGATCTTGGTATTTTTATAGACAGCAGGCTGAATTTTGTCAACCACGTTAGTCAGATAGTGAAGAAAGTTAATCGTATGATTGGCTTAGTGTGGCAGAACTTCCGATGCTGTAAGAACGAACGTGTACTTCGTACTCTGTATTGCTCTTTGATCAGACCTCAACTGGAATATTGTACGGTAGTTTTAAACTCAATTTCTCAGTCGCAATCTGATCGACTTGAACGACTACAAAGACGTTACTTGTTGTTTATGTACAAGGTGCTTCATAGTAATCAAGGTGATGTTACCTATTTAGAATTGTGTAATTTATTTAATTTGCCAACTCTTGCTCAAAGGAGAACAGTTAACGACTGTTTATTCCTTTACAAACTTATCCAAAGCCGGTACAACTTAACCATTGCTAATCCGTTTGGCCTGCATGTTTCTGAACGTCGGACTAGATCAGCTGCCAAACACATAATGCATGTTCCCTGGAGCCGAGTTGAGGTAACCAAACAGGGTTTTGTTTGTAGGATTTCATCTACCTACAACCGGCTCCATGGAACATGCGATGTGTTTGGGGCACCCACATTGAACTGTTTCTGAAGGCAGATTTATAGATGTCTATACAATACTTAATTGTATCTCTTCAGTGCAGCTGCTTGTCTATGCTTATATCATGCTTAAATTAAGTTAATTTATTTACAATAAACTTTTATGTTTATTTTAATATTAATTTTAGTTTTTAACTTTAATTTTTAATTTTTAGTTTTTAGTTTTTATTAAAATATTTGTATTTATTTTATTTTATTTTTAATGTAATTTTTTATATGATACCTGTAAGTGGCGGGTCTCCGCTGTTGGATATCGAAATAAATAAATACAAAAATAAAATAAAATAAATAAAAGACACACTATGCAACAATGAAACACCTTTTTATGGCAGTCAGTGTCCAAATATCATGAATATAGCAGAAATAGCAACCAAGAACCCTGTATCCCAGTTTAGCTAAACCTCAACCTGTCACACCCAAGTATAAGATAAATGGATATTAAGATTTAATTAGATTAAATAGCATATAAACTTACCGACTGTGTGGGAACTCTTACATGTAGATCTTTGCTAAATTTATTTACTGCAACCCAACTGCATGATTTAACTACTCTCTTAAAACTACATAATTATTATAACTGATACGTAGCAACTGAGACACAGCACTGTACCTACTGGAAAGTTATACATGTAAGAGTTCCCACACAGTCGGTAAGTTTAAATGTTATTTAATCTAATTAAATCTTAATATCCATTTATCGTATACATAGGTGTGACAGGTTGAGGTTTAGCTAAACTGGGATACAGGGGTTCTTGGTTGTTAATATGAGTTTGGCGGCAATCGGGAGAGATACATAGAATTCTAGGACTGTTGTCGATTAATTGGTCTCATTAGTTTCTTTGGTTAGTTTAGTTTGTGACTTAAATAATTACAGAACAGTATACGTCCCTTTATTGTGTGTTACGCATGAAACTTAAAGTATGTCCATGTGTGTTTGATTATAGTGAACCGCTAGACAGCGCCAGACACCATTAGACGTTATATGCTAGATGCTACATACACACGTTATATCAAAACACGAGTCTGCTATCAGAAGAAGATAATAAAGATCAAACGTACAGCGAGTTCACGTTGCGGATTTCTATAATTCTTATGTACAGACGGTACAAACGGGTTTCGCCATTTCGACAGTAATCCGCCCGGGCGAAATACTAATCCGCCCGGGCGAAATAGTGAGCGGGAATGTTTTTTTCGTCATGTCCTAAATACGCTTCCGTACATTCCGCATCCGCATTGCCAGATACAATATCATGGCATTCTGTGTTTCCATGATACGCAACCAAGGCAATCCGGGTTCCCACGATAACCTATCACTTTATTCCACGTTTCCGTGATAGTCCATCATGGAATTCCACGATTCCGCGATAACTTATCATCATAAGTCATCATAACTTATCACGGAATTCCACGTTTCCAAGCTATTTTATCGCAGTAACGCAGTATCGGGGATGGTCATATACGCTTCCGTACCCTGGACTGCAAAGCCTGTGAAAATAAAACATAAAAAAATATTCCATGCCAACCACATGTGGCATCTGGAGAGTACATTTATCCAGCGGGCACTGGGTGATGAAGAGATCGAAATATTTCACAAATCCAGCCATGTGGTGCTCGACTACCAGCATTTCAAAGTCATCCTGAATGTTTCATTAAAAATCAGTCAAAATTGTTTCCACCTCCCCTGCTATACTTTTACACAGACATGATCAGATTACATGTGGTTTTGTACTATGGCAGGAGGGTCAAAAACAATCACCTTGACTGATTTTGACCCATACAACAACATGGCTCAGAATGTATGTTTGCATAGGAGGGTTAAAAATATAAAAAATCATCTGTCTTAAAAGGGGAACAAGGGAAATTCTCTGGTCACATCGAACATACCGATAAATAACGTACAGTGGCCTACTTTTATTTTCTCATCTGACCAAATCTTGTGGTTGAAAACTCTAGAAGTTTTAGCTAAAAATGTTTTCGGTTCGGGATCATTCTTTTAAAATGCTAATTCAATTAAAACTAGACATCTTGCGTCTCTTGCAAACAGACGCAGGGCTTTTCCGTTTTTCTGTTATATTAAGCACAAAACTCCATCACTTCTATGTCTTTTGTTACTTCAAACTTGACCTTTAAGCGTGACGCCATCCTGACTTCTTTCTTGGTCATGTAATTTCCATTATAGGATATATATGACAAACTTGTTTAAGACCTTAGGCTGTTATGTGGCGCAAGTCCCGGTTACAAATTACATACAAAATTTTAAAAACCTAACAATCAACATAAAATCGTAGGATAGCGTCGTCATGACGTCACATATTTGGAACGTGGTCTTGGCATGTGTCAAGATTGCAGTCAATCTGATCAATGACAGTTTAAAAACAATTGAAAAACAGAAAAATTCCTAGAAAATCAGCCGATCACGTCACTTCAGATTTTACCAATTTTCATAACGATCCGACTTACCCTTATGTGTTTTTTAAAAGGGCATTTTGATGACGTCGGGATGATGTTACACATTTTCACATCCATAACTTTGACCTAATGAATTGATTACAAAAAGGAATTTCGAATATATTATATTCTGTTGATGAGATATGGCTTAAAATTTCAAAACCTCAAAAAAATATATATAAATCACATGATGGTCATCATGACATCACCTCAATAACACATCACCTCAATGTGTGCTCTTGGCCTGTGTATAGATTGGAGTCAATCTGATCAATGACAATGTACAATTTTGAGAGTATGTACAATGAAATTAGAAACATTAAAAAAAATCATAGAAAAACAGCCGATGACGTCATCATAAGATTACTTCGGATTTCACATGCTAGCGACAACATCTACCAACCCACCAATTGTTATGATTATTGGATATATGTACCCTTATGTTTTCAAAAAGCACATTTTGATGACGTCATGATGACGTCATGATGACGTCACACTTTTTGACATTAATATGAAAGAATGTATGGGCTAACAAACCTATTACAAAACGAATTTCGAATATTCTGTTAATGAGATATATGACTAAGAAACTTTACTTAGGTTCCAAAGAGTACAATGAAATTTGAAACATTTAAAAATTCATAGAAAATCAACAGACGACGTCATCATGACGTCACCTCGGATTCTACATGCTAGTGGCACCATCTACCTACCCACTAACTTTTATGACGATCAGACCTACCCTTATATGTGTTTCAAAAAAGCCTATTTTTGATGACGTCATGATGACGTCACACTTTTTCACATTTATGTGAAAGAATATAGGAGCTAACAAAGCTATTACAAAAAGAATTTTGAATTTAGCATGTTCTGTTGGTGAGATATGGCTTGAAGAAACTTTGAAGTTCAAAAACTTAACAATTACTATAAAATCGTATGATGACGTCATCTTGACGTCACATCAATTTCCATCTGCAACACATGCTGGCCTATCTAGATACCACGTATCAACTTAATCGGACTTGTACTTCCATAGATATATGGCTTCGAAAAATGCCCCTTTAAGATGACGTCACGTGACATGTGATGACCATCATTAAAAGTCAAGTCAGGGTTCCCACAGAAATCTGAAAACCAAATTCCATGACCTTTCCATGACTTTCCAAGACTAAATTTCCATTACATTTAATATTATTTTGCAGAGAAAAGTTGTTTGGTATTATGGTACTGATAAACCCCTGATATGGGGCTAACCATTTGTTAGCTTTTGAAAATAAGTGTTAATTAATAATGCCCTCCTCCCATTACAGCCATCCGATCCACCCACTTTAATAAAAAAAGAAGAAGATAAGATGATATATTATAAGATGTACATAATGGCTGTGGCACTAACAGCTACCATCAGCAAAGAAGACAGAAAAGGATAGAAAGAAGAAAGATAGTAAATGGCTAAATCACATACAGCAGACACATGGAGCTAGCACGTTAGTAGAGAGATTCACGCGAACCGGCATTGGCGACGCTATTTGCAATGCCCAATTTTCTGTCAGTGCTGCGACTGGCTTTAATTTGTTTTTATTTAGTTTTGATCATTTAATTTTCCATAATAATTGGTGTTTGTTTATTGTTACTATTTTAAATGACTCATAACATTATTTTTATATTTATAAAAAATTGATCAGAAATAAATTAGGCTCAAATTTTCAATTATAAAATTAGCAATTTAGCAATAATGGTCACAACTTTTAACTGAAATTGTCCTCCAAAATGACCAAAAAATTAAATCAACAAAAATCCACAATAGGGTTAACCTAACATGACTACTATTGGCCCTCATTCTATTTCTAATTCTATTTACTCTTTTCAGTAATATAATATTTAAAGAATTGTTTGTCTTAAAATCTCTGTGGTATCAGTTACAGCATCATCACCATACTGCACATTTCTCATCCAAGTTGATAACAGGACCCCCCCCCACCCCCTGCACACAATCATGGTGGAATAAAACTATTTAATGCGGCTACCATTAAATATCAACATGTAGGTATGTACTGTCTGCTTTGTTTTCATTTAAAGTTTATTTTCTTATAGTCTAAACAGATTGCATACAAACCATTACCCTAATAATCTCCTAGGGTGTGTGAAAAATCATCTACTGAGAATTGAGGACTTTTATGGTTAAGATATCATTTACATGATTAGGTTTAATATTCAGCTACCATCTCTAATCTTGTTTTTAATTATATCATGTTTATGTGCCCACATTACATTGAGCTTACGTGTATTGAGTTAAACCTACATGGATGTGGTTCATTCCATGAAGTTGGGTACATAAAGTGTGACATTTTGCCAAAAAGGGCAATGTTTAAACCCTAAAATATATATTTTCTACCTTTATCAGTTTTCATTTTCTTGTTTATGCACACTTGCAATTAGTAGTTTCACAAGTCCAATAAAGGATTCTTTTGATTGTTTTTTCACACTCGAAGATATATTGTCAAAATGTGTGACATTCCTCCAAATTTGGTGTCCTGTTACACGTGAAACCAGTACCTTAAAAAGTTAAAATGTCATTATATTCTCTCTGCTTTTATTATTTTTGTCTAATTGTTACTAATTTTATAAACTTATAAGTAGGTCTTATTAGGGTATGAAACTTGCGACTCTTCTAAGAAAGCTGGTAGATATAGGCTGATGGGTCATTCCGTAAATGAAAAAAATATGGTGTTCGTGTTACATGTGAAACAAAAACACATTTTCTGACATATTTCCATTGATTTGCCTTGAACATGCCTGCATTTTATGAACTAGTTAAGGATATACATCTCTAATGAAAAGATATGAAAATCAGACCTCTTCAGTAAATATGACGCATAAAATATGAATGTTTGTGGATTTTACATGTAACATAGACACTGGTGTCAATGTTACATGTGAAACCCATCGCTTATTTGTACCATATCACTGTAAATTTCAATTGCAAAAGTCTGACTTCCATTTGTTCAATATTGCTGTCTGTAAGTACACAAAAGGTGGTTTATTAAAGAAAGTGTTGAATAAAGTTCTTAAGATATAGCAAAAGTTAGGTACTGCAGCTCAATTCTGTTTGATCCACTGTCATCTTCACTGACAAATGTACATGCTGTCATCAAATCTGAAATAAGGAACAATAAAAATTGTCCCCTGTGTATTTCTATATTTTATTCATGTGTTGTGTTTTGGGTTTTTTATCTGGGGTTCAGGGTGAGCTGGTTGGGTTTATAATTTGTACAGATACATGCATGCCCCCAGGCCCAACTTGCAGACTAGGCTGTGTATAATAATAATAATTAACTTCTCTGAGACAAGTAGGGGCATATCTCAACAAAAATCCATAGTAGGGTTAACCTAACATGACTACTATTGGCCCTCATTTTATTTCTATATTTTTTTACTCTTTTCAGTAATATAATATTTAAAAGAATTGTTCTCTGTGGTATTATAAGTTACAGTATCATCACCATACTGCACATTTCTCATCCAAGTTGATAACAGGCCCCCCCCCCCCCCCCCCCCTGCACACAATCATGGTGGAATAAAACTATTTAATGCGGCCATCATTAAATATCAACATGTAGGTATGTACAGTCTGCTTTGTTTTCTTTTAAAGTATATTTTCTTATAGTCTAAACAGATTGCATACAAACCATTACCCTAATAATCTCCTAGGGTGTGTGAAAAATCATCTACTGAGAATTGAGGACTTTTATGGTTAAGATATCATTTACATGATTAGGTTTAATATTCAGCTACCATCTCTTATCTTGTTTTCAATTATATTATTTTCATGTGCCCACATTACATTGAGCTTACATGTACGTGTATTGAGTTAAACCTACATGTATGTGGTTCATTCCATGGAGTTGGGTACATAAAGTGTGACATTTTGCCAAAAAGGGCAATATTTAAACCCTAAAATATATATTTTCTACCTTTATCAGTTTTCCCTGATCTGGATACGTTGTTCATGCACATTTGCAATTAGTAGTTTCACAAGTCCAATAAAGGATTCGTTGGATTGTTTTTTCACACTCAATGAAGATATATTGTCAAAATGTGTGTGTGACATTCCTCCAAATGTTGTATCCTGTTACACGTGAAACCAGTACCTTAAAATGTCACTATATTCTCTCTGCTTTTATTAATTAATGTTTCTAATTGTTACTAATTTTATAAACTTATAAGTAGGTCTTATTAGGGTATGAAACGTGCGACTCTTCTAAGAAAGCTGGTAGATATAGGCTTATGGGTCATTCCGTAAATGAAAAAAATATGGTGTCCGTGTTACATGTGAAACAAAAATACATTTTCTGACATATTTCAATTGATTTGCCTTGAACATGTCTACATTTTACAAACTTGTTAAGGATATATATCTCTAATGAAAAGATATGAAAATCAGACCTCTTCAGTAAATATGAGGCATAAAATATGAATTTTTGTGGATTTTACATGTAACATAGACACTGGTGTCAATGTTACATGTGAAACCCATCGCTTATTTGTACCATATCACTGTAAATTTCAATTGCAAAAGTCTGACTTCCATTTGTTCAATATTGCTGTCTGTAAGTACACAGAAGGTGGTTTATTAAAGAAAGTGTTGAATAAAGTTCTTAAGATATGGCAAAAGTTAGGTACTGCAGCTCAATTCTGTTTGATCCACTGCCATCTTCACTGACAAATGTACATGCTGTCATCAAATCTGAAATAGGGAACAATAAAAATTATCCCCCTGTGTATTTCTATATTTTATTCATGTGTTGTGTTTTGGGGTTTTTATAAGGGGTTCAGGGTGAGCTGGTGGGGTTTATAATTTGTACAGATACATGCAGGCCCCAGGCCCAACTTACAGACTGGGCTGTGTATAATAATTAAGCATTGCCAAAATATTGCAGTGTTATATGTGACAATGTTTGTATTTTAGACATCAAACTCTTCAGTTTATTCAGTTGGTGGGGGTTTGAAAGTAAAATCTCTCTTCATAATCATGTCATATATGGCACAACCTTTAGTTGGAGGCTTTTGTTGGGGAATTTTCACTGCTAAATAGAGGACAACAGTTTGTGTTCACTATACATAGCCTTAATTATTCTTGGCAGTGTCTGGTCACAAATTAATGTACATGTACTACAGTGTTTACATACATGTACATGTAAATTTCTGTCTCATTTTCCACAAATATTTAGGAAATAGATCTTGAAATAAGTTGTGCCACATACTTAGACAAACAGGGTTGGTTATTTTCCAAGATTTCGCTGTTTCTGACCCATGCTGGTAGGGGTATTAAAGTAAAATCTCTCCTCGGAATTGTGTACTGTAATTACATTTTGTTGGGGAATTTTCACTACAGTGTTCACATACATGTACAGTAAATTTGTGTCTCATTTTCCACAAATATTTAGGAGATAAATCTTAAAGTAACAGGTTGTGGCACATATTTAGACAAGCAGGGTTGGTTAATTTCCAAGATTTCGCTGTTTCTGACTAGCTGGTTGGGTTTATAATTTGTACAGATGTACTACATGTAGGCCCGACTTGCAGACTGGGCTGTAACTTTTCTGAGACAAGACTAGTATAGGGGCATAACTCACTCCCCAACAACAACTTTTTCGTTGAAAATGTCTGTCCAACATGTCAAAGCATTTATCTGCAATCCATTCATGTTCAGAATTGTGTAATCACATAAGTTTGAGGCTTTTGTTGGAGAATTTGCACTGCTAAATAGAGGAAAAACATGTTAATTTGTTTTGACTTTAGGCCTACATGTATTCTTGGCAGTGTATGGTCACAAATTTCTTTTAGTAATGTACATGTAGAGTGTTCATATATATATTTTGTACTATGTAAATTTATATCTCATATTCCACAAATATTTAGGAGATAAATCTTTAAAAATAACACGTAGTGCCACATATTTAGACAAGCAGGGTTGGTTATTTTCCAAGATTTCGCTGCTTCTGAACCATGCTGGTGCGGAATATTAAAGTAAAATTTCGCAATTTTCGACATGCTTACCTGAATATCTGGACCACCAAATTGAAACATGTTGCTGTCCTACTGAACTTCCTCCATGATTGGACCCTCTATCGCCTTTTTTAAACGTTTGGACATGATCTGCCGATAGTAGGGTCCATGGTCGTCTGCAGTGATCGTGTGGTTTTTCTGAAAATGTATCTGAGGTCTCAAACAAAAGCATCCAGTTTCACCCTTACAACGGCCTCCAAAATACTAGATACGTCACATACAAGTAGAGTTCGAGGATTAAGGTGCAGACACTAAGGTTCAAATACGAGCCGGACGAAAAGTCGAATTTCACGTCTAACTCTAAGAGGCACCCGTTGAGCCCCGAGGCGCGCGCAGTGCCGCTGGCCGATATACATGTATCCATGTCATGTTTAAGAATCCACTACCATAATATATGCACAGCTCGTTTGTGCATGCTCCGGGTTGCACAAACAATGTTTTTTCGGGTTTAACTTGATCGTATTCTCATTTTGAGGGGATCAGTCGCTGCATGAATGACTACTCTGCATTTTGGGTGAGTGTTTGGTTGATATATTCAGGGAAACGGAAGATGTCGGCGCTCCAAACAAAAACCGCTGTGAACCCAATGTAAGTCCTTCCAGCTCTAAACGGCGAATCTCGCATGTACATGTACGGATAGATTTTGTTGTTGTTGCAGACTATACGTGTGTGGAAATTTGGCATCTGCAGCGTATGTACGTACTTTGTTAGGCTTGATTCTGCATGATTAGGAAGTTAGCGAAACGTTACGCACGGTTTCGGATACCACCGTCCACAGCTACCTGTGATTAGCGACTTGAAAAAAGACTAGAAATCAACCCTTTTTATAAACAGCATGCACATTTAAGCCATGGTTATCCGCCCTTCCCAGAATTCCTTTGTGTTATATTGAATTTGCTCTAAATTTTCAAATGACTGTTATTTCTGACTTGAGTGAGCCACGATCATGACATTTTGGAACTAGGTAGAGAAAAATTCAATGTATACATTTTTATAATCGGACCGAGCCTGACATGCGTTTAAAAAAAAACTAATTTTTGATGACGTCATCTTGACGTCACACAATTTTTCCCTTTTAAGACATATCTTTGAGACATACCAAAGCTATAACAAAAAGAATTTTGAAAATATCTTGTTTTGTTCGCTAGATATATTAAAAAGAATGTTACGATTTTTAAAATTCAAAAATTCATAAAAAATCACTTGATGACGTCATCATGACGTCACTCTACGACATACAATTTCAGCTTAGGGTCTATTTTTGATGTAAGTTTGGTTAGGTTCTGAGGTTTTTTAAGACCTAAAGTGCCGCCGACAAAATTTGTGTACAAAGTCTATGGGATTTTGGTCAGAACTAAAAGAAGAAGAAGAAGAAGAAGAAGAAGAAGAAGAAAAAAATTAAAAATCAGAACAAAAACAAAGCCTTTTCCGAAGGATTTCGGAAAAGCCAACAATTAAATGTGATTCAACAACTCGCAGAAAAAAATATAAATAGGGGAGAAAACAATTTTTTTCGGTTTAAAGTCTAAGTTTATAATCAGGCATGAGAATGGGTGTTGATAAAAAAACAGGAAAATATTTTGTAACTAAATATAATGTAGTGAGCAAAGCGAAGGGAGCGTCCAACGGCCTTAGTAATCATACAGTTATATTATATTCGTGTTCTATTCAGGTTGAAATTTTAGCGTAAACTGCGAGCGCGAAGCCATAACGGCGTGGGTTCCGGCAAGATGCTCTGTGGTGCATTCTGAGGCATTTCTGAAGGCGTAAACTTGAACAATTTATGAGAAAATTCTTACCTTTTTTTCGGCATTTCTTTAAAAAAGCAATCAAAACTAGAGTTTGAATACAAACACACGGTGTTGGGCTTTGTCTGTTTTTTTAATTTACGGATAAGGAAAGTACAGTATTAAGAGGTACATTTGTTGAAAGAAATGATTAGGAAAAACATAAAACATGAAAACACCAATGTAATATTTCTAAAGCAAATTATGTACTCTTGAGCAGAAGGCCTTGCTTCCTGCTGTCGTGGGGTGACGTCTGGTAGAATGTTTGACACTGAAATACATTAGAGAAAAGATGCATATGTGGTTTATTTTGATTTGAACAATCGAAAGAAGCACAGAATGAATGTGCACTGAACTATACCCAATAAAACGGATTGGTTTTTGATTATTTTGTTTTGAGTCGGATGACGGATTGAGCTCATGTTAGAGGGCGCTGGTGTATTTTATGACGTCACTGGTAACATTTTTTGAAAAGCAGTCTTGCCGGAGACTATACGCAAGTTCACATCTTTTACCAATTTCAAATTATAAGGCACTTCCTGTTTGGACCGGAAGGAAGGGTCACGTGATTTTGCACTCAATATAAAAAAATGAAGACCTAGTATTACTCTATCAATTCCCGTAAAAAGTAAGATAAGGTCTCTAACGGTTGATTTTATACCGAGTTTTAAAGATTAAAAAAATTAATGTTTTATTGCTTGTAATCTGATACCCAATGACGTCATCATGACGTCATTACAAGAAAGCTGGAGACCTATGTTTACTGTGCCATTTGAAAAAAATCAAGATTATATCTCTCACGCTAGATTTTTCAGCAATTGTTTAAGGAAATTCTTTTTTTTTCATTGTCACTTCCGGTCTGATGACGTCATCAATCTGAGCCCTTGCACACGTGTTGCCCGCACGAAGGTCATCATATATATCAATTATAAAGTGATTACCGCAAACTTCGCCAAACACATCGACTGAAAGTTCTTTCACTTTCAAATAAAAAGGAACTTCCGGTTTGATTTTGCACGTAATATAAAAAATGAAGACCCTGGATTATCTTATCACTTCCCGTAAAATGAAAATCAGATCTCTCTCGGTTGATTTGATATTGATTTTCAAAGATTAAATCTAGAAATCTTTGATACTTGATGACGTCATCGTGACGTCATTATCAGAACGCGCGAGAGCTATGTCAACTGTGCTATCTGAAGCAAAAATCTGAATTATATCTGTCGCGGTTGATTTTTCAGCGATTTTTTAAGGTTTAAAGGTCTTTTCATTGCAACTTCCGGTCTGATGACGTCATCAATCTGAGCCCTCGCACACGTCTTGCCTGCATGAAGGTCATCATATATATCAATTATAAAGTGATTACCGCAAACTTCGCCACACACATCGACTGAAAGTTCATTTTGAACATTTTTCAACCTGCCGCTAGAGGGCGCTCGAATGTTTTATGACGTCACCGGTATTTTTTTTGTGAAGTATAACCTAGCCAGAGACTAACATCGTTGAAAGCAAGTTCAAATCTATTTCCACTTTTACATTATAAGGCACTTCCGGTTTGGACCGGAAGGAAGGGTCATGTGATTTTGCACGTAATATCAAAAATGAAGACCCTGGATTATTTCATCAATTCCCGTAAAAAGCAAAATCAGATCTCTCTCGGTTTATTTTATATTGATTTTCAAACATTAAATCAAGAAATCTTTGATTGCTTGTAATCTGATACTTGATGACGTCATCGTGACGTCATTATCACAAAGCTCGAGAGCTATGTCAACTGTGCCATCTGAAGCAAAAATCTGAAATATATCTGTCACGGTTGATTTTTCAGCGATTTTTTAAGGTTTAAAGGTCTTTTCATTGCAACTTCCGGTCTGATGACGTCATCAATCTGAGCCCTTCCACACGTGTTGCCTGCATGAAGGTCATCATATATATCAATTATAAAGTGATTACCGCAAACTTTGGCAGACACATCGACTGAAAGTCAATTTTAAACATTTTTCAACCTGCCGCTAGAGGGCGCTCGAATATTTTATGACGTCACCGCACACATTTTTGAAAAGTTCAGCCTGGCCAAAGACTAACATCGTTGAAAGCAAGTTCAAATCTGTTTCCACTTTTAAATTATAAGGCACTTCCGGTTTGGACCGGAAGGAAGGGTCATGTGATTTTGCACGTAATATCAAAAATGAAGACCCTGGATTATTTCATCAATTCCCGTAAAAAGCAAAATCAGATCTCTCTCGGTTGATTTTATATTGATTTTCAAACATTAAATCAAGAAATCTTTGATTGCTTGCAATCTGATACTTGATGACGTCATCGTGACGTCATTATCACAAAGCTCGAGAGCTATGTCAACTGTGCCATCTGAAGCAAAAATCTGAAATATATCTGTCACGGTTGATTTTTCAGCGATTTTTTAAGGTTTAAAGGTCTTTTCATTGCAACTTCCGGTCTGATGACGTCATCAATCTGAGCCCTTCCACACGTGTTGCCTGCATGAAGGTCATCATATATATCAATTATAAAGTGATTACCGCAAACTTTGGCAGACACATCGACTGAAAGTCAATTTTAAACATTTTTCAACCTGCCGCTAGAGGGCGCTCGAATATTTTATGACGTCACCGCACACATTTTTGAAAAGTTCAGCCTGGCCAAAGACTAACATCGTTGAAAGCAAGTTCAAATCTGTTTCCACTTTTAAATTATAAGGCACTTCCGGTTTGGACCGGAAGGAAGGGTCATGTGATTTTGCACGTAATATCAAAAATGAAGACCCTGGATTATTTCATCAATTCCCGTAAAAAGCAAAATCAGATCTCTCTCGGTTGATTTTATATTGATTTTCAAACATTAAATCAAGAAATCTTTGATTGCTTGTAATCTGATACTTGATGACGTCATCGTGACGTCATTATCACAAAGCTCGAGAGCTATGTCAACTGTGCCATCTGAAGCAAAAATCTGAAATATATCTGTCACGGTTGATTTTTCAGCGATTTTTTAAGGTTTAAAGGTCTTTTCATTGCAACTTCCGGTCTGATGACGTCATCAATCTGAGCCCTTCCACACGTGTTGCCTGCATGAAGGTCATCATATATATCAATTATAAAGTGATTACCGCAAACTTTGGCAGACACATCGACTGAAAGTCAATTTTAAACATTTTTCAACCTGCCGCTAGAGGGCGCTCGAATATTTTATGACGTCACCGCACACATTTTTGAAAAGTTCAGCCTGGCCAAAGACTAACATCGTTGAAAGCAAGTTCAAATCTGTTTCCACTTTTAAATTATAAGGCACTTCCGGTTTGGACCGGAAGGAAGGGTCATGTGATTTTGCACGTAATATCAAAAATGAAGACCCTGCATTATTCCATCAATTCCCGTAAAAAGCAAAATCAGAGCTCTCTCGGTTGATTTTATATTGATTTTCAAACATCAAATCAAGAAATCTTTGATTGCTTGTAATATGATACTTGATGACGTCATCGTGACGTCATTATCACAAAGCTCGAGAACTATATCAACTGTGCTATCTGAAGCAAAAATCTGAAATATATCTGTCACGGTTGATTTTTCAGCGACTTTTTAAGGTTTAAAGGTCTTTTCATTGCAACTTCCGGTCTGATGACGTCATCAATCTGAGCCCTCGCACACGTGTTGGCTGCATGAAGGTCATCATATATATCAATTATAAAGTGATTACCGCAAACTTCGCCACACACATCGACTGAAAGTTCATTTTGAACATTTTTCAACCTGCCGCTAGAGGGCGCTCGAATGTTTTATGACGTCACGGCTCACATTTTGAAAAGTTCAGTCTGGCCAAGGACTAACATCGCTGAAAGCAAGTTCAAATCTTTTTCCACTTTCAAATTATAAGGCACTTCCGGTTTCGACCGGAAGGAAGGGTCACGTGATTTTGCACGCACGATCAAAATTGAAGATCTAATATTATCCTATCAATTGCCGTAAAAATCAAGTTCCGGTCTTTCACGGTTGATTTTATATCGATTTTCAAACATTAAAAATAGAAATGGTTAATTGCTTGTAATTTGATACCTGATGACGTCATCATGACGTCATCACATTTTCCGGAATCTTCAATGTGATGTACATATATGTACCAAATATGAACTTGATATGAGTTTGCATGTAGCCAAACAACTCCGGAGAAGAAAGTTATGTGAAGAAGAAAAAGAGGAAGAATAATAAGAATAATTCTAACAATAACAATAGGTTTTGGGCTGAAGCCCAACACCTAATTACTAGTCCATTGGCAATACTGAACAACACAAATTGTAAAATCTTGAATTACTTTCTCAGATGTTTTTCTATATTGTGTAATGTGTCGGCAAGGGGCACCAAGCCTGAGGCCACCTCAAATACCTTTATTAAAAGGAAATGTTATTCCCTTTAATAATTCCCTATATATCTGATTCCCTTAATAAAATATGAAAATAAATCACTTTTAAAATAAATTGTCAGACCTTAACCCCTTGCCAGGGGTCGACACAAATTATACGTGCAGATTGAAAATTGCCACCTGGCCTGTTGACGTCTATACAGGACAATTTCTGCATTTTCAATCCATTATTGGGGTATTGTGTACATTATGCTTGGCTGCACAAGCCTTTTGTTTCTGTTTCACTTGGCTGCATAACCTGGCCTGGTGCCCTGGCGCCTCCCGGGTTCAAGGGGTTAAATCATTTTAAATAAACAAATGGGTCAACTCATCTCATTATGTTTTACATTACAAAAACGTTAGGTATATGAGAATGAAAGTATTAAAACAGCATGCATGATTGATAGCCTCTTAATCAGCAAAAGCAATAAACTAAACCAAAAAAAGTGATACTGACGTTTTGCGATCACCATAATTATCTTAAACTGCAGGCACAGAGTCACTGTGCCGCGGTGGGATAAAGCCCCATACTATGCACGGTGCATTACCGTAACATGTTGGCCACATTTGGAATTATCCACACCTCCGTTTATCGCACACGGCACACTCAACCGCTGGTCCACTTCTTGTCGCAATTTGTCGAAAGTTTTGATTGAAATAAATGACTCTCCTTGTTGATCTAACTGTTTGTTATCGGCGGGATTTTGTGGACAAATCTTCAAGTTGCCGATTTCAGTTTGTGAATCTTGTCGAGTATACAGGAATTCGCAGACGCCATTTTTACAGTGGTGCCGCGCTCGCGTGCAGGCTGCCCGCGTTCTTTAATTTGAGTCGCGTGCGCATTTTGGCAAGTTGTAAACACCCTGTTGGTCGAAGCTGCGTCGAGCGCGTGCGTCTAACACGCATGCGAGCGCCTCGCCACCGCAGTAAATGCTTCTAATTTTGATCGCCGGATTCGTCTATACATGTAACTACAACTTGAAGGTTCCAAAATCATTTTTACTACAATTGCATGTAGGCATGCGTGTCTAGCTAATAAACTTGGTGCATGGACAACACACAAAATATAACGATGGTGGGACCCGACTATACATTTTGGTGTTGCATGATTTCAAGTCCCCCAAACAATGGACTCGCTCTGCCCAATACATGTATTGCAATACGCATGCTCAGGAGGGTTTTTCCGGCTGGCATGCACGATGCATGCCGCACTAAGCTTCAAGCCCATATTTATCGCATGCATGTAGATGTGTAGCTGGCTCTGCGGACGAGTCATCATGCCGCGTGACCGCGCCGCGTCGCGTGTCGTACCGTGTGCGGTCCGTTCAAGATTTCTGGTCTATAAAAACGATGTCTCAACTCAGAAATTTCACTCGGAATAAAGGTGGATTTTCAGCTACAGAGTGGAAATCCAACATTACCCCCTTTACAACTCACCCCCCAAATTTTATTTCAAATTTACATTGAACTCTTAAGACCACAAATTTGGAGGAAAAAAAAACGGAATTCCATTTAAAACGGAAGATTCTCATGCCTGTATAATAATGGACAAGCTGTCAGTAAATCTGCGATAAGATGCAAAATCTATTTAAACGTTCTAAATATCTAAAGTATACAATTAGCGTACTCCGCACTTCATTGTAATATTTAGTTTCATTCACATGCAAATTAGCCAGCCCAGCTCTGGCCATTTGAAGCACGATATGTGGGCAAGGGAAACCCCCCCCCCCCCCCCCCCCTTGTGTTGGTCATTGTGTTCCCGGAATTTAAGGAATTCTTTTAAGAATTCTAGGGGGATACATGTATGTTAGGTAACATTAGTCTGGAGTGTATAGGCCGGTGGCGGTAACAAAGAAAAGGCTTTGATCCAGATATCCGCAGACTAAGCTTAGACTACGCCGTTTCTCAATATTGATGGCTGGCCTAAGAACGGCCTCAAACAATGACTGGCGACAAACACGTCCGGCGATTATGTAGTTATGAACAAACTTTTGCGACATTTCAATCATGCTGAAATTTGTTGACGATTTTATCGTCATATCGGCGATATTGCGTGGTAAAAAAATCAAATATCGTCAGCCCTAACTCATAGTGAACGCTATTGTTATGGTAATTGAATACTCTGGCATCATCGAAGACGCATCAAATATGCTGCTGGTAGTACATGTATGAGTACATCAATGTATGGAATGGTTGTGATCGATAGACAGCTTGAAAGCACCTCATCAGTATGGACGCATGCGCTGCATGTCCAGATTGCACAATGGCAATGTGGTGGCAATGTGTTAAAGCGCTCTCTGTCGACAACAAACAATGTCAAACTTTGGAGTGGTGAAACCTATATGGTCTTGGTAAAGCAATATTTTTGTAAAATTTCACCATTTCGAGTGACATTTTATGAAATTGAACCTAAAGCACCGATCCCACTTTCGCGAATTTGACGACGAATCAGCGCGACATGAAATTTGTTGTGATTCGTTGCGGGGTGGCCTCCAGAGCGCATTTTATACGAAACGGATACGAAACGGTTACAACTCTCACGAACCAATATGAACTTAACGTCACGTGGTGACGCGCGCGTTGAGAACCAGTACTTGTATTTTCTCATTTGGCATCATGTTCACCTACTCTGATGTACTGGAAACGGCTGCTGTTGAAGAGGAAAACCTCCTCCTGGCGGCTGCGGTTCTCGTTCTTCAAGGAATCCGGCGACGACAATACGAAAGTGAAGACAAAACGCCGTGAACCGCTGATTCATCACGTGTTTCCCACGTGTTCTTGTTGGCGTCGTAACGTGTTTCGAACCACGTCGGCAAGTTCGTAACTGCGTCATAAGTGCTTCGTCAAAGTCGCAAACACTTCATAACTGAGTCGCGATGTCGTAATGGTTTCGTGAATGAATTTGTCGTCATTCTCATCAATTCGTAACCAAATTCGTAAACGGTTCGCGCCAAAACACAGGTGTTTCGTGTTGACGCTACTTTTTCGGCTTGGTTCGTAACCATTTCGTAATTACTTCGTAACGTGTCGTAACTGCTTCACAACTACTTCGTGAACTGTCGTGACACTTCGTTGAGGGAAAAAATTGCCGAACCAGCCCGGTATGGTTACGAAAGATTACGATGCATTTGCGAAGCAATTACGACAAGTTACGACACCGTTGCAACATATTGCGAAGGCTTACGAAATCATAACGCTTCGTAAAAGTTTTGAATATTTCAAAATTGGCACCACGACTTACGCGACAATACGAGGTGTTTACGAAGTCTTGCAAATAATTACGACACTCAACAAATTCAATTACGAAGTACTTACAGCACGTTTGCAATTCATTACGAAATGACACGAATCGACTTTGCATTAATTCATCATCAAATTTGCGTAAGTGGGATCGGGGCTTATTGGTTAAGGCCCCTACCATGCCTACATCATGACCATGTCAAGATATATCACTGCATATGGAATGTTGGGGCAGAACATTTCGTGACAAGAGAGTTAGGGCTCCTTAAAAAAAAAAAGAAAAAAAAAAGGCGATTGTGTAGTGTAGGGCCCCTCTTTAGTTTTGATTAAAATAGAGGGTATTTTTTTCTCTTTCCAAAATGACTTTTTTAACCTAAAGCAGACTTCTCTTAATTCTTTTGACTTTTTTTTTAAAATTGTGAACAGTTTATTGCAGTAGAAAATGCAATTTTCTTATGCGCTTTACGGCAGTTGCCATGCGAATCAATGCGGTTTTGCGTGTTTACTGTGCGTCGCGGTGATCGCCATCTTTTATTTTCGAGTTGCGTTTTGTCATCTTCATCGTCGCTTTACCCCAAAATTTCCCTCAAAAACTAGCTTGAAAATTCCAGCTCTAGGCTCATCATGACATGGGAGATTCGCCGTTTCTGGAAACACTCGTATTGGGTTTTCAGCGGCGCCGGTGTGTTTTTTTATTTGCCGATATGATCCGATATCTTCCGTTTCCCTGAATATATCAACCAAACACTCACCTTACCAGCAGAGTAGTCATTCATGCAGCTTGTGATCCCTCAAAATAAGAATATGCTCCAAGTTAAACCCGAAAAAAAAAAATTCGTGCAACTTCGGTAAATTTTGAATACATTTTCAAAGTGAACAAAGAAACTGGCAGGGGAAAGAGTTCCATATCCGGCCATCACTTATTTTCCCTTAATATGACTTAAAAACTACCAAAAAGTATAAATCTGATGAAGAAACTTGAATTTAGGAGGGAAAACAATTTCAACTTATTCTTTGAAAATACTTTGACTTTTTCTGTCATGGCCCATAGACTTTGTGCACGAGGTCTAAGTGATGGCCGGATGGAACTCTTTCCCTGGCAGGAGCGGGATTTACCTAGTCAGTTTCCCTTGTGGATTGTTTGACGAATTATAAGTTAAAAAGTCGTATCACTCATTGAGTGACCCCCAGGTTGTATCGTAAAATTGGTTGTGATCCCTGGCTATACGGCATTCTGGGTTTATGACTTCTGACTAGCGCCCACCCGAACAAAGATACTGACAACTTGGGAGACCGCCAACATAGGGCAAGATAGCTCAGTTGGTAGATCGCCGGTACGGTAACCCGGAGGTCGCAGGTTCGAATCCCGCTCCTGCCAGTTTCTTGGTTCACTTTGAAAATGTATTCAACATTTACCTAGTCACTTCAGTTTCCCTTGTGGATTGTTTGACGACCTATTTTATTTAATTACTTTTAAAACTTCAGGTGTCACATAGAGTACACTTTCGCCTGACACATCATGATCATTGTGTACGCGTACGTTCAGTGCACTGCATGTACTACTGTATGTCATGTGTTTCCTACGTACCTCCATGGTACAATGCACATGTAATCTCACGAGAGCCAGGCGGCAATATTTTGGCCAAAATAACATTCTGCTCAGATGCAATCCAGCTCTCCTCAAGTCATACTAGTACTACGACAAAAAAACAGAAACCTCAATTACCTGTTTAAATCCAGATCAGCTACGACATGCAATCAGTGTATACTGGGGCTGAAGAATCACCAGGTATTTCCAAGAAAAACCGCAACTATCATGACTATAACTGTGTATTATATTAACCAATGTTAATTAAACCACATCACACACAGCGCGCGCCGGCGCACACAAGTCATTCACAAATCCATCTCGTGACGAACACGCTCTAATTCATAACCCTTCGCGAATAGAAGAAATAATCCCACCCAAATTGTCGGCCCAGCACCTACGGAAAGGTTGGACGAGAAAAATTACACATTAAATTTAACTAAGAAAAAGGAAAACAGATTTTTGCAGAAATAGTTTTTTTTTTCTCTCCATTTCTCCCCCCCCCCCCCCCAATTTTTCAAACAGTCGTGTTTGAGGATTAATATTTAGACAGGCTAGTCGGCCTTTCGCTTCCGGAAGTAATGACGTCAATTTGTTTACAAGTAGTGATTTGCATAATATTAAAGTAGGTCAACGAGAGAGGGCGATATTGCTAGGTTTCAACTTTTTTTTAGGGTGCGATCGGCCGCCGGCCGGGTGAAGGCAGACGGGTTAGACACGAGAGCTGGGGGTGCGTTCCACTCACGCGAACTTTGCCAACGTTCGCCAACGTTCGCCAAATTTGTGTGCACATCCTATGAAAACCTGTTCGCGTATTGGCCAACGTTGGCAACGTTCGCGTGAGTGTCACGCACCCCTGGGCTAATAATAGAACGCTCAAACGCCCTCTTCTGTTGATGTCACCTAACACTTGGCTGAGTTCGGGCGAGCTGTTCTTGTTTGCTCAAGAACAACTTGTGTCTTCGTTCGTGTTCCGGCTGCTCGAACGCCAAAGAACGTCTGATAGCCAAGAACGCCATCTATCGCTGGTAACCACGCAAAATGTAATGGCTGCGCCCATGCACGATATTTAAAGGGACACATTGCCTTCAAATGTCATGAAATTTTGCTGTTTAGAAATGTTCCTTACCTTTGATAAGAGTTGTTCATGCAAAAACACACGTATAATGTGTTGTAATTAGTGAGTAGTGATTACAAAACAATAAATTGGCCGCTTACCCCTGACATCTGACCCGCAAAACATAGACTTATTTCCAGTACTAAATACCACCGTCTAAATAATGCGCAAAATACGCTGTAAGAGTCTTTAGGCTGGCGCCGCAGCCAGTGGCCTTGTTAACCTATCAGATGATCGCCAGGTACAATTCTCTACCTCGCGACACATCGCCAGTGCTGCGCGCCGTGCCACAGTACATCAAAATGGATCAGCAGAACGTACTTCAACCAGATGCGACTGGAAATACGACTGGTGAACACAGTCCGCCATTTTGTGGAGTCAAAAATTTGGTTCTACAAAATGGCGGACCGTTATTTGTCACGAAATTAAACAAAAACCACGCAATTTGAAGGAATAATTATGTGAATCTTTATATTCTACTTTAAAAAGAGCTTCCCAACCATATCCATTTCAGTTTTATAGCCCAAATCGCAAAATCCAAAGCAATGTGTCCCTGCATTCATTTCAAAAACCTGAATTTCAGATGCAAGATAATTTAACGGAGGCACAATATTTAGACTCTCTGCATACAACTGCATTTTCCCCTTGTTTGTTCAGAAAAAGCTTTAGTTTTCAAAACGTTTGGAAGGACATTTTAGGCAACATTACGCCGACTTTCATGCTTCGTCAAATCATCCGCCATCTTTGGTCGTCTTCTACGTCGCGTCAAATTGCGTCATGTTCTTGTAAATTCCCGACTGGTAGGTGGTATGTGATCTTGTTCCGGGTGCAATGTTCACGGGTCGCGTTCCCGCCGTTCGGGCGCAAGAACGGGAAACTCGTGTTAAGAACAGACCGCCCGAACTCGGCCCTTGAGTCGGCGATATACGGCCCCTTCTTTATATTTGATCCATTTCGAGTCAAGGTTGTTTTTATTATTCCAAAATATTTATCGACCTAAAGTAATTTTGAACAGTTTCCTGAGGTAGAAAATGCAATTTTCTTATGTGTTTTGCGGTTGGCCACGGTGTCTTGCGAATCAGTGCGGTCTTCGCCATCTTTATTTTTGTGTTGCGTTTTGTCATCTTCGTTGTCGTTTTACCCCAACAATTCCCACAACAAATTTAAAACTCTGCCCTCTATCTACGACATACCTGTTTGTTTTTAATGTCGCAATCTAGTTTTCTAAGTTCAATTACTTAAAAGTGGATTTTGTTCTCTTATAGGAACAGTCCTTAACTACACAATCGCCCTTGACGTCAGCCATTTTTAATTCCCCGCTCCAGTTGAATCTGTGGGTAATCAGACTTAACTACGCATGCGTGTGACGTAATGCCACCAGCGACCCTGCTCCGCGAGCAGGGTCTGTGGCGGCTGACCTGAGTGAGCCACATCAGACCAAATCGAACGGCACGGGGCTAACCCGAGTCGACCCGGTGAGCTACTCAAGACACCCATAGAGTTCGGTATCTCAAAGGTCAAAGGTTATTCGGGATAAAATTCTGACATAATGTCACGCGATGTTACGCGAACGCCCATTCTGATTTAATTTAAAACGTGCGTCTTGGTCGACGACCTTTTGCGTTCACACGTGCACGTTAGGCCACGCTGCTCATTCGGGATAAAATGTCATTGTGCACATGCGCAGTGGAAATAACGAACATGGCTCAGGCCGTGTCCGAATTACTTGGCTACGGCTTGAAATTACACACAATTCTATGGGGAGTGGCTACAGCCGCTACTACAGACATGTGTGTAACATCCAAACTTGCAGGGGCGGATCTAGAGGGGGTTGTGGGGGTTGTAACCCGCCCCCCCCCCCCCCCCCCCCCCCCTCCCCGGGCTGCTGAGCAAAGTTGTGATAAGCAATGCTAAACCACACCACATCCTGTGGGGACCGCTGGTCCATACACTGTACATGCACGCGGTATAGGCGGGTACACCCCCCCCCCCCCCCCCGTCCCTAAATAAGAGGCTAGATCCGCCCCATCCCACCAGTCGTAGCCAAGTAATTACTCTTGCAGTGTTAATGTATAGGGCAATGTTCTCGCGTTGCACGTCATAAAAGGGAAGACCTTAAAAGATCTTCCAACCAGTTTCGCAAAAATTGCCTTCTAATTCATCTTGATGATTGCCAATTTAAAGCAAATTAGCTCCCTGCTGTCGTTCCCGACTGTATCATTGCTATCCAAAACAATACTGTTTTAACAGGCCTCTTTAGTATTTGAATTAGCCTGGATGAGGCACCGCGGATCATCTAATAGAACAATACAAATTCTGAAATCGCAAATTGTCCCAGATCCGTCGTCAGGCCTGTTGCCCACCACCTCCAGGAATCAGGGTGGACCACAGTGCAAACTAGGAGGCCACATCACAAGAAAAAAACACAACATAATTTTGATGCTATGGGTTTTGGCCAATAGGGGGGGGGGGGGGGGGGTCATTATTGGTTGCCGGGGGCGGGGTGATCCCTCCGCCCGCCACCTTATAGACTAATCCGGCGACCAAAATTAGAAGCATTTACTGTGGTGGCGAGGCGCTTGCGTGCGTGTTAGACGCACGCGCTCGACGCAGCTTCGACCAACAGGGTGTTACAACTTGCCAAAATGCGCGCGCGAATCAAATTAAAGAACGCGGGCAGCCTGCACGCGAGCGCGGCACCACTGTAAAAATGGCGTCGGCGAATTCCTGTATAGGGACGGGCATTTTGCTGGTATCAAATGAAAGATGTGTTTTCAGGCGATGGCCTTCAGGACTATTTTTCGGGGTGATCATCTTTGAATGGAAATTCCTCCCAAAAGTCATGAGATTAAACCCAAACAATTGAACAGAAAATGAAAGATAATCAAATAAGCTTTAATTTGATGTGTCATTCAAACACCTTGGAGAGTTGAACGTTTTTTTCTTGAACTTTTGAAGTTGGGGCATTTATCACTGGGGTCTATGGCACTTCATTTAGTGGTGCGCAACCTTGAATTATGTGACCTTTCATGTCACTCCTTAGCCAAATTCTATTTTTAGCCCAAATCGATGCCTGTGCATACCGCCGTGCATGCTAGGCTTGTAGGCCGTCCAAGAACAGGGAGACTTGGTCATTCGTCGTCCCAACCAGGTACCCCACAGGGGCAGATCTAGCCTTTTATTTAGGGAGGGGTTGTACCCGCCTATATAAACGGTACAGTGTACAGTGTATGGACCAGCGGTGCACTAGTAACAAGGATATGTGGTTTAGCATTGCGTATCACAACTTTGCTCAGCAGCCCAAGGGGGGGGGGGGGGGGGGGGGGTGTTACTTATATGTCCAATGCCTTGGTGAAGGCTATAAGATGATTCGAACTGCTATCATCTGTATAAACAATCCGCTTTCAGATTAAAACTAATCATTTCGCATACGCAAGTGGAGACGTGGAGGTGAGGTGCCACGGACGTATTATCAATAACCTGACCTCGCAACGTTAATCACTGTACTGTTATTGCACAAATCAAAATCTATAGACCCCAATGATAAATACTCCAACTTCCGAAATAGAAAAAATACTTACAACTCTCCAAGGTGTTTTGAGACACATATCAAATTGAAGTTTATTTCACCATTTTTCAGTTTCTGTTAAATTTTGTGAGGACTGACAGCTGACTTTTTGACTGGAATTTCCATCCAAAGATGTCTCCCCATATCCTGTAGCCCATCGCCAGCTTGAAAGATGATGCCCACGCCCCATTGCAAAATAGAGCAATTAAAGGGACACATTGCTTTGGATTTTGCGATTTGGGCTATAAAACTGAAATGGATATGGTTGGGAAGCTTTTTTTAAAAGTAGAATATAAAGATTCACATAACTATCCCGGGCCTCCCTCGTGGCAGGCGAGAATTCTACAACTGAACCACCGATGCTGATGCAGAAGTACATTCATGTTGAAGATAACCTGGTTAGAAAACACACTATTATCAAAACTAACTCTGGGTTCTTGGGTTCTGCTGTTGAACCGTAACATACATTTCAAGCTGCAAAACCAACCTGTCACAAAAACGTATCCCTTAATGCATGATATAACATTGGTAGCGCTGACAAAAAGAAGTTGCAGACACTGTGAATACTTCGTGTGGTTCAACATACATAACAAATATTTGATAGCTTTAGCTCCATCCGATATCCGTTATCGAGTCACGAAAAAAACACCCGAAATACCTACAGACGTCACGTGTTACATATATATTGAATGTCCTGGTGGTATGCACACGCATTGCGTTTTGAATACAATTTGTTTGAGGAGTGACGTCGCAGGTCAGATCGCCTTTGAGGGTGCAGACCAGTAAATGGGCGACGCCGGCCGAATCACGATTTGCAAGCCCTCAAATTATCTGCTGTTAGAGCAGTTTGTGGGCCACGAACTTGAGGGTTTGTAAAAGAGAAGGTTAGAAGCGGTGCACAGGACTTCCAGCTTGTATTACTCTGAAATTCGGATGAAATTGGGCCCTAAAAGTGCTCTATTTTGGAATGGAGCGCAGGAATCATTTTTCAAAATAGCGATGTGCTTCAGGAATATTTTTTGGGGTGATCATCTTTGAATGGAAATTACTCCCAAAAGTCATGGGATTACCCCCAAACAATATTGAACAGAAACAGAAAGATAATAGAATATGCCGAATAAGGCAAATTTTATCCGAATTTTGTGGTATTACAAGTGGCAGTCGAGAATTCTACCACTGAACCACAGGTGCTGGAGGGTACAAAGTTTGCAGATTTGATTTAGAATATTGTTTGTGAATAATAAATACCAATTAATTTAATGAACTGGGGCAAAAATGGCCTGCATCGGTCGGGAATCGAACCCGGGCCTCCCGCGCGGCAGGCAAGAATTCTACAACTGAACCACCGATGCTGATGCAGAATTACATTTATGTTGAAGATAACCTGGTTAGAAAACACACTATTACCAAAACTAACTCTGGGTTCGTGGGTTCTGCTGTTGAACCGTAACATACATTTGAAGCTGCAAAACCAACCTGTCCCAAAAACGTACCCCTTAATGCATGATATAACATTGGTAGCGTTGACAAAAAGAAGTTGCAGACACTGTGAATTCTTCGTGTGGTTCAACATACATAACAAATATTTGAAAGTTTTAGCTCCATCCGATATCCGTTATGTATGGTGTTCCATATGTGCCATAGCTTTTGCAATATATTTTTGGGGGCGTAATTTTTTTCGGCGTCGCATTTTTTTTTTTTGGCGTCGCATCTTTTTTTTAGCGTCGTATATTTTTTGTTTTGCTTTTTTTTTTTTTTTTGGGCATCGTAATTTTCTTGTGGTAAAATTTTTTTTTTGCGTCGCTTTTTTTTTTTTTGCGCCGTCGTATTTTTTTTTTTGTATTTTTTTTGTTCGGGGGGCGTCGCAATTTTCTCTTTTTTGCGTCTCATTTTTTTCTTTGGTGTCGCATTTTTTCTCTGCGTCGTATTTTTTTCTGGTTCACGTGTCTGTCACGTGACTGTCACATCACTTGATGTTGATGAGAATGTTGAGAATCAGATTTTGTACAAGGCCTCTCAGTTGCAAATGAAAGGATATCAACTTCAAGTTCATTGCTATGCAGACGACACACAGATATATGGATCGTTTCATCTAGGAAACCAAGACGACGAACATTCCGCGAGACAGCGTATTGAACAATGTGTTTGTGATCTTAAGCAATGGATGACCAGGAATAAATTAAAATTTAACGACGACAAGACCGAACTTCTAATTATCACTTCCAAACGTAGCCAGGATAAAATCAGATGCAACCAGATGCAATTTGGGACTTCTAATATTCAACGTTCTACGACTGCACGTAATCTTGGCATCATGTTTGACAGCACGATGTCAATGGAATCGCATGTCAAGAAAGTTTGCCAAACGTCATACTACCATATTAGAAACATCAACAGCATCCGCCGAATCCTGACTGATGAGTCGGCTGCCATCCTTATCCATGCTCTCGTGACATCAAGGTTGGATAATGGCAACTCACTTCTGTTTGGAATCACCAACACTCTCATGTGCAAACTTCAACATGTTCAAAACACTGCGGCTCGTGTCTTATCCCGAACACGGAAATTTGACCACATTACTCCAGTCCTGAGAAATCTTCACTGGCTTCCAGTCAAACAGAGGGTTGCCTTCAAAATAATCCTACTTACCTGGAAAGCCCTCAATGACAGCGCACCAACATATCTGCAGGATCTCTTCACCCAGTATTCCCCTAATCGCCACCTAAGGTCATCTGACAAACATCTTCTTGTGACACCAAGAACTAGAACATCGTATGGGGACTATGCCTTCTCGGTTACGGCGCCCACTCTATGGAACTCTTTGCCTCAGGAAATTCGTAGCTGTCAATCTTTACATACCTTCAAATGCCTTCTTAAAACATTCCTGTTTAACTCAACTTATAATTAGATTGCTGGTTTTGTTTCAAGTATACATACATGTACATGTATATTTAATTATTTGTAGAGTTCTGGACAGTTTCTTTTCTTCAAGCGCCTCGGAATATGTCTACATAGATAGATGGCGCTTTACAAATGCTTGTATTATTATTATTATTATTATTATATTATCGTAATCATCTAGCGTGCACTGTGGATAAAGCAACGTATACATTTTAACCGGAATGTTGCGTTACCATCTGTACAGTATTATAGCAGCCATCGGCACAATGAAAAGGTCAAAGTTTAACTTCCTTGTCACGTGGGATTCACGTGAAATATATCTCGAGCAAAAACACGACGCCAAAAAATACGTCGCTAAAAAAAAAAATGAGACCCAGAAAAAAAAATGCGACGCAGGAAAAAAAAATGCGACGCCGAAAGAAAAAATGCGACGCAGAAAAAGAAAAAAAAAGCGACGCCGAAAGAAAAAACAAAGGCGACGCCAAAAACAAAAAAATTAACCCAAACAAATTTTGACAACCCAAAAAAAAAAAATAGACGCCAAAAAAAAAAAAAAGCCCCCCAAAAAAATATGCGACGCCAAAAAAAAAATGAGAAGCCAAAAACAAAAAATGCGACGTCGAAAAAAAATACGCACCCAAAAATATATTGCAAAAGCTATGGCACATATGGAACACTATAGTTATGGAGTCACGAAAAAAACACCCGAAATACCTACAGACTTCACGTGTTACATCTATATTTAATGTCCTGGTGGTATGCGCACGCATTGCGTTTTGCATCAAATTTGTTTGAGGAGTGACGTCGCAGGTCAGATCGCCTTTGAGGGTGCAGACCAGTAAATGGGCGACGCCGGCCGAATCACGATTTGCAAGCTCTCAAATTTTCTGCTGTTAGAGCAGTTTGTGGGCCGAACTTGAGGGTTTGTAAAAGAGAAGGTTGGAAGCGGTGCACAGGACTCCCAGCTTGTATTACTCTGAAATTCGGATAAAATTGGGCCCTAAAAGTGCTCTATTTTGGAATGGAGCGCAGGAATCATTTTTCAAAATAGCGATGTGCTTCAGGAATATTTTTCGGGGTGATCATCTTTGAATAAAAATTACTACCAAAAGTCATGGGATTACCCCCAAACAATATTGAACAGAAAGATAATAGAATAAGCTGAATACGGCAAATTTTATCCGAATTTTGTGGTACTACAAGTGGCAGTCGAGAATTCTACCACTGAACCACAGGTGCTGGAGGGTACAAAGTCTGCAGATTTGATTTAGAATATT
This sequence comes from Hippasteria phrygiana, assembly GCA_037893225.1. Taxonomy (NCBI): domain Eukaryota; kingdom Metazoa; phylum Echinodermata; class Asteroidea; order Valvatida; family Goniasteridae; genus Hippasteria; species Hippasteria phrygiana. The sequence goes on from JAZGUH010000431.1 coordinate 255,284, forward strand.
GTTTGGGAATAATTACCAATATTAATTTAATGAACTGGGGCCAAAATGGCCTGCATCGGCCGGGAATCGAACCCGGGCCTCCCGCGTGGCAGGCGAGAATTCTACCACTGAACCACCGATGCTGATGCAGGATTATATTCATGTTGAAGATAACACATTATTATCAAAACTAACTCTGGGTTCGTGGGTTCTGCTGTTGAACCGTAACATACATTTCAAGCTGCAAAACCAACCTGTCACAAAAACGTATCCCTTAATGCATGATATAACATTGGTAGCGCTGACAAAAAGAAGTTGCAGACACTGTGAATACTTCGTGTGGTTCAACATACATAACAAATATTTGAAAGTTTTAGCTCCATCCGATATCCGTTATGGAGTCACGAAAAAAACCACGAAATACCTACAGACGTCACGCGTTACATCTATATTGAATGTCCTGGTGGTATGCGTACGCATTGCGTTTTGCATAAAATTTGTTTGAGGAGTGACGTCGCAGGTCAGATCGCCTTTGAGGGTGCAGACCAGTAAATGGGCGACGCCGGCCGAATCACGATTTGCAAGCCCTCAAATTCTCTGCTGTTAGAGCAGTTTGTGGGCCGAACTTGAGGGTTTGTAAAAGAGAAGGTTGGAAGCGGTGCACAGGACTCCCAGCTTGTATTACTCTGAAATTCGGATAAAATTGGGCCCTAAAAGTGCTCTATTTTGGAATGGAGCGCAGGAATCATTTTTCAAAATAGCGATGTGCTTCAGGAATATTTTTCGGGCTGATCATCTTTGAATGGAAATTACTCCCAAAAGTCATGGGATTACCCCCAAACAATTGAACAGAAACAGAAAGATAATAGAATAAGCTGAATATGGCCAATTTCATGGTATTACAAGTGGCAGTCGAGAATTCTACCACTGAACCACAGGTGCTGGAGGGTACAAAGTCTGCAGATTTGATTTAGAATATCGTTTGGGAATAATAATTACCAATATTAATTTAATGAACTGTGGCCAAAATGGCCTGCATCGGCCGGGAATCGAACCCGGGCCTCCCGCGTGGCAGGCGAGAATTCTACCACTGAACCACCGATGCTGATGCAGGATTACATTCATGTTAAAGATAACACATTATTATCAAAACTAACTCTGGGTTCGTGGGTTCTGCTGTTGAACCGTAACATACATTTGAAGCTGCAAAACCAACCTGTCACAAAAACGTATCCCTTAATGCATGATATAACATTGGTAGCGCTGACAAAAAGAAGTTGCAGACACTGTGAATACTTCGTGTGGTTCAACATACATAACAAATATTTGAAAGTTTTAGCTCCATCCGATATCCGTTATGGAGTCACGAAAAAAACCACGAAATACCTACAGACGTCACGCGTTACATCTATATTGAATGTCCTGGTGGTATGCGCACGCATTGCGTTTTGCATAAAATTTGTTTGAGGAGTGACGTCGCAGGTCAGATCGCCTTTGAGGGTGCGGACCAGTAAATGGGCGACGCCGGCCGAATCACGATTTGCAAGCCCTCAAATTCTCTGCTGTTAGAGCAGTTTGTGGGCCACGAACTTGAGGGTTTGTAAAAGAGAAGGTTGGAAGCGGTGCACAGGACTCCCAGCTTGTATTACTCTGAAATTCGGATGAAATTGGGCCCTAAAAGTGCTCTATTTTGGAATGGAGCGCAAGAATCATTTTTCAAAATAGCGATGTGCTTCAGGAATATTTTTCGGGCTGATCATCTTTGAATGGAAATTACTCCCAAAAGGCATGGGATTACCCCCAAACAATTGAACAGAAACAGAAAGATAATAGAATAAGCTGAATATGGCCAATTTCATGGTATTACAAGTGGCAGTCGAGAATTCTACCACTGAACCACAGGTGCTGGAGGGTACAAAGTCTGCAGATTTGATTTAGAATATCGTTTGGGAATAATAATTACCAATATTAATTTAATGAACTGTGGCCAAAATGGCCTGCATCGGCCGGGAATCGAACCCGGGCCTCCCGCGTGGCAGGCGAGAATTCTACCACTGAACCACCGATGCTGATGCAGGATTACATTCATGTTAAAGATAACACATTATTATCAAAACTAACTCTGGGTTCGTGGGTTCTGCTGTTGAACCGTAACATACATTTGAAGCTGCAAAACCAACCTGTCACAAAAACGTATCCCTTAATGCATGATATAACATTGGTAGCGCTGACAAAAAGAAGTTGCAGACACTGTGAATACTTCGTGTGGTTCAACATACATAACAAATATTTGAAAGTTTTAGCTCCATCCGATATCCGTTATGGAGTCACGAAAAAAACCACGAAATACCTACAGACGTCACGCGTTACATCTATATTGAATGTCCTGGTGGTATGCGCACGCATTGCGTTTTGCATAAAATTTGTTTGAGGAGTGACGTCGCAGGTCAGATCGCCTTTGAGGGTGCGGACCAGTAAATGGGCGACGCCGGCCGAATCACGATTTGCAAGCCCTCAAATTCTCTGCTGTTAGAGCAGTTTGTGGGCCACGAACTTGAGGGTTTGTAAAAGAGAAGGTTGGAAGCGGTGCACAGGACTCCCAGCTTGTATTACTCTGAAATTCGGATGAAATTGGGCCCTAAAAGTGCTCTATTTTGGAATGGAGCGCAAGAATCATTTTTCAAAATAGCGATGTGCTTCAGGAATATTTTTCGGGCTGATCATCTTTGAATGGAAATTACTCCCAAAAGGCATGGGATTACCCCCAAACAATTGAACAGAAACAGAAAGATAATAGAATAAGCTGAATATGGCCAATTTCATGGTATTACAAGTGGCAGTCGAGAATTCTACCACTGAACCACAGGTGCTGGAGGGTACAAAGTCTGCAGATTTGATTTAGAATATCGTTTGGGAATAATAATTACCAATATTAATTTAATGAACTGTGGCCAAAATGGCCTGCATCGGCCGGGAATCGAACCCGGGCCTCCCGCGTGGCAGGCGAGAATTCTACAACTGAACCACCGATGCTGATGCAGGATTACATTCATGTTAAAGATAACACATTATTATCAAAACTAACTCTGGGTTCGTGGGTTCTGCTGTTGAACCGTAACATACATTTGAAGCTGCAAAACCAACCTGTCACAAAAACGTATCCCTTAATGCATGATATAACATTGGTAGCGCTGACAAAAAGAAGTTGCAGACACTGTGAATACTTCGTGTGGTTCAACATACATAACAAATATTTGAAAGTTTTAGCTCCATCCGATATCCGTTATGGAGTCACGAAAAAAACCACGAAATACCTACAGACGTCACGCGTTACATCTATATTGAATGTCCTGGTGGTATGCGTACGCATTGCGTTTTGCATAACATTTGTTTGAGGAGTGACGTCGCAGGTCAGATCGCCTTTGAGGGTGCAGACCAGTAAATGGGCGACGCCGGCCGAATCACGATTTGCAAGCCCTCAAATTCTCTGCTGTTAGAGCAGTTTGTGGGCCACGAACTTGAGGGTTTGTAAAAGAGAAGGTTGGAAGCGGTGCACAGGACTCCCAGCTTGTATTACTCTGAAATTCGGATGAAATTGGGCCCTAAAAGTGCTCTATTTTGGAATGGAGCGCAAGAATCATTTTTCAAAATAGCGATGTGCTTCAGGAATATTTTTCGGGCTGATCATCTTTGAATGGAAATTACTCCCAAAAGTCAGGGGATTACCCCCAAACAATTGAACAGAAACAGAAAGATAATAGAATAAGCTGAATATGGCCAATTTCATGGTATTACAAGTGGCAGTCGAGAATTCTACAACTGAACCACAGGTGCTGGAGGGTACAAAGTCTGCAGATTTGATTTAGAATATCGTTTGGGAATAATAATTACCAATATTAATTTAATGAACTGTGGCCAAAATGGCCTGCATCGGCCGGGAATCGAACCCGGGCCTCCCGGGTGGCAGGCGAGAATTCTACCACTGAACCACCGATGCTGATGCAGGATTACATTCATGTTAAAGATAACACATTATTATCAAAACTAACTCTGGGTTCGTGGGTTCTGCTGTTGAACCGTAACATACATTTGAAGCTGCAAAACCAACCTGTCACAAAAACGTATCCCTTAATGCATGATATAACATTGGTAGCGCTGACAAAAAGAAGTTGCAGACACTGTGAATACTTCGTGTGGTTCAACATACATAACAAATATTTGAAAGTTTTAGCTCCATCCGATATCCGTTATGGAGTCACGAAAAAAACCACGAAATACCTACAGACGTCACGCGTTACATCTATATTGAATGTCCTGGTGGTATGCGTACGCATTGCGTTTTGCATAAAATTTGTTTGAGGAGTGACGTCGCAGGTCAGATCGCCTTTGAGGGTGCAGACCAGTAAATGGGCGACGCCGGCCGAATCACGATTTGCAAGCCCTCAAATTCTCTGCTGTTAGAGCAGTTTGTGGGCCACGAACTTGAGGGTTTGTAAAAGAGAAGGTTGGAAGCGGTGCACAGGACTCCCAGCTTGTATTACTCTGAAATTCGGATGAAATTGGGCCCTAAAAGTGCTCTATTTTGGAATGGAGCGCAAGAATCATTTTTCAAAATAGCGATGTGCTTCAGGAATATTTTTCGGGCTGATCATCTTTGAAAGGAAATTACTCACAAAAGTCATGGGATTACCCCCAAACAATTGAACAGAAACAGAAAGATAATAGAATAAGCTGAATATGGCCAATTTCATCCGAATTTCATGGTATTACAAGTGGCAGTCGAGAATTCTACCACTGAACCACAGGTGCTGGAGGGTACAAAGTCCGCAGATTTGATTTAGAATATTGTTTGGGAATAATAATTACCAATATTAATTTAATGAACTGGGGCCAAAATGGCCTGCATCGGCCGGGAATCGAACCCGGGCCTCCCGCGTGGCAGGCGAGAATTCTACCACTGAACCACCGATGCTGATGCAGGATTACATTCATGTTGAAGATAACACATTATTATCAAAACTAACTCTGGGTTCGTGGGTTCTGCTGTTGAACCGTAACATACATTTGAAGCTGCAAAACCAACCTGTCACAAAAACGTATCCCTTAATGCATGATATAACATTGGTAGCGCTGACAAAAAGAAGTTGCAGACACTGTGAATACTACGTGTGGTTCAACATACATAACAAATATTTGAAAGTTTTAGCTCCATCCGATATTCGTTATGGAGTCACGAAAAAAACCACGAAATACCTACAGACGTCACGCGTTACATCTATATTGAATGTCCTGGTGGTATGCGTACGCATTGCGTTTTGCATAAAATTTGTTTGAGGAGTGACGTCGCAGGTCAGATCGCCTTTGAGGGTGCAGACCAGTAAATGGGCGACGCCGGCCGAATCACGATTTGCAAGCCCTCAAATTCTCTGCTGTTAGAGCAGTTTGTGGGCCACGAACTTGAGGGTTTGTAAAAGAGAAGGTTGGAAGCGGTGCACAGGACTCCCAGCTTGTATTACTCTGAAATTCGGATGAAATTGGGCCCTAAAAGTGCTCTATTTTGGAATGGAGCGCAAGAATCATTTTTCAAAATAGCGATGTGCTTCAGGAATATTTTTCGGGCTGATCATCTTTGAATGGAAATTACTCCCAAAAGTCATGGGATTACCCCCAAACAATTGAACAGAAACAGAAAGATAATAGAATAAGCTGAATATGGCCAATTTCATGGTATTACAAGTGGCAGTCGAGAATTCTACCACTGAACCACAGGTGCTGGAGGGTACAAAGTCTGCAGATTTGATTTAGAATATCGTTTGGGAATAATAATTACCAATATTAATTTAATGAACTGTGGCCAAAATGGCCTGCATCGGCCGGGAATCGAACCCGGGCCTCCCGCGTGGCAGGCGAGAATTCTACCACTGAACCACCGATGCTGATGCAGGATTATATTCATGTTGAAGATAACACATTATTATCAAAACTAACTCTGGGTTCGTGGGTTCTGCTGTTGAACCGTAACATACATTTCAAGCTGCAAAACCAACCTGTCACAAAAACGTATCCCTTAATGCATGATATAACATTGGTAGCGCTGACAAAAAGAAGTTGCAGACACTGTGAATACTTCGTGCGGTTCAACATACATAACAAATATTTGAAAGTTTTAGCTCCATCCGATATCCGTTATGGAGTCACGAAAAAAACCACGAAATACCTACAGACGTCACGCGTTACATCTATATTGAATGTCCTGGTGGTATGCGTACGCATTGCGTTTTGCATACAATTTGTTTGAGGAGTGACGTCGCAGGTCAGATCGCCTTTGAGGGTGCAGACCAGTAAATGGGCGACGCCGGCCGAATCACGATTTGCAAGCCCTCAAATTCTCTGCTGTTAGAGCAGTTTGTGGGCCGAACTTGAGGGTTTGTAAAAGAGAAGGTTGGAAGCGGTGCACAGGACTCCCAGCTTGTATTACTCTGAAATTCGGATAAAATTGGGCCCTAAAAGTGCTCTATTTTGGAATGGAGCGCAGGAATCATTTTTCAAAATAGCGATGTGCTTCAGGAATATTTTTCGGGCCGATCATCTTTGAATGGAAATTACTCCCAAAAGTCATGGGATTACCCCCAAACAATTGAACAGAAACAGAAAGATAATAGAATAAGCTGAATATGGCCAATTTCATGGTATTACAAGTGGCAGTCGAGAATTCTACCACTGAACCACAGGTGCTGGAGGGTACAAAGTCTGCAGATTTGATTTAGAATATCGTTTGGGAATAATAATTACCAATATTAATTTAATGAACTGTGGCCAAAATGGCCTGCATCGGCCGGGAATCGAACCCGGGCCTCCCGCGTGGCAGGCGAGAATTCTACCACTGAACCACCGATGCTGATGCAGGATTACATTCATGTTAAAGATAACACATTATTATCAAAACTAACTCTGGGTTCGTGGGTTCTGCTGTTGAACCGTAACATACATTTGAAGCTGCAAAACCAACCTGTCACAAAAACGTATCCCTTAATGCATGATATAACATTGGTAGCGCTGACAAAAAGAAGTTGCAGACACTGTGAATACTTCGTGTGGTTCAACATACATAACAAATATTTGAAAGTTTTAGCTCCATCCGATATCCGTTATGGAGTCACGAAAAAAACCACGAAATACCTACAGACGTCACGCGTTACATCTATATTGAATGTCCTGGTGGTATGCGCACGCATTGCGTTTTGCATAAAATTTGTTTGAGGAGTGACGTCGCAGGTCAGATCGCCTTTGAGGGTGCAGACCAGTAAATGGGCGACGCCGGCCGAATCACGATTTGCAAGCCCTCAAATTATCTGCTGTTAGAGCAGTTTGTGGGCCACGAACTTGAGGGTTTGTAAAAGAGAAGGTTGGAAGCGGTGCACAGGACTCCCAGCTTGTATTACTCTGAAATTCGGATGAAATTGGGCCCTAAAAGTGCTCTATTTTGGAATGGAGCGCAAGAATCATTTTTCAAAATAGCGATGTGCTTCAGGAATATTTTTCGGGCTGATCATCTTTGAATGGAAATTACTCCCAAAAGGCATGGGATTACCCCCAAACAATTGAACAGAAACAGAAAGATAATAGAATAAGCTGAATATGGCCAATTTCATGGTATTACAAGTGGCAGTCGAGAATTCTACCACTGAACCACAGGTGCTGGAGGGTACAAAGTCTGCAGATTTGATTTAGAATATCGTTTGGGAATAATAATTACCAATATTAATTTAATGAACTGTGGCCAAAATGGCCTGCATCGGCCGGGAATCGAACCCGGGCCTCCCGCGTGGCAGGCGAGAATTCTACCACTGAACCACCGATGCTGATGCAGGATTACATTCATGTTAAAGATAACACATTATTATCAAAACTAACTCTGGGTTCGTGGGTTCTGCTGTTGAACCGTAACATACATTTGAAGCTGCAAAACCAACCTGTCACAAAAACGTATCCCTTAATGCATGATATAACATTGGTAGCGCTGACAAAAAGAAGTTGCAGACACTGTGAATACTTCGTGTGGTTCAACATACATAACAAATATTTGAAAGTTTTAGCTCCATCCGATATCCGTTATGGAGTCACGAAAAAAACCACGAAATACCTACAGACGTCACGCGTTACATCTATATTGAATGTCCTGGTGGTATGCGTACGCATTGCGTTTTGCATAACATTTGTTTGAGGAGTGACGTCGCAGGTCAGATCGCCTTTGAGGGTGCAGACCAGTAAATGGGCGACGCCGGCCGAATCACGATTTGCAAGCCCTCAAATTCTCTGCTGTTAGAGCAGTTTGTGGGCCACGAACTTGAGGGTTTGTAAAAGAGAAGGTTGGAAGCGGTGCACAGGACTCCCAGCTTGTATTACTCTGAAATTCGGATGAAATTGGGCCCTAAAAGTGCTCTATTTTGGAATGGAGCGCAAGAATCATTTTTCAAAATAGCGATGTGCTTCAGGAATATTTTTCGGGCTGATCATCTTTGAATGGAAATTACTCCCAAAAGTCAGGGGATTACCCCCAAACAATTGAACAGAAACAGAAAGATAATAGAATAAGCTGAATATGGCCAATTTCATGGTATTACAAGTGGCAGTCGAGAATTCTACAACTGAACCACAGGTGCTGGAGGGTACAAAGTCTGCAGATTTGATTTAGAATATCGTTTGGGAATAATAATTACCAATATTAATTTAATGAACTGTGGCCAAAATGGCCTGCATCGGCCGGGAATCGAACCCGGGCCTCCCGGGTGGCAGGCGAGAATTCTACCACTGAACCACCGATGCTGATGCAGGATTACATTCATGTTAAAGATAACACATTATTATCAAAACTAACTCTGGGTTCGTGGGTTCTGCTGTTGAACCGTAACATACATTTGAAGCTGCAAAACCAACCTGTCACAAAAACGTATCCCTTAATGCATGATATAACATTGGTAGCGCTGACAAAAAGAAGTTGCAGACACTGTGAATACTTCGTGTGGTTCAACATACATAACAAATATTTGAAAGTTTTAGCTCCATCCGATATCCGTTATGGAGTCACGAAAAAAACCACGAAATACCTACAGACGTCACGCGTTACATCTATATTGAATGTCCTGGTGGTATGCGTACGCATTGCGTTTTGCATAAAATTTGTTTGAGGAGTGACGTCGCAGGTCAGATCGCCTTTGAGGGTGCAGACCAGTAAATGGGCGACGCCGGCCGAATCACGATTTGCAAGCCCTCAAATTCTCTGCTGTTAGAGCAGTTTGTGGGCCACGAACTTGAGGGTTTGTAAAAGAGAAGGTTGGAAGCGGTGCACAGGACTCCCAGCTTGTATTACTCTGAAATTCGGATGAAATTGGGCCCTAAAAGTGCTCTATTTTGGAATGGAGCGCAAGAATCATTTTTCAAAATAGCGATGTGCTTCAGGAATATTTTTCGGGCTGATCATCTTTGAAAGGAAATTACTCACAAAAGTCATGGGATTACCCCCAAACAATTGAACAGAAACAGAAAGATAATAGAATAAGCTGAATATGGCCAATTTCATCCGAATTTCATGGTATTACAAGTGGCAGTCGAGAATTCTACCACTGAACCACAGGTGCTGGAGGGTACAAAGTCCGCAGATTTGATTTAGAATATTGTTTGGGAATAATAATTACCAATATTAATTTAATGAACTGGGGCCAAAATGGCCTGCATCGGCCGGGAATCGAACCCGGGCCTCCCGCGTGGCAGGCGAGAATTCTACCACTGAACCACCGATGCTGATGCAGGATTACATTCATGTTGAAGATAACACATTATTATCAAAACTAACTCTGGGTTCGTGGGTTCTGCTGTTGAACCGTAACATACATTTGAAGCTGCAAAACCAACCTGTCACAAAAACGTATCCCTTAATGCATGATATAACATTGGTAGCGCTGACAAAAAGAAGTTGCAGACACTGTGAATACTACGTGTGGTTCAACATACATAACAAATATTTGAAAGTTTTAGCTCCATCCGATATTCGTTATGGAGTCACGAAAAAAACCACGAAATACCTACAGACGTCACGCGTTACATCTATATTGAATGTCCTGGTGGTATGCGTACGCATTGCGTTTTGCATAAAATTTGTTTGAGGAGTGACGTCGCAGGTCAGATCGCCTTTGAGGGTGCAGACCAGTAAATGGGCGACGCCGGCCGAATCACGATTTGCAAGCCCTCAAATTCTCTGCTGTTAGAGCAGTTTGTGGGCCACGAACTTGAGGGTTTGTAAAAGAGAAGGTTGGAAGCGGTGCACAGGACTCCCAGCTTGTATTACTCTGAAATTCGGATGAAATTGGGCCCTAAAAGTGCTCTATTTTGGAATGGAGCGCAAGAATCATTTTTCAAAATAGCGATGTGCTTCAGGAATATTTTTCGGGCTGATCATCTTTGAATGGAAATTACTCCCAAAAGTCATGGGATTACCCCCAAACAATTGAACAGAAACAGAAAGATAATAGAATAAGCTGAATATGGCCAATTTCATGGTATTACAAGTGGCAGTCGAGAATTCTACCACTGAACCACAGGTGCTGGAGGGTACAAAGTCTGCAGATTTGATTTAGAATATCGTTTGGGAATAATAATTACCAATATTAATTTAATGAACTGTGGCCAAAATGGCCTGCATCGGCCGGGAATCGAACCCGGGCCTCCCGCGTGGCAGGCGAGAATTCTACCACTGAACCACCGATGCTGATGCAGGATTACATTCATGTTAAAGATAACACATTATTATCAAAACTAACTCTGGGTTCGTGGGTTCTGCTGTTGAACCGTAACATACATTTGAAGCTGCAAAACCAACCTGTCACAAAAACGTATCCCTTAATGCATGATATAACATTGGTAGCGCTGACAAAAAGAAGTTGCAGACACTGTGAATACTTCGTGTGGTTCAACATACATAACAAATATTTGAAAGTTTTAGCTCCATCCGATATCCGTTATGGAGTCACGAAAAAAACCACGAAATACCTACAGACGTCACGCGTTACATCTATATTGAATGTCCTGGTGGTATGCGTACGCATTGCGTTTTGCATAAAATTTGTTTGAGGAGTGACGTCGCAGGTCAGATCGCCTTTGAGGGTGCAGACCAGTAAATGGGCGACGCCGGCCGAATCACGATTTGCAAGCCCTCAAATTCTCTGCTGTTAGAGCAGTTTGTGGGCCACGAACTTGAGGGTTTGTAAAAGAGAAGGTTGGAAGCGGTGCACAGGACTCCCAGCTTGTATTACTCTGAAATTCGGATGAAATTGGGCCCTAAAAGTGCTCTATTTTGGAATGGAGCGCAAGAATCATTTTTCAAAATAGCGATGTGCTTCAGGAATATTTTTCGGGCTGATCATCCTTGAATGGAAATTACTCCCAAAAGTCATGGGATTACCCCCAAACAATTGAACAGAAACAGAAAGATAATAGAATAAGCTGAATATGGCCAATTTCATCCGAATTTCATGGTATTACAAGTGGCAGTCGAGAATTCTACCACTGAACCACAGGTGCTGGAGGGTACAAAGTCTGCAGATTTGATTTAGAATATCGTTTGGGAATAATAATTACCAATATTAATTTAATGAACTGTGGCCAAATTGGCCTGCATCGGCCGGGAATCGAACCCGGGCCTCCCGCGTGGCAGGCGAGAATTCTACCACTGAACCACCGATGCTGATGCCGGATTACATTCATGTTAAAGATAACACATTATTATCAAAACTAACTCTGGGTTCGTGGGTTCTGCTGTTGAACCGTAACATACATTTCAAGCTGCAAAACCAACCTGTCACAAAAAAGTATCCCTTAATGCATGATATAACATTGGTAGCGCTGACAAAAAGAAGTTGCAGACACTGTGAATACTTCGTGTGGTTCAACATACATAACAAATATTTGAAAGTTTTAGCTCCATCCGATATCCGTTATGGAGTCACGAAAAAAACCACGAAATACCTATAGACGTCACGCGTTACATCTATATTGAATGTCCTGGTGGTATGCGCACGCATTGCGTTTTGCATAACATTTGTTTGAGGAGTGACGTCGCAGGTCAGATCGCCTTTGAGGGTGCAGACCAGTAAATGGGCGACGCCGGCCGAATCACGATTTGCAAGCCCTCAAATTCTCTGCTGTTAGAGCAGTTTGTGGGCCACGAACTTGAGGGTTTGTAAAAGAGAAGGTTGGAAGCGGTGCACAGGACTCCCAGCTTGTATTACTCTGAAATTCGGATGAAATTGGGCCCTAAAAGTGCTCTATTTTGGAATGGAGCGCAAGAATTATTTTTCAAAATAGCGATGTGCTTCAGGAATATTTTTCGGGCTGATCATCTTTGAATGGAAATTACTCCCAAAAGTCATGGGATTACCCCCAAACAATTGAACAGAAACAGAAAGATAATAGAATAAGCTGAATATGGCCAATTTCATGGTATTACAAGTGGCAGTCGAGAATTCTACCACTGAACCACAGGTGCTGGAGGGTACAAAGTCCGCAGATTTGATTTAGAATATTGTTTGGGAATAATAATTACCAATATTAATTTAATGAACTGGGGCCAAAATGGCCTGCATCGGCCGGGAATCGAACCCGGGCCTCCCGCGTGGCAGGCGAGAATTCTACCACTGAACCACCGATGCTGATGCAGGATTACATTCATGTTGAAGATAACACATTATTATTAAAACTAACTCTGGGTTCGTGGGTTCTGCTGTTGAACCGTAACATACATTTGAAGCTGCAAAACCAACCTGTCACAAAAACGTATCCCTTAATGCATGATATAACATTGGTAGCGCTGACAAAAAGAAGTTGCAGACACTGTGAATACTTCGTGTGGTTCAACATACATAACAAATATTTGAAAGTTTTAGCTCCATCCGATATCCGTTATGGAGTCACGAAAAAAACCACGAAATACCTACAGACGTCACGCGTTACATCTATATTGAATGTCCTGGTGGTATGCGCACGCATTGCGTTTTGCATAACATTTGTTTGAGGAGTGACGTCGCAGGTCAGATCGCCTTTGAGGGTGCAGACCAGTAAATGGGCGACGCCGGCCGAATCACGATTTGCAAGCCCTCAAATTCTCTGCTGTTAGAGCAGTTTGTGGGCCACGAACTTGAGGGTTTGTAAAAGAGAAGGTTGGAAGCGGTGCACAGGACTCACAGCTTGTATTACTCTGAAATTCGGATGAAATTGGGCCCTAAAAGTGCTCTATTTTAGAATGGAGCGCAGGAATAATTTTTCAAAATAGCGATGTGCTTCAGGAATATTTTTCGGGGTGATCATCTTTGAATGGAAATTACTCCCAAAAGTCATGGGATTAGCCCCAAACAATTGAACAGAAACAGAAAGATAATAGAATAAGCTGAATATGGCCAATTTCATGGTATTACAAGTGGCAGTCGAGAATTCTACCACTGAACCACAGGTGCTGGAGGGTACAAAGTCCGCAGATTTGATTTAGAATATTGTTTGGGAATAATAATTACCAATATTAATTTAATGAACTGGGGCCAAAATGGCCTGCATCGGCCGGGAATCGAACCCGGGCCTCTCGCGTGGCAGGCGAGAATTCTACCACTGAACCACCGATGCTGATGCAGGATTACATTCATGTTGAAGATAACACATTATTATCAAAACTAACTCTGGGTTCGTGGGTTCTGCTGTTGAACCGTAACATACATTTGAAGCTGCAAAACCAACCTGTCACAAAAACGTATCCCTTAATGCATGATATAACATTGGTAGCGCTGACAAAAAGAAGTTGCAGACACTGTGAATACTTCGTGTGGTTCAACATACATAACAAATATTTGAAAGTTTTAGCTCCATCCGATATCCGTTATGGAGTCACGAAAAAAACCACGAAATACCTACAGACGTCACGCGTTACATCTATATTGAATGTCCTGGTGGTATGCGTACGCATTGCGTTTTGCATAAAATTTGTTTGAGGAGTGACGTCGCAGGTCAGATCGCCTTTGAGGGTGCAGACCAGTAAATGGGCGACGCCGGCCGAATCACGATTTGCAAGCCCTCAAATTCTCTGCTGTTAGAGCAGTTTGTGGGCCACGAACTTGAGGGTTTGTAAAAGAGAAGGTTGGAAGCGGTGCACAGGACTCCCAGCTTGTATTACTCTGAAATTCGGATGAAATTGGGCCCTAAAAGTGCTCTATTTTGGAATGGAGCGCAAGAATCATTTTTCAAAATAGCGATGTGCTTCAGGAATATTTTTCGGGATGATCATCTTTGAATGGAAATTACTCCCAAAAGTCATGGGATTACCCCCAAACAATTGAACAGAAACAGAAAGATAATAGAATAAGCTGAATATGGCCAATTTCATGGTATTACAAGTGGCAGTCGAGAATTCTACCACTGAACCACAGGTGCTGGAGGGTACAAAGTCCGCAGATTTGATTTAGAATATTGTTTGGGAATAATAATTACCAATATTAATTTAATGAACTGGGGCCAAAATGGCAGGCATCGGCCGGGAATCGAACCCGGGCCTCCCGCGTGGCAGGCGAGAATTCTACCACTGAACCACCGATGCTGATGCAGGATTACATTCATGTTGAAGATAACACATTATTATCAAAACTAACTCTGGGTTCGTGGGTTCTGCTGTTGAACCGTAACATACATTTGAAGCTGCAAAACCAACCTGTCACAAAAACGTATCCCTTAATGCATGATATAACATTGGTAGCGCTGACAAAAAGAAGTTGCAGACACTGTGAATACTTCGTGTGGTTCAACATACATAACAAATATTTGAAAGTTTTAGCTCCATCCGATATCCGTTATGGAGTCACGAAAAAAACCACGAAATACCTACAGACGTCACGCGTTACATCTATATTGAATGTCCTGGTGGTATGCGCACGCATTGCGTTTTGCATAACATTTGTTTGAGGAGTGACGTCGCAGGTCAGATCGCCTTTGAGGGTGCAGACCAGTAAATGGGCGACGCCGGCCGAATCACGATTTGCAAGCCCTCAAATTCTCTGCTGTTAGAGCAGTTTGTGGGCCACGAACTTGAGGGTTTGTAAAAGAGAAGGTTGGAAGCGGTGCACAGGACTCACAGCTTGTATTACTCTGAAATTCGGATGAAATTGGGCCCTAAAAGTGCTCTATTTTAGAATGGAGCGCAGGAATAATTTTTCAAAATAGCGATGTGCTTCAGGAATATTTTTCGGGGTGATCATCTTTGAATGGAAATTACTCCCAAAAGTCATGGGATTAGCCCCAAACAATTGAACAGAAACAGAAAGATAATAGAATAAGCTGAATATGGCCAATTTCATGGTATTACAAGTGGCAGTCGAGAATTCTACCACTGAACCACAGGTGCTGGAGGGTACAAAGTCCGCAGATTTGATTTAGAATATTGTTTGGGAATAATAATTACCAATATTAATTTAATGAACTGGGGCCAAAATGGCCTGCATCGGCCGGGAATCGAACCCGGGCCTCTCGCGTGGCAGGCGAGAATTCTACCACTGAACCACCGATGCTGATGCAGGATTACATTCATGTTGAAGATAACACATTATTATCAAAACTAACTCTGGGTTCGTGGGTTCTGCTGTTGAACCGTAACATACATTTGAAGCTGCAAAACCAACCTGTCACAAAAACGTATCCCTTAATGCATGATATAACATTGGTAGCGCTGACAAAAAGAAGTTGCAGACACTGTGAATACTTCGTGTGGTTCAACATACATAACAAATATTTGAAAGTTTTAGCTCCATCCGATATCCGTTATGGAGTCACGAAAAAAAACACGAAATACCTACAGACGTCACACGTTACATCTATATTGAATGTCCTGGTGGTATGCGCACGCATTGCGTTTTGCATAACATTTGTTTGAGGAGTGACGTCGCAGGTCAGATCGCCTTTGAGGGTGCAGACCAGTAAATGGGCGACGCCGGCCGAATCACGATTTGCAAGCCCTCAAATTCTCTGCTGTTAGAGCAGTTTGTGGGCCACGAACTTGAGGGTTTGTAAAAGAGAAGGTTGGAAGCGGTGCACAGGACTCACAGCTTGTATTACTCTGAAATTCGGATGAAATTGGGCCCTAAAAGTGCTCTATTTTAGAATGGAGCGCAGGAATAATTTTTCAAAATAGCGATGTGCTTCAGGAATATTTTTCGGGCTGATCATCTTTGAATGGAAATTACTCCCAAAAGTCATGGGATTACCCCCAAACAATTGAACAGAAACAGAAAGATAATAGAATAAGCTGAATATGGCCAATTTCATCCGAATTTCATGGTATTACAAGTGTCAGTCGAGAATTCTACCACTGAACCACAGGTGCTGGAGGGTACAAAGTCCGCAGATTTGATTTAGAATATTGTTTGGGAATAATAATTACCAATATTAATTTAATGAACTGGGGCCAAAATGGCCTGCATCGGCCGGGAATCGAACCCGGGCCTCCCGCGTGGCAGGCGAGAATTCTACCACTGAACCACCGATGCTGATGCAGGATTACATTCATGTTGAAGATAACACATTATTATCAAAACTAACTCTGGGTTCGTGGGTTCTGCTGTTGAACCGTAACATACATTTGAAGCTGCAAAACCAACCTGTCACAAAAACGTATCCCTTAATGCATGATATAACATTGGTAGCGCTGACAAAAAGAAGTTGCAGACACTGTGAATACTTCGTGTGGTTCAACATACATAACAAATATTTGAAAGTTTTAGCTCCATCCGATATCCGTTATGGAGTCACGAAAAAAACCACGAAATACCTACAGACGTCACGCGTTACATCTATATTGAATGTCCTGGTGGTATGCGTACGCATTGCGTTTTGCATAAAATTTGTTTGAGGAGTGACGTCGCAGGTCAGATCGCCTTTGAGGGTGCAGACCAGTAAATGGGCGACGCCGGCCGAATCACGATTTGCAAGCCCTCAAATTTTCTGCTGTTAGAGCAGTTTGTGGGCCACGAACTTGAGGGTTTGTAAAAGAGAAGGTTGGAAGCGGTGCACAGGACTCCCAGCTTGTATTACTCTGAAATTCGGATGAAATTGGGCCCTAAAAGTGCTCTATTTTGGAATGGAGCGCAAGAATCATTTTTCAAAATAGCGATGTGCTTCAGGAATATTTTTCGGGCTGATCATCTTTGAATGGAAATTACTCCCAAAAGTCATGGGATTACCCCCAAACAATTGAACAGAAACAGAAAGATAATAGAATAAGCTGAATATGGCCAATTTCATCCGAATTTCATGGTATTACAAGTGGCAGTCGAGAATTCTACCACTGAACCACAGGTGCTGGAGGGTACAAAGTCCGCAGATTTGATTTAGAATATTGTTTGGGAATAATAATTACCAATATTAATTTAATGAACTGGGGCCAAAATGGCCTGCATCGGCCGGGAATCGAACCCGGGCCTCCCGCGTGGAAGGCGAGAATTCTACCACTGAACCACCGATGCTGATGCAGGATTACATTCATGTTGAAGATAACACATTATTATCAAAACTAACTCTGGGTTCGTGGGTTCTGCTGTTGAACCGTAACATACATTTGAAGCTGCAAAACCAACCTGTCACAAAAACGTATCCCTTAATGCATGATATAACATTGGTAGCGCTGACAAAAAGAAGTTGCAGACACTGTGAATACTTCGTGTGGTTCAACATACATAACAAATATTTGAAAGTTTTAGCTCCATCCGATATCCGTTATGGAGTCACGAAAAAAACCACGAAATACCTACAGACGTCACGCGTTACATCTATATTGAATGTCCTGGTGGTATGCACACGCATTGCGTTTTGCATAAAATTTGTTTGAGGAGTGACGTCGCAGGTCAGATCGCCTTTGAGGGTGCAGACCAGTAAATGGGCGACGCCGGCCGAATCACGATTTGCAAGCCCTCAAATTCTCTGCTGTTAGAGCAGTTTGTGGGCCACGAACTTGAGGGTTTGTAAAAGAGAAGGTTGGAAGCGGTGCACAGGACTCCCAGCTTGTATTACTCTGAAATTCGGATGAAATTGGGCCCTAAAAGTGCTCTATTTTGGAATGGAGCGCAAGAATCATTTTTCAAAATAGCGATGTGCTTCAGGAATATTTTTCGGGCTGATCATCTTTGAATGGAAATTACTCCCAAAAGTCATGGGATTACCCCCAAACAATTGAACAGAAACAGAAAGATAATAGAATAAGCTGAATATGGCCAATTTCATCCGAATTTCATGGTATTACAAGTGGCAGTCGAGAATTCTACCACTGAACCACAGGTGCTGGAGGGTACAAAGTCTGCAGATTTGATTTAGAATATCGTTTGGGAATAATAATTACCAATATTAATTTAATGAACTGTGGCCAAAATGGCCTGCATCGGCCGGGAATCGAACCCGGGCCTCCCGCGTGGCAGGCGAGAATTCTACCACTGAACCACCGATGCTGATGCAGGATTACATTCATGTTGAAGATAACACATTATTATCAAAACTAACTCTGGGTTCGTGGGTTCTGCTGTTGAACCGTAACATACATTTGAAGCTGCAAAACCAACCTGTCACAAAAACGTATCCCTTAATGCATGATATAACATTGGTAGCGCTGACAAAAAGAAGTTGCAGACACTGTGAATACTTCGTGTGGTTCAACATACATAACAAATATTTGAAAGTTTTAGCTCCATCCGATATCCGTTATGGAGTCACGAAAAAAACCACGAAATACCTACAGACGTCACGCGTTACATCTATATTGAATGTCCTGGTGGTATGCGTACGCATTGCGTTTTGCATAAAATTTGTTTGAGGAGTGACGTCGCAGGTCAGATCGCCTTTGAGGGTGCAGACCAGTAAATGGGCGACGCCGGCCGAATCACGATTTGCAAGCCCTCAAATTCTCTGCTGTTAGAGCAGTTTGTGGGCCACGAACTTGAGGGTTTGTAAAAGAGAAGGTTGGAAGCGGTGCACAGGACTCCCAGCTTGTATTACTCTGAAATTCGGATGAAATTGGGCCCTAAAAGTGCTCTATTTTGGAATGGAGCGCAAGAATCATTTTTCAAAATAGCGATGTGCTTCAGGAATATTTTTCGGGCTGATCATCTTTGAATGGAAATTACTCCCAAAAGTCATGGGATTACCCCCAAACAATTGAACAGAAACAGAAAGATAATAGAATAAGCTGAATATGGCCAATTTCATGGTATTACAAGTGGCAGTCGAGAATTCTACCACTGAACCACAGGTGCTGGAGGGTACAAAGTCTGCAGATTTGATTTAGAATATCGTTTAGGAATAATAATTACCAATATTAATTTAATGAACTGTGGCCAAAATGGCCTGCATCGGCCGGGAATCGAACCCGGGCCTCCCGCGTGGCAGGCGAGAATTCTACCACTGAACCACCGATGCTGATGCAGGATTACATTCATGTTGAAGATAACACATTATTATCAAAACTAACTCTGGGTTCGTGGGTTCTGCTGTTGAACCGTAACATACATTTGAAGCTGCAAAACCAACCTGTCACAAAAACGTATCCCTTAATGCATGATATAACATTGGTAGCGCTGACAAAAAGAAGTTGCAGACACTGTGAATACTTCGTGTGGTTCAACATACATAACAAATATTTGAAAGTTTTAGCTCCATCCGATATCCGTTATGGAGTCACGAAAAAAACCACGAAATACCTACAGACGTCACGCGTTACATCTATATTGAATGACCTGGTGGTATGCGCACGCATTGCGTTTTGCATAAAATTTGTTTGAGGAGTGACGTCGCAGGTCAGATCGCCTTTGAGGGTGCAGACCAGTAAATGGGCGACGCCGGCCGAATCACGATTTGCAAGCCCTCAAATTCTCTGCTGTTAGAGCAGTTTGTGGGCCACGAACTTGAGGGTTTGTAAAAGAGAAGGTTGGAAGCGGTGCACAGGACTCCCAGCTTGTATTACTCTGAAATTCGGATGAAATTGGGCCCTAAAAGTGCTCTATTTTGGAATGGAGCGCAAGAATCATTTTTCAAAATAGCGATGTGCTTCAGGAATATTTTTCGGGCTGATCATCTTTGAATGGAAATTACTCCCAAAAGTCATGGGATTACCCCCAAACAATTGAACAGAAACAGAAAGATAATAGAATAAGCTGAATATGGCCAATTTCATCCGAATTTCATGGTATTACAAGTGGCAGTCGAGAATTCTACCACTGAACCACAGGTGCTGGAGGGTACAAAGTCTGCAGATTTGATTTAGAATATCGTTTGGGAATAATAATTACCAATATTAATTTAATGAACTGTGGCCAAAATGGCCTGCATCGGCCGGGAATCGAACCCGGGCCTCCCGCGTGGCAGGCGAGAATTCTACCACTGAACCACCGATGCTGATGCAGGATTACATTCATGTTGAAGATAACACATTATTATCAAAACTAACTCTGGGTTCGTGGGTTCTGCTGTTGAACCGTAACATACATTTGAAGCTGCAAAACCAACCTGTCACAAAAACGTATCCCTTAATGCATGATATAACATTGGTAGCGCTGACAAAAAGAAGTTGCAGACACTGTGAATACTTCGTGTGGTTCAACATACATAACAAATATTTGAAAGTTTTAGCTCCATCCGATATCCGTTATGGAGTCACGAAAAAAACCACGAAATACCTACAGACGTCACGCGTTACATCTATATTGAATGTCCTGGTGGTATGCGTACGCATTGCGTTTTGCATAAAATTTGTTTGAGGAGTGACGTCGCAGGTCAGATCGCCTTTGAGGGTGCAGACCAGTAAATGGGCGACGCCGGCCGAATCACGATTTGCAAGCCCTCAAATTCTCTGCTGTTAGAGCAGTTTGTGGGCCACGAACTTGAGGGTTTGTAAAAGAGAAGGTTGGAAGCGGTGCACAGGACTCCCAGCTTGTATTACTCTGAAATTCGGATGAAATTGGGCCCTAAAAGTGCTCTATTTTGGAATGGAGCGCAATAATCATTTTTCAAAATAGCGATGTGCTTCAGGAATATTTTTCGGGCTGATCATCTTTGAATGGAAATTACTCCCAAAAGTCATGGGATTACCCCCAAACAATTGAACAGAAACAGAAAGATAATAGAATAAGCTGAATATGGCCAATTTCATGGTATTACAAGTGGCAGTCGAGAATTCTACCACTGAACCACAGGTGCTGGAGGGTACAAAGTCTGCAGATTTGATTTAGAATATCGTTTGGGAATAATAATTACCAATATTAATTTAATGAACTGTGGCCAAAATGGCCTGCATCGGCCGGGAATCGAACCCGGGCCTCCCGCGTGGCAGGCGAGAATTCTACCACTGAACCACCGATGCTGATGCAGGATTACATTCATGTTGAAGATAACACATTATTATCAAAACTAACTCTGGGTTCGTGGGTTCTGCTGTTGAACCGTAACATACATTTGAAGCTGCAAAACCAACCTGTCACAAAAACGTATCCCTTAATGCATGATATAACATTGGTAGCGCTGACAAAAAGAAGTTGCAGACACTGTGAATACTTCGTGTGGTTCAACATACATAACAAATATTTGAAAGTTTTAGCTCCATCCGATATCCGTTATGGAGTCACGAAAAAAACCACGAAATACCTACAGACGTCACGCGTTACATCTATATTGAATGTCCTGGTGGTATGCGTACGCATTGCGTTTTGCATAAAATTTGTTTGAGGAGTGACGTCGCAGGTCAGATCGCCTTTGAGGGTGCAGACCAGTAAATGGGCGACGCCGGCCGAATCACGATTTGCAAGCCCTCAAATTCTCTGCTGTTAGAGCAGTTTGTGGGCCACGAACTTGAGGGTTTGTAAAAGAGAAGGTTGGAAGCGGTGCACAGGACTCCCAGCTTGTATTACTCTGAAATTCGGATGAAATTGGGCCCTAAAAGTGCTCTATTTTGGAATGGAGCGCAAGAATCATTTTTCAAAATAGCGATGTGCTTCAGGAATATTTTTCGGGCTGATCATCTTTGAATGGAAATTACTCCCAAAAGTCATGGGATTACCCCCAAACAATTGAACAGAAACAGAAAGATAATAGAATAAGCTGAATATGGCCAATTTCATGGTATTACAAGTGGCAGTCGAGAATTCTACCACTGAACCACAGGTGCTGGAGGGTACAAAGTCTGCAGATTTGATTTAGAATATCGTTTAGGAATAATAATTACCAATATTAATTTAATGAACTGTGGCCAAAATGGCCTGCATCGGCCGGGAATCGAACCCGGGCCTCCCGCGTGGCAGGCGAGAATTCTACCACTGAACCACCGATGCTGATGCAGGATTACATTCATGTTGAAGATAACACATTATTATCAAAACTAACTCTGGGTTCGTGGGTTCTGCTGTTGAACCGTAACATACATTTGAAGCTGCAAAACCAACCTGTCACAAAAACATATCCCTTAATGCATGATATAACATTGGTAGCGCTGACAAAAAGAAGTTGCAGACACTGTGAATACTTCGTGTGGTTCAACATACATAACAAATATTTGAAAGTTTTAGCTCCATCCGATATCCGTTATGGAGTCACGAAAAAAACCACGAAATACCTACAGACGTCACGCGTTACATCTATATTGAATGACCTGGTGGTATGCGCACGCATTGCGTTTTGCATAAAATTTGTTTGAGGAGTGACGTCGCAGGTCAGATCGCCTTTGAGGGTGCAGACCAGTAAATGGGCGACGCCGGCCGAATCACGATTTGCAAGCCCTCAAATTCTCTGCTGTTAGAGCAGTTTGTGGGCCACGAACTTGAGGGTTTGTAAAAGAGAAGGTTGGAAGCGGTGCACAGGACTCCCAGCTTGTATTACTCTGAAATTCGGATGAAATTGGGCCCTAAAAGTGCTCTATTTTGGAATGGAGCGCAAGAATCATTTTTCAAAATAGCGATGTGCTTCAGGAATATTTTTCGGGCTGATCATCTTTGAATGGAAATTACTCCCAAAAGTCATGGGATTACCCCCAAACAATTGAACAGAAACAGAAAGATAATAGAATAAGCTGAATATGGCCAATTTCATGGTATTACAAGTGGCAGTCGAGAATTCTACCACTGAACCACAGGTGCTGGAGGGTACAAAGTCTGCAGATTTGATTTAGAATATCGTTTAGGAATAATAATTACCAATATTAATTTAATGAACTGTGGCCAAAATGGCCTGCATCGGCCGGGAATCGAACCCGGGCCTCCCGCGTGGCAGGCGAGAATTCTACCACTGAACCACCGATGCTGATGCAGGATTACATTCATGTTGAAGATAACACATTATTATCAAAACTAACTCTGGGTTCGTGGGTTCTGCTGTTGAACCGTAACATACATTTGAAGCTGCAAAACCAACCTGTCACAAAAACGTATCCCTTAATGCATGATATAACATTGGTAGCGCTGACAAAAAGAAGTTGCAGACACTGTGAATACTTCGTGTGGTTCAACATACATAACAAATATTTGAAAGTTTTAGCTCCATCCGATATCCGTTATGGAGTCACGAAAAAAACCACGAAATACCTACAGACGTCACGCGTTACATCTATATTGAATGACCTGGTGGTATGCGCACGCATTGCGTTTTGCATAAAATTTGTTTGAGGAGTGACGTCGCAGGTCAGATCGCCTTTGAGGGTGCAGACCAGTAAATGGGCGACGCCGGCCGAATCACGATTTGCAAGCCCTCAAATTCTCTGCTGTTAGAGCAGTTTGTGGGCCACGAACTTGAGGGTTTGTAAAAGAGAAGGTTGGAAGCGGTGCACAGGACTCCCAGCTTGTATTACTCTGAAATTCGGATGAAATTGGGCCCTAAAAGTGCTCTATTTTGGAATGGAGCGCAAGAATCATTTTTCAAAATAGCGATGTGCTTCAGGAATATTTTTCGGGCTGATCATCTTTGAATGGAAATTACTCCCAAAAGTCATGGGATTACCCCCAAACAATTGAACAGAAACAGAAAGATAATAGAATAAGCTGAATATGGCCAATTTCATGGTATTACAAGTGGCAGTCGAGAATTCTACCACTGAACCACAGGTGCTGGAGGGTACAAAGTCTGCAGATTTGATTTAGAATATCGTTTGGGAATAATAATTACCAATATTAATTTAATGAACTGTGGCCAAAATGGCCTGCATCGGCCGGGAATCGAACCCGGGCCTCCCGCGTGGCAGGCGAGAATTCTACCACTGAACCACCGATGCTGATGCAGGATTACATTCATGTTGAAGATAACACATTATTATCAAAACTAACTCTGGGTTCGTGGGTTCTGCTGTTGAACCGTAACATACATTTGAAGCTGCAAAACCAACCTGTCACAAAAACGTATCCCTTAATGCATGATATAACATTGGTAGCGCTGACAAAAAGAAGTTGCAGACACTGTGAATACTTCGTGTGGTTCAACATACATAACAAATATTTGAAAGTTTTAGCTCCATCCGATATCCGTTATGGAGTCACGAAAAAAACCACGAAATACCTACAGACGTCACGCGTTACATCTATATTGAATGTCCTGGTGGTATGCGCACGCATTGCGTTTTGCATAAAATTTGTTTGAGGAGTGACGTCGCAGGTCAGATCGCCTTTGAGGGTGCAGACCAGTAAATGGGCGACGCCGGCCGAATCACGATTTGCAAGCCCTCAAATTCTCTGCTGTTAGAGCAGTTTGTGGGCCACGAACTTGAGGGTTTGTAAAAGAGAAGGTTGGAAGCGGTGCACAGGACTCCCAGCTTGTATTACTCTGAAATTCGGATGAAATTGGGCCCTAAAAGTGCTCTATTTTGGAATGGAGCGCAAGAATCATTTTTCAAAATAGCGATGTGCTTCAGGAATATTTTTCGGGCTGATCATCTTTGAATGGAAATTACTCCCAAAAGTCATGGGATTACCCCCAAACAATTGAACAGAAACAGAAAGATAATAGAATAAGCTGAATATGGCCAATTTCATGGTATTACAAGTGGCAGTCGAGAATTCTACCACTGAACCACAGGTGCTGGAGGGTACAAAGTCTGCAGATTTGATTTAGAATATCGTTTAGGAATAATAATTACCAATATTAATTTAATGAACTGTGGCCAAAATGGCCTGCATCGGCCGGGAATCGAACCCGGGCCTCCCGCGTGGCAGGCGAGAATTCTACCACTGAACCACCGATGCTGATGCAGGATTACATTCATGTTGAAGATAACACATTATTATCAAAACTAACTCTGGGTTCGTGGGTTCTGCTGTTGAACCGTAACATACATTTGAAGCTGCAAAACCAACCTGTCACAAAAACGTATCCCTTAATGCATGATATAACATTGGTAGCGCTGACAAAAAGAAGTTGCAGACACTGTGAATACTTCGTGTGGTTCAACATACATAACAAATATTTGAAAGTTTTAGCTCCATCCGATATCCGTTATGGAGTCACGAAAAAAACCACGAAATACCTACAGACGTCACGCGTTACATCTATATTGAATGACCTGGTGGTATGCGCACGCATTGCGTTTTGCATAAAATTTGTTTGAGGAGTGACGTCGCAGGTCAGATCGCCTTTGAGGGTGCAGACCAGTAAATGGGCGACGCCGGCCGAATCACGATTTGCAAGCCCTCAAATTCTCTGCTGTTAGAGCAGTTTGTGGGCCACGAACTTGAGGGTTTGTAAAAGAGAAGGTTGGAAGCGGTGCACAGGACTCCCAGCTTGTATTACTCTGAAATTCGGATGAAATTGGGCCCTAAAAGTGCTCTATTTTGGAATGGAGCGCAAGAATCATTTTTCAAAATAGCGATGTGCTTCAGGAATATTTTTCGGGCTGATCATCTTTGAATGGAAATTACTCCCAAAAGTCATGGGATTACCCCCAAACAATTGAACAGAAACAGAAAGATAATAGAATAAGCTGAATATGGCCAATTTCATGGTATTACAAGTGGCAGTCGAGAATTCTACCACTGAACCACAGGTGCTGGAGGGTACAAAGTCTGCAGATTTGATTTAGAATATCGTTTGGGAATAATAATTACCAATATTAATTTAATGAACTGTGGCCAAAATGGCCTGCATCGGCCGGGAATCGAACCCGGGCCTCCCGCGTGGCAGGCGAGAATTCTACCACTGAACCACCGATGCTGATGCAGGATTACATTCATGTTGAAGATAACACATTATTATCAAAACTAACTCTGGGTTCGTGGGTTCTGCTGTTGAACCGTAACATACATTTGAAGCTGCAAAACCAACCTGTCACAAAAACGTATCCCTTAATGCATGATATAACATTGGTAGCGCTGACAAAAAGAAGTTGCAGACACTGTGAATACTTCGTGTGGTTCAACATACATAACAAATATTTGAAAGTTTTAGCTCCATCCGATATCCGTTATGGAGTCACGAAAAAAACCACGAAATACCTACAGACGTCACGCGTTACATCTATATTGAATGTCCTGGTGGTATGCGCACGCATTGCGTTTTGCATAAAATTTGTTTGAGGAGTGACGTCGCAGGTCAGATCGCCTTTGAGGGTGCAGACCAGTAAATGGGCGACGCCGGCCGAATCACGATTTGCAAGCCCTCAAATTCTCTGCTGTTAGAGCAGTTTGTGGGCCACGAACTTGAGGGTTTGTAAAAGAGAAGGTTGGAAGCGGTGCACAGGACTCCCAGCTTGTATTACTCTGAAATTCGGATGAAATTGGGCCCTAAAAGTGCTCTATTTTGGAATGGAGCGCAAGAATCATTTTTCAAAATAGCGATGTGCTTCAGGAATATTTTTCGGGCTGATCATCTTTGAATGGAAATTACTCCCAAAAGTCATGGGATTACCCCCAAACAATTGAACAGAAACAGAAAGATAATAGAATAAGCTGAATATGGCCAATTTCATGGTATTACAAGTGGCAGTCGAGAATTCTACAACTGAACCACAGGTGCTGGAGGGTACAAAGTCTGCAGATTTGATTTAGAATATCGTTTGGGAATAATAATTACCAATATTAATTTAATGAACTGTGGCCAAAATGGACTGTATCGGCCGGGAATCGAACCCGGGCCTCCCGCGTGGCAGGCGAGAATTCTACCACTGAACCACCGATACTGATGCAGGACTACATTCATGTTAAAGATAACACATTATTATCAAAACTAACTCTGGGTTCGTGGGTTCTGCTGTTGAACCGTAACATACATTTGAAGCTGCAAAACCAACCTGTCACAAAAACGTATCCCTTAATGCATGATATAACATTGGTAGCGCTGACAAAAAGAAGTTGCAGACACTGTGAATACTTCGTGTGGTTCAACAGACATAACAAATATTTGAAAGTTTTAGCTCCATCCGATATCCGTTATGGAGTCACGAAAAAACCCACGAAATACCTACAGACGTCACGCGTTACATCTATATTGAATGTCCTGGTGGTATGCGCACGCATTGCGTTTTGCATAACATTTGTTTGAGGAGTGACGTCGCAGGTCAGATCGCCTTTGAGGGTGCAGACCAGTAAATGGGCGACGCCGGCCGAATCACGATTTGCAAGCCCTCAAATTCTCTGCTGTTAGAGCAGTTTGTGGGCCACGAACTTGAGGGTTTGTAAAAGAGAAGGTTGGAAGCGGTGCACAGGACTCACAGCTTGTATTACTCTGAAACTCGGATGAAATTGGGCCCTAAAAGTGCTCTATTTTAGAATGGAGCGCAGGAATAATTTTTCAAAATAGCGATGTGCTTCAGGAATATTTTTCGGGCTGATCATCTTTGAATGGAAATTACTCCCAAAAGTCATGGGATTAGCCCCAAACAATAGAACAGAAACAGAAAGATAATAGAATAAGCTGAATATGGCCAATTTCATCCGAATTTCATGGTATTACAAGTGGCAGTCGAGAATTCTACCACTGAACCACAGGTGCTGGAGGGTACAAAGTCTGCAGATTTGATTTAGAATATCGTTTGGGAATAATAATTACCAATATTAATTTAATGAACTGTGGCCAAATTAGCCTGCATCGGCCGGGAATCGAACCCGGGCCTCCCGCGTGGCAGGCGAGAATTCTACCACTGAACCACCGATGCTGATGCCGGATTACATTCATGTTGAAGATAACACATTATTATCAAAACTAACTCTGGGTTCGTGGGTTCTGCTGTTGAACCGTAACATACATTTGAAGCTGCAAAACCAACCTGTCACAAAAACGTATCCCTTAATGCATGATATAACATTGGTAGCGCTGACAAAAAGAAGTTGCAGACACTGTGAATACTTCGTGTGGTTCAACATACATAACAAATATTTGAAAGTTTTAGCTCCATCCGATATCCGTTATGGAGTCACGAAAAAAACCACGAAATACCTACAGACGTCACGCGTTACATCTATATTGAATGTCCTGGTGGTATGCGCACGCATTGCGTTTTGCATAACATTTGTTTGAGGAGTGACGTCGCAGGTCAGATCGCCTTTGAGGGTGCAGACCAGTAAATGGGCGACGCCGGCCGAATCACGATTTGCAAGCCCTCAAATTCTCTGCTGTTAGAGCAGTTTGTGGGCCACGAACTTGAGGGTTTGTAAAAGAGAAGGTTGGAAGCGGTGCACAGGACTCACAGCTTGTATTACTCTGAAATTCGGATGAAATTGGGCCCTAAAAGTGCTCTATTTTAGAATGGAGCGCAGTAATAATTTTTCAAAATAGCGATGTGCTTCAGGAATATTTTTCGGGCTGATCATCTTTGAATGGAAATTACTCCCAAAAGTCATGGGATTAGCCCCAAACAATTGAACAGAAACAGAAAGATAATAGAATAAGCTGAATATGGCCAATTTCATCCGAATTTCATGGTATTACAAGTGGCAGTCGAGAATTCTACCACTGAACCACAGGTGCTGGAGGGTACAAAGTCTGCAGATTTGATTTAGAATATCGTTTGGGAATAATAATTACCAATATTAATTTAATGAACTGTGGCCAAATTGGCCTGCATCGGCCGGGAATCGAACCCGGGCCTCCCGCGTGGCAGGCGAGAATTCTACCACTGAACCACCGATGCTGATGCCGGATTACATTCATGTTAAAGATAACACATTATTATCAAAACTAACTCTGGGTTCGTGGGTTCTGCTGTTGAACCGTAACATACATTTGAAGCTGCAAAACCAACCTGTCACAAAAACGTATCCCTTAATGCATGATATAACATTGGTAGCGCTGACAAAAAGAAGTTGCAGACACTGTGAATACTTCGTGTGGTTCAACATACATAACAAATATTTGAAAGTTTTAGCTCCATCCGATATCCGTTATGGAGTCACGAAAAAAACCACGAAATACCTACAGACGTCACGCGTTACATCTATATTGAATGTCCTGGTGGTATGCGCACGCATTGCGTTTTGCATAAAATTTGTTTGAGGAGTGACGTCGCAGGTCAGATCGCCTTTGAGGGTGCAGACCAGTAAATGGGCGACGCCGGCCGAATCACGATTTGCAAGCCCTCAAATTCTCTGCTGTTAGAGCAGTTTGTGGGCCACGAACTTGAGGGTTTGTAAAAGAGAAGGTTGGAAGCGGTGCACAGGACTCCCAGCTTGTATTACTCTGAAATTCGGATGAAATTGGGCCCTAAAAGTGCTCTATTTTGGAATGGAGCGCAAGAATTATTTTTCAAAATAGCGATGTGCTTCAGGAATATTTTTCGGGCTGATCATCTTTGAATGGAAATTACTCCCAAAAGTCATGGGATTACCCCCAAACAATTGAACAGAAACAGAAAGATAATAGAATAAGCTGAATATGGCCAATTTCATGGTATTACAAGTGGCAGTCGAGAATTCTACCACTGAACCACAGGTGCTGGAGGGTACAAAGTCTGCAGATTTGATTTAGAATATCGTTTGGGAATAATAATTACCAATATTAATTTAATGAACTGTGGCCAAAATGGCCTGCATCGGCCGGGAATCGAACCCGGGCCTCCCGCGTGGCAGGCGAGAATTCTACCACTGAACCACCGATGCTGATGCAGGATTACATTCATGTTGAAGATAACACATTATTATCAAAACTAACTCTGGGTTCGTGGATTCTGCTGTTGAACCGTAACATACATTTGAAGCTGCAAAACCAACCTGTCACAAAAACGTATCCCTTAATGCATGATATAACATTGGTAGCGCTGACAAAAAGAAGTTGCAGACACTGTGAATACTTCGTGTGGTTCAACATACATAACAAATATTTGAAAGTTTTAGCTCCATCCGATATCCGTTATGGAGTCACGAAAAAAACCACGAAATACCTACAGACGTCACGCGTTACATCTATATTGAATGTCCTGGTGGTATGCGCACGCATTGCGTTTTGCATAAAATTTGTTTGAGGAGTGACGTCGCAGGTCAGATCGCCTTTGAGGGTGCAGACCAGTAAATGGGCGACGCCGGCCGAATCACGATTTGCAAGCCCTCAAATTCTCTGCTGTTAGAGCAGTTTGTGGGCCACGAACTTGAGGGTTTGTAAAAGAGAAGGTTGGAAGCGGTGCACAGGACTCCCAGCTTGTATTACTCTGAAATTCGGATGAAATTGGGCCCTAAAAGTGCTCTATTTTGGAATGGAGCGCAAGAATCATTTTTCAAAATAGCGATGTGCTTCAGGAATATTTTTCGGGCTGATCATCTTTGAATGGAAATTACTCCCAAAAGTCATGGGATTACCCCCAAACAATTGAACAGAAACAGAAAGATAATAGAATAAGCTGAATATGGCCAATTTCATGGTATTACAAGTGGCAGTCGAGAATTCTACAACTGAACCACAGGTGCTGGAGGGTACAAAGTCTGCAGATTTGATTTAGAATATCGTTTGGGAATAATAATTACCAATATTAATTTAATGAACTGTGGCCAAAATGGACTGTATCGGCCGGGAATCGAACCCGGGCCTCCCGCGTGGCAGGCGAGAATTCTACCACTGAACCACCGATACTGATGCAGGACTACATTCATGTTAAAGATAACACATTATTATCAAAACTAACTCTGGGTTCGTGGGTTCTGCTGTTGAACCGTAACATACATTTGAAGCTGCAAAACCAACCTGTCACAAAAACGTATCCCTTAATGCATGATATAACATTGGTAGCGCTGACAAAAAGAAGTTGCAGACACTGTGAATACTTCGTGTGGTTCAACAGACATAACAAATATTTGAAAGTTTTAGCTCCATCCGATATCCGTTATGGAGTCACGAAAAAAACCACGAAATACCTACAGACGTCACGCGTTACATCTATATTGAATGTCCTGGTGGTATGCGCACGCATTGCGTTTTGCATAACATTTGTTTGAGGAGTGACGTCGCAGGTCAGATCGCCTTTGAGGGTGCAGACCAGTAAATGGGCGACGCCGGCCGAATCACGATTTGCAAGCCCTCAAATTCTCTGCTGTTAGAGCAGTTTGTGGGCCACGAACTTGAGGGTTTGTAAAAGAGAAGGTTGGAAGCGGTGCACAGGACTCACAGCTTGTATTACTCTGAAATTCGGATGAAATTGGGCCCTAAAAGTGCTCTATTTTAGAATGGAGCGCAGGAATAATTTTTCAAAATAGCGATGTGCTTCAGGAATATTTTTCGGGCTGATCATCTTTGAATGGAAATTACTCCCAAAAGTCATGGGATTAGCCCCAAACAATAGAACAGAAACAGAAAGATAATAGAATAAGCTGAATATGGCCAATTTCATCCGAATTTCATGGTATTACAAGTGGCAGTCGAGAATTCTACCACTGAACCACAGGTGCTGGAGGGTACAAAGTCTGCAGATTTGATTTAGAATATCGTTTGGGAATAATAATTACCAATATTAATTTAATGAACTGGGGCCAAATTAGCCTGCATCGGCCGGGAATCGAACCCGGGCCTCCCGCGTGGCAGGCGAGAATTCTACCACTGAACCACCGATGCTGATGCCGGATTACATTCATGTTGAAGATAACACATTATTATCAAAACTAACTCTGGGTTCGTGGGTTCTGCTGTTGAACCGTAACATACATTTGAAGCTGCAAAACCAACCTGTCACAAAAACGTATCCCTTAATGCATGATATAACATTGGTAGCGCTGACAAAAAGAAGTTGCAGACACTGTGAATACTTCGTGTGGTTCAACATACATAACAAATATTTGAAAGTTTTAGCTCCATCCGATATCCGTTATGGAGTCACGAAAAAAACCACGAAATACCTACAGACGTCACGCGTTACATCTATATTGAATGTCCTGGTGGTATGCGCACGCATTGCGTTTTGCATAACATTTGTTTGAGGAGTGACGTCGCAGGTCAGATCGCCTTTGAGGGTGCAGACCAGTAAATGGGCGACGCCGGCCGAATCACGATTTGCAAGCCCTCAAATTCTCTGCTGTTAGAGCAGTTTGTGGGCCACGAACTTGAGGGTTTGTAAAAGAGAAGGTTGGAAGCGGTGCACAGGACTCACAGCTTGTATTACTCTGAAATTCGGATGAAATTGGGCCCTAAAAGTGCTCTATTTTAGAATGGAGCGCAGGAATAATTTTTCAAAATAGCGATGTGCTTCAGGAATATTTTTCGGGCTGATCATCTTTGAATGGAAATTACTCCCAAAAGTCATGGGATTAGCCCCAAACAATTGAACAGAAACAGAAAGATAATAGAATAAGCTGAATATGGCCAATTTCATCCGAATTTCATGGTATTACAAGTGGCAGTCGAGAATTCTACCACTGAACCACAGGTGCTGGAGGGTACAAAGTCTGCAGATTTGATTTAGAATATCGTTTGGGAATAATAATTACCAATATTAATTTAATGAACTGTGGCCAAATTGGCCTGCATCGGCCGGGAATCGAACCCGGGCCTCCCGCGTGGCAGGCGAGAATTCTACCACTGAACCACCGATGCTGATGCCGGATTACATTCATGTTAAAGATAACACATTATTATCAAAACTAACTCTGGGTTCGTGGGTTCTGCTGTTGAACCGTAACATACATTTGAAGCTGCAAAACCAACCTGTCACAAAAACGTATCCCTTAATGCATGATATAACATTGGTAGCGCTGACAAAAAGAAGTTGCAGACACTGTGAATACTTCGTGTGGTTCAACATACATAACAAATATTTGAAAGTTTTAGCTCCATCCGATATCCGTTATGGAGTCACGAAAAAAACCACGAAATACCTACAGACGTCACGCGTTACATCTATATTGAATGTCCTGGTGGTATGCGCACGCATTGCGTTTTGCATAAAATTTGTTTGAGGAGTGACGTCGCAGGTCAGATCGCCTTTGAGGGTGCAGACCAGTAAATGGGCGACGCCGGCCGAATCACGATTTGCAAGCCCTCAAATTCTCTGCTGTTAGAGCAGTTTGTGGGCCACGAACTTGAGGGTTTGTAAAAGAGAAGGTTGGAAGCGGTGCACAGGACTCACAGCTTGTATTACTCTGAAATTCGGATGAAATTGGGCCCTAAAAGTGCTCTATTTTAGAATGGAGCGCAGGAATAATTTTTCAAAATAGCGATGTGCTTCAGGAATATTTTTCGGGCTGATCATCTTTGAATGGAAATTACTCCCAAAAGTCATGGGATTAGCCCCAAACAATTGAACAGAAACAGAAAGATAATAGAATAAGCTGAATATGGCCAATTTCATCCGAATTTCATGGTATTACAAGTGGCAGTCGAGAATTCTACCACTGAACCACAGGTGCTGGAGGGTACAAAGTCTGCAGATTTGATTTAGAATATCGTTTGGGAATAATAATTACCAATATTAATTTAATGAACTGTGGCCAAATTGGCCTGCATCGGCCGGGAATCGAACCCGGGCCTCCCGCGTGGCAGGCGAGAATTCTACCACTGAACCACCGATGCTGATGCCGGATTACATTCATGTTAAAGATAACACATTATTATCAAAACTAACTCTGGGTTCGTGGGTTCTGCTGTTGAACCGTAACATACATTTGAAGCTGCAAAACCAACCTGTCACAAAAACGTATCCCTTAATGCATGATATAACATTGGTAGCGCTGACAAAAAGAAGTTGCAGACACTGTGAATACTTCGTGTGGTTCAACATACATAACAAATATTTGAAAGTTTTAGCTCCATCCGATATCCGTTATGGAGTCACGAAAAAAACCACGAAATACCTACAGACGTCACGCGTTACATCTATATTGAATGTCCTGGTGGTATGCGCACGCATTGCGTTTTGCATAAAATTTGTTTGAGGAGTGACGTCGCAGGTCAGATCGCCTTTGAGGGTGCAGACCAGTAAATGGGCGACGCCGGCCGAATCACGATTTGCAAGCCCTCAAATTCTCTGCTGTTAGAGCAGTTTGTGGGCCACGAACTTGAGGGTTTGTAAAAGAGAAGGTTGGAAGCGGTGCACAGGACTCACAGCTTGTATTACTCTGAAATTCGGATGAAATTGGGCCCTAAAAGTGCTCTATTTTAGAATGGAGCGCAGGAATAATTTTTCAAAATAGCGATGTGCTTCAGGAATATTTTTCGGGCTGATCATCTTTGAATGGAAATTACTCCCAAAAGTCATGGAATTACCCCCAAAAGTCATGGAATTACCCCCAAACAATTGAACAGAAACAGAAAGATAATAGAATAAGCTGAATATGGCCAATTTCATCCGAATTTCATGGTATTACAAGTGGCAGTCGAGAATTCTACCACTGAACCACAGGTGCTGGAGGGTACAAAGTCTGCAGATTTGATTTAGAATATTGTTTGGGAATAATAATTACCAATATTAATTTAATGAACTGGTGCCAAAATGGCCTGCATCGGCCGGGAATCGAACCCGGGCCTCCCGCGTGGCAGGCGAGAATTCTACCACTGAACCACCGATGCTGATGCAGGATTACATTCATGTTGAAGATAACACATTATTATCAAAACTAACTCTGGGTTCGTGGGTTCTGCTGTTGAACCGTAACATACATTTGAAGCTGCAAAACCAACCTGTCACAAAAACGTATCCCTTAATGCATGATATAACATTGGTAGCGCTGACAAAAAGAAGTTGCAGACACTGTGAATACTTCGTGTGGTTCAACATACATAACAAATATTTGAAAGTTTTAGCTCCATCCGATATCCGTTATGGAGTCACGAAAAAAACCACGAAATACCTACAGACGTCACGCGTTACATCTATATTGAATGTCCTGGTGGTATGCGCACGCATTGCGTTTTGCATAAAATTTGTTTGAGGAGTGACGTCGCAGGTCAGATCGCCTTTGAAGGTGCAGACCAGTAAATGGGCGACGCCGGCCGAATCACGATTTGAAAGCCCTCAAATTCTCTGCTGTTAGAGCAGTTTGTGGGCCACGAACTTGAGGGTTTGTAAAAGAGAAGGTTGGAAGCGGTGCACAGGACTCCCAGCTTGTATTACTCTGAAATTCGGATGAAATTGGGCCCTAAAAGTGCTCTATTTTGGAATGGAGCGCAAGAATTATTTTTCAAAATAGCGATGTGCTTCAGGAATATTTTTCGGGCTGATCATCTTTGAATGGAAATTACTCCCAAAAGTCATGGGATTACCCCCAAACAATTGAACAGAAACAGAAAGATAATAGAATAAGCTGAATATGGCCAATTTCATGGTATTACAAGTGGCAGTCGAGAATTCAACTACTGAACCACAGGTGCTGGAGGGTACAAAGTCCGCAGATTTGATTTAGAATATTGTTTGGGAATAATAATTACCAATATTAATTTAATGAACTGGGGCCAAAATGGCCTGCATCGGCCGGGAATCGAACCCGGGCCTCCCGCGTGGCAGGCGAGAATTCTACCACTGAACCACCGATGCTGATGCAGGATTACATTCGTGTTGAAGATAACACATTATTATCAAAACTAACTCTGGGTTCGTGGGTTCTGCTGTTGAACCGTAACATACATTTGAAGCTGCAAAACCAACCTGTCACAAAAACGTATCCCTTAATGCATGATATAACATTGGTAGCGCTGACAAAAAGAAGTTGCAGACACTGTGAATACTTCGTGTGGTTCAACATACATAACAAATATTTGAAAGTTTTAGCTCCATCCGATATCCGTTATGGAGTCACGAAAAAAACCACGAAATACCTACAGACGTCACGCGTTACATCTATATTGAATGTCCTGGTGGTATGCGTACGCATTGCGTTTTGCATAAAATTTGTTTGAGGAGTGACGTCGCAGGTCAGATCGCCTTTGAGGGTGCAGACCAGTAAATGGGCGACGCCGGCCGAATCACGATTTGCAAGCCCTCAAATTCTCTGCTGTTAGAGCAGTTTGTGGGCCACGAACTTGAGGGTTTGTAAAAGAGAAGGTTGGAAGCGGTGCACAGGACTCCCAGCTTGTATTACTCTGAAATTCGGATGAAATTGGGCCCTAAAAGTGCTCTATTTTGGAATGGAGCGCAAGAATCATTTTTCAAAATAGCGATGTGCTTCAGGAATATTTTTCGGGCTGATCATCTTTGAATGGAAATTACTCCCAAAAGTCATGGGATTACCCCCAAACAATTGAACAGAAACAGAAAGATAATAGAATAAGCTGAATATGGCCAATTTCATGGTATTACAAGTGGCAGTCGAGAATTCTAAGACTGAACCACAGGTGCTGGAGGGTACAAAGTCTGCAGATTTGATTTAGAATATCGTTTGGGAATAATAATTACCAATATTAATTTAATGAACTGTGGCCAAAATGGCCTGCAGCGGCCGGGAATCGAACCCGGGCCTCCCGCGTGGAAGGCGAGAATTCTACCACTGAACCACCGATGCTGATGCAGGATTACATTCATGTTGAAGATAACACATTATTATCAAAACTAACTCTGGGTTCGTGGGTTCTGCTGTTGAACCGTAACATACATTTGAAGCTGCAAAACCAACCTGTCACAAAAACGTATCCCTTAATGCATGATATAACATTGGTAGCGCTGACAAAAAGAAGTTGCAGACGCTGTGAATACTTCGTGTGGTTCAACATACATAACAAATATTTGAAAGTTTTAGCTCCATCCGATATCCGTTATGGAGTCACGAAAAAACCCACGAAATACCTACAGACGTCACGCGTTACATCTATATTGAATGTCCTGGTGGTATGCGCACGCATTGCGTTTTGCATAAAATTTGTTTAAGGAGTGACGTCGCAGGTCAGATCGCCTTTGAGGGTGCAGACCAGTAAATGGGCGACGCCGGCCGAATCACGATTTGCAAGCCCTCAAATTCTCTGCTGTTAGAGCAGTTTGTGGGCCACGAACTTGAGGGTTTGTAAAAGGGAAGGTTGGAAGCGGTGCACAGGACTCCCAGCTTGTATTACTCTGAAATTCGGATGAAATTGGGCTCTAAAAGTGCTCTATTTTGGAATGGAGCGCAGGAATCATTTTTCAAAATAGCGATGTGCTTCAGGAATATTTTTCGGGCTGATCATCTTTGAAAGGAAATTACTCCCAAAAGTCATGGGATTACCCCCAAACAATTGAACAGAAACAGAAAGATAATAGAATCAGCTGAATATGGCCAATTTCATCCGAATTTCATGGTATTACAAGTGGCAGTCGAGAATTCTACCACTGAACCACAGGTGCTGGAGGGTACAAAGTCCGCAGATTTGATTTAGAATATTGTTCGGGAATAATAATTACCAATATTAATTTAATGAACTGGGGCCAAAATGGCCTGCATCGGCCGGGAATCGAACCCGGGCCTCCCGCGTGGCAGGCGAGAATTCTACCACTGAACCACCGATGCTGATGCAGGATTACATTCATGTTGAAGATAACACATTATTATCAAAACTAACTCTGGGTTCGTGGGTTCTGCTGTTGAACCGTAACATACATTTGAAGCTGCAAAACCAACCTGTCACAAAAACGTATCCCTTAATGCATGATATAACATTGGTAGCGCTGACAAAAAGAAGTTGCAGACACTGTGAATACTTCGTGTGGTTCAAAATACATAACAAATATTTGAAAGTTTTTAGCTCCATCCGATATCCGTTATGGAGTCACGAAAAAAACCACGAAATACCTACAGACGTCACGCGTTACATCTATATTGAATGTCCTGGTGGTATGCGCACGCATTGCGTTTTGCATAAAATTTGTTTGAGGAGTGACGTCGCAGGTCAGATCGCCTTTGAGGGTGCAGACCAGTAAATGGGCGACGCCGGCCGAATCACGATTTGCAAGCCCTCAAATTCTCTGCTGTTAGAGCAGTTTGTGGGCCACGAACTTGAGGGTTTGTAAAAGAGAAGGTTGGAAGCGGTGCACAGGACTCCCAGCTTGTATTACTCTGAAATTCGGATGAAATTGGGCCCTAAAAGTGCTCTATTTTGGAATGGAGCGCAGGAATCATTTTTCAAAATAGCGATGTGCTTCAGGAATATTTTTCGGGCTGATCATCTTTGAATGGAAATTACTCCCAAAAGTCATGGGATTACCCCCAAACAATTGAACAGAAACAGAAAGATAATAGAATAAGCTGAATATGGCCAATTTCATCCGAATTTCATGGTATTACAAGTGGCAGTCGAGAATTCTACCACTGAACCACAGGTGCTGGAGGGTACAAAGTCTGCAGATTTGATTTAGAATATTGTTTGGGAATAATAATTACCAATATTAATTTAATGAACTGGGGCCAAAATGGCCTGCATCGGCCGGGAATCGAACCCGGGCCTCCCGCGTGGCAGGCGAGAATTCTACCACTGAACCACCGATGCTGATGCAGGATTACATTCATGTTGAAGATAACACATTATTATCAAAACTAACTCTGGGTTCGTGGCTTCTGCTGTTGATCCGTAACATACATTTGAAGCTGCAAAACCAACCTGTCACAAAAACGTATCCCTTAATGCATGATATAACATTGGTAGCGCTGACAAAAAGAAGTTGCAGACACTGTGAATACTTCGTGTGGTGCAACATACATAACAAATATTTGAAAGTTTTAGCTCCATCCGATATCCGTTATCGAGTCACGAAAAAACCACCTGAAATACCTACAGACTTCACGTGTTACATCTATATTGAATGTCCTGGTGGTATGCACACGCATTGCGTTTTGCATAAAATTTGTTTGAGGAGTGACGTCGCAGGTCAGATCGCCTTTGAGGGTGCAGACCAGTAAATGGGCGACGCCGGCCGAATCACGATTTGCAAGCCCTCAAATTCTCTGCTGTTAGAGCAGTTTGTGGGCCACGAACTTGAGGGTTTGTAAAAGAGAAGGTTGGAAGCGGTGCACAGGACTCCCAGCTTGTATTACTCTGAAATTCGGATGAAATTGGGCCCTAAAAGTGCTCTATTTTGGAATGGAGCGCAGGAATCATTTTTCAAAATAGCGATGTGCTTCAGGAATATTTTTCGGGCTGATCATCTTTGAATGGAAATTTCTCCCAAAAGTCATGGGATTACCCCCAAACAATTGAACAGAAACAGAAAGATAATAGAATAAGCTGAATATGGCCAATTTCATCCGGATTTCATGGTATTACAAGTGGCAGTCGAGAATTCTACCACTGAACCACAGGTGCTGGAGGGTACAAAGTCTGCAGATTTGATTTAGAATATTGTTTGGGAATAATAATTACCAATATTAATTTAATGAACTGGGGCCAAAATGGCCTGCATCGGCCGGGAATCGAACCCGGGCCTCCCGCGTGGCAGGCGAGAATTCTACCACTGAACCACCGATGCTGATGCAGGATTACATTCATGTTGAAGATAACACATTATTATCAAAACTAACTCTGGGTTAGTGGCTTCTGCTGTTGATCCGTAACATACATTTGAAGCTGCAAAACCAACCTGTCACAAAAACGTATCCCTTAATGCATGATATAACATTGGTAGCGCTGACAAAAAGAAGTTGCAGACACTGTGAATACTTCGTGTGGTGCAACATACATAACAAATATTTGAAAGTTTTAGCTCCATCCGATATCCGTTATCGAGTCACGAAAAAACCACCTGAAATACCTACAGACTTCACGTGTTACATCTATATTGAATGTCCTGGTGGTATGCACACGCATTGCGTTTTGCATAAAATTTGTTTGAGGAGTGACGTCGCAGGTCAGATCGCCTTTGAGGGTGCAGACCAGTAAATGGGCGACGCCGGCCGAATCACGATTTGCAAGCCCTCAAATTCTCTGCTGTTAGAGCAGTTTGTGGGCCACGAACTTGAGGGTTTGTAAAAGAGAAGGTTGGAAGCGGTGCACAGGACTCCCAGCTTGTATTACTCTGAAATTCGGATGAAATTGGGCCCTACAAGTGCTCTATTTTGGAATGGAGCGCAGGAATCATTTTTCAAAATAGCGATGGGCTTCAGGAATATTTTTCGGGCTGATCATCTTTGAATGGAAATTACTCCCAAAAGTCATGGGATTACCCCCAAACAATTGAACAGAAACAGAAAGATAATAGAATAAGCTGAATATGGCCAATTTCATCCGAATTTCATGGTATTACAAGTGGCAGTCGAGAATTCTACCACTGAACCACAGGTGCTGGAGGGTACAAAGTCTGCAGATTTGATTTGATTTAGAATATCGTTTGGGAATAATAATTACCAATATTAATTTAATGAACTGGGGCCAAAATGGCCTGCATCGGCCGGGAATCGAACCCGGGCCTCCCGCGTGGCAGGCGAGAATTCTACCACTGAACCACCGATGCTGATGCAGGATTACATTCATGTTAAAGATAACACATTATTATCAAAACTAACTCTGGGTTCGTGGGTTCTGCTGTTGAACCGTAACATACATTTGAAGCTGCAAAACCAACCTGTCACAAAAACGTATCCCTTAATGCATGATATAACATTGGTAGCGCTGACAAAAAGAAGTTGCAGACACTGTGAATACTTCGTGTGGTTCAACATACATAACAAATATTTGAAAGTTTTAGCTCCATCCGATATCCGTTATGGAGTCACGAAAAAAAACACGAAATACCTACAGACGTCACGCGTTACATCTATATTGAATGTCCTGGTGGTATGCGCACGCATTGCGTTTTGCATAAAATTTGTTTGAGGAGTGACGTCGCAGTCAGATCGCCTTTGAGGGTGCAGACCGGTAAATGGGCGACGCCGGCCGAATCACGATTTGCAAGCCCTCAAATTCTCTGCTGTTAGAGCAGTTTGTGGGCCACGAACTTGAGGGTTTGTAAAAGAGAAGGTTGGAAGCGGTGCACAGGACTCCCAGCTTGTATTACTCTGAAATTCGGATGAAATTGGGCCCTAAAAGTGCTCTATTTTGGAATGGAGCGCAGGAATCATTTTTCAAAATAGCGATGTGCTTCAGGAATATTTTTTCGGGATGATCATCTTTGAATGGAAATTACTCCCAAAAGTCATGGGATTACCCCCAAACAATTGAACAGAAACAGAAAGATAATATAATAAGCTGAATATGGCCAATTTCATCCGAATTTCATGGTATTACAAGTGGCAGTCGAGAATTCTACCACTGAACCACAGGTGCTGGAGGGTACAAAGTCCGCAGATTTGATTTAGAATATCGTTTGGGAATAATAATTACCAATATTAATTTAATGAACTGGGGCCAAAATGGCCTGCATCGGCCGGGAATCGAACCCGGGCCTCCCGCGTGGCAGGCGAGAATTCTACCACTGAACCACCGATGCTGATGCAGGATTACATTCATGTTAAAGATAACACATTATTATCAAAACTAACTCTGGGTTCGTGGGTTCTGCTGTTGAACCGTAACATACATTTGAAGCTGCAAAACCAACCTGTCACAAAAACGTATCCCTTAATGCATGATATAACATTGGTAGCGCTGACAAAAAGAAGTTGCAGACACTGTGAATACTTCGTGTGGTTCAACATACATAACAAATATTTGAAAGTTTTAGCTCCATCCGATATCCGTTATGGAGTCACGAAAAAAACCACGAAATACCTACAGACGTCACGTGTTACATCTATATTGAATGTCCTGGTGGTATGCGCACGCATTGCGTTTTGCATAAAATTTGTTTGAGGAGTGACGTCGCAGGTCAGATCGCCTTTGAGGGTGCAGACCAGTAAATGGGCGACGCCGGCCGAATCACGATTTGCAAGCCCTCAAATTCTCTGCTGTTAGAGCAGTTTGTGGGCTACGAACTTGAGGGTTTGTAAAAGAGAAGGTTGGAAGCGGTGCACAGGACTCAGCTTGTATTACTCTGAAATTCGGATGAAATTGGGCCCTAAAAGTGCTCTATTTTGGAATGAAGCGCAGGAATCATTTTTCAAAATAGCGATGTGCTTCAGGAATATTTTTCGGGCTGATCATCTTTGAATGGAAATTACTCCCAAAAGTCATGGGATTACCCCCAAACAATTGAACAGAAACAGAAAGATAATAGAATAAGCTGAATATGGCCAATTTCATCCGAATTTCATGGTATTACAAGTGGCAGTCGAGAATTCTACCACTGAACCACAGGTGCTGGAGGGTACAAAGTCCGCAGATTTGATTTAGAATATTGTTCGGGAATAATAATTACCAATATTAATTTAATGAACTGGGGCCAAAATGGCCTGCATCGGCCGGGAATCGAACCCGGGCCTCCCGCGTGGAAGGCGAGAATTCTACCACTGAACCACCGATGCTGATGCAGGATTACATTCATGTTGAAGATAACACATTATTATTAAAACTAACTCTGGGTTCGTGGGTTCTGCTGTTGAACCGTAACATACATTTGAAGCTGCAAAACCAACCTGTCACAAAAACGTTCCCTTAATGCATGATATAACATTGGTAGCGCTGACAAAAAGAAGTTGCAGACACTGTGAATACTTCGTGTGGTGCAACATACATAACAAATATTTGAAAGTTTTAGCTCCATCCGATATCCGTTATGGAGTCACGAAAAAAACCACGAAATACCTACAGACGTCACGCGTTACATCTATATTGAATGTCCTGGTGGTATGCACACGCATTGCGTTTTGCATAAAATTTGTTT
The DNA here is from genome assembly GCA_037893225.1 of Hippasteria phrygiana. Taxonomy (NCBI): domain Eukaryota; kingdom Metazoa; phylum Echinodermata; class Asteroidea; order Valvatida; family Goniasteridae; genus Hippasteria; species Hippasteria phrygiana. The sequence continues at coordinate 298,413 of JAZGUH010000431.1, forward strand.
GAGGAGTGACGTCGCAGGTCAGATCGCCTTTGAGGGTGCAGACCAGTAAATGGGCGACGCCGGCCGAATCACGATTTGCAAGCCCTCAAATTCTCTGCTGTTAGAGCAGTTTGTGGGCCACGAACTTGAGGGTTTGTAAAAGAGAAGGTTGGAAGCGGTGCACAGGACTCCCAGCTTGTATTACTCTGAAATTCGGATGAAATTGGGCCCTAAAAGTGCTCTATTTTGGAATGGAGCGCAGGAATCATTTTTCAAAATAGCGATGTGCTTCAGGAATATTTTTCGGGCTGATCATCTTTGAATGGAAATTACTCCCAAAAGTCATGGGATTACCCCCAAACAATTGAACAGAAACAGAAAGATAATAGAATAAGCTGAATATGGCCAATTTCATCCGAATTTCATGGTATTACAAGTGGAAGTCGAGAATTCTACCACTGAACCACAGGTGCTGGAGGGTACAAAGTCTGCAGATTTGATTTAGAATATTGTTTGGGAATAATAATTACCAATATTAATTTAATGAACTGGGGCCAAAATGGCCTGCATCGGGCCGGGAATCGAACCCGGGCCTCCCGCGTGGCAGGCGAGAATTCTACCACTGAACCACCGATGCTGATGCAGGATTACATTCATGTTGAAGATAACACATTATTATCAAAACTAACTCTGTGTTCGTGGGTTCTGCTGTTGAACCGTAACATACATTTGAAGCTGCAAAACCAACCTGTCACAAAAACGTATCCCTTAATGCATGATATGACATTGGTAGCGCTGACAAAAAGAAGTTGCAGACACTGTGAATACTTCGTGTGGTTCAACATACATAACAAATATTTGAAAGTTTTAGCTCCATCCGATATCCGTTATGGAGTCACGAAAAAAAACACGAAATACCTACAGACGTCACGCGTTACATCTATATTGAATGTCCTGGTGGTATGCGCACGCATTGCGTTTTGCATAAAATTTGTTTGAGGAGTGACGTCGCAGGTCAGATCGCCTTTGAGGGTGCAGACCAGTAAATGGGCGACGCCGGCCGAATCACGATTTGCAAGCCCTCAAATTCTCTGCTGTTAGAGCAGTTTGTGGGCCACGAACTTGAGGGTTTGTAAAAGAGAAGGTTGGAAGCGGTGCACAGGACTCAGCTTGTATTACTCTGAAATTCGGATGAAATTGGGCCCTAAAAGTGCTCTATTTTGGAATGGAGCGCAGGAATCATTTTTCAAAATAGCGATGTGCTTCAGGAATATTTTTCGGGCTGATCATCTTTGAATGGAAATTACTCCCAAAAGTCATGGGATTACCCCCAAACAATTGAACAGAAACAGAAAGATAATAGAATAAGCTGAATATGGCAAATTTCATGGTATTACAAGTGGTAGTCGAGAATTCTACCACTGAACCACAGGTGCTGGAGGGTACAAAGTCCGCAGATTTGATTTAGAATATTGTTCGGGAATAATAATTACCAATATTAATTTAATGAACTGGGGCCAAAATGGCCTGCATCGGCCTGGAATCGAACCCGGGCCTCCCGCGTGGCAGGCGAGAATTCTACCACTGAACCACCGCTGCTGATGCAGGATTACATTCATGTTGAAGATAACACATTATTATCAAAACTAACTCTGGGTTCGTGGGTTCTGCTGTTGAACCGTAACATACATTTGAAGCTGCAAAACCAACCTGTCACAAAAACGTATCCCTTAATGCATGATATAACATTGGTAGCGCTGACAAAAAGAAGTTGCAGACACTGTGAATACTTCGTGTGGTGCAACATACATAACAAATATTTGAAAGTTTTAGCTCCATCCGATATCCGTTATCGAGTCACGAAAAAACCACCTGAAATACCTACAGACTTCACGTGTTACATCTATATTGAATGTCCTGGTGGTATGCGCACGCATTGCGTTTTGCATAAAATTTGTTTGAGGAGTGACGTCGCAGGTCAGATCGCCTTTGAGGGTGCAGACCAGTAAATGGGCGACGCCGGCCGAATCACGATTTGCAAGCCCTCAAATTCTCTGCTGTTAGAGCAGTTTGTGGGCCACGAACTTGAGGGTTTGTAAAAGAGAAGGTTGGAAGCGGTGCACAGGACTCCCAGCTTGTATTACTCTGAAATTCGGATGAAATTGGGCCCTAAAAGTGCTCTATTTTGGAATGGAGCGCAGGAATCATTTTTCAAAATAGCGATGTGCTTCAGGAATATTTTTCGGGCTGATCATCTTTGAATGGAAATTACTCCCAAAAGTCATGGGATTACCCCCAAACAATTGAACAGAAACAGAAAGATAATAGAATAAGCTGAATATGGCCAATTTCATCCGAATTTCATGGTATTACAAGTGGCAGTCGAGAATTCTACCACTGAACCACCGATGCTGATGCAGGATTACATTCATGTTAAAGATAACACATTATTATCAAAACTAACTCTGGGTTCGTGGGTTCTGCTGTTGAACCGTAACATACATTTGAAGCTGCAAAACCAACCTGTCACAAAAACGTATCCCTTAATGCATGATATAACATTGGTAGCGCTGACAAAAAGAAGTTGCAGACACTGTGAATACTTCGTGTGGTTCAACATACATAACAAATATTTGAAAGTTTTAGCTCCATCCGATATCCGTTATGGAGTCACGAAAAAAAACACGAAATACCTACAGACGTCACGCGTTACATCTATATTGAATGTCCTGGTGGTATGCGCACGCATTGCGTTTTGCATAAAATTTGTTTGAGGAGTGACGTCGCAGGTCAGATCGCCTTTGAGGGTGCAGACCGGTAAATGGGCGACGCCGGCCGAATCACGATTTGCAAGCCCTCAAATTCTCTGCTGTTAGAGCAGTTTGTGGGCCACGAACTTGAGGGTTTGTAAAAGAGAAGGTTGGAAGCGGTGCACAGGACTCCCAGCTTGTATTACTCTGAAATTCGGATGAAATTGGGCCCTAAAAGTGCTCTATTTTGGAATGGAGCGCAGGAATCATTTTTCAAAATAGCGATGTGCTTCAGGAATATTTTTTCGGGATGATCATCTTTGAATGGAAATTACTCCCAAAAGTCATGGGATTACCCCCAAACAATTGAACAGAAACAGAAAGATAATATAATAAGCTGAATATGGCCAATTTCATCCGAATTTCATGGTATTACAAGTGGCAGTCGAGAATTCTACCACTGAACCACAGGTGCTGGAGGGTACAAAGTCCGCAGATTTGATTTAGAATATCGTTTGGGAATAATAATTACCAATATTAATTTAATGAACTGGGGCCAAAATGGCCTGCATCGGCCGGGAATCGAACCCGGGCCTCCCGCGTGGCAGGCGAGAATTCTACCACTGAACCACCGATGCTGATGCAGGATTACATTCATGTTAAAGATAACACATTATTATCAAAACTAACTCTGGGTTCGTGGGTTCTGCTGTTGAACCGTAACATACATTTGAAGCTGCAAAACCAACCTGTCACAAAAACGTATCCCTTAATGCATGATATAACATTGGTAGCGCTGACAAAAAGAAGTTGCAGACACTGTGAATACTTCGTGTGGTTCAACATACATAACAAATATTTGAAAGTTTTAGCTCCATCCGATATCCGTTATGGAGTCACGAAAAAAACCACGAAATACCTACAGACGTCACGCGTTACATCTATATTGAATGTCCTGGTGGTATGCGCACGCATTGCGTTTTGCATAAAATTTGTTTGAGGAGTGACGTCGCAGGTCAGATCGCCTTTGAGGGTGCAGACCAGTAAATGGGCGACGCCGGCCGAATCACGATTTGCAAGCCCTCAAATTCTCTGCTGTTAGAGCAGTTTGTGGGCCACGAACTTGAGGGTTTGTAAAAGAGAAGGTTGGAAGCGGTGCACAGGACTCCCAGCTTGTATTACTCTGAAATTCGGATGAAATTGGGCCCTACAAGTGCTCTATTTTGGAATGGAGCGCAGGAATCATTTTTCAAAATAGCGATGGGCTTCAGGAATATTTTTCGGGCTGATCATCTTTGAATGGAAATTACTCCCAAAAGTCATGGGATTACCCCCAAACAATTGAACAGAAACAGAAAGATAATATAATAAGCTGAATATGGCCAATTTCATCCGAATTTCATGGTATTACAAGTGGCAGTCGAGAATTCTACCACTGAACCACAGGTGCTGGAGGGTACAAAGTCTGCAGATTTGATTTAGAATATCGTTTGGGAATAATAATTACCAATATTAATTTAATGAACTGGGGCCAAAATGGCCTGCATCGGCCTGGAATCGAACCCGGGCCTCCCGCGTGGCAGGCGAGAATTCTACCACTGAACCACCGATGCTGATGCAGGATTACATTCATGTTAAAGATAACACATTATTATCAAAACTAACTCTGGGTTCGTGGGTTCTGCTGTTGAACCGTAACATACATTTGAAGCTGCAAAACCAACCTGTCACAAAAACGTATCCCTTAATGCATGATATAACATTGGTAGCGCTGACAAAAAGAAGTTGCAGACACTGTGAATACTTCGTGTGGTTCAACATACATAACAAATATTTGAAAGTTTTAGCTCCATCCGATATCCGTTATGGAGTCACGAAAAAAAACACGAAATACCTACAGACGTCACGCGTTACATCTATATTGAATGTCCTGGTGGTATGCGCACGCATTGCGTTTTGCATAAAATTTGTTTGAGGAGTGACGTCGCAGGTCAGATCGCCTTTGAGGGTGCAGACCAGTAAATGGGCGACGCCGGCCGAATCACGATTTGCAAGCCCTCAAATTCTCTGCTGTTAGAGCAGTTTGTGGGCCACGAACTTGAGGGTTTGTAAAAGAGAAGGTTGGAAGCGGTGCACAGGACTCCCAGCTTGTATTACTCTGAAATTCGGATGAAATTGGGCCCTAAAAGTGCTCTATTTTGGAATGGAGCGCAGGAATCATTTTTCAAAATAGCGATGTGCTTCAGGAATATTTTTCGGGATGATCATCTTTGAATGGAAATTACTCCCAAAAGTCATGGGATTACCCCCAAACAATTGAACAGAAACAGAAAGATAATATAATAAGCTGAATATGGCCAATTTCATCCGAATTTCATGGTATTACAAGTGGCAGTCGAGAATTCTACCACTGAACCACAGGTGCTGGAGGGTACAAAGTCTGCAGATTTGATTTAGAATATCGTTTGGGAATAATAATTACCAATATTAATTTAATGAACTGGGGCCAAAATGGCCTGCATCGGCCGGGAATCGAACCCGGGCCTCCCGCGTGGCAGGCGAGAATTCTACCACTGAACCACCGATGCTGATGCAGGATTACATTCATGTTGAAGATAACACATTATTATCAAAACTAACTCTGGGTTCGTGGGTTCTGCTGTTGAACCGTAACATACATTTGAAGCTGCAAAACCAACCTGTCACAAAAACGTATCCCTTAATGCATGATATAACATTGGTAGCGCTGACAAAAAGAAGTTGCAGACACTGTGAATACTTCGTGTGGTTCAACATACATAACAAATATTTGAAAGTTTTAGCTCCATCCGATATCCGTTATGGAGTCACGAAAAAAACCACGAAATACCTACAGACGTCACGTGTTACATCTATATTGAATGTCCTGGTGGTATGCGCACGCATTGCGTTTTGCATAAAATTTGTTTGAGGAGTGACGTCGCAGGTCAGATCGCCTTTGAGGGTGCAGACCAGTAAATGGGCGACGCCGGCCGAATCACGATTTGCAAGCCCTCAAATTCTCTGCTGTTAGAGCAGTTTGTGGGCTACGAACTTGAGGGTTTGTAAAAGAGAAGGTTGGAAGCGGTGCACAGGACTCAGCTTGTATTACTCTGAAATTCGGATGAAATTGGGCCCTAAAAGTGCTCTATTTTGGAATGAAGCGCAGGAATCATTTTTCAAAATAGCGATGTGCTTCAGGAATATTTTTCGGGCTGATCATCTTTGAATGGAAATTACTCCCAAAAGTCATGGGATTACCCCCAAACAATTGAACAGAAACAGAAAGATAATAGAATAAGCTGAATATGGCCAATTTCATCCGAATTGCATGGTATTACAAGTGGCAGTCGAGAATTCTACCACTGAACCACAGGTGCTGGAGGGTACAAAGTCCGCAGATTTGATTTAGAATATTGTTCGGGAATAATAATTACCAATATTAATTTAATGAACTGGGGCCAAAATGGCCTGCATCGGCCGGGAATCGAACCCGGGCCTCCCGCGTGGAAGGCGAGAATTCTACCACTGAACCACCGATGCTGATGCAGGATTACATTCATGTTGAAGATAACACATTATTATTAAAACTAACTCTGGGTTCGTGGGTTCTGCTGTTGAACCGTAACATACATTTGAAGCTGCAAAACCAACCTGTCACAAAAACGTTCCCTTAATGCATGATATAACATTGGTAGCGCTGACAAAAAGAAGTTGCAGACACTGTGAATACTTCGTGTGGTGCAACATACATAACAAATATTTGAAAGTTTTAGCTCCATCCGATATCCGTTATGGAGTCACGAAAAAAACCACGAAATACCTACAGACGTCACGCGTTACATCTATATTGAATGTCCTGGTGGTATGCACACGCATTGCGTTTTGCATAAAATTTGTTTGAGGAGTGACGTCGCAGGTCAGATCGCCTTTGAGGGTGCAGACCAGTAAATGGGCGACGCCGGCCGAATCACGATTTGCAAGCCCTCAAATTCTCTGCTGTTAGAGCAGTTTGTGGGCCACGAACTTGAGGGTTTGTAAAAGAGAAGGTTGGAAGCGGTGCACAGGACTCCCAGCTTGTATTACTCTGAAATTCGGATGAAATTGGGCCCTAAAAGTGCTCTATTTTGGAATGGAGCGCAGGAATCATTTTTCAAAATAGCGATGTGCTTCAGGAATATTTTTCGGGCTGATCATCTTTGAATGGAAATTACTCCCAAAAGTCATGGGATTACCCCCAAACAATTGAACAGAAACAGAAAGATAATAGAATAAGCTGAATATGGCCAATTTCATCCGAATTTCATGGTATTACAAGTGGAAGTCGAGAATTCTACCACTGAACCACAGGTGCTGGAGGGTACAAAGTCTGCAGATTTGATTTAGAATATTGTTTGGGAATAATAATTACCAATATTAATTTAATGAACTGGGGCCAAAATGGCCTGCATCGGGCCGGGAATCGAACCCGGGCCTCCCGCGTGGCAGGCGAGAATTCTACCACTGAACCACCGATGCTGATGCAGGATTACATTCATGTTGAAGATAACACATTATTATCAAAACTAACTCTGTGTTCGTGGGTTCTGCTGTTGAACCGTAACATACATTTGAAGCTGCAAAACCAACCTGTCACAAAAACGTATCCCTTAATGCATGATATGACATTGGTAGCGCTGACAAAAAGAAGTTGCAGACACTGTGAATACTTCGTGTGGTTCAACATACATAACAAATATTTGAAAGTTTTAGCTCCATCCGATATCCGTTATGGAGTCACGAAAAAAAACACGAAATACCTACAGACGTCACGCGTTACATCTATATTGAATGTCCTGGTGGTATGCGCACGCATTGCGTTTTGCATAAAATTTGTTTGAGGAGTGACGTCGCAGGTCAGATCGCCTTTGAGGGTGCAGACCAGTAAATGGGCGACGCCGGCCGAATCACGATTTGCAAGCCCTCAAATTCTCTGCTGTTAGAGCAGTTTGTGGGCCACGAACTTGAGGGTTTGTAAAAGAGAAGGTTGGAAGCGGTGCACAGGACTCAGCTTGTATTAATCTGAAATTCGGATGAAATTGGGCCCTAAAAGTGCTCTATTTTGGAATGGAGCGCAGGAATCATTTTTCAAAATAGCGATGTGCTTCAGGAATATTTTTCGGGCTGATCATCTTTGAATGGAAATTACTCCCAAAAGTCATGGGATTACCCCCAAACAATTGAACAGAAACAGAAAGATAATAGAATAAGCTGAATATGGCAAATTTCATCCGAATTTCATGGTATTACAAGTGGTAGTCGAGAATTCTACCACTGAACCACAGGTGCTGGAGGGTACAAAGTCCGCAGATTTGATTTAGAATATTGTTCGGGAATAATAATTACCAATATTAATTTAATGAACTGGGGCCAAAATGGCCTGCATCGGCCTGGAATCGAACCCGGGCCTCCCGCGTGGCAGGCGAGAATTCTACCACTGAACCACCGCTGCTGATGCAGGATTACATTCATGTTGAAGATAACACATTATTATCAAAACTAACTCTGGGTTCGTGGGTTCTGCTGTTGAACCGTAACATACATTTGAAGCTGCAAAACCAACCTGTCACAAAAACGTATCCCTTAATGCATGATATAACATTGGTAGCGCTGACAAAAAGAAGTTGCAGACACTGTGAATACTTCGTGTGGTGCAACATACATAACAAATATTTGAAAGTTTTAGCTCCATCCGATATCCGTTATCGAGTCACGAAAAAACCACCTGAAATACCTACAGACTTCACGTGTTACATCTATATTGAATGTCCTGGTGGTATGCGCACGCATTGCGTTTTGCATAAAATTTGTTTGAGGAGTGACGTCGCAGGTCAGATCGCCTTTGAGGGTGCAGACCAGTAAATGGGCGACGCCGGCCGAATCACGATTTGCAAGCCCTCAAATTCTCTGCTGTTAGAGCAGTTTGTGGGCCACGAACTTGAGGGTTTGTAAAAGAGAAGGTTGGAAGCGGTGCACAGGACTCCCAGCTTGTATTACTCTGAAATTCGGATGAAATTGGGCCCTAAAAGTGCTCTATTTTGGAATGGAGCGCAGGAATCATTTTTCAAAATAGCGATGTGCTTCAGGAATATTTTTCGGGCTGATCATCTTTGAATGGAAATTACTCCCAAAAGTCATGGGATTACCCCCAAACAATTGAACAGAAACAGAAAGATAATAGAATAAGCTGAATATGGCCAATTTCATCCGAATTTCATGGTATTACAAGTGGCAGTCGAGAATTCTACCACTGAACCACAGGTGCTGGAGGGTACAAAGTCCGCAGATTTGATTTAGAATATTGTTCGGGAATAATAATTACCAATATTAATTTAATGAACTGGGGCCAAAATGGCCTGCATCGGCCGGGAATCGAACCCGGGCCTCCCGCGTGGCAGGCGAGAATTCTACCACTGAACCACCGATGCTGATGCAGGATTACATTCATGTTGAAGATAACACATTATTATCAAAACTAACTCTGGGTTCGTGGGTTCTGCTGTTGAACCGTAACATACATTTGAAGCTGCAAAACCAACCTGTCACAAAAACGTATCCCTTAATGCATGATATAACATTGGTAGCGCTGACAAAAAGAAGTTGCAGACACTGTGATACTTCGTGTGGTGCAACATACATAACAAATATTTGAAAGTTTTAGCTCCATCCGATATCCGTTATCGAGTCACGAAAAAACCACCTGAAATACCTACAGACTTCACGTGTTACATCTATATTGAATGTCCTGGTGGTATGCACACGCATTGCGTTTTGCATAAAATTTGTTTGAGGAGTGACGTCGCAGGTCAGATCGCCTTTGAGGGTGCAGACCAGTAAATGGGCGACGCCGGCCGAATCACGATTTGCAAGCCCTCAAATTCTCTGCTGTTAGAGCAGTTTGTGGGCCACGAACTTGAGGGTTTGTAAAAGAGAAGGTTGGAAGCGGTGCACAGGACTCCCAGCTTGTATTACTCTGAAATTCGGATGAAATTGGGCCCTAAAAGTGCTCTATTTTGGAATGGAGCGCAGGAATCATTTTTCAAAATAGCGATGTGCTTCAGGAATATTTTTCAGGCTGATCATCTTTGAATGGAAATTACTCCCAAAAGTCATGGGATTACCCCCAAACAATTGAACAGAAACAGAAAGATAATAGAATAAGCTGAATATGGCCAATTTCATCCGAATTTCATGGTATTACAAGTGGCAGTCGAGAATTCTACCACTGAACCACAGGTGCTGGAGGGTACAAAGTCCGCAGATTTGATTTAGAATATTGTTCGGGAATAATAATTACCAATATTAATTTAATGAACTGGGGCCAAAATGGCCTGCATCGGCCGGGAATCGAACCCGGGCCTCCCGCGTGGCAGGCGAGAATTCTACCACTGAACCACCGATGCTGATGCAGGATTACATTCATGTTGAAGATAACACATTATTATCAAAACTAACTCTGGGTTCGTGGGTTCTGCTGTTGAACCGTAACATACATTTGAAGCTGCAAAACCAACCTGTCACAAAAACGTATCCCTTAATGCATGATATAACATTGGTAGCGCTGACAAAAAGAAGTTGCAGACACTGTGAATACTTCGTGTGGTGCAACATACATAACAAATATTTGAAAGTTTTAGCTCCATCCGATATCCGTTATCGAGTCACGAAAAAACCACCTGAAATACCTACAGACTTCACGTGTTACATCTATATTGAATGTCCTGGTGGTATGCACACGCATTGCGTTTTGCATAAAATTTGTTTGAGGAGTGACGTCGCAGGTCAGATCGCCTTTGAGGGTGCAGACCAGTAAATGGGCGACGCCGGCCGAATCACGATTTGCAAGCCCTCAAATTCTCTGCTGTTAGAGCAGTTTGTGGGCCACGAACTTGAGGGTTTGTAAAAGAGAAGGTTGGAAGCGGTGCACAGGACTCAGCTTGTATTACTCTGAAATTCGGATGAAATTGGGCCCTAAAAGTAAAATAGCGATGTGCTTCAGGAATATTTTTCGGGCTGATCATCTTTGAATGGAAATTACTCCCAAAAGTCATGGGATTACCCCCAAACAATTGAACAGAAACAGAAAGATAATAGAATAAGCTGAATATGGCCAATTTCATCCGAATTTCATGGTATTACAAGTGGCAGTCGAGAATTCTACCACTGAACCACAGGTGCTGGAGGGTACAAAGTCCGCAGATTTGATTTAGAATATTGTTCGGGAATAATAATTACCAATATTAATTTAATGAACTGGGGCCAAAATGGCCTGCATCGGCCTGGAATCGAACCCGGGCCTCCCGCGTGGCAGGCGAGAATTCTACCACTGAACCACCGATGCTGATGCAGGATTACATTCATGTTGAAGATAACACATTATTATCAAAACTAACTCTGGGTTCGTGGGTTCTGCTGTTGAACCGTAACATACATTTGAAGCTGCAAAACCAACCTGTCACAAAAACGTATCCCTTAATGCATGATATAACATTGGTAGCGCTGACAAAAAGAAGTTGCAGACACTGTGAATACTTCGTGTGGTGCAACATACATAACAAATATTTGAAAGTTTTAGCTCCATCCGATATCCGTTATCGAGTCACGAAAAAACCACCTGAAATACCTACAGACTTCACGTGTTACATCTATATTGAATGTCCTGGTGGTATGCACACGCATTGCGTTTTGCATAAAATTTGTTTGAGGAGTGACGTCGCAGGTCAGATCGCCTTTGAGGGTGCAGACCAGTAAATGGGCGACGCCGGCCGAATCACGATTTGCAAGCCCTCAAATTCTCTGCTGTTAGAGCAGTTTGTGGGCCACGAACTTGAGGGTTTGTAAAAGAGAAGGTTGGAAGCGGTGCACAGGACTCAGCTTGTATTACTCTGAAATTCGGATGAAATTGGGCCCTAAAAGTGCTCTATTTTGGAATGGAGCGCAGGAATCATTTTTCAAAATAGCGATGTGCTTCAGGAATATTTTTCGGGCTGATCATCTTTGAATGGAAATTACTCCCAAAAGTCATGGGATTACCCCCAAACAATTGAACAGAAACAGAAAGATAATAGAATAAGCTGAATATGGCCAATTTCATCCGAATTTCATGGTATTACAAGTGGCAGTCGAGAATTCTACCACTGAACCACAGGTGCTGGAGGGTACAAAGTCCGCAGATTTGATTTAGAATATTGTTCGGGAATAATAATTACCAATATTAATTTAATGAACTGGGGCCAAAATGGCCTGCATCGGCCGGGAATCGAACCCGGGCCTCCCGCGTGGCAGGCGAGAATTCTACCACTGAACCACCGATGCTGATGCAGGATTACATTCATGTTGAAGATAACACATTATTATCAAAACTAACTCTGGGTTCGTGGGTTCTGCTGTTGAACCGTAACATACATTTGAAGCTGCAAAACCAACCTGTCACAAAAACGTATCCCTTAATGCATGATATAACATTGGTAGCGCTGACAAAAAGAAGTTGCAGACACTGTGAATACTTCGTGTGGTGCAACATACATAACAAATATTTGAAAGTTTTAGCTCCATCCGATATCCGTTATCGAGTCACGAAAAAACCACCTGAAATACCTACAGACTTCACGTGTTACATCTATATTGAATGTCCTGGTGGTATGCACACGCATTGCGTTTTGCATAAAATTTGTTTGAGGAGTGACGTCGCAGGTCAGATCGCCTTTGAGGGTGCAGACCAGTAAATGGGCGACGCCGGCCGAATCACGATTTGCAAGCCCTCAAATTCTCTGCTGTTAGAGCAGTTTGTGGGCCACGAACTTGAGGGTTTGTAAAAGAGAAGGTTGGAAGCGGTGCACAGGACTCCCAGCTTGTATTACTCTGAAATTCGGATGAAATTGGGCCCTAAAAGTGCTCTATTTTGGAATGGAGCGCAGGAATCATTTTTCAAAATAGCGATGTGCTTCAGGAATATTTTTCGGGCTGATCATCTTTGAATGGAAATTACTCCCAAAAGTCATGGGATTACCCCCAAACAATTGAACAGAAACAGAAAGATAATAGAATAAGCTGAATATGGCCAATTTCATCCGAATTTCATGGTATTACAAGTGGCAGTCGAGAATTCTACCACTGAACCACAGGTGCTGGAGGGTACAAAGTCCGCAGATTTGATTTAGAATATTGTTCGGGAATAATAATTACCAATATTAATTTAATGAACTGGGGCCAAAATGGCCTGCATCGGCCGGGAATCGAACCCGGGCCTCCCGCGTGGCAGGCGAGAATTCTACCACTGAACCACCGATGCTGATGCAGGATTACATTCATGTTGAAGATAACACATTATTATCAAAACTAACACTGGGTTCGTGGGTTCTGCTGTTGAACCGTAACATACATTTGAAGCTGCAAAACCAACCTGTCACAAAAACGTATCCCTTAATGCATGATATAACATTGGTAGCGCTGACAAAAAGAAGTTGCAGACACTGTGAATACTTCGTGTGGTGCAACATACATAACAAATATTTGAAAGTTTTAGCTCCATCCGATATCCGTTATCGAGTCACGAAAAAACCACCTGAAATACCTACAGACTTCACGTGTTACATCTATATTGAATGTCCTGGTGGTATGCACACGCATTGCGTTTTGCATAAAATTTGTTTGAGGAGTGACGTCGCAGGTCAGATCGCCTTTGAGGGTGCAGACCAGTAAATGGGCGACGCCGGCCGAATCACGATTTGCAAGCCCTCAAATTCTCTGCTGTTAGAGCAGTTTGTGGGCCACGAACTTGAGGGTTTGTAAAAGAGAAGGTTGGAAGCGGTGCACAGGACTCAGCTTGTATTACTCTGAAATTCGGATGAAATTGGGCCCTAAAAGTGCTCTATTTTGGAATGGAGCGCAGGAATCATTTTTCAAAATAGCGATGTGCTTCAGGAATATTTTTCGGGCTGATCATCTTTGAATGGAAATTACTCCCAAAAGTCATGGGATTACCCCCAAACAATTGAACAGAAACAGAAAGATAATAGAATAAGCTGAATATGGCCAATTTCATCCGAATTTCATGGTATTACAAGTGGCAGTCGAGAATTCTACCACTGAACCACAGGTGCTGGAGGGTACAAAGTCCGCAGATTTGATTTAGAATATTGTTCGGGAATAATAATTACCAATATTAATTTAATGAACTGGGGCCAAAATGGCCTGCATCGGCCTGGAATCGAACCCGGGCCTCCCGCGTGGCAGGCGAGAATTCTACCACTGAACCACCGATGCTGATGCAGGATTACATTCATGTTGAAGATAACACATTATTATCAAAACTAACTCTGGGTTCGTGGGTTCTGCTGTTGAACCGTAACATACATTTGAAGCTGCAAAACCAACCTGTCACAAAAACGTATCCCTTAATGCATGATATAACATTGGTAGCGCTGACAAAAAGAAGTTGCAGACACTGTGAATACTTCGTGTGGTGCAACATACATAACAAATATTTGAAAGTTTTAGCTCCATCCGATATCCGTTATCGAGTCACGAAAAAACCACCTGAAATACCTACAGACTTCACGTGTTACATCTATATTGAATGTCCTGGTGGTATGCACACGCATTGCGTTTTGCATAAAATTTGTTTGAGGAGTGACGTCGCAGGTCAGATCGCCTTTGAGGGTGCAGACCAGTAAATGGGCGACGCCGGCCGAATCACGATTTGCAAGCCCTCAAATTCTCTGCTGTTAGAGCAGTTTGTGGGCCACGAACTTGAGGGTTTGTAAAAGAGAAGGTTGGAAGCGGTGCACAGGACTCAGCTTGTATTACTCTGAAATTCGGATGAAATTGGGCCCTAAAAGTGCTCTATTTTGGAATGGAGCGCAGGAATCATTTTTCAAAATAGCGATGTGCTTCAGGAATATTTTTCGGGCTGATCATCTTTGAATGGAAATTACTCCCAAAAGTCATGGGATTACCCCCAAACAATTGAACAGAAACAGAAAGATAATAGAATAAGCTGAATATGGCCAATTTCATCCGAATTTCATGGTATTACAAGTGGCAGTCGAGAATTCTACCACTGAACCACAGGTGCTGGAGGGTACAAAGTCCGCAGATTTGATTTAGAATATTGTTCGGGAATAATAATTACCAATATTAATTTAATGAACTGGGGCCAAAATGGCCTGCATCGGCCTGGAATCGAACCCGGGCCTCCCGCGTGGCAGGCGAGAATTCTACCACTGAACCACCGATGCTGATGCAGGATTACATTCATGTTGAAGATAACACATTATTATCAAAACTAACTCTGGGTTCGTGGGTTCTGCTGTTGAACCGTAACATACATTTGAAGCTGCAAAACCAACCTGTCACAAAAACGTATCCCTTAATGCATGATATAACATTGGTAGCGCTGACAAAAAGAAGTTGCAGACACTGTGAATACTTCGTGTGGTTCAACATACATAACAAATATTTGAAAGTTTTAGCTCCATCCGATATCCGTTATCGAGTCACGAAAAAACCACCTGAAATACCTACAGACTTCACGTGTTACATCTATATTGAATGTCCTGGTGGTATGCACACGCATTGCGTTTTGCATAAAATTTGTTTGAGGAGTGACGTCGCAGGTCAGATCGCCTTTGAGGGTGCAGACCAGTAAATGGGCGACGCCGGCCGAATCACGATTTGCAAGCCCTCAAATTCTCTGCTGTTAGAGCAGTTTGTGGGCCACGAACTTGAGGGTTTGTAAAAGAGAAGGTTGGAAGCGGTGCACAGGACTCAGCTTGTATTACTCTGAAATTCGGATGAAATTGGGCCCTAAAAGTGCTCTATTTTGGAATGGAGCGCAGGAATAATTTTTCAAAATAGCGATGTGCTTCAGGAATATTTTTCGGGCTGATCATCTTTGAATGGAAATTACTCCCAAAAGTCATGGGATTACCCCCAAACAATTGAACAGAAACAGAAAGATAATAGAATAAGCTGAATATGGCCAATTTCATCCGAATTTCATGGTATTACAAGTGGCAGTCGAGAATTCTACCACTGAACCACAGGTGCTGGAGGGTACAAAGTCCGCAGATTTGATTTAGAATATTGTTCGGGAATAATAATTACCAATATTAATTTAATGAACTGTGGCCAAAATGGCCTGCATCGGCCGGGAATCGAACCCGGGCCTCCCGCGTGGCAGGCGAGAATTCTACCACTGAACCACCGATGCTGATGCAGGATTACATTCATGTTGAAGATAACACATTATTATCAAAACTAACTCTGGGTTCGTGGGTTCTGCTGTTGAACCGTAACATACATTTGAAGCTGCAAAACCAACCTGTCACAAAAACGTATCCCTTAATGCATGATATAACATTGGTAGCGCTGACAAAAAGAAGTTGCAGACACTGTGAATACTTCGTGTGGTGCAACATACATAACAAATATTTGAAAGTTTTAGCTCCATCCGATATCCGTTATCGAGTCACGAAAAAACCACCTGAAATACCTACAGACTTCACGTGTTACATCTATATTGAATGTCCTGGTGGTATGCACACGCATTGCGTTTTGCATAAAATTTGTTTGAGGAGTGACGTCGCAGGTCAGATCGCCTTTGAGGGTGCAGACCAGTAAATGGGCGACGCCGGCCGAATCACGATTTGCAAGCCCTCAAATTCTCTGGTGTTAGAGCAGTTTGTGGGCCACGAACTTGAGGGTTTGTAAAAGAGAAGGTTGGAAGCGGTGCACAGGACTCAGCTTGTATTACTCTGAAATTCGGATGAAATTGGGCCCTAAAAGTGCTCTATTTTGGAATGGAGCGCAGGAATCATTTTTCAAAATAGCGATGTGCTTCAGGAATATTTTTCGGGCTGATCATCTTTGAATGGAAATTACTCCCAAAAGTCATGGGATTACCCCCAAACAATTGAACAGAAACAGAAAGATAATAGAATAAGCTGAATATGGCCAATTTCATCCGAATTTCATGGTATTACAAGTGGCAGTCGAGAATTCTACCACTGAACCACAGGTGCTGGAGGGTACAAAGTCCGCAGATTTGATTTAGAATATTGTTCGGGAATAATAATTACCAATATTAATTTAATGAACTGGGGCCAAAATGGCCTGCATCGGCCTGGAATCGAACCCGGGCCTCCCGCGTGGCAGGCGAGAATTCTACCACTGAACCACCGATGCTGATGCAGGATTACATTCATGTTGAAGATAACACATTATTATCAAAACTAACTCTGGGTTCGTGGGTTCTGCTGTTGAACCGTAACATACATTTGAAGCTGCAAAACCAACCTGTCACAAAAACGTATCCCTTAATGCATGATATAACATTGGTAGCGCTGACAAAAAGAAGTTGCAGACGCTGTGAATACTTCGTGTGGTGCAACATACATAACAAATATTTGAAAGTTTTAGCTCCATCCGATATCCGTTATCGAGTCACGAAAAAACCACCTGAAATACCTACAGACTTCACGTGTTACATCTATATTGAATGTCCTGGTGGTATGGACACGCATTGCGTTTTGCATAAAATTTGTTTGAGGAGTGACGTCGCAGGTCAGATCGCCTTTGAGGGTGCAGACCAGTAAATGGGCGACGCCGGCCGAATCACGATTTGCAAGCCCTCAAATTCTCTGCTGTTAGAGCAGTTTGTGGGCCACGAACTTGAGGGTTTGTAAAAGAGAAGGTTGGAAGCGGTGCACAGGACTCAGCTTGTATTACTCTGAAATTCGGATGAAATTGGGCCCTAAAAGTGCTCTATTTTGGAATGGAGCGCAGGAATCATTTTTCAAAATAGCGATGTGCTTCAGGAATATTTTTCGGGCTGATCATCTTTGAATGGAAATTACTCCCAAAAGTCATGGGATTACCCCCAAACAATTGAACAGAAACAGAAAGATAATAGAATAAGCTGAATATGGCCAATTTCATCCGAATTTCATGGTATTACAAGTGGCAGTCGAGAATTCTACCACTGAACCACAGGTGCTGGAGGGTACAAAGTCCGCAGATTTGATTTAGAATATTGTTCGGGAATAATAATTACCAATATTAATTTAATGAACTGGGGCCAAAATGGCCTGCATCGGCCTGGAATCGAACCCGGGCCTCCCGCGTGGCAGGCGAGAATTCTACCACTGAACCACCGATGCTGATGCAGGATTACATTCATGTTGAAGATAACACATTATTATCAAAACTAACTCTGGGTTCGTGGGTTCTGCTGTTGAACCGTAACATACATTTGAAGCTGCAAAACCAACCTGTCACAAAAACGTATCCCTTAATGCATGATATAACATTGGTAGCGCTGACAAAAAGAAGTTGCAGACACTGTGAATACTTCGTGTGGTTCAACATACATAACAAATATTTGAAAGTTTTAGCTCCATCCGATATCCGTTATCGAGTCACGAAAAAACCACCTGAAATACCTACAGACTTCACGTGTTACATCTATATTGAATGTCCTGGTGGTATGCACACGCATTGCGTTTTGCATAAAATTTGTTTGAGGAGTGACGTCGCAGGTCAGATCGCCTTTGAGGGTGCAGACCAGTAAATGGGCGACGCCGGCCGAATCACGATTTGCAAGCCCTCAAATTCTCTGCTGTTAGAGCAGTTTGTGGGCCACGAACTTGAGGGTTTGTAAAAGAGAAGGTTGGAAGCGGTGCACAGGACTCAGCTTGTATTACTCTGAAATTCGGATGAAATTGGGCCCTAAAAGTGCTCTATTTTGGAATGGAGCGCAGGAATCATTTTTCAAAATAGCGATGTGCTTCAGGAATATTTTTCGGGCTGATCATCTTTGAATGGAAATTACTCCCAAAAGTCATGGGATTACCCCCAAACAATTGAACAGAAACAGAAAGATAATAGAATAAGCTGAATATGGCCAATTTCATCCGAATTTCATGGTATTACAAGTGGCAGTCGAGAATTCTACCACTGAACCACAGGTGCTGGAGGGTACAAAGTCCGCAGATTTGATTTAGAATATTGTTCGGGAATAATAATTACCAATATTAATTTAATGAACTGGGGCCAAAATGGCCTGCATCGGCCTGGAATCGAACCCGGGCCTCCCGCGTGGCAGGCGAGAATTCTACCACTGAACCACCGATGCTGATGCAGGATTACATTCATGTTGAAGATAACACATTATTATCAAAACTAACTCTGGGTTCGTGGGTTCTGCTGTTGAACCGTAACATACATTTGAAGCTGCAAAACCAACCTGTCACAAAAACGTATCCCTTAATGCATGATATAACATTGGTAGCGCTGACAAAAAGAAGTTGCAGACGCTGTGAATACTTCGTGTGGTGCAACATACATAACAAATATTTGAAAGTTTTAGCTCCATCCGATATCCGTTATCGAGTCACGAAAAAACCACCTGAAATACCTACAGACTTCACGTGTTACATCTATATTGAATGTCCTGGTGGTATGGACACGCATTGCGTTTTGCATAAAATTTGTTTGAGGAGTGACGTCGCAGGTCAGATCGCCTTTGAGGGTGCAGACCAGTAAATGGGCGACGCCGGCCGAATCACGATTTGCAAGCCCTCAAATTCTCTGCTGTTAGAGCAGTTTGTGGGCCACGAACTTGAGGGTTTGTAAAAGAGAAGGTTGGAAGCGGTGCACAGGACTCAGCTTGTATTACTCTGAAATTCGGATGAAATTGGGCCCTAAAAGTGCTCTATTTTGGAATGGAGCGCAGGAATCATTTTTCAAAATAGCGATGTGCTTCAGGAATATTTTTCGGGCTGATCATCTTTGAATGGAAATTACTCCCAAAAGTCATGGGATTACCCCCAAACAATTGAACAGAAACAGAAAGATAATAGAATAAGCTGAATATGGCCAATTTCATCCGAATTTCATGGTATTACAAGTGGCAGTCGAGAATTCTACCACTGAACCACAGGTGCTGGAGGGTACAAAGTCCGCAGATTTGATTTAGAATATTGTTCGGGAATAATAATTACCAATATTAATTTAATGAACTGGGGCCAAAATGGCCTGCATCGGCCGGGAATCGAACCCGGGCCTCCCGCGTGGCAGGCGAGAATTCTACCACTGAACCACCGATGCTGATGCAGGATTACATTCATGTTGAAGATAACACATTATTATCAAAACTAACTCTGGGTTCGTGGGTTCTGCTGTTGAACCGTAACATACATTTGAAGCTGCAAAACCAACCTGTCACAAAAACGTATCCCTTAATGCATGATATAACATTGGTAGCGCTGACAAAAAGAAGTTGCAGACACTGTGAATACTTCGTGTGGTGCAACATACATAACAAATATTTGAAAGTTTTAGCTCCATCCGATATCCGTTATCGAGTCACGAAAAAACCACCTGAAATACCTACAGACTTCACGTGTTACATCTATATTGAATGTCCTGGTGGTATGCACACGCATTGCGTTTTGCATAAAATTTGTTTGAGGAGTGACGTCGCAGGTCAGATCGCCTTTGAGGGTGCAGACCAGTAAATGGGCGACGCCGGCCGAATCACGATTTGCAAGCCCTCAAATTCTCTGCTGTTAGAGCAGTTTGTGGGCCACGAACTTGAGGGTTTGTAAAAGAGAAGGTTGGAAGCGGTGCACAGGACTCAGCTTGTATTACTCTGAAATTCGGATGAAATTGGGCCCTAAAAGTGCTCTATTTTGGAATGGAGCGCAGGAATCATTTTTCAAAATAGCGATGTGCTTCAGGAATATTTTTCGGGCTGATCATCTTTGAATGGAAATTACTCCCAAAAGTCATGGGATTACCCCCAAACAATTGAACAGAAACAGAAAGATAATAGAATAAGCTGAATATGGCCAATTTCATCCGAATTTCATGGTATTACAAGTGGCAGTCGAGAATTCTACCACTGAACCACAGGTGCTGGAGGGTACAAAGTCCGCAGATTTGATTTAGAATATTGTTCGGGAATAATAATTACCAATATTAATTTAATGAACTGGGGCCAAAATGGCCTGCATCGGCCTGGAATCGAACCCGGGCCTCCCGCGTGGCAGGCGAGAATTCTACCACTGAATCACCGATGCTGATGCAGGATTACATTCATGTTGAAGATAACACATTATTATCAAAACTAACTCTGGGTTCGTGGGTTCTGCTGTTGAACCGTAACATACATTTGAAGCTGCAAAACCAACCTGTCACAAAAACGTATCCCTTAATGCATGATATAACATTGGTAGCGCTGACAAAAAGAAGTTGCAGACACTGTGAATACTTCGTGTGGTGCAACATACATAACAAATATTTGAAAGTTTTAGCTCCATCCGATATCCGTTATCGAGTCACGAAAAAACCACCTGAAATACCTACAGACTTCACGTGTTACATCTATATTGAATGTCCTGGTGGTATGCACACGCATTGCGTTTTGCATAAAATTTGTTTGAGGAGTGACGTCGCAGGTCAGATCGCCTTTGAGGGTGCAGACCAGTAAATGGGCGACGCCGGCCGAATCACGATTTGCAAGCCCTCAAATTCTCTGCTGTTAGAGCAGTTTGTGGGCCACGAACTTGAGGGTTTGTAAAAGAGAAGGTTGGAAGCGGTGCACAGGACTCCCAGCTTGTATTACTCTGAAATTCGGATGAAATTGGGCCCTAAAAGTGCTCTATTTTGGAATGGAGCGCAGGAATCATTTTTCAAAATAGCGATGTGCTTCAGGAATATTTTTCGGGCTGATCATCTTTGAATGGAAATTACTCCCAAAAGTCATGGGATTACCCCCAAACAATTGAACAGAAACAGAAAGATAATAGAATAAGCTGAATATGGCCAATTTCATCCGAATTTCATGGTATTACAAGTGGCAGTCGAGAATTCTACCACTGAACCACAGGTGCTGGAGGGTACAAAGTCCGCAGATTTGATTTAGAATATTGTTCGGGAATAATAATTACCAATATTAATTTAATGAACTGGGGCCAAAATGGCCTGCATCGGCCGGGAATCGAACCCGGGCCTCCCGCGTGGCAGGCGAGAATTCTACCACTGAACCACCGATGCTGATGCAGGATTACATTCATGTTGAAGATAACACATTATTATCAAAACTAACTCTGGGTTCGTGGGTTCTGCTGTTGAACCGTAACATACATTTGAAGCTGCAAAACCAACCTGTCACAAAAACGTATCCCTTAATGCATGATATAACATTGGTAGCGCTGACAAAAAGAAGTTGCAGACACTGTGAATACTTCGTGTGGTGCAACATACATAACAAATATTTGAAAGTTTTAGCTCCATCCGATATCTGTTATCGAGTCACGAAAAAACCACCTGAAATACCTACAGACTTCACGTGTTACATCTATATTGAATGTCCTGGTGGTATGCACACGCATTGCGTTTTGCATAAAATTTGTTTGAGGAGTGACGTCGCAGGTCAGATCGCCTTTGAGGGTGCAGACCAGTAAATGGGCGACGCCGGCCGAATCACGATTTGCAAGCCCTCAAATTCTCTGCTGTTAGAGCAGTTTGTGGGCCACGAACTTGAGGGTTTGTAAAAGAGAAGGTTGGAAGCGGTGCACAGGACTCAGCTTGTATTACTCTGAAATTCGGATGAAATTGGGCCCTAAAAGTGCTCTATTTTGGAATGGAGCGCAGGAATCATTTTTCAAAATAGCGATGTGCTTCAGGAATATTTTTCGGGCTGATCATCTTTGAATGGAAATTACTCCCAAAAGTCATGGGATTACCCCCAAACAATTGAACAGAAACAGAAAGATAATAGAATAAGCTGAATATGGCCAATTTCATCCGAATTTCATGGTATTACAAGTGGCAGTCGAGAATTCTACCACTGAACCACAGGTGCTGGAGGGTACAAAGTCCGCAGATTTGATTTAGAATATTGTTCGGGAATAATAATTACCAATATTAATTTAATGAACTGGGGCCAAAATGGCCTGCATCGGCCTGGAATCGAACCCGGGACTCCCGCGTGGCAGGCGAGAATTCTACCACTGAACCACCGATGCTGATGCAGGATTACATTCATGTTGAAGATAACACATTATTATCAAAACTAACTCTGGGTTCGTGGGTTCTGCTGTTGAACCGTAACATACATTTGAAGCTGCAAAACCAACCTGTCACAAAAACGTATCCCTTAATGCATGATATAACATTGGTAGCGCTGACAAAAAGAAGTTGCAGACACTGTGAATACTTCGTGTGGTGCAACATACATAACAAATATTTGAAAGTTTTAGCTCCATCCGATATCCGTTATCGAGTCACGAAAAAACCACCTGAAATACCTACAGACTTCACGTGTTACATCTATATTGAATGTCCTGGTGGTATGCACACGCATTGCGTTTTGCATAAAATTTGTTTGAGGAGTGACGTCGCAGGTCAGATCGCCTTTGAGGGTGCAGACCAGTAAATGGGCGACGCCGGCCGAATCACGATTTGCAAGCCCTCAAATTCTCTGCTGTTAGAGCAGTTTGTGGGCCACGAACTTGAGGGTTTGTAAAAGAGAAGGTTGGAAGCGGTGCACAGGACTCCCAGCTTGTATTACTCTGAAATTCGGATGAAATTGGGCCCTAAAAGTGCTCTATTTTGGAATGGAGCGCAGGAATCATTTTTCAAAATAGCGATGTGCTTCAGGAATATTTTTCGGGCTGATCATCTTTGAATGGAAATTACTCCCAAAAGTCATGGGATTACCCCCAAACAATTGAACAGAAACAGAAAGATAATAGAATAAGCTGAATATGGCCAATTTCATCCGAATTTCATGGTATTACAAGTGGCAGTCGAGAATTCTACCACTGAACCACAGGTGCTGGAGGGTACAAAGTCCGCAGATTTGATTTAGAATATTGTTCGGGAATAATAATTACCAATATTAATTTAATGAACTTGGGCCAAAATGGCCTGCATCGGCCTGGAATCGAACCCGGGACTCCCGCGTGGCAGGCGAGAATTCTACCACTGAACCACCGATGCTGATGCAGGATTACATTCATGTTGAAGATAACACATTATTATCAAAACTAACTCTGGGTTCGTGGGTTCTGCTGTTGAACCGTAACATACATTTGAAGCTGCAAAACCAACCTGTCACAAAAACGTATCCCTTAATGCATGATATAACATTGGTAGCGCTGACAAAAAGAAGTTGCAGACACTGTGAATACTTCGTGTGGTGCAACATACATAACAAATATTTGAAAGTTTTAGCTCCATCCGATATCCGTTATCGAGTCACGAAAAAACCACCTGAAATACCTACAGACTTCACGTGTTACATCTATATTGAATGTCCTGGTGGTATGCACACGCATTGCGTTTTGCATAAAATTTGTTTGAGGAGTGACGTCGCAGGTCAGATCGCCTTTGAGGGTGCAGACCAGTAAATGGGCGACGCCGGCCGAATCACGATTTGCAAGCCCTCAAATTCTCTGCTGTTAGAGCAGTTTGTGGGCCACGAACTTGAGGGTTTGTAAAAGAGAAGGTTGGAAGCGGTGCACAGGACTCCCAGCTTGTATTACTCTGAAATTCGGATGAAATTGGGCCCTAAAAGTGCTCTATTTTGGAATGGAGCGCAGGAATCATTTTTCAAAATAGCGATGTGCTTCAGGAATATTTTTCGGGCTGATCATCTTTGAATGGAAATTACTCCCAAAAGTCATGGGATTACCCCCAAACAATTGAACAGAAACAGAAAGATAATAGAATAAGCTGAATATGGCCAATTTCATCCGAATTTCATGGTATTACAAGTGGCAGTCGAGAATTCTACCACTGAACCACAGGTGCTGGAGGGTACAAAGTCCGCAGATTTGATTTAGAATATTGTTCGGGAATAATAATTACCAATATTAATTTAATGAACTGGGGCCAAAATGGCCTGCATCGGCCGGAATCGAACCCGGGCCTCCCGCGTGGCAGGCGAGAATTCTACCACTGAACCACCGATGCTGATGCAGGATTACATTCATGTTGAAGATAACACATTATTATCAAAACTAACACTGGGTTCGTGGGTTCTGCTGTTGAACCGTAACATACATTTGAAGCTGCAAAACCAACCTGTCACAAAAACGTATCCCTTAATGCATGATATAACATTGGTAGCGCTGACAAAAAGAAGTTGCAGACACTGTGAATACTTCGTGTGGTGCAACATACATAACAAATATTTGAAAGTTTTAGCTCCATCCGATATCCGTTATCGAGTCACGAAAAAACCACCTGAAATACCTACAGACTTCACGTGTTACATCTATATTGAATGTCCTGGTGGTATGCACACGCATTGCGTTTTGCATAAAATTTGTTTGAGGAGTGACGTCGCAGGTCAGATCGCCTTTGAGGGTGCAGACCAGTAAATGGGCGACGCCGGCCGAATCACGATTTGCAAGCCCTCAAATTCTCTGCTGTTAGAGCAGTTTGTGGGCCACGAACTTGAGGGTTTGTAAAAGAGAAGGTTGGAAGCGGTGCACAGGACTCAGCTTGTATTACTCTGAAATTCGGATGAAATTGGGCCCTAAAAGTGCTCTATTTTGGAATGGAGCGCAGGAATCATTTTTCAAAATAGCGATGTGCTTCAGGAATATTTTTCGGGCTGATCATCTTTGAATGGAAATTACTCCCAAAAGTCATGGGATTACCCCCAAACAATTGAACAGAAACAGAAAGATAATAGAATAAGCTGAATATGGCCAATTTCATCCGAATTTCATGGTATTACAAGTGGCAGTCGAGAATTCTACCACTGAACCACAGGTGCTGGAGGGTACAAAGTCCGCAGATTTGATTTAGAATATTGTTCGGGAATAATAATTACCAATATTAATTTAATGAACTGGGGCCAAAATGGCCTGCATCGGCCTGGAATCGAACCCGGGCCTCCCGCGTGGCAGGCGAGAATTCTACCACTGAACCACCGATGCTGATGCAGGATTACATTCATGTTGAAGATAACACATTATTATCAAAACTAACTCTGGGTTCGTGGGTTCTGCTGTTGAACCGTAACATACATTTGAAGCTGCAAAACCAACCTGTCACAAAAACGTATCCCTTAATGCATGATATAACATTGGTAGCGCTGACAAAAAGAAGTTGCAGACACTGTGAATACTTCGTGTGGTGCAACATACATAACAAATATTTGAAAGTTTTAGCTCCATCCGATATCCGTTATCGAGTCACGAAAAAACCACCTGAAATACCTACAGACTTCACGTGTTACATCTATATTGAATGTCCTGGTGGTATGCACACGCATTGCGTTTTGCATAAAATTTGTTTGAGGAGTGACGTCGCAGGTCAGATCGCCTTTGAGGGTGCAGACCAGTAAATGGGCGACGCCGGCCGAATCACGATTTGCAAGCCCTCAAATTCTCTGCTGTTAGAGCAGTTTGTGGGCCACGAACTTGAGGGTTTGTAAAAGAGAAGGTTGGAAGCGGTGCACAGGACTCAGCTTGTATTACTCTGAAATTCGGATGAAATTGGGCCCTAAAAGTGCTCTATTTTGGAATGGAGCGCAGGAATCATTTTTCAAAATAGCGATGTGCTTCAGGAATATTTTTCGGGCTGATCATCTTTGAATGGAAATTACTCCCAAAAGTCATGGGATTACCCCCAAACAATTGAACAGAAACAGAAAGATAATAGAATAAGCTGAATATGGCCAATTTCATCCGAATTTCATGGTATTACAAGTGGCAGTCGAGAATTCTACCACTGAACCACAGGTGCTGGAGGGTACAAAGTCCGCAGATTTGATTTAGAATATTGTTCGGGAATAATAATTACCAATATTAATTTAATGAACTGGGGCCAAAATGGCCTGCATCGGCCTGGAATCGAACCCGGGCCTCCCGCGTGGCAGGCGAGAATTCTACCACTGAACCACCGATGCTGATGCAGGATTACATTCATGTTGAAGATAACACATTATTATCAAAACTAACTCTGGGTTCGTGGGTTCTGCTGTTGAACCGTAACATACATTTGAAGCTGCAAAACCAACCTGTCACAAAAACGTATCCCTTAATGCATGATATAACATTGGTAGCGCTGACAAAAAGAAGTTGCAGACACTGTGAATACTTCGTGTGGTGCAACATACATAACAAATATTTGAAAGTTTTAGCTCCATCCGATATCCGTTATCGAGTCACGAAAAAACCACCTGAAATACCTACAGACTTCACGTGTTACATCTATATTGAATGTCCTGGTGGTATGCACACGCATTGCGTTTTGCATAAAATTTGTTTGAGGAGTGACGTCGCAGGTCAGATCGCCTTTGAGGGTGCAGACCAGTAAATGGGCGACGCCGGCCGAATCACGATTTGCAAGCCCTCAAATTCTCTGCTGTTAGAGCAGTTTGTGGGCCACGAACTTGAGGGTTTGTAAAAGAGAAGGTTGGAAGCGGTGCACAGGACTCAGCTTGTATTACTCTGAAATTCGGATGAAATTGGGCCCTAAAAGTGCTCTATTTTGGAATGGAGCGCAGGAATCATTTTTCAAAATAGCGATGTGCTTCAGGAATATTTTTCGGGCTGATCATCTTTGAATGGAAATTACTCCCAAAAGTCATGGGATTACCCCCAAACAATTGAACAGAAACAGAAAGATAATAGAATAAGCTGAATATGGCCAATTTCATCCGAATTTCATGGTATTACAAGTGGCAGTCGAGAATTCTACCACTGAACCACAGGTGCTGGAGGGTACAAAGTCCGCAGATTTGATTTAGAATATTGTTCGGGAATAATAATTACCAATATTAATTTAATGAACTGGGGCCAAAATGGCCTGCATCGGCCTGGAATCGAACCCGGGCCTCCCGCGTGGCAGGCGAGAATTCTACCACTGAACCACCGATGCTGATGCAGGATTACATTCATGTTGAAGATAACACATTATTATCAAAACTAACTCTGGGTTCGTGGGTTCTGCTGTTGAACCGTAACATACATTTGAAGCTGCAAAACCAACCTGTCACAAAAACGTATCCCTTAATGCATGATATAACATTGGTAGCGCTGACAAAAAGAAGTTGCAGACACTGTGAATACTTCGTGTGGTGCAACATACATAACAAATATTTGAAAGTTTTAGCTCCATCCGATATCCGTTATCGAGTCACGAAAAAACCACCTGAAATACCTACAGACTTCACGTGTTACATCTATATTGAATGTCCTGGTGGTATGCACACGCATTGCGTTTTGCATAAAATTTGTTTGAGGAGTGACGTCGCAGGTCAGATCGCCTTTGAGGGTGCAGACCAGTAAATGGGCGACGCCGGCCGAATCACGATTTGCAAGCCCTCAAATTCTCTGCTGTTAGAGCAGTTTGTGGGCCACGAACTTGAGGGTTTGTAAAAGAGAAGGTTGGAAGCGGTGCACAGGACTCAGCTTGTATTACTCTGAAATTCGGATGAAATTGGGCCCTAAAAGTGCTCTATTTTGGAATGGAGCGCAGGAATCATTTTTCAAAATAGCGATGTGCTTCAGGAATATTTTTCGGGCTGATCATCTTTGAATGGAAATTACTCCCAAAAGTCATGGGATTACCCCCAAACAATTGAACAGAAACAGAAAGATAATAGAATAAGCTGAATATGGCCAATTTCATCCGAATTTCATGGTATTACAAGTGGCAGTCGAGAATTCTACCACTGAACCACAGGTGCTGGAGGGTACAAAGTCCGCAGATTTGATTTAGAATATTGTTCGGGAATAATAATTACCAATATTAATTTAATGAACTGGGGCCAAAATGGCCTGCATCGGCCTGGAATCGAACCCGGGCCTCCCGCGTGGCAGGCGAGAATTCTACCACTGAACCACCGATGCTGATGCAGGATTACATTCATGTTGAAGATAACACATTATTATCAAAACTAACTCTGGGTTCGTGGGTTCTGCTGTTGAACCGTAACATACATTTGAAGCTGCAAAACCAACCTGTCACAAAAACGTATCCCTTAATGCATGATATAACATTGGTAGCGCTGACAAAAAGAAGTTGCAGACACTGTGAATACTTCGTGTGGTGCAACATACATAACAAATATTTGAAAGTTTTAGCTCCATCCGATATCCGTTATCGAGTCACGAAAAAACCACCTGAAATACCTACAGACTTCACGTGTTACATCTATATTGAATGTCCTGGTGGTATGCACACGCATTGCGTTTTGCATAAAATTTGTTTGAGGAGTGACGTCGCAGGTCAGATCGCCTTTGAGGGTGCAGACCAGTAAATGGGCGACGCCGGCCGAATCACGATTTGCAAGCCCTCAAATTCTCTGCTGTTAGAGCAGTTTGTGGGCCACGAACTTGAGGGTTTGTAAAAGAGAAGGTTGGAAGCGGTGCACAGGACTCCCAGCTTGTATTACTCTGAAATTCGGATGAAATTGGGCCCTAAAAGTGCTCTATTTTGGAATGGAGCGCAGGAATCATTTTTCAAAATAGCGATGAGCTTCAGGAATATTTTTCGGGCTGATCATCTTTGAATGGAAATTACTCCCAAAAGTCATGGGATTACCCCCAAACAATTGAACAGAAACAGAAAGATAATAGAATAAGCTGAATATGGCCAATTTCATCCGAATTTCATGGTATTACAAGTGGCAGTCGAGAATTCTACCACTGAACCACAGGTGCTGGAGGGTACAAAGTCCGCAGATTTGATTTAGAATATTGTTCGGGAATAATAATTACCAATATTAATTTAATGAACTGGGGCCAAAATGGCCTGCATCGGCCGGGAATCGAACCCGGGCCTCCCGCGTGGCAGGCGAGAATTCTACCACTGAACCACCGATGCTGATGCAGGATTACATTCATGTTGAAGATAACACATTATTATCAAAACTAACTCTGGGTTCGTGGGTTCTGCTGTTGAACCGTAACATACATTTGAAGCTGCAAAACCAACCTGTCACAAAAACGTATCCCTTAATGCATGATATAACATTGGTAGCGCTGACAAAAAGAAGTTGCAGACACTGTGAATACTTCGTGTGGTGCAACATACATAACAAATATTTGAAAGTTTTAGCTCCATCCGATATCCGTTATCGAGTCACGAAAAAACCACCTGAAATACCTACAGACTTCACGTGTTACATCTATATTGAATGTCCTGGTGGTATGCACACGCATTGCGTTTTGCATAAAATTTGTTTGAGGAGTGACGTCGCAGGTCAGATCGCCTTTGAGGGTGCAGACCAGTAAATGGGCGACGCCGGCCGAATCACGATTTGCAAGCCCTCAAATTCTCTGCTGTTAGAGCAGTTTGTGGGCCACGAACTTGAGGGTTTGTAAAAGAGAAGGTTGGAAGCGGTGCACAGGACTCCCAGCTTGTATTACTCTGAAATTCGGATGAAATTGGGCCCTAAAAGTGCTCTATTTTGGAATGGAGCGCAGGAATCATTTTTCAAAATAGCGATGTGCTTCAGGAATATTTTTCGGGCTGATCATCTTTGAATGGAAATTACTCCCAAAAGTCATGGGATTACCCCCAAACAATTGAACAGAAACAGAAAGATAATAGAATAAGCTGAATATGGCCAATTTCATCCGAATTTCATGGTATTACAAGTGGCAGTCGAGAATTCTACCACTGAACCACAGGTGCTGGAGGGTACAAAGTCCGCAGATTTGATTTAGAATATTGTTCGGGAATAATAATTACCAATATTAATTTAATGAACTGGGGCCAAAATGGCCTGCATCGGCCGGGAATCGAACCCGGGCCTCCCGCGTGGCAGGCGAGAATTCTACCACTGAACCACCGATGCTGATGCAGGATTACATTCATGTTGAAGATAACACATTATTTTCAAAACTAACTCTGGGTTCGTGGGTTCTGCTGTTGAACCGTAACATACATTTGAAGCTGCAAAACCAACCTGTCACAAAAACGTATCCCTTAATGCATGATATAACATTGGTAGCGCTGACAAAAAGAAGTTGCAGACACTGTGAATACTTCGTGTGGTGCAACATACATAACAAATATTTGAAAGTTTTAGCTCCATCCGATATCCGTTATCGAGTCACGAAAAAACCACCTGAAATACCTACAGACTTCACGTGTTACATCTATATTGAATGTCCTGGTGGTATGCACACGCATTGCGTTTTGCATAAAATTTGTTTGAGGAGTGACGTCGCAGGTCAGATCGCCTTTGAGGGTGCAGACCAGTAAATAGGCGACGCCGGCCGAATAACGATTTGCAAGCCCTCAAATTCTCTGCTGTTAGAGCAGTTTGTGGGCCACGAACTTGAGGGTTTGTAAAAGAGAAGGTTGGAAGCGGTGCACAGGACTCCCAGCTTGTATTACTCTGAAATTCGGATGAAATTGGGCCCTAAAAGTGCTCTATTTTGGAATGGAGCGCAGGAATCATTTTTCAAAATAGCGATGTGCTTCAGGAATATTTTTCGGGCTGATCATCTTTGAATGGAAATTACTCCCAAAAGTCATGGGATTACCCCCAAACAATTGAACAGAAACTGAAAGATAATAGAATAAGCTGAATATGGCCAATTTCATCCGAATTTCATGGTATTACAAGTGGCAGTCGAGAATTCTACCACTGAACCACAGGTGCTGGAGGGTACAAAGTCCGCAGATTTGATTTAGAATATTGTTCGGGAATAATAATTACCAATATTAATTTAATGAACTGGGGCCAAAATGGCCTGCATCGGCCGGGAATCGAACCCGGGCCTCCCGCGTGGCAGGCGAGAATTCTACCACTGAACCACCGATGCTGATGCAGGATTACATTCATGTTGAAGATAACACATTATTTTCAAAACTAACTCTGGGTTCGTGGGTTCTGCTGTTGAACCGTAACATACATTTGAAGCTGCAAAACCAACCTGTCACAAAAACGTATCCCTTAATGCATGATATAACATTGGTAGCGCTGACAAAAAGAAGTTGCAGACACTGTGAATACTTCGTGTGGTGCAACATACATAACAAATATTTGAAAGTTTTAGCTCCATCCGATATCCGTTATCGAGTCACGAAAAAAAAACCTGAAATACCTACAGACTTCACGTGTTACATCTATATTGAATGTCCTGGTGGTATGCACACGCATTGCGTTTTGCATAAAATTTGTTTGAGGAGTGACGTCGCAGGTCAGATCGCCTTTGAGGGTGCAGACCAGTAAATGGGCGACGCCGGCCGAATCACGATTTGCAAGCCCTCAAATTCTCTGCTGTTAGAGCAGTTTGTGGGCCACGAACTTGAGGGTTTGTAAAAGAGAAGGTTGGAAGCGGTGCACAGGACTCAGCTTGTATTACTCTGAAATTCGGATGAAATTGGGCCCTAAAAGTGCTCTATTTTGGAATGGAGCGCAGGAATCATTTTTCAAAATAGCGATGTGCTTCAGGAATATTTTTCGGGCTGATCATCTTTGAATGGAAATTACTCCCAAAAGTCATGGGATTACCCCCAAACAATTGAACAGAAACTGAAAGATAATAGAATAAGCTGAATATGGCCAATTTCATCCGAATTTCATGGTATTACAAGTGGCAGTCGAGAATTCTACCACTGAACCACAGGTGCTGGAGGGTACAAAGTCCGCAGATTTGATTTAGAATATTGTTCGGGAATAATAATTACCAATATTAATTTAATGAACTGGGGCCAAAATGGCCTGCATCGGCCGGGAATCGAACCCGGGCCTCCCGCGTGGCAGGCGAGAATTCTACCACTGAACCACCGATGCTGATGCAGGATTACATTCATGTTGAAGATAACACATTATTTTCAAAACTAACTCTGGGTTCGTGGGTTCTGCTGTTGAACCGTAACATACATTTGAAGCTGCAAAACCAACCTGTCACAAAAACGTATCCCTTAATGCATGATATAACATTGGTAGCGTTGACAAAAAGAAGTTGCAGACACTGTGAATACTTCGTGTGGTGCAACATACATAACAAATATTTGAAAGTTTTAGCTCCATCCGATATCCGTTATCGAGTCACGAAAAAACCACCTGAAATACCTACAGACTTCACGTGTTACATCTATATTGAATGTCCTGGTGGTATGCACACGCATTGCGTTTTGCATAAAATTTGTTTGAGGAGTGACGTCGCAGGTCAGATCGCCTTTGAGGGTGCAGACCAGTAAATGGGCGACGCCGGCCGAATCACGATTTGCAAGCCCTCAAATTCTCTGCTGTTAGAGCAGTTTGTGGGCCACGAACTTGAGGGTTTGTAAAAGAGAAGGTTGGAAGCGGTGCACAGGACTCAGCTTGTATTACTCTGAAATTCGGATGAAATTGGGCCCTAAAAGTGCTCTATTTTGGAATGGAGCGCAGGAATCATTTTTCAAAATAGCGATGTGCTTCAGGAATATTTTTCGGGCTGATCATCTTTGAATGGAAATTACTCCCAAAAGTCATGGGATTACCCCCAAACAATTGAACAGAAACAGAAAGATAATAGAATAAGCTGAATATGGCCAATTTCATCCGAATTTCATGGTATTACAAGTTGCAGTCGAGAATTCTACCACTGAACCACAGGTGCTGGAGGGTAGAAAGTCCGCAGATTTGATTTAGAATATTGTTCGGGAATAATAATTACCAATATTAATTTAATGAACTGGGGCCAAAATGGCCTTTATCGGCCGGGAATCGAACCCGGGCCTCCCGCGTGGCAGGCGAGAATTCTACCACTGAACCACCGATGCTGATGCAGGATTACATTCATGTTGAAGATAACACATTATTATCAAAACTAACTCTGGGTTCGTGGGTTCTGCTGTTGAACCGTAACATACATTTGAAGCTGCAAAACCAACCTGTCACAAAAACGTATCCCTTAATGCATGATATAACATTGGTAGCGCTGACAAAAAGAAGTTGCAGACACTGTGAATACTTCGTGTGGTGCAACATACATAACAAATATTTGAAAGTTTTAGCTCCATCCGATATCCGTTATCGAGTCACGAAAAAACCACCTGAAATACCTACAGACTTCAGGTGTTACATCTATATTGAATGTCCTGGTGGTATGCACACGCATTGCGTTTTGCATAAAATTTGTTTGAGGAGTGACGTCGCAGGTCAGATCGCCTTTGAGGGTGCAGACCAGTAAATGGGCGACGCCGGCCGAATCACGATTTGCAAGCCCTCAAATTCTCTGCTGTTAGAGCAGTTTGTGGGCCACGAACTTGAGGGTTTGTAAAAGAGAAGGTTGGAAGCGGTGCACAGGACTCCCAGCTTGTATTACTCTGAAATTCGGATGAAATTGGGCCCTAAAAGTGCTCTATTTTGGAATGGAGCGCAGGAATCATTTTTCAAAATAGCGATGTGCTTCAGGAATATTTTTCGGGCTGATCATCTTTGAATGGAAATTACTCCCAAAAGTCATGGGATTACCCCCAAACAATTGAACAGAAACAGAAAGATAATAGAATAAGCTGAATATGGCCAATTTCATCCGAATTTCATGGTATTACAAGTGGCAGTCGAGAATTCTACCACTGAACCACAGGTGCTGGAGGGTACAAAGTCCGCAGATTTGATTTAGAATATTGTTCGGGAATAATAATTACCAATATTAATTTAATGAACTGGGGCCAAAATGGCCTGCATCGGCCGGGAATCGAACCCGGGCCTCCCGCGTGGCAGGCGAGAATTCTACCACTGAACCACCGATGCTGATGCAGGATTACATTCATGTTGAAGATAACACATTATTATCAAAACTAACTCTGGGTTCGTGGGTTCTGCTGTTGAACCGTAACATACATTTGAAGCTGCAAAACCAACCTGTCACAAAAACGTATCCCTTAATGCATGATATAACATTGGTAGCGCTGACAAAAAGAAGTTGCAGACACTGTGAATACTTCGTGTGGTGCAACATACATAACAAATATTTGAAAGTTTTAGCTCCATCCGATATCCGTTATCGAGTCACGAAAAAACCACGAAATACCTACAGACGTCACGTGTTACATCTATATTGAATGTCCTGGTGGTATGCACACGCATTGCGTTTTGCATAAAATTTGTTTGAGGAGTGACGTCGCAGGTCGGATCGCCTTTGAGGGTGCAGACCAGTAAATGGGCGACGCCGGCCGAATCACGATTTGCCAGCCCTCAAATTCTCTGCTGTTAGAGCAGTTTGTGGGCCACGAACTTGAGGGTTTGTAAAAGAAGCGGTGCACAGGACTGCCAGCTTGTATTACTCTGAAATTCGGATGAAATTGGGCCCTAAAAGTGCTCTATTTTGGAATGGAGCGCAGGAATCATTTTTCAAAATAGCGATGTGCTTCAGGAATATTTTTCGGGCTGATCATCTTTGAATGGAAATTACTCCCAAAAGTCATGGAATTACCCCCAAACAATTGAACAGAAACAGAAAGATAATAGAATAAGCTGAATATGGCAAATTTCATCCGAATTTCATGGTATTACAAGTGGCAGTCGAGAATTCTACCACTGAACCACAGGTGCTGGAGGGTACAAAGTCTGCAGATTTGATTTAGAATATTGTTTGGGAACAATAATTACCAATATTAATTTAATGAACTGGGGCCAAAATGGCCTGCATCGGCCGGGAATCGAACCCGGGCCTCCCGCGTGGCAGGCGAGAATTCTACCACTGAACCACCGATGCTGTTGCAGGATTACATTCATGTTAAAGATAACACATTATTATCAAAACTAACTCTGGGTTCGTGGGTTCTGCTGTTGAACCGTAACATACATTTGAAGCTGCAAAACCAACCTGTCACAAAAACGTATCCCTTAATGCATGATACAACATTGGTAGCGCTGACAAAAAGAAGTTGCAGACACTGTGAATACTTCGTGTGGTTCAACATACATAACAAATATTTGAAAGTTTTAGCTCCATCCGATATCCGTTATGGAGTCACGAAAAAAACCACGAAATACCTACAGACGTCACGCGTTACATCTATATTGAATGTCCTGGTGGTATGCGCACGCATTGCGTTTTGCATAAAATTTGTTTGAGGAGTGACGTCGCAGGTCAGATCGCCTTTGAGGGTGCAGACCAGTAAATGGGCGACGCCGGCCGAATCACGATTTGCAAGCCCTCAAATTCTCTGCTGTTAGAGCAGTTTGTGGGCCACGAACTTGAGGGTTTGTAAAAGAGAAGGTTGGAAGCGGTGCACAGGACTCCCAGCTTGTATTACTCTGAAATTCGGATGAAATTGGGCCCTAAAAGTGCTCTATTTTGGAATGGAGCGCAGGAATCATTTTTCAAAATAGCGATGTGCTTCAGGAATATTTTTCGGGCTGATCATCTTTGAATGGAAATTACTCCCAAAAGTCATGGGATTACCCCAAACAATTGAACAGAAACAGAAAGATAATAGAATAAGCTGAATATGGCCAATTTCATCCGAATTTCATGGTATTACAAGTGGCAGTCGAGAATTCTACCACTGAACCACAGGTGCTGGAGGGTACAAAGTCTGCAGATTTGATTTAGAATATTGTTCGGGAATAATAATTACCAATATTAATTTAATGAACTGGGGCCAAAATGGCCTGCATCGGCCGGGAATCGAACCCGGGCCTCCCGCGTGGCAGGCGAGAATTCTACCACTGAACCACCGATGCTGATGCAGGATTACATTCATGTTGAAGATAACACATTATTATCAAAACTAACTCTGGGTTCGTGGGTTCTGCTGTTGAACCGTAACATACATTTGAAGCTGCAAAACCAACCTGTCACAAAAACGTATCCCTTAATGCATGATATAACATTGGTAGCGCTGACAAAAAGAAGTTGCAGACACTGTGAATACTTCGTGTGGTTCAACATACATAACAAATATTTGAAAGTTTTAGCTCCATCCGATATCCGTTATGGAGTCACGAAAAAAACCACGAAATACCTACAGACGTCACGCGTTACATCTATATTGAATGTCCTGGTGGTATGCGCACGCATTGCGTTTTGCATAAAATTTGTTTGAGGAGTGACGTCGCAGGTCAGATCGCCTTTGAGGGTGCAGACCAGTAAATGGGCGACGCCGGCCGAATCACGATTTGCAAGCCCTCAAATTCTCTGCTGTTAGAGCAGTTTGTGGGCCACGAACTTGAGGGTTTGTAAAAGAGAAGGTTGGAAGCGGTGCACAGGACTCCCAGCTTGTATTACTCTGAAATTCGGATGAAATTGGGCCCTAAAAGTGCTCTATTTTGGAATGGAGCGCAGGAATCATTTTTCAAAATAGCGATGTGCTTCAGGAATATTTTTCGGGCTGATCATCTTTGAATGGAAATTACTCCCAAAAGTCATGGGATTACCCCCAAACAATTGAACAGAAACAGAAAGATAATAGAATAAGCTGAATATGGCCAATTTCATCCGAATTTTATGGTATTACAAGTGGCAGTCGAGAATTCTACCACTGAACCACAGGTGCTGGAGGGTACAAAGTCTGCAGATTTGATTTAGAATATTGTTCGGGAATAATAATTACCAATATTAATTTAATGAACTGGGGCCAAAATGGCCTGCATCGGCCGGGAATCGAACCCGGGCCTCCCGCGTGGCAGGCGAGAATTCTACCACTGAACCACCGATGCTGTTGCAGGATTACATTCATGTTAAAGATAACACATTATTATCAAAACTAACTCTGGGTTCGTGGGTTCTGCTGTTGAACCGTAACATACATTTGAAGCTGCAAAACCAACCTGTCACAAAAACGTATCCCTTAATGCATGATACAACATTGGTAGCGCTGACAAAAAGAAGTTGCAGACACTGTGAATACTTCGTGTGGTTCAACATACATAACAAATATTTGAAAGTTTTAGCTCCATCCGATATCCGTTATGGAGTCACGAAAAAAACCACGAAATACCTACAGACGTCACGCGTTACATCTATATTGAATGTCCTGGTGGTATGCGCACGCATTGCGTTTTGCATAAAATTTGTTTGAGGAGTGACGTCGCAGGTCAGATCGCCTTTGAGGGTGCAGACCAGTAAATGGGCGACGCCGGCCGAATCACGATTTGCAAGCCCTCAAATTCTCTGCTGTTAGAGCAGTTTGTGGGCCACGAACTTGAGGGTTTGTAAAAGAGAAGGTTGGAAGCGGTGCACAGGACTCCCAGCTTGTATTACTCTGAAATTCGGATGAAATTGGGCCCTAAAAGTGCTCTATTTTGGAATGGAGCGCAGGAATCATTTTTCAAAATAGCGATGTGCTTCAGGAATATTTTTCGGGCTGATCATCTTTGAATGGAAATTACTCCCAAAAGTCATGGGATTACCCCAAACAATTGAACAGAAACAGAAAGATAATAGAATAAGCTGAATATGGCCAATTTCATCCGAATTTCATGGTATTACAAGTGGCAGTCGAGAATTCTACCACTGAACCACAGGTGCTGGAGGGTACAAAGTCTGCAGATTTGATTTAGAATATTGTTCGGGAATAATAATTACCAATATTAATTTAATGAACTGGGGCCAAAATGGCCTGCATCGGCCGGGAATCGAACCCGGGCCTCCCGCGTGGCAGGCGAGAATTCTACCACTGAACCACCGATGCTGATGCAGGATTACATTCATGTTGAAGATAACACATTATTATCAAAACTAACTCTGGGTTCGTGGGTTCTGCTGTTGAACCGTAACATACATTTGAAGCTGCAAAACCAACCTGTCACAAAAACGTATCCCTTAATGCATGATATAACATTGGTAGCGCTGACAAAAAGAAGTTGCAGACACTGTGAATACTTCGTGTGGTTCAACATACATAACAAATATTTGAAAGTTTTAGCTCCATCCGATATCCGTTATGGAGTCACGAAAAAAACCACGAAATACCTACAGACGTCACGCGTTACATCTATATTGAATGTCCTGGTGGTATGCGCACGCATTGCGTTTTGCATAAAATTTGTTTGAGGAGTGACGTCGCAGGTCAGATCGCCTTTGAGGGTGCAGACCAGTAAATGGGCGACGCCGGCCGAATCACGATTTGCAAGCCCTCAAATTCTCTGCTGTTAGAGCAGTTTGTGGGCCACGAACTTGAGGGTTTGTAAAAGAGAAGGTTGGAAGCGGTGCACAGGACTCCCAGCTTGTATTACTCTGAAATTCGGATGAAATTGGGCCCTAAAAGTGCTCTATTTTGGAATGGAGCGCAGGAATCATTTTTCAAAATAGCGATGTGCTTCAGGAATATTTTTCGGGCTGATCATCTTTGAATGGAAATTACTCCCAAAAGTCATGGGATTACCCCCAAACAATTGAACAGAAACAGAAAGATAATAGAATAAGCTGAATATGGCCAATTTCATCCGAATTTTATGGTATTACAAGTGGCAGTCGAGAATTCTACCACTGAACCACAGGTGCTGGAGGGTACAAAGTCTGCAGATTTGATTTAGAATATTGTTTGGGAATAATAATTACCAATATTAATTTAATGAACTGGGGCCAAAATGGCCTGCATCGGCCGGGAATCGAACCCGGGCCTCCCGCGTGGCAGGCGAGAATTCTACCACTGAACCACCGATGCTGTTGCAGGATTACATTCATGTTAAAGATAACACATTATTATCAAAACTAACTCTGGGTTCGTGGGTTCTGCTGTTGAACCGTAACATACATTTGAAGCTGCAAAACCAACCTGTCACAAAAACGTATCCCTTAATGCATGATATAACATTGGTAGCGCTGACAAAAAGAAGTTGCAGACACTGTGAATACTTCGTGTGGTTCAACATACATAACAAATATTTGAAAGTTTTAGCTCCATCCGATATCCGTTATGGAGTCACGAAAAAAACCACGAAATACCTACAGACGTCACGCGTTACATCTATATTGAATGTCCTGGTGGTATGCGCACGCATTGCGTTTTGCATAAAATTTGTTTGAGGAGTGACGTCGCAGGTCAGATCGCCTTTGAGGGTGCAGACCAGTAAATGGGCGACGCCGGCCGAATCACGATTTGCAAGCCCTCAAATTCTCTGCTGTTAGAGCAGTTTGTGGGCCACGAACTTGAGGGTTTGTAAAAGAGAAGGTTGGAAGCGGTGCACAGGACTCCCAGCTTGTATTACTCTGAAATTCGGATGAAATTGGGCCCTAAAAGTGCTCTATTTTGGAATGGAGCGCAGGAATCATTTTTCAAAATAGCGATGTGCTTCAGGAATATTTTTCGGGCTGATCATCTTTGAATGGAAATTACTCCCAAAAGTCATGGGATTACCCCAAACAATTGAACAGAAACAGAAAGATAATAGAATAAGCTGAATATGGCCAATTTCATCCGAATTTCATGGTATTACAAGTGGCAGTCGAGAATTCTACCACTGAACCACAGGTGCTGGAGGGTACAAAGTCTGCAGATTTGATTTAGAATATTGTTCGGGAATAATAATTACCAATATTAATTTAATGAACTGGGGCCAAAATGGCCTGCATCGGCCGGGAATCGAACCCGGGCCTCCCGCGTGGCAGGCGAGAATTCTACCACTGAACCACCGATGCTGTTGCAGGATTACATTCATGTTAAAGATAACACATTATTATCAAAACTAACTCTGGGTTCGTGGGTTCTGCTGTTGAACCGTAACATACATTTGAAGCTGCAAAACCAACCTGTCACAAAAACGTATCCCTTAATGCATGATATAACATTGGTAGCGCTGACAAAAAGAAGTTGCAGACACTGTGAATACTTCGTGTGGTTCAACATACATAACAAATATTTGAAAGTTTTAGCTCCATCCGATATCCGTTATGGAGTCACGAAAAAAACCACGAAATACCTACAGACGTCACGCGTTACATCTATATTGAATGTCCTGGTGGTATGCGCACGCATTGCGTTTTGCATAAAATTTGTTTGAGGAGTGACGTCGCAGGTCAGATCGCCTTTGAGGGTGCAGACCAGTAAATGGGCGACGCCGGCCGAATCACGATTTGCAAGCCCTCAAATTCTCTGCTGTTAGAGCAGTTTGTGGGCCACGAACTTGAGGGTTTGTAAAAGAGAAGGTTGGAAGCGGTGCACAGGACTCCCAGCTTGTATTACTCTGAAATTCGGATGAAATTGGGCCCTAAAAGTGCTCTATTTTGGAATGGAGCGCAGGAATCATTTTTCAAAATAGCGATGTGCTTCAGGAATATTTTTCGGGCTGATCATCTTTGAATGGAAATTACTCCCAAAAGTCATGGGATTACCCCAAACAATTGAACAGAAACAGAAAGATAATAGAATAAGCTGAATATGGCCAATTTCATCCGAATTTCATGGTATTACAAGTGGCAGTCGAGAATTCTACCACTGAACCACAGGTGCTGGAGGGTACAAAGTCTGCAGATTTGATTTAGAATATTGTTCGGGAATAATAATTACCAATATTAATTTAATGAACTGGGGCCAAAATGGCCTGCATCGGCCGGGAATCGAACCCGGGCCTCCCGCGTGGCAGGCGAGAATTCTACCACTGAACCACCGATGCTGATGCAGGATTACATTCATGTTGAAGATAACACATTATTATCAAAACTAACTCTGGGTTCGTGGGTTCTGCTGTTGAACCGTAACATACATTTGAAGCTGCAAAACCAACCTGTCACAAAAACGTATCCCTTAATGCATGATATAACATTGGTAGCGCTGACAAAAAGAAGTTGCAGACACTGTGAATACTTCGTGTGGTTCAACATACATAACAAATATTTGAA
The DNA here is from genome assembly GCA_037893225.1 of Hippasteria phrygiana. NCBI lineage: Eukaryota > Metazoa > Echinodermata > Asteroidea > Valvatida > Goniasteridae > Hippasteria > Hippasteria phrygiana. The sequence continues at coordinate 339,967 of JAZGUH010000431.1, forward strand.
AGTTTTAGCTCCATCCGATATCCGTTATGGAGTCACGAAAAAAACCACGAAATACCTACAGACGTCACGCGTTACATCTATATTGAATGTCCTGGTGGTATGCGCACGCATTGCGTTTTGCATAACATTTGTTCGAGGAGTGACGTCGCAGGTCAGATCGCCTTTGAGGGTGCAGACCAGTAAATGGGCGACGCCGGCCGAATCACGATTTGCTAGCCCTCAAATTCTCTGCTGTTAGAGCAGTTTGTGGGCCACGAACTTGAGGGTTTGTAAAAGAGAAGGTTGGAAGCGGTGCACAGGACTCCCAGCTTGTATTACTCTGAAATTCGGATGAAATTGGGCCCTAAAAGTGCTCTATTTTGGAATGGAGCGCAGGAATCATTTTTCAAAATAGCGATGTGCTTCAGGAATATTTTTCGGGCTGATCATCTTTGAATGGAAATTACTCCCAAAAGTCATGGGATTACCCCCAAACAATTGAACAGAAACAGAAAGATAATAGAATAAGCTGAATATGGCCAATTTCATCCGAATTTTATGGTATTACAAGTGGCAGTCGAGAATTCTACCACTGAACCACAGGTGCTGGAGGGTACAAAGTCTGCAGATTTGATTTAGAATATTGTTTGGGAATAATAATTACCAATATTAATTTAATGAACTGGGGCCAAAATGGCCTGCATCGGCCGGGAATCGATCCCGGGCCTCCCGCGTGGCAGGCGAGAATTCTACCACTGAACCACCGATGCTGTTGCAGGATTACATTCATGTTAAAGATAACACATTATTATCAAAACTAACTCTGGGTTCGTGGGTTCTGCTGTTGAACCGTAACATACATTTGAAGCTGCAAAACCAACCTGTCACAAAAACGTATCCCTTAACGCATGATATAACATTGGTAGCGCTGACAAAAAGAAGTTGCAGACACTGTGAATACTTCGTGTGGTTCAACATACATAACAAATATTTGAAAGTTTTAGCTCCATCCGATATCCGTTATGGAGTCACGAAAAAAACCACGAAATACCTACAGACGTCACGCGTTACATCTATATTGAATGTCCTGGTGGTATGCGCACGCATTGCGTTTTGCATAAAATTTGTTTGAGGAGTGACGTCGCAGGTCAGATCGCCTTTGAGGGTGCAGACCAGTAAATGGGCGACGCCGGCCGAATCACGATTTGCAAGCCCTCAAATTCTCTGCTGTTAGAGCAGTTTGTGGGCCACGAACTTGAGGGTTTGTAAAAGAGAAGGTTGGAAGCGGTGCACAGGACTCCCAGCTTGTATTACTCTGAAATTCGGATGAAATTGGGCCCTAAAAGTGCTCTATTTTGGAATGGAGCGCAGGAATCATTTTTCAAAATAGCGATGTGCTTCAGGAATATTTTTCGGGCTGATCATCTTTGAATGGAAATTACTCCCAAAAGTCATGGGATTACCCCAAACAATTGAACAGAAACAGAAAGATAATAGAATAAGCTGAATATGGCCAATTTCATCCGAATTTCATGGTATTACAAGTGGCAGTCGAGAATTCTACCACTGAACCACAGGTGCTGGAGGGTACAAAGTCTGCAGATTTGATTTAGAATATTGTTCGGGAATAATAATTACCAATATTAATTTAATGAACTGGGGCCAAAATGGCCTGCATCGGCCGGGAATCGAACCCGGGCCTCCCGCGTGGCAGGCGAGAATTCTACCACTGAACCACCGATGCTGATGCAGGATTACATTCATGTTGAAGATAACACATTATTATCAAAACTAACTCTGGGTTCGTGGGTTCTGCTGTTGAACCGTAACATACATTTGAAGCTGCAAAACCAACCTGTCACAAAAACGTATCCCTTAATGCATGATATAACATTGGTAGCGCTGACAAAAAGAAGTTGCAGACACTGTGAATACTTCGTGTGGTTCAACATACATAACAAATATTTGAAAGTTTTAGCTCCATCCGATATCCGTTATGGAGTCACGAAAAAAACCACGAAATACCTACAGACGTCACGCGTTACATCTATATTGAATGTCCTGGTGGTATGCGCACGCATTGCGTTTTGCATAAAATTTGTTTGAGGAGTGACGTCGCAGGTCAGATCGCCTTTGAGGGTGCAGACCAGTAAATGGGCGACGCCGGCCGAATCACGATTTGCAAGCCCTCAAATTCTCTGCTGTTAGAGCAGTTTGTGGGCCACGAACTTGAGGGTTTGTAAAAGAGAAGGTTGGAAGCGGTGCACAGGACTCCCAGCTTGTATTACTCTGAAATTCGGATGAAATTGGGCCCTAAAAGTGCTCTATTTTGGAATGGAGCGCAGGAATCATTTTTCAAAATAGCGATGTGCTTCAGGAATATTTTTCGGGCTGATCATCTTTGAATGGAAATTACTCCCAAAAGTCATGGGATTACCCCCAAACAATTGAACAGAAACAGAAAGATAATAGAATAAGCTGAATATGGCCAATTTCATCCGAATTTTATGGTATTACAAGTGGCAGTCGAGAATTCTACCACTGAACCACAGGTGCTGGAGGGTACAAAGTCTGCAGATTTGATTTAGAATATTGTTTGGGAATAATAATTACCAATATTAATTTAATGAACTGGGGCCAAAATGGCCTGCATCGGCCGGGAATCGAACCCGGGCCTCCCGCGTGGCAGGCGAGAATTCTACCACTGAACCACCGATGCTGATGCAGGATTACATTCATGTTGAAGATAACACATTATTATCAAAACTAACTCTGGGTTCGTGGGTTCTGCTGTTGAACCGTAACATACATTTGAAGCTGCAAAACCAACCTGTCACAAAAACGTATCCCTTAATGCATGATATAACATTGGTAGCGCTGACAAAAAGAAGTTGCAGACACTGTGAATACTTCGTGTGGTTCAACATACATAACAAATATTTGAAAGTTTTAGCTCCATCCGATATCCGTTATGGAGTCACGAAAAAAACCACGAAATACCTACAGACGTCACGCGTTACATCTATATTGAATGTCCTGGTGGTATGCGCACGCATTGCGTTTTGCATAAAATTTGTTTGAGGAGTGACGTCGCAGGTCAGATCGCCTTTGAGGGTGCAGACCAGTAAATGGGCGACGCCGGCCGAATCACGATTTGCAAGCCCTCAAATTCTCTGCTGTTAGAGCAGTTTGTGGGCCACGAACTTGAGGGTTTGTAAAAGAGAAGGTTGGAAGCGGTGCACAGGACTCCCAGCTTGTATTACTCTGAAATTCGGATGAAATTGGGCCCTAAAAGTGCTCTATTTTGGAATGGAGCGCAGGAATCATTTTTCAAAATAGCGATGTGCTTCAGGAATATTTTTCGGGCTGATCATCTTTGAATGGAAATTACTCCCAAAAGTCATGGGATTACCCCCAAACAATTGAACAGAAACAGAAAGATAATAGAATAAGCTGAATATGGCCAATTTCATCCGAATTTTATGGTATTACAAGTGGCAGTCGAGAATTCTACCACTGAACCACAGGTGCTGGAGGGTACAAAGTCTGCAGATTTGATTTAGAATATTGTTTGGGAATAATAATTACCAATATTAATTTAATGAACTGGGGCCAAAATGGCCTGCATCGGCCGGGAATCGAACCCGGGCCTCCCGCGTGGCAGGCGAGAATTCTACCACTGAACCACCGATTCTGTTGCAGGATTACATTCATGTTAAAGATAACACATTATTATCAAAACTAACTCTGGGTTCGTGGGTTCTGCTGTTGAACCGTAACATACATTTGAAGCTGCAAAACCAACCTGTCACAAAAACGTATCCCTTAATGCATGATATAACATTGGTAGCGCTGACAAAAAGAAGTTGCAGACACTGTGAATACTTCGTGTGGTTCAACATACATAACAAATATTTGAAAGTTTTAGCTCCATCCGATATCCGTTATGGAGTCACGAAAAAAACCACGAAATACCTACAGACGTCACGCGTTACATCTATATTGAATGTCCTGGTGGTATGCGCACGCATTGCGTTTTGCATAAAATTTGTTTGAGGAGTGACGTCGCAGGTCAGATCGCCTTTGAGGGTGCAGACCAGTAAATGGGCGACGCCGGCCGAATCACGATTTGCAAGCCCTCAAATTCTCTGCTGTTAGAGCAGTTTGTGGGCCACGAACTTGAGGGTTTGTAAAAGAGAAGGTTGGAAGCGGTGCACAGGACTCCCAGCTTGTATTACTCTGAAATTCGGATGAAATTGGGCCCTAAAAGTGCTCTATTTTGGAATGGAGCGCAGGAATCATTTTTCAAAATAGCGATGTGCTTCAGGAATATTTTTCGGGCTGATCATCTTTGAATGGAAATTACTCCCAAAAGTCATGGGATTACCCCAAACAATTGAACAGAAACAGAAAGATAATAGAATAAGCTGAATATGGCCAATTTCATCCGAATTTCATGGTATTACAAGTGGCAGTCGAGAATTCTACCACTGAACCACAGGTGCTGGAGGGTACAAAGTCTGCAGATTTGATTTAGAATATTGTTCGGGAATAATAATTACCAATATTAATTTAATGAACTGGGGCCAAAATGGCCTGCATCGGCCGGGAATCGAACCCGGGCCTCCCGCGTGGCAGGCGAGAATTCTACCACTGAACCACCGATGCTGATGCAGGATTACATTCATGTTGAAGATAACACATTATTATCAAAACTAACTCTGGGTTCGTGGGTTCTGCTGTTGAACCGTAACATACATTTGAAGCTGCAAAACCAACCTGTCACAAAAACGTATCCCTTAATGCATGATATAACATTGGTAGCGCTGACAAAAAGAAGTTGCAGACACTGTGAATACTTCGTGTGGTTCAACATACATAACAAATATTTGAAAGTTTTAGCTCCATCCGATATCCGTTATGGAGTCACGAAAAAAAACACGAAATACCTACAGACGTCACGCGTTACATCTATATTGAATGTCCTGGTGGTATGCGCACGCATTGCGTTTTGCATAAAATTTGTTTGAGGAGTGACGTCGCAGGTCAGATCGCCTTTGAGGGTGCAGACCAGTAAATGGGCGACGCCGGCCGAATCACGATTTGCAAGCCCTCAAATTCTCTGCTGTTAGAGCAGTTTGTGGGCCACGAACTTGAGGGTTTGTAAAAGAGAAGGTTGGAAGCGGTGCACAGGACTCCCAGCTTGTATTACTCTGAAATTCGGATGAAATTGGGCCCTAAAAGTGCTCTATTTTGGAATGGAGCGCAGGAATCATTTTTCAAAATAGCGATGTGCTTCAGGAATATTTTTCGGGCTGATCATCTTTGAATGGAAATTACTCCCAAAAGTCATGGGATTACCCCCAAACAATTGAACAGAAACAGAAAGATAATAGAATAAGCTGAATATGGCCAATTTCATCCGAATTTTATGGTATTACAAGTGGCAGTCGAGAATTCTACCACTGAACCACAGGTGCTGGAGGGTACAAAGTCTGCAGATTTGATTTAGAATATTGTTTGGGAATAATAATTACCAATATTAATTTAATGAACTGGGGCCAAAATGGCCTGCATCGGCCGGGAATCGAACCCGGGACTCCCGCGTGGCAGGCGAGAATTCTACCACTGAACCACCGATGCTGTTGCAGGATTACATTCATGTTAAAGATAACACATTATTATCAAAACTAACTCTGGGTTCGTGGGTTCTGCTGTTGAACCGTAACATACATTTGAAGCTGCAAAACCAACCTGTCACAAAAACGTATCCCTTAATGCATGATATAACATTGGTAGCGCTGACAAAAAGAAGTTGCAGACACTGTGAATACTTCGTGTGGTTCAACATACATAACAAATATTTGAAAGTTTTAGCTCCATCCGATATCCGTTATGGAGTCACGAAAAAAACCACGAAATACCTACAGACGTCACGCGTTACATCTATATTGAATGTCCTGGTGGTATGCGCACGCATTGCGTTTTGCATAAAATTTGTTTGAGGAGTGACGTCGCAGGTCAGATCGCCTTTGAGGGTGCAGACCAGTAAATGGGCGACGCCGGCCGAATCACGATTTGCAAGCCCTCAAATTCTCTGCTGTTAGAGCAGTTTGTGGGCCACGAACTTGAGGGTTTGTAAAAGAGAAGGTTGGAAGCGGTGCACAGGACTCCCAGCTTGTATTACTCTGAAATTCGGATGAAATTGGGCCCTAAAAGTGCTCTATTTTGGAATGGAGCGCAGGAATCATTTTTCAAAATAGCGATGTGCTTCAGGAATATTTGTCGGGCTGATCATCTTTGAATGGAAATTACTCCCAAAAGTCATGGGATTACCCCAAACAATTGAACAGAAACAGAAAGATAATAGAATAAGCTGAATATGGCCAATTTCATCCGAATTTCATGGTATTACAAGTGGCAGTCGAGAATTCTACCACTGAACCACAGGTGCTGGAGGGTACAAAGTCTGCAGATTTGATTTAGAATATTGTTCGGGAATAATAATTACCAATATTAATTTAATGAACTGGGGCCAAAATGGCCTGCATCGGCCGGGAATCGAACCCGGGCCTCCCGCGTGGCAGGCGAGAATTCTACCACTGAACCACCGATGCTGATGCAGGATTACATTCATGTTGAAGATAACACATTATTATCAAAACTAACTCTGGGTTCGTGGGTTCTGCTGTTGAACCGTAACATACATTTGAAGCTGCAAAACCAACCTGTCACAAAAACGTATCCCTTAATGCATGATATAACATTGGTAGCGCTGACAAAAAGAAGTTGCAGACACTGTGAATACTTCGTGTGGTTCAACATACATAACAAATATTTGAAAGTTTTAGCTCCATCCGATATCCGTTATGGAGTCACGAAAAAAACCACGAAATACCTACAGACGTCACGCGTTACATCTATATTGAATGTCCTGGTGGTATGCGCACGCATTGCGTTTTGCATAAAATTTGTTTGAGGAGTGACGTCGCAGGTCAGATCGCCTTTGAGGGTGCAGACCAGTAAATGGGCGACGCCGGCCGAATCACGATTTGCAAGCCCTCAAATTCTCTGCTGTTAGAGCAGTTTGTGGGCCACGAACTTGAGGGTTTGTAAAAGAGAAGGTTGGAAGTGGTGCACAGGACTCCCAGCTTGTATTACTCTGAAATTCGGATGAAATTGGGCCCTAAAAGTGCTCTATTTTGGAATGGAGCGCAGGAATCATTTTTCAAAATAGCGATGTGCTTCAGGAATATTTTTCGGGCTGATCATCTTTGAATGGAAATTACTCCCAAAAGTCATGGGATTACCCCCAAACAATTGAACAGAAACAGAAAGATAATAGAATAAGCTGAATATGGCCAATTTCATCCGAATTTCATGGTATTACAAGTGGCAGTCGAGAATTCTACCACTGAACCACAGGTGCTGGAGGGTACAAAGTCTGCAGATTTGATTTAGAATATTGTTCGGGAATAATAATTACCAATATTAATTTAATGAACTGGGGCCAAAATGGCCTGCATCGGCCGGGAATCGAACCCGGGCCTCCCGCGTGGCAGGCGAGAATTCTACCACTGAACCACCGATGCTGATGCAGGATTACATTCATGTTGAAGATAACACATTATTATCAAAACTAACTCTGGGTTCGTGGGTTCTGCTGTTGAACCGTAACATACATTTGAAGCTGCAAAACCAACCTGTCACAAAAACGTATCTCTTAATGCATGATATAACATTGGTAGCGCTGACAAAAAGAAGTTGCAGACACTGTGAATACTTCGTGTGGTTCAACATACATAACAAATATTTGAAAGTTTTAGCTCCATCCGATATCCGTTATGGAGTCACGAAAAAAACCACGAAATACCTACAGACGTCACGCGTTACATCTATATTGAATGTCCTGGTGGTATGCGCACGCATTGCGTTTTGCATAAAATTTGTTTCAGGAGTGACGTCGCAGGTCAGATCGCCTTTGAGGGTGCAGACCAGTAAATGGGCGACGCCGGCCGAATCACGATTTGCAAGCCCTCAAATTCTCTGCTGTTAGAGCAGTTTGTGGGCCACGAACTTGAGGGTTTGTAAAAGAGAAGGTTGGAAGCGGTGCACAGGACTCCCAGCTTGTATTACTCTGAAATTCGGATGAAATTGGGCCCTAAAAGTGCTCTATTTTGGAATGGAGCGCAGGAATCATTTTTCAAAATAGCGATGTGCTTCAGGAATATTTGTCGGGCTGATCATCTTTGAATGGAAATTACTCCCAAAAGTCATGGGATTACCCCAAACAATTGAACAGAAACAGAAAGATAATAGAATAAGCTGAATATGGCCAATTTCATGGTATTACAAGTGGCAGTCGAGAATTCTACCACTGAACCACAGGTGCTGGAGGGTACAAAGTCTGCAGATTTGATTTAGAATATTGTTCGGGAATAATAATTACCAATATTAATTTAATGAACTGGGGCCAAAATGGCCTGCATCGGCCGGGAATCGAACCCGGGCCTCCCGCGTGGCAGGCGAGAATTCTACCACTGAACCACCGATGCTGATGCAGGATTACATTCATGTTGAAGATAACACATTATTATCAAAACTAACTCTGGGTTCGTGGGTTCTGCTGTTGAACCGTAACATACATTTGAAGCTGCAAAACCAACCTGTCACAAAAACGTATCCCTTAATGCATGATATAACATTGGTAGCGCTGACAAAAAGAAGTTGCAGACACTGTGAATACTTCGTGTGGTTCAACATACATAACAAATATTTGAAAGTTTTAGCTCCATCCGATATCCGTTATGGAGTCACGAAAAAAACCACGAAATACCTACAGACGTCACGCGTTACATCTATATTGAATGTCCTGGTGGTATGCGCACGCATTGCGTTTTGCATAAAATTTGTTTGAGGAGTGACGTCGCAGGTCAGATCGCCTTTGAGGGTGCAGACCAGTAAATGGGCGACGCCGGCCGAATCACGATTTGCAAGCCCTCAAATTCTCTGCTGTTAGAGCAGTTTGTGGGCCACGAACTTGAGGGTTTGTAAAAGAGAAGGTTGGAAGCGGTGCACAGGACTCCCAGCTTGTATTACTCTGAAATTCGGATGAAATTGGGCCCTAAAAGTGCTCTATTTTGGAATGGAGCGCAGGAATCATTTTTCAAAATAGCGATGTGCTTCAGGAATATTTTTCGGGCTGATCATCTTTGAATGGAAATTACTACCAAAAGTCATGGGATTACCCCAAACAATTGAACAGAAACAGAAAGATAATAGAATAAGCTGAATATGGCCAATTTCATCCGAATTTCATGGTATTACAAGTGGCAGTCGAGAATTCTACCACTGAACCACAGGTGCTGGAGGGTACAAAGTCCGCAGATTTGATTTAGAATATTGTTCGGGAATAATAATTACCAATATTAATTTAATGAACTTGGGCCAAAATGGCCTGCATCGGCCGGGAATCGAACCCGGGCCTCACGCGTGGCAGGCGAGAATTCTACCACTGAACCACCGATGCTGATGCAGGATTACATTCATGTTGAAGATAACACATTATTATCAAAACTAACTCTGGGTTCGTGGGTTCTGCTGTTGAACCGTAACATACATTTGAAGCTGCAAAACCAACCTGTCACAAAAACGTATCCCTTAATGCATGATATAACATTGGTAGCGCTGACAAAAAGAAGTTGCAGACACTGTGAATACTTCGTGTGGTTCAACATACATAACAAATATTTGAAAGTTTTAGCTCCATCCGATATCCGTTATGGAGTCACGAAAAAAACCACGAAATACCTACAGACGTCACGCGTTACATCTATATTGAATGTCCTGGTGGTATGCGCACGCATTGCGTTTTGCATAACATTTGTTTGAGGAGTGACGTCGCAGGTCAGATCGCCTTTGAGGGTGCAGACCAGTAAATGGGCGACGCCGGCCGAATCACGATTTGCAAGCCCTCAAATTCTCTGCTGTTAGAGCAGTTTGTGGGCCACGAACTTGAGGGTTTGTAAAAGAGAAGGTTGGAAGCGGTGCACAGGACTCCCAGCTTGTATTACTCTGAAATTCGGATGAAATTGGGCCCTAAAAGTGCTCTATTTTGGAATGGAGCGCAGGAATCATTTTTCAAAATAGCGATGTGCTTCAGGAATATTTTTCGGGCTGATCATCTTTGAATGGAAATTACTCCCAAAAGTCATGGGATTACCCCCAAACAATTGAACAGAAACAGAAAGATAATAGAATAAGCTGAATATGGCCAATTTCATCCGAATTTCATGGTATTACAAGTGGCAGTCGAGAATTCTACCACTGAACCACAGGTGCTGGAGGGTACAAAGTCTGCAGATTTGATTTAGAATATTGTTCGGGAATAATAATTACCAATATTAATTTAATGAACTGGGGCCAAAATGGCCTGCATCGGCCGGGAATCGAACCCGGGCCTCCCGCGTGGCAGGCGAGAATTCTACCACTGAACCACCGATGCTGATGCAGGATTACATTCATGTTGAAGATAACACATTATTATCAAAACTAACTCTGGGTTCGTGGGTTCTGCTGTTGAACCGTAACATACATTTGAAGCTGCAAAACCAACCTGTCACAAAAACGTATCCCTTAATGCATGATATAACATTGGTAGCGCTGACAAAAAGAAGTTGCAGACACTGTGAATACTTCGTGTGGTTCAACATACATAACAAATATTTGAAAGTTTTAGCTCCATCCGATATCCGTTATGGAGTCACGAAAAAAACCACGAAATACCTACAGACGTCACGCGTTACATCTATATTGAATGTCCTGGTGGTATGCGCACGCATTGCGTTTTGCATAAAATTTGTTTGAGGAGTGACGTCGCAGGTCAGATCGCCTTTGAGGGTGCAGACCAGTAAATGGGCGACGCCGGCCGAATCACGATTTGCAAGCCCTCAAATTCTCTGCTGTTAGAGCAGTTTGTGGGCCACGAACTTGAGGGTTTGTAAAAGAGAAGGTTGGAAGTGGTGCACAGGACTCCCAGCTTGTATTACTCTGAAATTCGGATGAAATTGGGCCCTAAAAGTGCTCTATTTTGGAATGGAGCGCAGGAATCATTTTTCAAAATAGCGATGTGCTTCAGGAATATTTTTCGGGCTGATCATCTTTGAATGGAAATTACTCCCAAAAGTCATGGGATTACCCCCAAACAATTGAACAGAAACAGAAAGATAATAGAATAAGCTGAATATGGCCAATTTCATCCGAATTTCATGGTATTACAAGTGGCAGTCGAGAATTCTACCACTGAACCACAGGTGCTGGAGGGTACAAAGTCTGCAGATTTGATTTAGAATATTGTTCGGGAATAATAATTACCAATATTAATTTAATGAACTGGGGCCAAAATGGCCTGCATCGGCCGGGAATCGAACCCGGGCCTCCCGCGTGGCAGGCGAGAATTCTACCACTGAACCACCGATGCTGATGCAGGATTACATTCATGTTGAAGATAACACATTATTATCAAAACTAACTCTGGGTTCGTGGGTTCTGCTGTTGAACCGTAACATACATTTGAAGCTGCAAAACCAACCTGTCACAAAAACGTATCTCTTAATGCATGATATAACATTGGTAGCGCTGACAAAAAGAAGTTGCAGACACTGTGAATACTTCGTGTGGTTCAACATACATAACAAATATTTGAAAGTTTTAGCTCCATCCGATATCCGTTATGGAGTCACGAAAAAAACCACGAAATACCTACAGACGTCACGCGTTACATCTATATTGAATGTCCTGGTGGTATGCGCACGCATTGCGTTTTGCATAAAATTTGTTTCAGGAGTGACGTCGCAGGTCAGATCGCCTTTGAGGGTGCAGACCAGTAAATGGGCGACGCCGGCCGAATCACGATTTGCAAGCCCTCAAATTCTCTGCTGTTAGAGCAGTTTGTGGGCCACGAACTTGAGGGTTTGTAAAAGAGAAGGTTGGAAGCGGTGCACAGGACTCCCAGCTTGTATTACTCTGAAATTCGGATGAAATTGGGCCCTAAAAGTGCTCTATTTTGGAATGGAGCGCAGGAATCATTTTTCAAAATAGCGATGTGCTTCAGGAATATTTGTCGGGCTGATCATCTTTGAATGGAAATTACTCCCAAAAGTCATGGGATTACCCCAAACAATTGAACAGAAACAGAAAGATAATAGAATAAGCTGAATATGGCCAATTTCATGGTATTACAAGTGGCAGTCGAGAATTCTACCACTGAACCACAGGTGCTGGAGGGTACAAAGTCTGCAGATTTGATTTAGAATATTGTTCGGGAATAATAATTACCAATATTAATTTAATGAACTGGGGCCAAAATGGCCTGCATCGGCCGGGAATCGAACCCGGGCCTCCCGCGTGGCAGGCGAGAATTCTACCACTGAACCACCGATGCTGATGCAGGATTACATTCATGTTGAAGATAACACATTATTATCAAAACTAACTCTGGGTTCGTGGGTTCTGCTGTTGAACCGTAACATACATTTGAAGCTGCAAAACCAACCTGTCACAAAACGTATCCCTTAATGCATGATATAACATTGGTAGCGCTGACAAAAAGAAGTTGCAGACACTGTGAATACTTCGTGTGGTTCAACATACATAACAAATATTTGAAAGTTTTAGCTCCATCCGATATCCGTTATGGAGTCACGAAAAAAACCACGAAATACCTACAGACGTCACGCGTTACATCTATATTGAATGTCCTGGTGGTATGCGCACGCATTGCGTTTTGCATAAAATTTGTTTGAGGAGTGACGTCGCAGGTCAGATCGCCTTTGAGGGTGCAGACCAGTAAATGGGCGACGCCGGCCGAATCACGATTTGCAAGCCCTCAAATTCTCTGCTGTTAGAGCAGTTTGTGGGCCACGAACTTGAGGGTTTGTAAAAGAGAAGGTTGGAAGCGGTGCACAGGACTCCCAGCTTGTATTACTCTGAAATTCGGATGAAATTGGGCCCTAAAAGTGCTCTATTTTGGAATGGAGCGCAGGAATCATTTTTCAAAATAGCGATGTGCTTCAGGAATATTTTTCGGGCTGATCATCTTTGAATGGAAATTACTACCAAAAGTCATGGGATTACCCCAAACAATTGAACAGAAACAGAAAGATAATAGAATAAGCTGAATATGGCCAATTTCATCCGAATTTCATGGTATTACAAGTGGCAGTCGAGAATTCTACCACTGAACCACAGGTGCTGGAGGGTACAAAGTCCGCAGATTTGATTTAGAATATTGTTCGGGAATAATAATTACCAATATTAATTTAATGAACTTGGGCCAAAATGGCCTGCATCGGCCGGGAATCGAACCCGGGCCTCACGCGTGGCAGGCGAGAATTCTACCACTGAACCACCGATGCTGATGCAGGATTACATTCATGTTGAAGATAACACATTATTATCAAAACTAACTCTGGGTTCGTGGGTTCTGCTGTTGAACCGTAACATACATTTGAAGCTGCAAAACCAACCTGTCACAAAAACGTATCCCTTAATGCATGATATAACATTGGTAGCGCTGACAAAAAGAAGTTGCAGACACTGTGAATACTTCGTGTGGTTCAACATACATAACAAATATTTGAAAGTTTTAGCTCCATCCGATATCCGTTATGGAGTCACGAAAAAAACCACGAAATACCTACAGACGTCACGCGTTACATCTATATTGAATGTCCTGGTGGTATGCGCACGCATTGCGTTTTGCATAAAATTTGTTTGAGGAGTGACGTCGCAGGTCAGATCGCCTTTGAGGGTGCAGACCAGTAAATGGGCGACGCCGGCCGAATCACGATTTGCAAGCCCTCAAATTCTCTGCTGTTAGAGCAGTTTGTGGGCCACGAACTTGAGGGTTTGTAAAAGAGAAGGTTGGAAGCGGTGCACAGGACTCCCAGCTTGTATTACTCTGAAATTCGGATGAAATTGGGCCCTAAAAGTGCTCTATTTTGGAATGGAGCGCAGGAATCATTTTTCAAAATAGCGATGTGCTTCAGGAATATTTTTCGGGCTGATCATCTTTGAATGGAAATTACTCCCAAAAGTCATGGGATTACCGCAAACAATTGAACAGAAACAGAAAGATAATAGAATAAGCTGAATATGGCCAATTTCATCCGAATTTCATGGTATTACAAGTGGCAGTCGAGAATTCTACCACTGAACCACAGGTGCTGGAGGGTACAAAGTCTGCAGATTTGATTTAGAATATTGTTTGGGAATAATAATTACCAATATTAAATTAATGAACTGGGGCCAAAATGGCCTGCATCGGCCGGGAATCGAACCCGGGCCTCCCGCGTGGCAGGCGAGAATTCTACCACTGAACCACCGATGCTGTTGCAGGATTACATTCATGTTAAAGATAACACATTATTATCAAAACTAACTCTGGGTTCGTGGGTTCTGCTGTTGAACCGTAACATACATTTGAAGCTGCAAAACCAACCTGTCACAAAAACGTATCCCTTAATGCATGATATAACATTGGTAGCGCTGACAAAAAGAAGTTGCAGACACTGTGAATACTTCGTGTGGTTCAACATACATAACAAATATTTGAAAGTTTTAGCTCCATCCGATATCCGTTATGGAGTCACGAAAAAAACCACGAAATACCTACAGACGTCACGCGTTACATCTATATTGAATGTCCTGGTGGTATGCGCACGCATTGCGTTTTGCATAAAATTTGTTTGAGGAGTGACGTCGCAGGTCAGATCGCCTTTGAGGGTGCAGACCAGTAAATGGGCGACGCCGGCCGAATCACGATTTGCAAGCCCTCAAATTCTCTGCTGTTAGAGCAGTTTGTGGGCCACGAACTTGAGGGTTTGTAAAAGAGAAGGTTGGAAGCGGTGCACAGGACTCCCAGCTTGTATTACTCTGAAATTCGGATGAAATTGGGCCCTAAAAGTGCTCTATTTTGGAATGGAGCGCAGGAATCATTTTTCAAAATAGCGATGTGCTTCAGGAATATTTTTCGGGCTGATCATCTTTGAATGGAAATTACTCCCAAAAGTCATGGGATTACCCCAAACAATTGAACAGAAACAGAAAGATAATAGAATAAGCTGAATATGGCCAATTTCATCCGAATTTCATGGTATTACAAGTGGCAGTCGAGAATTCTACCACTGAACCACAGGTGCTGGAGGGTACAAAGTCTGCAGATTTGATTTAGAATATTGTTCGGGAATAATAATTACCAATATTAATTTAATGAACTGGGGCCAAAATGGCCTGCATCGGCCGGGAATCGAACCCGGGCCTCCCGCGTGGCAGGCGAGAATTCTACCACTGAACCACCGATGCTGATGCAGGATTACATTCATGTTGAAGATAACACATTATTATCAAAACTAACTCTGGGTTCGTGGGTTCTGCTGTTGAACCGTAACATACATTTGAAGCTGCAAAACCAACCTGTCACAAAAACGTATCCCTTAATGCATGATATAACATTGGTAGCGCTGGCAAAAAGAAGTTGCAGACACTGTGAATACTTCGTGTGGTTCAACATAACATAACAAATATTTGAAAGTTTTAGCTCCATCCGATATCCGTTATGGAGTCACGAAAAAAACCACGAAATACCTACAGACGTCACGCGTTACATCTATATTGAATGTCCTGGTGGTATGCGCACGCATTGCGTTTTGCATAAAATTTGTTTGAGGAGTGACGTCGCAGGTCAGATCGCCTTTGAGGGTGCAGACCAGTAAATGGGCGACGCCGGCCGAATCACGATTTGCAAGCCCTCAAATTCTCTGCTGTTAGAGCAGTTTGTGGGCCACGAACTTGAGGGTTTGTAAAAGAGAAGGTTGGAAGCGGTGCACAGGACTCCCAGCTTGTATTACTCTGAAATTCGGATGAAATTGGGCCCTAAAAGTGCTCTATTTTGGAATGGAGCGCAGGAATCATTTTTCAAAATAGCGATGTGCTTCAGGAATATTTTTCGGGCTGATCATCTTTGAATGGAAATTACTCCCAAAAGTCATGGGATTACCCCAAACAATTGAACAGAAACAGAAAGATAATAGAATAAGCTGAATATGGCCAATTTCATCCGAATTTCATGGTATTACAAGTGGCAGTCGAGAATTCTACCACTGAACCACAGGTGCTGGAGGGTACAAAGTCTGCAGATTTGATTTAGAATATTGTTCGGGAATAATAATTACCAATATTAATTTAATGAACTGGGGCCAAAATGGCCTGCATCGGCCGGGAATCGAACCCGGGCCTCCCGCGTGGCAGGCGAGAATTCTACCACTGAACCACCGATGCTGATGCAGGATTACATTCATGTTGAAGATAACACATTATTATCAAAACTAACTCTGGGTTCGTGGGTTCTGCTGTTGAACCGTAACATACATTTGAAGCTGCAAAACCAACCTGTCACAAAAACGTATCCCTTAATGCATGATATAACATTGGTAGCGCTGGCAAAAAGAAGTTGCAGACACTGTGAATACTTCGTGTGGTTCAACATAACATAACAAATATTTGAAAGTTTTAGCTCCATCCGATATCCGTTATGGAGTCACGAAAAAAACCACGAAATACCTACAGACGTCACGCGTTACATCTATATTGAATGTCCTGGTGGTATGCGCACGCATTGCGTTTTGCATAAAATTTGTTTGAGGAGTGACGTCGCAGGTCAGATCGCCTTTGAGGGTGCAGACCAGTAAATGGGGGACGCCGGCCGAATCACGATTTGCAAGCCCTCAAATTCTCTGCTGTTAGAGCAGTTTGTGGGCCACGAACTTGAGGGTTTGTAAAAGAGAAGGTTGGAAGCGGTGCACAGGACTCCCAGCTTGTATTACTCTGAAATTCGGATGAAATTGGGCCCTAAAAGTGCTCTATTTTGGAATGGAGCGCAGGAATCATTTTTCAAAATAGCGATGTGCTTCAGGAATATTTTTCGGGCTGATCATCTTTGAATGGAAATTACTCCCAAAAGTCATGGGATTACCCCAAACAATTGAACAGAAACAGAAAGATAATAGAATAAGCTGAATATGGCCAATTTCATCCGAATTTCATGGTATTACAAGTGGCAGTCGAGAATTCTACCACTGAACCACAGGTGCTGGAGGGTACAAAGTCTGCAGATTTGATTTAGAATATTGTTCGGGAATAATAATTACCAATATTAATTTAATGAACTGGGGCCAAAATGGCCTGCATCGGCCGGGAATCGAACCCGGGCCTCCCGCGTGGCAGGCGAGAATTCTACCACTGAACCACCGATGCTGATGCAGGATTACATTCATGTTGAAGATAACACATTATTATCAAAACTAACTCTGGGTTCGTGGGTTCTGCTGTTGAACCGTAACATACATTTGAAGCTGCAAAACCAACCTGTCACAAAAACGTATCCCTTAATGCATGATATAACATTGGTAGCGCTGACAAAAAGAAGTTGCAGACACTGTGAATACTTCGTGTGGTTCAACATACATAACAAATATTTGAAAGTTTTAGCTCCATCCGATATCCGTTATGGAGTCACGAAAAAAACCACGAAATACCTACAGACGTCACGCGTTACATCTATATTGAATGTCCTGGTGGTATGCGCACGCATTGCGTTTTGCATAAAATTTGTTTGAGGAGTGACGTCGCAGGTCAGATCGCCTTTGAGGGTGCAGACCAGTAAATGGGCGACGCCGGCCGAATCACGATTTGCAAGCCCTCAAATTCTCTGCTGTTAGAGCAGTTTGTGGGCCACGAACTTGAGGGTTTGTAAAAGAGAAGGTTGGAAGCGGTGCACAGGACTCCCAGCTTGTATTACTCTGAAATTCGGATGAAATTGGGCCCTAAAAGTGCTCTATTTTGGAATGGAGCGCAGGAATCATTTTTCAAAATAGCGATGTGCTTCAGGAATATTTTTCGGGCTGATCATCTTTGAATGGAAATTACTCCCAAAAGTCATGGGATTACCCCAAACAATTGAACAGAAACAGAAAGATAATAGAATAAGCTGAATATGGCCAATTTCATCCGAATTTCATGGTATTACAAGTGGCAGTCGAGAATTCTACCACTGAACCACAGGTGCTGGAGGGTACAAAGTCTGCAGATTTGATTTAGAATATTGTTCGGGAATAATAATTACCAATATTAATTTAATGAACTGGGGCCAAAATGGCCTGCATCGGCCGGGAATCGAACCCGGGCCTCCCGCGTGGCAGGCGAGAATTCTACCACTGAACCACCGATGCTGATGCAGGATTACATTCATGTTGAAGATAACACATTATTATCAAAACTAACTCTGGGTTCGTGGGTTCTGCTGTTGAACCGTAACATACATTTGAAGCTGCAAAACCAACCTGTCACAAAAACGTATCCCTTAATGCATGATATAACATTGGTAGCGCTGGCAAAAAGAAGTTGCAGACACTGTGAATACTTCGTGTGGTTCAACATAACATAACAAATATTTGAAAGTTTTAGCTCCATCCGATATCCGTTATGGAGTCACGAAAAAAACCACGAAATACCTACAGACGTCACGCGTTACATCTATATTGAATGTCCTGGTGGTATGCGCACGCATTGCGTTTTGCATAAAATTTGTTTGAGGAGTGACGTCGCAGGTCAGATCGCCTTTGAGGGTGCAGACCAGTAAATGGGCGACGCCGGCCGAATCACGATTTGCAAGCCCTCAAATTCTCTGCTGTTAGAGCAGTTTGTGGGCCACGAACTTGAGGGTTTGTAAAAGAGAAGGTTGGAAGCGGTGCACAGGACTCCCAGCTTGTATTACTCTGAAATTCGGATGAAATTGGGCCCTAAAAGTGCTCTATTTTGGAATGGAGCGCAGGAATCATTTTTCAAAATAGCGATGTGCTTCAGGAATATTTTTCGGGCTGATCATCTTTGAATGGAAATTACTCCCAAAAGTCATGGGATTACCCCCAAACAATTGAACAGAAACAGAAAGATAATAGAATAAGCTGAATATGGCCAATTTCATCCGAATTTCATGGTATTACAAGTGGCAGTCGAGAATTCTACCACTGAACCACAGGTGCTGGAGGGTACAAAGTCTGCAGATTTGATTTAGAATATTGTTCGGGAATAATAATTACCAATATTAATTTAATGAACTGGGGCCAAAATGGCCTGCATCGGCCGGGAATCGAACCCGGGCCTCCCGCGTGGCAGGCGAGAATTCTACCACTGAACCACCGATGCTGATGTAGGATTACATTCATGTTGAAGATAACACATTATTATCAAAACTAACTCTGGGTTCGTGGGTTCTGCTGTTGAACCGTAACATACATTTGAAGCTGCAAAACCAACCTGTCACAAAAACGTAGCCCTTAATGCATGATATAACATTGGTAGCGCTGGCAAAAAGAAGTTGCAGACACTGTGAATACTTCGTGTGGTTCAACATAACATAACAAATATTTGAAAGTTTTAGCTCCATCCGATATCCGTTATGGAGTCACGAAAAAAACCACGAAATACCTACAGACGTCACGCGTTACATCTATATTGAATGTCCTGGTGGTATGCGCACGCATTGCGTTTTGCATAAAATTTGTTTGAGGAGTGACGTCGCAGGTCAGATCGCCTTTGAGGGTGCAGACCAGTAAATGGGCGACGCCGGCCGAATCACGATTTGCAAGCCCTCAAATTCTCTGCTGTTAGAGCAGTTTGTGGGCCACGAACTTGAGGGTTTGTAAAAGAGAAGGTTGGAAGCGGTGCACAGGACTCCCAGCTTGTATTACTCTGAAATTCGGATGAAATTGGGCCCTAAAAGTGCTCTATTTTGGAATGGAGCGCAGGAATCATTTTTCAAAATAGCGATGTGCTTCAGGAATATTTTTCGGGCTGATCATCTTTGAATGGAAATTACTCCCAAAAGTCATGGGATTACCCCCAAACAATTGAACAGAAACAGAAAGATAATAGAATAAGCTGAATATGGCCAATTTCATCCGAATTTCATGGTATTACAAGTGGCAGTCGAGAATTCTACCACTGAACCACAGGTGCTGGAGGGTACAAAGTCTGCAGATTTGATTTAGAATATTGTTCGGGAATAATAATTACCAATATTAATTTAATGAACTGGGGCCAAAATGGCCTGCATCGGCCGGGAATCGAACCCGGGCCTCCCGCGTGGCAGGCGAGAATTCTACCACTGAACCACCGATTCTGTTGCAGGATTACATTCATGTTAAAGATAACACATTATTATCAAAACTAACTCTGGGTTCGTGGGTTCTGCTGTTGAAGCGTAACATACATTTGAAGCTGCAAAACCAACCTGTCACAAAAACGTATCCCTTAATGCATGATATAACATTGGTAGCGCTGACAAAAAGAAGTTGCAGACACTGTGAATACTTCGTGTGGTTCAACATACATAACAAATATTTGAAAGTTTTAGCTCCATCCGATATCCGTTATGGAGTCACGAAAAAAAACCACGAAATACCTACAGACGTCACGCGTTACATCTATATTGAATGTCCTGGTGGTATGCGCACGCATTGCGTTTTGCATAAAATTTGTTTGAGGAGTGACGTCGCAGGTCAGATCGCCTTTGAGGGTGCAGACCAGTAAATGGGCGACGCCGGCCGAATCACGATTTGCAAGCCCTCAAATTCTCTGCTGTTAGAGCAGTTTGTGGGCCACGAACTTGAGGGTTTGTAAAAGAGAAGGTTGGAAGCGGTGCACAGGACTCCCAGCTTGTATTACTCTGAAATTCGGATGAAATTGGGCCCTAAAAGTGCTCTATTTTGGAATGGAGCGCAGGAATCATTTTTCAAAATAGCGATGTGCTTCAGGAATATTTTTCGGGCTGATCATCTTTGAATGGAAATTACTCCCAAAAGTCATGGGATTACCCCCAAACAATTGAACAGAAACAGAAAGATAATAGAATAAGCTGAATATGGCCAATTTCATCCGAATTTTATGGTATTACAAGTGGCAGTCGAGAATTCTACCACTGAACCACAGGTGCTGGAGGGTACAAAGTCTGCAGATTTGATTTAGAATATTGTTTGGGAATAATAATTACCAATATTAATTTAATGAACTGGGGCCAAAATGGCCTGCATCGGCCGGGAATCGAACCCGGGCCTCCCGCGTGGCAGGCGAGAATTCTACCACTGAACCACCGATTCTGTTGCAGGATTACATTCATGTTAAAGATAACACATTATTATCAAAACTAACTCTGGGTTCGTGGGTTCTGCTGTTGAACCGTAACATACATTTGAAGCTGCAAAACCAACCTGTCACAAAAACGTATCCCTTAATGCATGATATAACATTGGTAGCGCTGACAAAAAGAAGTTGCAGACACTGTGAATACTTCGTGTGGTTCAACATACATAACAAATATTTGAAAGTTTTAGCTCCATCCGATATCCGTTATGGAGTCACGAAAAAAACCACGAAATACCTACAGACGTCACGCGTTACATCTATATTGAATGTCCTGGTGGTATGCGCACGCATTGCGTTTTGCATAAAATTTGTTTGAGGAGTGACGTCGCAGGTCAGATCGCCTTTGAGGGTGCAGACCAGTAAATGGGCGACGCCGGCCGAATCACGATTTGCAAGCCCTCAAATTCTCTGCTGTTAGAGCAGTTTGTGGGCCACGAACTTGAGGGTTTGTAAAAGAGAAGGTTGGAAGCGGTGCACAGGACTCCCAGCTTGTATTACTCTGAAATTCGGATGAAATTGGGCCCTAAAAGTGCTCTATTTTGGAATGGAGCGCAGGAATCATTTTTCAAAATAGCGATGTGCTTCAGGAATATTTTTCGGGCTGATCATCTTTGAATGGAAATTACTCCCAAAAGTCATGGGATTACCCCAAACAATTGAACAGAAACAGAAAGATAATAGAATAAGCTGAATATGGCCAATTTCATCCGAATTTCATGGTATTACAAGTGGCAGTCGAGAATTCTACCACTGAACCACAGGTGCTGGAGGGTACAAAGTCTGCAGATTTGATTTAGAATATTGTTCGGGAATAATAATTACCAATATTAATTTAATGAACTGGGGCCAAAATGGACTGCATCGGCCGGGAATCGAACCCGGGCCTCCCGCGTGGCAGGCGAGAATTCTACCACTGAACCACCGATGCTGATGCAGGATTACATTCATGTTGAAGATAACACATTATTATCAAAACTAACTCTGGGTTCGTGGGTTCTGCTGTTGAACCGTAACATACATTTGAAGCTGCAAAACCAACCTGTCACAAAAACGTATCCCTTAATGCATGATATAACATTGGTAGCGCTGACAAAAAGAAGTTGCAGACACTGTGAATACTTCGTGTGGTTCAACATACATAACAAATATTTGAAAGTTTTAGCTCCATCCGATATCCGTTATGGAGTCACGAAAAAAACCACGAAATACCTACAGACGTCACGCGTTACATCTATATTGAATGTCCTGGTGGTATGCGCACGCATTGCGTTTTGCATACAATTTGTTTGAGGAGTGACGTCGCAGGTCAGATCGCCTTTGAGGGTGCAGACCAGTAAATGGGGGACGCCGGCCGAATCACGATTTGCAAGCCCTCAAATTCTCTGCTGTTAGAGCAGTTTGTGGGCCACGAACTTGAGGGTTTGTAAAAGAGAAGGTTGGAAGCGGTGCACAGGACTCCCAGCTTGTATTACTCTGAAATTCGGATGAAATTGGGCCCTAAAAGTGCTCTATTTTGGAATGGAGCGCAGGAATCATTTTTCAAAATAGCGATGTGCTTCAGGAATATTTTTCGGGCTGATCATCTTTGAATGGAAATTACTCCCAAAAGTCATGGGATTACCCCAAACAATTGAACAGAAACAGAAAGATAATAGAATAAGCTGAATATGGCCAATTTCATCCGAATTTCATGGTATTACAAGTGGCAGTCGAGAATTCTACCACTGAACCACAGGTGCTGGAGGGTACAAAGTCTGCAGATTTGATTTAGAATATTGTTTGGGAATAATAATTACCAATATTAATTTAATGAACTGGGGCCAAAATGGCCTGCATCGGCCGGGAATCGAACCCGGGCCTCCCGCGTGGCAGGCGAGAATTCTACCACTGAACCACCGATTCTGTTGCAGGATTACATTCATGTTAAAGATAACACATTATTATCAAAACTAACTCTGGGTTCGTGGGTTCTGCTGTTGAACCGTAACATACATTTGAAGCTGCAAAACCAACCTGTCACAAAAACGTATCCCTTAATGCATGATATAACATTGGTAGCGCTGACAAAAAGAAGTTGCAGACACTGTGAATACTTCGTGTGGTTCAACATACATAACAAATATTTGAAAGTTTTAGCTCCATCCGATATCCGTTATGGAGTCACGAAAAAAACCACGAAATACCTACAGACGTCACGCGTTACATCTATATTGAATGTCCTGGTGGTATGCGCACGCATTGCGTTTTGCATAAAATTTGTTTGAGGAGTGACGTCGCAGGTCAGATCGCCTTTGAGGGTGCAGACCAGTAAATGGGGGACGCCGGCCGAATCACGATTTGCAAGCCCTCAAATTCTCTGCTGTTAGAGCAGTTTGTGGGCCACGAACTTGAGGGTTTGTAAAAGAGAAGGTTGGAAGCGGTGCACAGGACTCCCAGCTTGTATTACTCTGAAATTCGGATGAAATTGGGCCCTAAAAGTGCTCTATTTTGGAATGGAGCGCAGGAATCATTTTTCAAAATAGCGATGTGCTTCAGGAATATTTTTCGGGCTGATCATCTTTGAATGGAAATTACTCCCAAAAGTCATGGGATTACCCCAAACAATTGAACAGAAACAGAAAGATAATAGAATAAGCTGAATATGGCCAATTTCATCCGAATTTCATGGTATTACAAGTGGCAGTCGAGAATTCTACCACTGAACCACAGGTGCTGGAGGGTACAAAGTCTGCAGATTTGATTTAGAATATTGTTCGGGAATAATAATTACCAATATTAATTTAATGAACTGGGGCCAAAATGGCCTGCATCGGCCGGGAATCGAACCCGGGCCTCCCGCGTGGCAGGCGAGAATTCTACCACTGAACCACCGATGCTGATGCAGGATTACATTCATGTTGAAGATAACACATTATTATCAAAACTAACTCTGGGTTCGTGGGTTCTGCTGTTGAACCGTAACATACATTTGAAGCTGCAAAACCAACCTGTCACAAAAACGTATCCCTTAATGCATGATATAACATTGGTAGCGCTGACAAAAAGAAGTTGCAGACACTGTGAATAATTCGTGTGGTTCAACATACATAACAAATATTTGAAAGTTTTAGCTCCATCCGATATCCGTTATGGAGTCACGAAAAAAACCACGAAATACCTACAGACGTCACGCGTTACATCTATATTGAATGTCCTGGTGGTATGCGCACGCATTGCGTTTTGCATAAAATTTGTTTGAGGTGTGACGTCGCAGGTCAGATCGCCTTTGAGGGTGCAGACCAGTAAATGGGCGACGCCGGCCGAATCACGATTTGCAAGCCCTCAAATTCTCTGCTGTTAGAGCAGTTTGTGGGCCACGAACTTGAGGGTTTGTAAAAGAGAAGGTTGGAAGCGGTGCACAGGACTCCCAGCTTGTATTACTCTGAAATTCGGATGAAATTGGGCCCTAAAAGTGCTCTATTTTGGAATGGAGCGCAGGAATCATTTTTCAAAATAGCGATGTGCTTCAGGAATATTTTTCGGGCTGATCATCTTTGAATGGAAATTACTCCCAAAAGTCATGGGATTACCCCCAAACAATTGAACAGAAACAGAAAGATAATAGAATAAGCTGAATATGGCCAATTTCATCCGAATTTTATGGTATTACAAGTGGCAGTCGAGAATTCTACCACTGAACCACAGGTGCTGGAGGGTACAAAGTCTGCAGATTTGATTTAGAATATTGTTTGGGAATAATAAGTACCAATATTAATTTAATGAACTGGGGCCAAAATGGCCTGCATCGGCCGGGAATCGAACCCGGGCCTCCCGCGTGGCAGGCGAGAATTCTACCACTGAACCACCGATTCTGTTGCAGGATTACATTCATGTTAAAGATAACACATTATTATCAAAACTAACTCTGGGTTCGTGGGTTCTGCTGTTGAACCGTAACATACATTTGAAGCTGCAAAACCAACCTGTCACAAAAACGTATCCCTTAATGCATGATATAACATTGGTAGCGCTGACAAAAAGAAGTTGCAGACACTGTGAATACTTCGTGTGGTTCAACATACATAACAAATATTTGAAAGTTTTAGCTCCATCCGATATCCGTTATGGAGTCACGAAAAAAACCACGAAATACCTACAGACGTCACGCGTTACATCTATATTGAATGTCCTGGTGGTATGCGCACGCATTGCGTTTTGCATAAAATTTGTTTGAGGAGTGACGTCGCAGGTCAGATCGCCTTTGAGGGTGCAGACCAGTAAATGGGGGACGCCGGCCGAATCACGATTTGCAAGCCCTCAAATTCTCTGCTGTTAGAGCAGTTTGTGGGCCACGAACTTGAGGGTTTGTAAAAGAGAAGGTTGGAAGCGGTGCACAGGACTCCCAGCTTGTATTACTCTGAAATTCGGATGAAATTGGGCCCTAAAAGTGCTCTATTTTGGAATGGAGCGCAGGAATCATTTTTCAAAATAGCGATGTGCTTCAGGAATATTTTTCGGGCTGATCATCTTTGAATGGAAATTACTCCCAAAAGTCATGGGATTACCCCAAACAATTGAACAGAAACAGAAAGATAATAGAATAAGCTGAATATGGCCAATTTCATCCGAATTTCATGGTATTACAAGTGGCAGTCGAGAATTCTACCACTGAACCACAGGTGCTGGAGGGTACAAAGTCTGCAGATTTGATTTAGAATATTGTTCGGGAATAATAATTACCAATATTAATTTAATGAACTGGGGCCAAAATGGCCTGCATCGGCCGGGAATCGAACCCGGGCCTCCCGCGTGGCAGGCGAGAATTCTACCACTGAACCACCGATGCTGATGCAGGATTACATTCATGTTAAAGATAACACATTATTATCAAAACTAACTCTGGGTTCGTGGGTTCTGCTGTTGAACCGTAACATACATTTGAAGCTGCAAAACCAACCTGTCACAAAAACGTATCCCTTAATGCATGATATAACATTGGTAGCGCTGACAAAAAGAAGTTGCAGACACTGTGAATACTTCGTGTGGTTCAACATACATAACAAATATTTGAAAGTTTTAGCTCCATCCGATATCCGTTATGGAGTCACGAAAAAAACCACGAAATACCTACAGACGTCACGCGTTACATCTATATTGAATGTCCTGGTGGTATGCGCACGCATTGCGTTTTGCATAAAATTTGTTTGAGGAGTGACGTCGCAGGTCAGATCGCCTTTGAGGGTGCAGACCAGTAAATGGGCGACGCCGGCCGAATCACGATTTGCAAGCCCTCAAATTCTCTGCTGTTAGAGCAGTTTGTGGGCCACGAACTTGAGGGTTTGTAAAAGAGAAGGTTGGAAGCGGTGCACAGGACTCCCAGCTTGTATTACTCTGAAATTCGGATGAAATTGGGCCCTAAAAGTGCTCTATTTTGGAATGGAGCGCAGGAATCATTTTTCAAAATAGCGATGTGCTTCAGGAATATTTTTCGGGCTGATCATCTTTGAATGGAAATTACTCCCAAAAGTCATGGGATTACCCCCAAACAATTGAACAGAAACAGAAAGATAATAGAATAAGCTGAATATGGCCAATTTCATCCGAATTTTATGGTATTACAAGTGGCAGTCGAGAATTCTACCACTGAACCACAGGTGCTGGAGGGTACAAAGTCTGCAGATTTGATTTAGAATATTGTTTGGGAATAATAAGTACCAATATTAATTTAATGAACTGGGGCCAAAATGGCCTGCATCGGCCGGGAATCGAACCCGGGCCTCCCGCGTGGCAGGCGAGAATTCTACCACTGAACCACCGATTCTGTTGCAGGATTACATTCATGTTAAAGATAACACATTATTATCAAAACTAACTCAGTCGAGAATTCTACCACTGAACCACAGGTGCTGGAGGGTACAAAGTCTGCAGATTTGATTTAGAATATTGTTTGGGAATAATAATTGCCAATATTAATTTAATGAACTGGGGCCAAAATGGCCTGCATCGGCCGGGAATCGAACCCAGGCCTCCCGCGTGGCAGGCGAGAATTCTACCACTGAACCACCGATTCTGTTGCAGGATTACATTCATGTTAAAGATAACACATTATTATCAAAACTAACTCTGGGTTCGTGGGTTCTGCTGTTGAACCGTAACATACATTTGAAGCTGCAAAACCAACCTGTCACAAAAACGTATCCCTTAATGCATGATATAACATTGGTAGCGCTGACAAAAAGAAGTTGCAGACACTGTGAATACTTCGTGTGGTTCAACATACATAACAAATATTTGAAAGTTTTAGCTCCATCCGATATCCGTTATGGAGTCACGAAAAAAACCACGAAATACCTACAGACGTCACGCGTTACATCTATATTGAATGTCCTGGTGGTATGCGCACGCATTGCGTTTTGCATAAAATTTGTTTGAGGAGTGACGTCGCAGGTCAGATCGCCTTTGAGGGTGCAGACCAGTAAATGGGCGACGCC
The DNA here is from genome assembly GCA_037893225.1 of Hippasteria phrygiana. Taxonomy (NCBI): domain Eukaryota; kingdom Metazoa; phylum Echinodermata; class Asteroidea; order Valvatida; family Goniasteridae; genus Hippasteria; species Hippasteria phrygiana. The sequence continues at coordinate 367,677 of JAZGUH010000431.1, forward strand.
GGCCGAATCACGATTTGCAAGCCCTCAAATTCTCTGCTGTTAGAGCAGTTTGTGGGCCACGAACTTGAGGGTTTGTAAAAGAGAAGGTTGGAAGCGGTGCACAGGACTCCCAGCTTGTATTACTCTGAAATTCGGATGAAATTGGGCCCTAAAAGTGCTCTATTTTGGAATGGAGCGCAGGAATCATTTTTCAAAATAGCGATGTGCTTCAGGAATATTTTTCGGGCTGATCATCTTTGAATGGAAATTACTCCCAAAAGTCATGGGATTACCCCCAAACAATTGAACAGAAACAGAAAGATAATAGAATAAGCTGAATATGGCCAATTTCATCCGAATGTCATGGTATTACAAGTGGCAGTCGAGAATTCTACCACTGAACCACCGATGCTGTTGCAGGATTACATTCATGTTAAAGATAACACATTATTATCAAAACTAACTCTGGGTTCGTGGGTTCTGCTGTTGAACCGTAACATACATTTGAAGCTGCAAAACCAACCTGTCACAAAAACGTATCCCTTAATGCATGATATAACATTGGTAGCGCTGACAAAAAGAAGTTGCAGACACTGTGAATACTTCGTGTGGTTCAACATACATAACAAATATTTGAAAGTTTTAGCTCCATCCGATATCCGTTATGGAGTCACGAAAAAAACCACGAAATACCTACAGACGTCACGCGTTACATCTATATTGAATGTCCTGGTGGTATGCGCACGCATTGCGTTTTGCATAAAATTTGTTTGAGGAGTGACGTCGCAGGTCAGATCGCCTTTGAGGGTGCAGACCAGTAAATGGGCGACGCCGGCCGAATCACGATTTGCAAGCCCTCAAATTCTCTGCTGTTAGAGCAGTTTGTGGGCCACGAACTTGAGGGTTTGTAAAAGAGAAGGTTGGAAGCGGTGCACAGGACTCCCAGCTTGTATTACTCTGAAATTCGGATGAAATTGGGCCCTAAAAGTGCTCTATTTTGGAATGGAGCGCAGGAATCATTTTTCAAAATAGCGATGTGCTTCAGGAATATTTTTCGGGCTGATCATCTTTGAATGGAAATTACTCCCAAAAGTCATGGGATTACCCCAAACAATTGAACAGAAACAGAAAGATAATAGAATAAGCTGAATATGGCCAATTTCATCCGAATTTCATGGTATTACAAGTGGCAGTCGAGAATTCTACCACTGAACCACAGGTGCTGGAGGGTACAAAGTCTGCAGATTTGATTTAGAATATTGTTTGGGAATAATAATTACCAATATTAATTTAATGAACTGGGGCCAAAATGGCCTGCATCGGCCGGGAATCGAACCCGGGCCTCCCGCGTGGCAGGCGAGAATTCTACCACTGAACCACCGATGCTGTTGCAGGATTACATTCATGTTAAAGATAACACATTATTATCAAAACTAACTCTGGGTTCGTGGGTTCTGCTGTTGAACCGTAACATACATTTGAAGCTGCAAAACCAACCTGTCACAAAAACGTATCCCTTAATGCATGATATAACATTGGTAGCGCTGACAAAAAGAAGTTGCAGACACTGTGAATACTTCGTGTGGTTCAACATACATAACAAATATTTGAAAGTTTTAGCTCCATCCGATATCCGTTATGGAGTCACGAAAAAAACCACGAAATACCTACAGACGTCACGCGTTACATCTATATTGAATGTCCTGGTGGTATGCGCACGCATTGCGTTTTGCATAAAATTTGTTTGAGGAGTGACGTCGCAGGTCAGATCGCCTTTGAGGGTGCAGACCAGTAAATGGGCGACGCCGGCCGAATCACGATTTGCAAGCCCTCAAATTCTCTGCTGTTAGAGCAGTTTGTGGGCCACGAACTTGAGGGTTTGTAAAAGAGAAGGTTGGAAGCGATGCACAGGACTCCCAGCTTGTATTACTCTGAAATTCGGATGAAATTGGGCCCTAAAAGTGCTCTATTTTGGAATGGAGCGCAGGAATCATTTTTCAAAATAGCGATGTGCTTCAGGAATATTTTTCGGGCTGATCATCTTTGAATGGAAATTACTCCCAAAAGTCATGGGATTACCCCAAACAATTGAACAGAAACAGAAAGATAATAGAATAAGCTGAATATGGCCAATTTCATCCGAATTTCATGGTATTACAAGTGGCAGTCGAGAATTCTACCACTGAACCACAGGTGCTGGAGGGTAGAAAGTCTGCAGATTTGATTTAGAATATTGTTCGGGAATAATAATTACCAATATTAATTTAATGAACTGGGGCCAAAATGGCCTGCATCGGCCGGGAATCGAACCCGGGCCTCCCGCGTGGCAGGCGAGAATTCTACCACTGAACCACCGATGCTGATGCAGGATTACATTCATGTTGAAGATAACACATTATTATCAAAACTAACTCTGGGTTCGTGGGTTCTGCTGTTGAACCGTAACATACATTTGAAGCTGCAAAACCAACCTGTCACAAAAACGTATCCCTTAATGCATGATATAACATTGGTAGCGCTGACAAAAAGAAGTTGCAGACACTGTGAATACTTCGTGTGGTTCAACATACATAACAAATATTTGAAAGTTTTAGCTCCATCCGATATCCGTTATGGAGTCACGAAAAAAACCACGAAATACCTACAGACGTCACGCGTTACATCTATATTGAATGTCCTGGTGGTATGCGCACGCATTGCGTTTTGCATAAAATTTGTTTGAGGAGTGACGTCGCAGGTCAGATCGCCTTTGAGGGTGCAGACCAGTAAATGGGCGACGCCGGCCGAATCACGATTTGCAAGCCCTCAAATTCTCTGCTGTTAGAGCAGTTTGTGGGCCACGAACTTGAGGGTTTGTAAAAGAGAAGGTTGGAAGCGGTGCACAGGACTCCCAGCTTGTATTACTCTGAAATTCGGATGAAATTGGGCCCTAAAAGTGCTCTATTTTGGAATGGAGCGCAGGAATCATTTTTCAAAATAGCGATGTGCTTCAGGAATATTTTTCGGGCTGATCATCTTTGAATGGAAATTACTCCCAAAAGTCATGGGATTACCCCAAACAATTGAACAGAAACAGAAAGATAATAGAATAAGCTGAATATGGCCAATTTCATCCGAATTTCATGGTATTACAAGTGGCAGTCGAGAATTCTACCACTGAACCACAGGTGCTGGAGGGTACAAAGTCTGCAGATTTGATTTAGAATATTGTTTGGGAATAATAATTACCAATATTAATTTAATGAACTGGGGCCAAAATGGCCTGCATCGGCCGGGAATCGAACCCGGGCCTCCCGCGTGGCAGGCGAGAATTCTACCACTGAACCACCGATGCTGATGTAGGATTATATTCATGTTGAAGATAACACATTATTATCAAAACTAACTCTGGGTTCGTGGGTTCTGCTGTTGAACCGTAACATACATTTGAAGCTGCAAAACCAACCTGTCACAAAAACGTATCCCTTAATGCATGATATAACATTGGTAGCGCTGGCAAAAAGAAGTTGCAGACACTGTGAATACTTCGTGTGGTTCAACATAACATAACAAATATTTGAAAGTTTTAGCTCCATCCGATATCCGTTATGGAGTCACGAAAAAAACCACGAAATACCTACAGACGTCACGCGTTACATCTATATTGAATGTCCTGGTGGTATGCGCACGCATTGCGTTTTGCATAAAATTTGTTTGAGGAGTGACGTCGCAGGTCAGATCGCCTTTGAGGGTGCAGACCAGTAAATGGGCGACGCCGGCCGAATCACGATTTGCAAGCCCTCAAATTCTCTGCTGTTAGAGCAGTTTGTGGGCCACGAACTTGAGGGTTTGTAAAAGAGAAGGTTGGAAGCGGTGCACAGGACTCCCAGCTTGTATTACTCTGAAATTCGGATGAAATTGGGCCCTAAAAGTGCTCTATTTTGGAATGGAGCGCAGGAATCATTTTTCAAAATAGCGATGTGCTTCAGGAATATTTTTCGGGCTGATCATCTTTGAATGGAAATTACTCCCAAAAGTCATGGGATTACCCCCAAACAATTGAACAGAAACAGAAAGATAATAGAATAAGCTGAATATGGCCAATTTCATCCGAATTTTATGGTATTACAAGTGGCAGTCGAGAATTCTACCACTGAACCACAGGTGCTGGAGGGTACAAAGTCTGCAGATTTGATTTAGAATATTGTTTGGGAATAATAAGTACCAATATTAATTTAATGAACTGGGGCCAAAATGGCCTGCATCGGCCGGGAATCGAACCAGGGCCTCCCGCGTGGCAGGCGAGAATTCTACCACTGAACCACCGATTCTGTTGCAGGATTACATTCATGTTAAAGATAACACATTATTATCAAAACTAACTCTGGGTTCGTGGGTTCTGCTGTTGAACCGTAACATACATTTGAAGCTGCAAAACCAACCTGTCACAAAAACGTATCCCTTAATGCATGATATAACATTGGTAGCGCTGGCAAAAAGAAGTTGCAGACACTGTGAATACTTCGTGTGGTTCAACATAACATAACAAATATTTGAAAGTTTTAGCTCCATCCGATATCCGTTATGGAGTCACGAAAAAAACCACGAAATACCTACAGACGTCACGCGTTACATCTATATTGAATGTCCTGGTGGTATGCGCACGCATTGCGTTTTGCATAAAATTTGTTTGAGGAGTGACGTCGCAGGTCAGATCGCCTTTGAGGGTGCAGACCAGTAAATGGGCGACGCCGGCCGAATCACGATTTGCAAGCCCTCAAATTCTCTGCTGTTAGAGCAGTTTGTGGGCCACGAACTTGAGGGTTTGTAAAAGAGAAGGTTGGAAGCGGTGCACAGGACTCCCAGCTTGTATTACTCTGAAATTCGGATGAAATTGGGCCCTAAAAGTGCTCTATTTTGGAATGGAGCGCAGGAATCATTTTTCAAAATAGCGATGTGCTTCAGGAATATTTTTCGGGCTGATCATCTTTGAATGGAAATTACTCCCAAAAGTCATGGGATTACCCCCAAACAATTGAACAGAAACAGAAAGATAATAGAATAAGCTGAATATGGCCAATTTCATCCGAATTTTATGGTATTACAAGTGGCAGTCGAGAATTCTACCACTGAACCACAGGTGCTGGAGGGTACAAAGTCCGCAGATTTGATTTAGAATATTGTTCGGGAATAATAATTACCAATATTAATTTAATGAACTGGGGCCAAAATGGCCTGCATCGGCCGGGAATCGAACCCGGGCCTCCCGCGTGGCAGGCGAGAATTCTACCACTGAACCACCGATGCTGATGCAGGATTACATTCATGTTGAAGATAACACATTATTATCAAAACTAACTCTGGGTTCGTGGGTTCTGCTGTTGAACCGTAACATACATTTGAAGCTGCAAAACCAACCTGTCACAAAAACGTATCCCTTAATGCATGATATAACATTGGTAGCGCTGACAAAAAGAAGTTGCAGACACTGTGAATACTTCGTGTGGTTCAACATACATAACAAATATTTGAAAGTTTTAGCTCCATCCGATATCCGTTATGGAGTCACGAAAAAAACCACGAAATACCTACAGACGTCACGCGTTACATCTATATTGAATGTCCTGGTGGTATGCGCACGCATTGCGTTTTGCATAAAATTTGTTTGAGGAGTGACGTCGCAGGTCAGATCGCCTTTGAGGGTGCAGACCAGTAAATGGGCGACGCCGGCCGAATCACGATTTGCAAGCCCTCAAATTTTCTGCTGTTAGAGCAGTTTGTGGGCCACGAACTTGAGGGTTTGTAAAAGAGAAGGTTGGAAGCGGTGCACAGGACTCCCAGCTTGTATTACTCTGAAATTCGGATGAAATTGGGCCCTAAAAGTGCTCTATTTTGGAATGGAGCGCAGGAATCATTTTTCAAAATAGCGATGTGCTTCAGGAATATTTTTCGGGCTGATCATCTTTGAATGGAAATTACTCCCAAAAGTCATGGGATTACCCCCAAACAATTGAACAGAAACAGAAAGATAATAGAATAAGCTGAATATGGCCAATTTCATCCGAATTTCATGGTATTACAAGTGGCAGTCGAGAATTCTACCACTGAACCACAGGTGCTGGAGGGTACAAAGTCTGCAGATTTGATTTAGAATATTGTTTGGGAATAATAATTACCAATATTAATTTAATGAACTGGTGCCAACATGGCCTGCATCGGCCGGGAATCGAACCCGGGCCTCCCGCGTGGCAGGCGAGAATACTACCACTGAACCACCGATGCTGATGCAGGATTACATTCATGTTGAAGATAACACATTATTATCAAAACTAACTCTGGGTTCGTGGGTTCTGCTGTTGAACCGTAACATACATTTGAAGCTGCAAAACCAACCTGTCACAAAAACGTATCCCTTAATGCATGATATAACATTGGTAGCGCTGACAAAAAGAAGTTGCAGACACTGTGAATACTTCGTGTGGTTCAACATACATAACAAATATTTGAAAGTTTTAGCTCCATCCGATATCCGTTATGGAGTCACGAAAAAAACCACGAAATACCTACAGACGTCACGCGTTACATCTATATTGAATGTCCTGGTGGTATGCGCACGCATTGCGTTTTGCATAAAATTTGTTTGAGGAGTGACGTCGCAGGTCAGATCGCCTTTGAGGGTGCAGACCAGTAAATGGGCGACGCCGGCCGAATCACGATTTGCAAGCCCTCAAATTCTCTGCTGTTAGAGCAGTTTGTGGGCCACGAACTTGAGGGTTTGTAAAAGAGAAGGTTGGAAGCGGTGCACAGGACTCCCAGCTTGTATTACTCTGAAATTCGGATGAAATTGGGCCCTAAAAGTGCTCTATTTTGGAATGGAGCGCAGGAATCATTTTTCAAAATAGCGATGTGCTTCAGGAATATTTTTCGGGCTGATCATCTTTGAATGGAATTACTCCCAAAAGTCATGGGATTACCCCCAAACAATTGAACAGAAACAGAAAGATAATAGAATAAGCTGAATATGGCCAATTTCATCCGAATTTCATGGTATTACAAGTGGCAGTCGAGAATTCTACCACTGAACCACAGGTGCTGGAGGGTACAAAGTCTGCAGATTTGATTTAGAATATTGTTTGGGAATAATAATTACCAATATTAATTTAATGAACTGGTGCCAACATGGCCTGCATCGGCCGGGAATCGAACCCGGGCCTCCCGCGTGGCAGGCGAGAATACTACCACTGAACCACCGATGCTGATGCAGGATTACATTCATGTTGAAGATAACACATTATTATCAAAACTAACTCTGGGTTCGTGGGTTCTGCTGTTGAACCGTAACATACATTTGAAGCTGCAAAACCAACCTGTCACAAAAACGTATCCCTTAATGCATGATATAACATTGGTAGCGCTGACAAAAAGAAGTTGCAGACACTGTGAATACTTCGTGTGGTTCAACATACATAACAAATATTTGAAAGTTTTAGCTCCATCCGATATCCGTTATGGAGTCACGAAAAAAACCACGAAATACCTACAGACGTCACGCGTTACATCTATATTGAATGTCCTGGTGGTATGCGCACGCATTGCGTTTTGCATAAAATTTGTTTGAGGAGTGACGTCGCAGGTCAGATCGCCTTTGAGGGTGCAGACCAGTAAATGGGCGACGCCGGCCGAATCACGATTTGCAAGCCCTCAAATTCTCTGCTGTTAGAGCAGTTTGTGGGCCACGAACTTGAGGGTTTGTAAAAGAGAAGGTTGGAAGCGGTGCACAGGACTCCCAGCTTGTATTACTCTGAAATTCGGATGAAATTGGGCCCTAAAAGTGCTCTATTTTGGAATGGAGCGCAGGAATCATTTTTCAAAATAGCGATGTGCTTCAGGAATATTTTTCGGGCTGATCATCTTTGAATGGAAATTACTCCCAAAAGTCATGGGATTACCCCTAACAATTGAACAGAAACAGAAAGATAATAGAATAAGCTGAATATGGCCAATTTCATCCGAATTTCATGGTATTACAAGTGGCAGTCGAGAATTCTACCACTGAACCACAGGTGCTGGAGGGTACAAAGTCCGCAGATTTGATTTAGAATATTGTTCGGGAATAATAATTACCAATATTAATTTAATGAACTGGGGCCAAAATGGCCTGCATCGGCCGGGAATCGAACCCGGGCCTCCCGCGTGGCAGGCGAGAATTCTACCACTGAACCACCGATGCTGATGCAGGATTACATTCATGTTGAAGATAACACATTATTATCAAAACTAACTCTGGGTTCTTGGGTTCTGCTGTTGAACCGTAACATACATTTGAAGCTGCAAAACCAACCTGTCACAAAAACGTATAACTTAATGCATGATATAACATTGGTAGCGCTGACAAAAAGAAGTTGCAGACACTGTGAATACTTCGTGTGGTTCAACATACATAACAAATATTTGAAAGTTTTAGCTCCATCCGATATCCGTTATGGAGTCACGAAAAAAACCACGAAATACCTACAGACGTCACGCGTTACATCTATATTGAATGTCCTGGTGGTATGCGCACGCATTGCGTTTTGCATAAAATTTGTTTGAGGAGTGACGTCGCAGGTCAGATCGCCTTTGAGGGTGCAGACCAGTAAATGGGCGACGCCGGCCGAATCACGATTTGCAAGCCCTCAAATTTTCTGCTGTTAGAGCAGTTTGTGGGCCACGAACTTGAGGGTTTGTAAAAGAGAAGGTTGGAAGCGGTGCACAGGACTCCCAGCTTGTATTACTCTGAAATTCGGATGAAATTGGGCCCTAAAAGTGCTCTATTTTGGAATGGAGCGCAGGAATCATTTTTCAAAATAGCGATGTGCTTCAGGAATATTTTTCGGGCTGATCATCTTTGAATGGAAATTACTCCCAAATTACTATCAAAACTAACTCTGGGTTCGTGGGTTCTGCTGTTGAACCGTAACATACATTTGAAGCTGCAAAACCAACCTGTCACAAAAACGTATCCCTTAATGCATGATATAACATTGGTAGCGCTGACAAAAAGAAGTTGCAGACACTGTGAATACTTCGTGTGGTTCAACATACATAACAAATATTTGAAAGTTTTAGCTCCATCCGATATCCGTTATGGAGTCACGAAAAAAACCACGAAATACCTACAGACGTCACGCGTTACATCTATATTGAATGTCCTGGTGGTATGCGCACGCATTGCGTTTTGCATAAAATTTGTTTGAGGAGTGACGTCGCAGGTCAGATCGCCTTTGAGGGTGCAGACCAGTAAATGGGCGACGCCGGCCGAATCACGATTTGCAAGCCCTCAAATTTTCTGCTGTTAGAGCAGTTTGTGGGCCACGAACTTGAGGGTTTGTAAAAGAGAAGGTTGGAAGCGGTGCACAGGACTCCCAGCTTGTATTACTCTGAAATTCGGATGAAATTGGGCCCTAAAAGTGCTCTATTTTGGAATGGAGCGCAGGAATCATTTTTCAAAATAGCGATGTGCTTCAGGAATATTTTTCGGGCTGATCATCTTTGAATGGAAATTACTCCCAAAAGTCATGGGATTACCCCCAAACAATTGAACAGAAACAGAAAGATAATAGAATAAGCTGAATATGGCCAATTTCATCCGAATTTCATGGTATTACAAGTGGCAGTCGAGAATTCTACCACTGAACCACAGGTGCTGGAGGGTACAAAGTCTGCAGATTTGATTTAGAATATTGTTTGGGAATAATAATTACCAATATTAATTTAATGAACTGGTGCCAACATGGCCTGCATCGGCCGGGAATCGAACCCGGGCCTCCCGCGTGGCAGGCGAGAATTCTACCACTGAACCACCGATGCTGATGCAGGATTACATTCATGTTGAAGATAACACATTATTATCAAAACTAACTCTGGGTTCGTGGGTTCTGCTGTTGAACCGTAACATACATTTGAAGCTGCAAAACCAACCTGTCACAAAAACGTATCCCTTAATGCATGATATAACATTGGTAGCGCTGACAAAAAGAAGTTGCAGACACTGTGAATACTTCGTGTGGTTCAACATACATAACAAATATTTGAAAGTTTTAGCTCCATCCGATATCCGTTATGGAGTCACGAAAAAAACCACGAAATACCTACAGACGTCACGCGTTACATCTATATTGAATGTCCTGGTGGTATGCGCACGCATTGCGTTTTGCATAAAATTTGTTTGAGGAGTGACGTCGCAGGTCAGATCGCCTTTGAGGGTGCAGACCAGTAAATGGGCGACGCCGGCCGAATCACGATTTGCAAGCCCTCAAATTCTCTGCTGTTAGAGCAGTTTGTGGGCCACGAACTTGAGGGTTTGTAAAAGAGAAGGTTGGAAGCGGTGCACAGGACTCCCAGCTTGTATTACTCTGAAATTCGGATGAAATTGGGCCCTAAAAGTGCTCTATTTTGGAATGGAGCGCAGGAATCATTTTTCAAAATAGCGATGTGCTTCAGGAATATTTTTCGGGCTGATCATCTTTGAATGGAAATTACTCCCAAAAGTCATGGGATTACCCCCAAACAATTGAACAGAAACAGAAAGATAATAGAATAAGCTGAATATGGCCAATTTCATCCGAATTTTATGGTATTACAAGTGGCAGTCGAGAATTCTACCACTGAACCACAGGTGCTGGAGGGACATCTATATTGAATGTCCTGGTGGTATGCGCACGCATTGCGTTTTGCATAAAATTTGTTTGAGGAGTGACGTCGCAGGTCAGATCGCCTTTGAGGGTGCAGACCAGTAAATGGGCGACGCCGGCCGAATCACGATTTGCAAGCCCTCAAATTTTCTGCTGTTAGAGCAGTTTGTGGGCCACGAACTTGAGGGTTTGTAAAAGAGAAGGTTGGAAGCGGTGCACAGGACTCCCAGCTTGTATTACTCTGAAATTCGGATGAAATTGGGCCCTAAAAGTGCTCTATTTTGGAATGGAGCGCAGGAATCATTTTTCAAAATAGCGATGTGCTTCAGGAATATTTTTCGGGCTGATCATCTTTGAATGGAAATTACTCCCAAAAGTCATGGGATTACCCCCAAACAATTGAACAGAAACAGAAAGATAATAGAATAAGCTGAATATGGCCAATTTCATCCGAATTTCATGGTATTACAAGTGGCAGTCGAGAATTCTACCACTGAACCACAGGTGCTGGAGGGTACAAAGTCTGCAGATTTGATTTAGAATATTGTTTGGGAATAATAAATACCAATATTAATTTAATGAACTGGTGCCAAAATGGCCTGCATCGGCCGGGAATCGAACCCGGGTCTCCCGCGTGGCAGGCGAGAATTCTACCACTGAACCACCGATGCTGATGCAGGATTACATTCATGTTGAAGATAACACATTATTATCAAAACTAACTCTGGGTTCGTGGGTTCTGCTGTTGAACCGTAACATACATTTGAAGCTGCAAAACCAACCTGTCACAAAAACGTATCCCTTAATGCATGATATAACATTGGTAGCGCTGACAAGAAGAAGTTGCAGACACTGTGAATACTTCGTGTGGTTCAACATACATAACAAATATTTGAAAGTTTTAGCTCCATCCGATATCCGTTATGGAGTCACGAAAAAACCCACGAAATACCTACAGACGTCACGCGTTACATCTATATTGAATGTCCTGGTGGTATGCGCACGCATTGCGTTTTGCATAAAATTTGTTTGAGGAGTGACGTCGCAGGTCAGATCGCCTTTGAGGGTGCAGACTAGTAAATGGGCGACGCCGGCCGAATCACGATTTGCAAGCCCTCAAATTCTCTGCTGTTAGAGCAGTTTGTGGGCCACGAACTTGAGGGTTTGTAAAAGAAGCGGTGCACAGGACTCCCAGCTTGTATTACTCTGAAATTCGGATGAAATTGGGCCCTAAAAGTGCTCTATTTTCGAATGGAGCGCAGGAATAATTTTTCAAAATAGCGATGTGCTTCAGGAATATTTTTCGGGCTGATCATCTTTGAATGGAAATTACTCCCAAAAGTCATGGGATTACCCCCAAACAATTGAACAGAAACAGAAAGATAATAGAATAAGCTGAATATGGCCTATTTCATCCGAATTTCATGGTATTACAAGTGGCAGTCGAGAATTCTACCACTGAACCACAGGTGCTGGAGGGTACAATGTCCGCAGATTTGATTTAGAATATTGTTCGGGAATAATAATTACCAATATTAATTTAATGAACTGGGGCCAAAGTGGCCTGCATCGGCCGGGAATCGAACCCGGGCCTCCCGCGTGGCAGGCGAGAATTCTACCACTGAACCACCGATGCTGATGCAGGATTACATTCATGTTGAAGATAACACATTATTATCAAAACTAACTCTGGGTTCGTGGGTTCTGCTGTTGAACCGTAACATACATTTGAAGCTGCAAAACCAACCTGTCACAAAAACGTATCCCTTAATGCATGATATAACATTGGTAGCGCTGACAAAAAGAAGTTGCAGACACTGTGAAAACTTCGTGTGGTTCAACATACATAACAAATATTTGAACGTTTTAGCTCCATCCGACATCCGTTATGGAGTCACGAAAAAAACCACGAAATACCTACAGACGTCACGCGTTACATCTATATTGAATGTCCTGGTGGTATGCGCACGCATTGCGTTTTGCATAAAATTTGTTTGAGGAGTGACGTCGCAGGTCAGATCGCCTTTGAGGGTGCAGACCAGTAAATGGGCGACGCCGGCCGAATCACGATTTGCAAGCCCTCAAATTCTCTGCTGTTAGAGCAGTTTGTGGGCCACGAACTTGAGGGTTTGTAAAAGAGAAGGTTGGAAGCGGTGCACAGGACTCCCAGCTTGTATTACTCTGAAATTCGGATGAAATTGGACCCTAAAAGTGCTCTATTGTGGAATGGAGCGCAGGAATCATTTTTCAAAATAGCGATGTGCTTCAGGAATATTTTTCGGGCTGATCATCTTTGAATGGAAATTACTCCCAAAAGTCATGGGATTACCCCCAAACAATTGAACAGAAACAGAAAGATAATAGAATAAGCTGAATATGGCCAATTTCATCCGAATTTCATGGTATTACAAGTGGCAGTCGAGAATTCTACCACTGAACCACAGGTGCTGGAGGGTACAAAGTCCGCAGATTTGATTTAGAATATTGTTCGGGAATAATAATTACCAATATTAATTTAATGAACTGGGGCCAAAATGGCCTGCATCGGCCGGGAATCGAACCCGGGCCTCCCGCGTGGCAGGCGAGAATTCTACCACTGAACCACCGATGCTGATGCAGGATTACATTCATGTTGAAGATAACACATTATTATCAAAACTAACTCTGGGTTCGTGGGTTCTGCTGTTGAACCGTAACATACATTTGAAGCTGCAAAACCAACCTGTCACAAAAACGTATCCCTTAATGCATGATATAACATTGGTAGCGCTGACAAAAAGAAGTTGCAGACACTGTGAATACTTCGTGTGGTTCAACATACATAACAAATATTTGAAAGTTTTAGCTCCATCCGATATCCGTTATGGAGTCACGAAAAAAACCACGAAATACCTACAGACGTCACGCGTTACATCTATATTGAATGTCCTGGTGGTATGCGCACGCATTGCGTTTTGCATAAAATTTGTTTGAGGAGTGACGTCGCAGGTCAGATCGCCTTTGAGGGTGCAGACCAGTAAATGGGCGACGCCGGCCGAATCACGATTTGCAAGCCCTCAAATTCTCTGCTGTTAGAGCAGTTTGTGGGCCACGAACTTGAGGGTTTGTAAAAGAGAAGGTTGGAAGCGGTGCACAGGACTCCCAGCTTGTATTACTCTGAAATTCGGATGAAATTGGGCCCTAAAAGTGCTCTATTTTGGAATGGAGCGCAGGAATCATTTTTCAAAATAGCGATGTGCTTCAGGAATATTTTTCGGGCTGATCATCTTTGAATGGAAATTACTCCCAAAAGTCATGGGATTACCCCTAACAATTGAACAGAAACAGAAAGATAATAGAATAAGCTGAATATGGCCAATTTCATCCGAATTTCATGGTATTACAAGTGGCAGTCGAGAATTCTACCACTGAACCACAGGTGCTGGAGGGTACAAAGTCCGCAGATTTGATTTAGAATATTGTTCGGGAATAATAATTACCAATATTAATTTAATGAACTGGGGCCAAAATGGCCTGCATCGGCCGGGAATCGAACCCGGGCCTCCCGCGTGGCAGGCGAGAATTCTACCACTGAACCACCGATGCTGATGCAGGATTACATTCATGTTGAAGATAACACATTATTATCAAAACTAACTCTGGGTTCGTGGGTTCTGCTGTTGAACCGTAACATACATTTGAAGCTGCAAAACCAACCTGTCACAAAAACGTATCCCTTAATGCATCATATAACATTGGTAGCGCTGACAAAAAGAAGTTGCAGACACTGTGAATACTTCGTGTGGTTCAACATACATAACAAATATTTGAAAGTTTTAGCTCCATCCGATATCCGTTATGGAGTCACGAAAAAAACCACGAAATACCTACAGACGTCACGCGTTACATCTATATTGAATGTCCTGGTGGTATGCGCACGCATTGCGTTTTGCATAAAATTTGTTTGAGGAGTGACGTCGCAGGTCAGATCGCCTTTGAGGGTGCAGACCAGTAAATGGGCGACGCCGGCCGAATCACGATTTGCAAGCCCTCAAATTTTCTGCTGTTAGAGCAGTTTGTGGGCCACGAACTTGAGGGTTTGTAAAAGAGAAGGTTGGAAGCGGTGCACAGGACTCCCAGCTTGTATTACTCTGAAATTCGGATGAAATTGGGCCCTAAAAGTGCTCTATTTTGGAATGGAGCGCAGGAATCATTTTTCAAAATAGCGATGTGCTTCAGGAATATTTTTCGGTCTGATCATCTTTGAATGGAAATTACTCCCAAAAGTCATGGGATTACCCCCAAACAATTGAACAGAAACAGAAAGATAATAGAATAAGCTGAATATGGCCAATTTCATCCGAATTTCATGGTATTACAAGTGGCAGTCGAGAATTCTACCACTGAACCACAGGTGCTGGAGGGTACAAAGTCTGCAGATTTGATTTAGAATATTGTTTGGGAATAATAATTACCAATATTAATTTAATGAACTGGTGCCAACATGGCCTGCATCGGCCGGGAATCGAACCCGGGCCTCCCGCGTGGCAGGCGAGAATACTACCACTGAACCACCGATGCTGATGCAGGATTACATTCATGTTGAAGATAACACATTATTATCAAAACTAACTCTGGGTTCGTGGGTTCTGCTGTTGAACCGTAACATACATTTGAAGCTGCAAAACCAACCTGTCACAAAAACGTATCCCTTAATGCATGATATAACATTGGTAGCGCTGACAAAAAGAAGTTGCAGACACTGTGAATACTTCGTGTGGTTCAACATACATAACAAATATTTGAAAGTTTTAGCTCCATCCGATATCCGTTATGGAGTCACGAAAAAAACCACGAAATACCTACAGACGTCACGCGTTACATCTATATTGAATGTCCTGGTGGTATGCGCACGCATTGCGTTTTGCATAAAATTTGTTTGAGGAGTGACGTCGCAGGTCAGATCGCCTTTGAGGGTGCAGACCAGTAAATGGGCGACGCCGGCCGAATCACGATTTGCAAGCCCTCAAATTCTCTGCTGTTAGAGCAGTTTGTGGGCCACGAACTTGAGGGTTTGTAAAAGAGAAGGTTGGAAGCGGTGCACAGGACTCCCAGCTTGTATTACTCTGAAATTCGGATGAAATTGGGCCCTAAAAGTGCTCTATTTTGGAATGGAGCGCAGGAATCATTTTTCAAAATAGCGATGTGCTTCAGGAATATTTTTCGGGCTGATCATCTTTGAATGGAAATTACTCCCAAAAGTCATGGGATTACCCCTAACAATTGAACAGAAACAGAAAGATAATAGAATAAGCTGAATATGGCCAATTTCATCCGAATTTCATGGTATTACAAGTGGCAGTCGAGAATTCTACCACTGAACCACAGGTGCTGGAGGAGGGTACAAAGTCCGCAGATTTGATTTAGAATATTGTTCGGGAATAATAATTACCAATATTAATTTAATGAACTGGTGCCAACATGGCCTGCATCGGCCGGGAATCGAACCCGGGCCTCCCGCGTGGCAGGCGAGAATACTACCACTGAACCACCGATGCTGATGCAGGATTACATTCATGTTGAAGATAACACATTATTATCAAAACTAACTCTGGGTTCGTGGGTTCTGCTGTTGAACCGTAACATACATTTGAAGCTGCAAAACCAACCTGTCACAAAAACGTATCCCTTAATGCATGATATAACATTGGTAGCGCTGACAAAAAGAAGTTGCAGACACTGTGAATACTTCGTGTGGTTCAACATACATAACAAATATTTGAAAGTTTTAGCTCCATCCGATATCCGTTATGGAGTCACGAAAAAAACCACGAAATACCTACAGACGTCACGCGTTACATCTATATTGAATGTCCTGGTGGTATGCGCACGCATTGCGTTTTGCATAAAATTTGTTTGAGGAGTGACGTCGCAGGTCAGATCGCCTTTGAGGGTGCAGACCAGTAAATGGGCGACGCCGGCCGAATCACGATTTGCAAGCCCTCAAATTCTCTGCTGTTAGAGCAGTTTGTGGGCCACGAACTTGAGGGTTTGTAAAAGAGAAGGTTGGAAGCGGTGCACAGGACTCCCAGCTTGTATTACTCTGAAATTCGGATGAAATTGGGCCCTAAAAGTGCTCTATTTTGGAATGGAGCGCAGGAATCATTTTTCAAAATAGCGATGTGCTTCAGGAATATTTTTCGGGCTGATCATCTTTGAATGGAAATTACTCCCAAAAGTCATGGGATTACCCCTAACAATTGAACAGAAACAGAAAGATAATAGAATAAGCTGAATATGGCCAATTTCATCCGAATTTCATGGTATTACAAGTGGCAGTCGAGAATTCTACCACTGAACCACAGGTGCTGGAGGAGGGTACAAAGTCCGCAGATTTGATTTAGAATATTGTTCGGGAATAATAATTACCAATATTAATTTAATGAACTGGGGCCAAAATGGCCTGCATCGGCCGGGAATCGAACTCGGGCCTCCCGCGTGGCAGGCGAGAATTCTACCACTGAACCACCGATGCTGATGCAGGATTACATTCATGTTGAAGATAACACATTATTATCAAAACTAACTCTGGGTTCGTGGGTTCTGCTGTTGAACCGTAACATACATTTGAAGCTGCAAAACCAACCTGTCACAAAAACGTATCCCTTAATGCATGATATAACATTGGTAGCGCTGACAAAAAGAAGTTGCAGACACTGTGAATACTTCGTGTGGTTCAACATACATAACAAATATTTGAAAGTTTTAGCTCCATCCGATATCCGTTATGGAGTCACGAAAAAAACCACGAAATACCTACAGACGTCACGCGTTACATCTATATTGAATGTCCTGGTGGTATGCGCACGCATTGCGTTTTGCATAAAATTTGTTTGAGGAGTGACGTCGCAGGTCAGATCGCCTTTGAGGGTGCAGACCAGTAAATGGGCGACGCCGGCCGAATCACGATTTGCAAGCCCTCAAATTTTCTGCTGTTAGAGCAGTTTGTGGGCCACGAACTTGAGGGTTTGTAAAAGAGAAGGATGGAAGCGGTGCACAGGACTCCCAGCTTGTATTACTCTGAAATTCGGATGAAATTGGGCCCTAAAAGTGCTCTATTTTGGAATGGAGCGCAGGAATCATTTTTCAAAATAGCGATGTGCTTCAGGAATATTTTTCGGGCTGATCATCTTTGAATGGAAATTACTCCCAAAAGTCATGGGATTACCCCTAACAATTGAACAGAAACAGAAAGATAATAGAATAAGCTGAATATGGCCAATTTCATCCGAATTTCATGGTATTACAAGTGGCAGTCGAGAATTCTACCACTGAACCACAGGTGCTGGAGGGTACAAAGTCCGCAGATTTGATTTAGAATATTGTTCGGGAATAATAATTACCAATATTAATTTAATGAACTGGGGCCAAAATGGCCTGCATCGGCCGGGAATCGAACCCGGGCCTCCCGCGTGGCAGGCGAGAATTCTACCACTGAACCACCGATGCTGATGCAGGATTACATTCATGTTGAAGATAACACATTATTATCAAAACTAACTCTGGGTTCGTGGGTTCTGCTGTTGAACCGTAACATACATTTGAAGCTGCAAAACCAACCTGTCACAAAAACGTATCCCTTAATGCATCATATAACATTGGTAGCGCTGACAAAAAGAAGTTGCAGACACTGTGAATACTTCGTGTGGTTCAACATACATAACAAATATTTGAAAGTTTTAGCTCCATCCGATATCCGTTATGGAGTCACGAAAAAAACCACGAAATACCTACAGACGTCACGCGTTACATCTATATTGAATGTCCTGGTGGTATGCGCACGCATTGCGTTTTGCATAAAATTTGTTTGAGGAGTGACGTCGCAGGTCAGATCGCCTTTGAGGGTGCAGACCAGTAAATGGGCGACGCCGGCCGAATCACGATTTGCAAGCCCTCAAATTTTCTGCTGTTAGAGCAGTTTGTGGGCCACGAACTTGAGGGTTTGTAAAAGAGAAGGTTGGAAGCGGTGCACAGGACTCCCAGCTTGTATTACTCTGAAATTCGGATGAAATTGGGCCCTAAAAGTGCTCTATTTTGGAATGGAGCGCAGGAATCATTTTTCAAAATAGCGATGTGCTTCAGGAATATTTTTCGGTCTGATCATCTTTGAATGGAAATTACTCCCAAAAGTCATGGGATTACCCCCAAACAATTGAACAGAAACAGAAAGATAATAGAATAAGCTGAATATGGCCAATTTCATCCGAATTTCATGGTATTACAAGTGGCAGTCGAGAATTCTACCACTGAACCACAGGTGCTGGAGGGTACAAAGTCTGCAGATTTGATTTAGAATATTGTTTGGGAATAATAATTACCAATATTAATTTAATGAACTGGTGCCAACATGGCCTGCATCGGCCGGGAATCGAACCCGGGCCTCCCGCGTGGCAGGCGAGAATACTACCACTGAACCACCGATGCTGATGCAGGATTACATTCATGTTGAAGATAACACATTATTATCAAAACTAACTCTGGGTTCGTGGGTTCTGCTGTTGAACCGTAACATACATTTGAAGCTGCAAAACCAACCTGTCACAAAAACGTATCCCTTAATGCATGATATAACATTGGTAGCGCTGACAAAAAGAAGTTGCAGACACTGTGAATACTTCGTGTGGTTCAACATACATAACAAATATTTGAAAGTTTTAGCTCCATCCGATATCCGTTATGGAGTCACGAAAAAAACCACGAAATACCTACAGACGTCACGCGTTACATCTATATTGAATGTCCTGGTGGTATGCGCACGCATTGCGTTTTGCATAAAATTTGTTTGAGGAGTGACGTCGCAGGTCAGATCGCCTTTGAGGGTGCAGACCAGTAAATGGGCGACGCCGGCCGAATCACGATTTGCAAGCCCTCAAATTCTCTGCTGTTAGAGCAGTTTGTGGGCCACGAACTTGAGGGTTTGTAAAAGAGAAGGTTGGAAGCGGTGCACAGGACTCCCAGCTTGTATTACTCTGAAATTCGGATGAAATTGGGCCCTAAAAGTGCTCTATTTTGGAATGGAGCGCAGGAATCATTTTTCAAAATAGCGATGTGCTTCAGGAATATTTTTCGGGCTGATCATCTTTGAATGGAAATTACTCCCAAAAGTCATGGGATTACCCCTAACAATTGAACAGAAACAGAAAGATAATAGAATAAGCTGAATATGGCCAATTTCATCCGAATTTCATGGTATTACAAGTGGCAGTCGAGAATTCTACCACTGAACCACAGGTGCTGGAGGGTACAAAGTCCGCAGATTTGATTTAGAATATTGTTCGGGAATAATAATTACCAATATTAATTTAATGAACTGGGGCCAAAATGGCCTGCATCGGCCGGGAATCGAACCCGGGCCTCCCGCGTGGCAGGCGAGAATTCTACCACTGAACCACCGATGCTGATGCAGGATTACATTCATGTTGAAGATAACACATTATTATCAAAACTAACTCTGGGTTCGTGGGTTCTGCTGTTGAACCGTAACATACATTTGAAGCTGCAAAACCAACCTGTCACAAAAACGTATCCCTTAATGCATGATATAACATTGGTAGCGCTGACAAAAAGAAGTTGCAGACACTGTGAATACTTCGTGTGGTTCAACATACATAACAAATATTTGAAAGTTTTAGCTCCATCCGATATCCGTTATGGAGTCACGAAAAAAACCACGAAATACCTACAGACGTCACGCGTTACATCTATATTGAATGTCCTGGTGGTATGCGCACGCATTGCGTTTTGCATAAAATTTGTTTGAGGAGTGACGTCGCAGGTCAGATCGCCTTTGAGGGTGCAGACCAGTAAATGGGCGACGCCGGCCGAATCACGATTTGCAAGCCCTCAAATTATCTGCTGTTAGAGCAGTTTGTGGGCCACGAACTTGAGGGTTTGTAAAAGAGAAGGTTGGAAGCGGTGCACAGGACTCCCAGCTTGTATTACTCTGAAATTCGGATGAAATTGGGCCCTAAAAGTGCTCTATTTTGGAATGGAGCGCAGGAATAATTTTTCAAAATAGCGATGTGCTTCAGGAATATTTTTCGGGCTGATCATCTTTGAATGGAAATTACTCCCAAAAGTCATGGGATTACCCCCAAACAATTGAACAGAAACAGAAAGATAATAGAATAAGCTGAATATGGCCTATTTCATCCGAATTTCATGGTATTACAAGTGGCAGTCGAGAATTCTACCACTGAACCACAGGTGCTGGAGGGTACAATGTCCGCAGATTTGATTTAGAATATTGTTCGGGAATAATAATTACCAATATTAATTTAATGAACTGGGGCCAAAGTGGCCTGCATCGGCCGGGAATCGAACCCGGGCCTCCCGCGTGGCAGGCGAGAATTCTACCACTGAACCACCGATGCTGATGCAGGATTAGATTCATGTTGAAGATAACACATTATTATCAAAACTAACTCTGGGTTCGTGGGTTCTGCTGTTGAACCGTAACATACATTTGAAGCTGCAAAACCAACCTGTCACAAAAACGTATCCCTTAATGCATGATATAACATTGGTAGCGCTGACAAAAAGAAGTTGCAGACACTGTGAAAACTTCGTGTGGTTCAACATACATAACAAATATTTGAACGTTTTAGCTCCATCCGACATCCGTTATGGAGTCACGAAAAAAAAACACGAAATACCTACAGACGTCACGCGTTACATCTATATTGAATGTCCTGGTGGTATGCGCACGCATTGCGTTTTGCATAACATTTGTTTGAGGAGTGACGTCGCAGGTCAGATCGCCTTTGAGGGTGCAGACCAGTAAATGGGCGACGCCGGCCGAATCACGATTTGCAAGCCCTCAAATTCTCTGCTGTTAGAGCAGTTTGTGGGCCACGAACTTGAGGGTTTGTAAAAGAGAAGGTTGGAAGCGGTGCACAGGACTCCCAGCTTGTATTACTCTGAAATTCGGATGAAATTGGGCCCTAAAAGTGCTCTATTTTGGAATGGAGCGCAGGAATAATTTTTCAAAATAGCGATGTGCTTCAGGAATATTTTTCGGGCTGATCATCTTTGAATGGAAATTACTCTCAAAAGTCATGGGATTACCCCCAAACAATTAAACAGAAACAGAAAGATAATAGAATAAGCTGAATATGGCCAATTTCATCCGAATTTCATGGTATTACAAGTGGCAGTCGAGAATTCTACCACTGAACCACAGGTGCTGGAGGGTACAAAGTCTGCAGATTTGATTTAGAATATTGTTTGGGAATAATAATTACCAATATTAATTTAATGAACTGGGGCCAAAATGGCCTGCATCGGCCGGGAATCGAACCCGGGCCTCCCGCGTGGCAGGCGAGAATTCTACCACTGAACCACCGATGCTGATGCAGGATTACATTCATGTTGAAGATAACACATTATTATCAAAACTAACTCTGGGTTCGTGGGTTCTGCTGTTGAACCGTAACATACATTTGAAGCTGCAAAACCAACCTGTCACAAAAACGTATCCCTTAATGCATGATATAACATTGGTAGCGCTGACAAAAAGAAGTTGCAGACACTGTGAATACTTCGTGTGGTTCAACATACATAACAAATATTTGAAAGTTTTAGCTCCATCCGATATCCGTTATGGAGTCACGAAAAAAGCACGAAATACCTACAGACGTCACGCGTTACATCTATATTGAATGTCCTGGTGGTATGCGCACGCATTGCGTTTTGCATAAAATTTGTTTGAGGAGTGACGTCGCAGGTCAGATCGCCTTTGAGGATGCAGACCAGTAAATGGGCGACGCCGGCCGAATCACGATTTGCAAGCCCTCAAATTCTCTGCTGTTAGAGCAGTTTGTGGGCCACGAACTTGAGGGTTTGTAAAAGAGAAGGTTGGAAGCGGTGCACAGGACTCCCAGCTTGTATTACTCTGAAATTCGGATGAAATTGGGCCCTAAAAGTGCTCTATTTTGGAATGGAGCGCAGGAATAATTTTTCAAAATAGCGATGTGCTTCAGGAATATTTTTCGGGCTGATCATCTTTGAATGGAAATTACTCTCAAAAGTCATGGGATTACCCCAAAACAATTAAACAGAAACAGAAAGATAATAGAATAAGCTGAATATGGCCAATTTCATCCGAATTTCATGGTATTACAAGTGGCAGTCGAGAATTCTACCACTGAACCACAGGTGCTGGAGGGTACAAAGTCTGCAGATTTGATTTAGAATATTGTTTGGGAATAATAATTACCAATATTAATTTAATGAACTGGGGCCAAAATGGCCTGCATCGGCCGGGAATCGAACCCGGGCCTCCCGCGTGGCAGGCGAGAATTCTACCACTGAACCACCGATGCTGATGCAGGATTACATTCATGTTGAAGATAACACATTATTATCAAAACTAACTCTGGGTTCGTGGGTTCTGCTGTTGAACCGTAACATACATTTGAAGCTGCAAAACCAACCTGTCACAAAAACGTATCCCTTAATGCATGATATAACATTGGTAGCGCTGACAAAAAGAAGTTGCAGACACTGTGAATACTTCGTGTGGTTCAACATACATAACAAATATTTGAAAGTTTTAGCTCCATCCGATATCCGTTATGGAGTCACGAAAAAACCACGAAATACCTACAGACGTCACGCGTTACATCTATATTGAATGTCCTGGTGGTATGCGCACGCATTGCGTTTTGCATAAAATTTGTTTGAGGAGTGACGTCGCAGGTCAGATCGCCTTTGAGGGTGCAGACCAGTAAATGGGCGACGCCGGCCGAATCACGATTTGCAAGCCCTCAAATTCTCTGCTGTTAGAGCAGTTTGTGGGCCACGAACTTGAGGGTTTGTAAAAGAGAAGGTTGGAAGCGGTGCACAGGACTCCCAGCTTGTATTACTCTGAAATTCGGATGAAATTGGACCCTAAAAGTGCTCTATTTTGGAATGGAGCGCAGGAATCATTTTTCAAAATAGCGATGTGCTTCAGGAATATTTTTCGGGCTGATCATCTTTGAATGGAAATTACTCCCAAAAGTCATGGGATTACCCCCAAACAATTGAACAGAAACAGAAAGATAATAGAATAAGCTGAATATGGCCAATTTCATCCGAATTTCATGGTATTACAAGTGGCAGTCGAGAATTCTACCACTGAACCACAGGTGCTGGATGGAGGGTACAAAGTCCGCAGATTTGATTTAGAATATTGTTTGGGAATAATAATTACCAATATTAATTTAATGAACTGGGGCCAAAATGGCCTCCCGCGTGGCAGGCGAGAATTCTACCACTGAACCACCGATGCTGATGCAGGATTACATTCATGTTGAAGATAACACATTATTATCAAAACTAACTCTGGGTTCGTGGGTTCTGCTGTTGAACCGTAACATACATTTGAAGCTGCAAAACCAACCTGTCACAAAAACGTATCCCTTAATGCATGATATAACATTGGTAGCGCTGACAAAAAGAAGTTGCAGACACTGTGAATACTTCGTGTGGTGCAACATACATAACAAATATTTGAAAGTTTTAGCTCCATCCGATATCCGTTATCGAGTCACGAAAAAACCACGAAATACCTACAGACGTCACGTGTTACATCTATATTGAATGTCCTGGTGGTAAGCACACGCATTGCGTTTTGCATAAAATTTGTTTGAGGAGTGTCGCAGGTCAGATCGCCTTTGAGGGTGCAGACCAGTAAATGGGCGACGCCGGCCGAATCACGATTTGCAAGCCCTCAAATTCTCTGCTGTTAGAGCAGTTTGTGGGCCACGAACTTGAGGGTTTGTAAAAGAGAAGGTTGGAAGCGGTGCACAGGACTCCCAGCTTGTATTACTCTGAAATTCGGATGAAATTGGGCCCTAAAAGTGCTCTATTTTGGAATGGAGCGCAGGAATCATTTTTCAAAATAGCGATGTGCTTCAGGAATATTTTTCGGGCTGATCATCTTTGAATGGAAATTACTCCCAAAAGTCATGGGATTACCCCCAAACAATTGAACAGAAACAGAAAGATAATAGAATAAGCTGAATATGGCCAATTTCATCCGAATTTCATGGTATTACAAGTGGCAGTCGAGAATTCTACCACTGAACCACAGGTGCTGGATGGAGGGTACAAAGTCCGCAGATTTGATTTAGAATATTGTTTGGGAATAATAATTACCAATATTAATTTAATGAACTGGGGCCAAAATGGCCTCCCGCGTGGCAGGCGAGAATTCTACCACTGAACCACCGATGCTGATGCAGGATTACATTCATGTTGAAGATAACACATTATTATCAAAACTAACTCTGGGTTCGTGGGTTCTGCTGTTGAACCGTAACATACATTTGAAGCTGCAAAACCAACCTGTCACAAAAACGTATCCCTTAATGCATGATATAACATTGGTAGCGCTGACAAAAAGAAGTTGCAGACACTGTGAATACTTCGTGTGGTGCAACATACATAACAAATATTTGAAAGTTTTAGCTCCATCCGATATCCGTTATCGAGTCACGAAATACCTACAGACGTCACGTGTTACATCTATATTGAATGTCCTGGTGGTATGCACACGCATTGCGTTTTGCATAAAATTTGTTTGAGGAGTGTCGCAGGTCAGATCGCCTTTGAGGGTGCAGACCAGTAAATGGGCGACGCCGGCCGAATCACGATTTGCAAGCCCTCAAATTCTCTGCTGTTAGAGCAGTTTGTGGGCCACGAACTTGAGGGTTTGTAAAAGAGAAGGTTGGAAGCGGTGCACAGGACTCCCAGCTTGTATTACTCTGAAATTCGGATGAAATTGGGCCCTAAAAGTGCTCTATTTTGGAATGGAGCGCAGGAATCATTTTTCAAAATAGCGATGTGCTTCAGGAATATTTTTCGGGCTGATCATCTTTGAATGGAAATTACTCCCAAAAGTCATGGGATTACCCCCAAACAATTGAACAGAAACAGAAAGATAATAGAATAAGCTGAATATGACCAATTTCATCCGAATTTCATGGTATTACAAGTGGCAGTCGAGAATTCTACCACTGAACCACAGGTGCTGGATGGAGGGTACAAAGTCCGCAGATTTGATTTAGAATATTGTTTGGGAATAATAATTACCAATATTAATTTAATGAACTGGGGCCAAAATGGCCTCCCGCGTGGCAGGCGAGAATTCTACCACTGAACCACCGATGCTGATGCAAGATTACATTCATGTTGAAGATAACACATTATTATCAAAACTAACTCTGGGTTCGTGGGTTCTGCTGTTGAACCGTAACATACATTTGAAGCTGCAAAACCAACCTGTCACAAAAACGTATCCCTTAATGCATGATATAACATTGGTAGCGCTGACAAAAAGAAGTTGCAGACACTGTGAATACTTCGTGTGGTTCAACATACATAACAAATATTTGAAAGTTTTAGCTCCATCCGATATCCGTTATGGAGTCACGAAAAAAACCACGAAATACCTACAGACGTCACGCGTTACATCTATATTGAATGTCCTGGTGGTATGCGCACGCATTGCGTTTTGCATAAAATTTGTTTGAGGAGTGACGTCGCAGGTCAGATCGCCTTTGAGGGTGCAGACCAGTAAATGGGCGACGCCGGCCGAATCACGATTTGCAAGCCCTCAAATTCTCTGCTGTTAGAGCAGTTTGTGGGCCACGAACTTGAGGGTTTGTAAAAGAGAAGGTTGGAAGCGGTGCACAGGACTCCCAGCTTGTATTACTCTGAAATTCGGATGAAATTGGGCCCTAAAAGTGCTCTATTTTGGAATGGAGCGCAGGAATCATTTTTCAAAATAGCGATGTGCTTCAGGAATATTTTTCGGGCTGATCATCTTTGAATGGAAATTACTCCCAAAAGTCATGGGATTACCCCCAAACAATTGAACAGAAACAGAAAGATAATAGAATAAGCTGAATATGGCCAATTTCATCCGAATTTCATGGTATTACAAGTGGCAGTCGAGAATTCTACCACTGAACCACAGGTGCTGGAGGGTACAAAGTCCGCAGATTTGATTTAGAATATTGTTCGGGAATAATAATTACCAATATTAATTTAATGAACTGGGGCCAGAATGGCCTGCATCGGCCGGGAATCGAACCCGGGCCTCCCGCGTGGCAGGCGAGAATTCTACCACTGAACCACCGATGCTGATGCAGGATTACATTCATGTTGAAGATAACACATTATTATCAAAACTAACTCTGGGTTCGTGGGTTCTGCTGTTGAACCGTAACATACATTTGAAGCTGCAAAACCAACCTGTCACAAAAACGTATCCCTTAATGCATGATATAACATTGGTAGCGCTGACAAAAAGAAGTTGCAGACACTGTGAATACTTCGTGTGTTTCAACATACATAACAAATATTTGAAAGTTTTAGCTCCATCCGATATCCGTTATGGAGTCACGAAAAAAACCACGAAATACCTACAGACGTCACGCGTTACATCTATATTGAATGTCCTGGTGGTATGCGCACGCATTGCGTTTTGCATAAAATTTGTTTGAGGAGTGACGTCGCAGGTCAGATCGCCTTTGAGGGTGCAGACCAGTAAATGGGCGACGCCGGCCGAATCACGATTTGCAAGCCCTCAAATTCTCTGCTGTTAGAGCAGTTTGTTGGCCACGAACTTGAGGGTTTGTAAAAGAGAAGGTTGGAAGCGGTGCACAGGACTCCCAGCTTGTATTACTCTGAAATTCGGATGAAATTGGGCCCTAAAAGTGCTCTATTTTGGAATGGAGCGCAGGAATCATTTTTCAAAATAGCAATGTGCTTCAGGAATATTTTTCGGGCTGATCATCTTTGAATGGAAATTACTCCCAAAAGTCATGGGATTACCCCCAAACAATTGAACAGAAACAGAAAGATAATAGAATAAGCTGAATATGACCAATTTCATCCGAATTTCATGGTATTACAAGTGGCAGTCGAGAATTCTACCACTGAACCACAGGTGCTGGATGGAGGGTACAAAGTCCGCAGATTTGATTTAGAATATTGTTTGGGAATAATAATTACCAATATTAATTTAATGAACTGGGGCCAAAATGGCCTCCCGCGTGGCAGGCGAGAATTCTACCACTGAACCACCGATGCTGATGCAAGATTACATTCATGTTGAAGATAACACATTATTATCAAAACTAACTCTGGGTTCGTGGGTTCTGCTGTTGAACCGTAACATACATTTGAAGCTGCAAAACCAACCTGTCACAAAAACGTATCCCTTAATGCATGATATAACATTGGTAGCGCTGACAAAAAGAAGTTGCAGACACTGTGAATACTTCGTGTGGTTCAACATACATAACAAATATTTGAAAGTTTTAGCTCCATCCGATATCCGTTATGGAGTCACGAAAAAAACCACGAAATACCTACAGACGTCACGCGTTACATCTATATTGAATGTCCTGGTGGTATGCGCACGCATTGCGTTTTGCATAAAATTTGTTTGAGGAGTGACGTCGCAGGTCAGATCGCCTTTGAGGGTGCAGACCAGTAAATGGGCGACGCCGGCCGAATCACGATTTGCAAGCCCTCAAATTCTCTGCTGTTAGAGCAGTTTGTGGGCCACGAACTTGAGGGTTTGTAAAAGAGAAGGTTGGAAGCGGTGCACAGGACTCCCAGCTTGTATTACTCTGAAATTCGGATGAAATTGGGCCCTAAAAGTGCTCTATTTTGGAATGGAGCGCAGGAATCATTTTTCAAAATAGCGATGTGCTTCAGGAATATTTTTCGGGCTGATCATCTTTGAATGGAAATTACTCCCAAAAGTCATGGGATTACCCCCAAACAATTGAACAGAAACAGAAAGATAATAGAATAAGCTGAATATGGCCAATTTCATCCGAATTTCATGGTATTACAAGTGGCAGTCGAGAATTCTACCACTGAACCACAGGTGCTGGAGGGTACAAAGTCCGCAGATTTGATTTAGAATATTGTTCGGGAATAATAATTACCAATATTAATTTAATGAACTGGGGCCAAAATGGCCTGCATCGGCCGGGAATCGAACCCGGGCCTCCCGCGTGGCAGGCGAGAATTCTACCACTGAACCACCGATGCTGATGCAGGATTACATTCATGTTGAAGATAACACATTATTATCAAAACTAACTCTGGGTTCGTGGGTTCTGCTGTTGAACCGTAACATACATTTGAAGCTGCAAAACCAACCTGTCACAAAAACGTATCCCTTAATGCATGATATAACATTGGTAGCGCTGACAAAAAGAAGTTGCAGACACTGTGAATACTTCGTGTGGTTCAACATACATAACAAATATTTGAAAGTTTTAGCTCCATCCGATATCCGTTATGGAGTCACGAAAAAAACCACGAAATACCTACAGACGTCACGCGTTACATCTATATTGAATGTCCTGGTGGTATGCGCACGCATTGCGTTTTGCATAAAATTTGTTTGAGGAGTGACGTCGCAGGTCAGATCGCCTTTGAGGGTGCAGACCAGTAAATGGGCGACGCCGGCCGAATCACGATTTGCAAGCCCTCAAATTCTCTGCTGTTAGAGCAGTTTGTTGGCCACGAACTTGAGGGTTTGTAAAAGAGAAGGTTGGAAGCGGTGCACAGGACTCCCAGCTTGTATTACTCTGAAATTCGGATGAAATTGGGCCCTAAAAGTGCTCTATTTTGGAATGGAGCGCAGGAATCATTTTTCAAAATAGCAATGTGCTTCAGGAATATTTTTCGGGCTGATCATCTTTGAATGGAAATTACTCCCAAAAGTCATGGGATTACCCCCAAACAATTGAACAGAAACAGAAAGATAATAGAATAAGCTGAATATGGCCAATTTCATCCGAATTTCATGGTATTACAAGTGGCAGTCGAGAATTCTACCACTGAACCACAGGTGCTGGAGGGTACAAAGTCTGCAGATTTGATTTAGAATATTGTTTGGGAATAATAATTACCAATATTAATTTAATGAACTGGGGCCAAAATGGCCTACATCGGCCGGGAATCGAACCCGGGCCTCCCGCGTGGCAGGCGAGAATTCTACCACTGAACCACCGATGCTGATGCAGGATTACATTCATGTTGAAGATAACACATTATTATCAAAACTAACTCTGGGTTCGTGGGTTCTGCTGTTGAACCGTAACATACATTTGAAGCTGCAAAACCAACCTGTCACAAAAACGTATCCCTTAATGCATGATATAACATTGGTAGCGCTGACAAAAAGAAGTTGCAGACACTGTGAATACTTCGTGTGGTTCAACATACATAACAAATATTTGAAAGTTTTAGCTCCATCCGATATCCGTTATGGAGTCACGAAAAAAACCACGAAATACCTACAGACGTCACGCGTTACATCTATATTGAATGTCCTGGTGGTATGCGCACGCATTGCGTTTTGCATAAAATTTGTTTGAGGAGTGACGTCGCAGGTCAGATCGCCTTTGAGGGTGCAGACCAGTAAATGGGCGACGCCGGCCGAATCACGATTTGCAAGCCCTCAAATTCTCTGCTGTTAGAGCAGTTTGTTGGCCACGAACTTGAGGGTTTGTAAAAGAGAAGGTTGGAAGCGGTGCACAGGACTCCCAGCTTGTATTACTCTGAAATTCGGATGAAATTGGGCCCTAAAAGTGCTCTATTTTGGAATGGAGCGCAGGAATCATTTTTCAAAATAGCAATGTGCTTCAGGAATATTTTTCGGGCTGATCATCTTTGAATGGAAATTACTCCCAAAAGTCATGGGATTACCCCCAAACAATTGAACAGAAACAGAAAGATAATAGAATAAGCTGAATATGGCCAATTTCATCCGAATTTCATGGTATTACAAGTGGCAGTCGAGAATTCTACCACTGAACCACAGGTGCTGGAGGGTACAAAGTCTGCAGATTTGATTTAGAATATTGTTTGGGAATAATAATTACCAATATTAATTTAATGAACTGGGGCCAAAATGGCCTACATCGGCCGGGAATCGAACCCGGGCCTCCCGCGTGGCAGGCGAGAATTCTACCACTGAACCACCGATGCTGATGCAGGATTACATTCATGTTGAAGATAACACATTATTATCAAAACTAACTCTGGGTTCGTGGGTTCTGCTGTTGAACCGTAACATACATTTGAAGCTGCAAAACCAACCTGTCACAAAAACGTATCCCTTAATGCATGATATAACATTGGTAGCGCTGACAAAAAGAAGTTGCAGACACTGTGAATACTTCGTGTGGTTCAACATACATAACAAATATTTGAAAGTTTTAGCTCCATCCGATATCCGTTATGGAGTCACGAAAAAAACCACGAAATACCTACAGACGTCACGCGTTACATCTATATTGAATGTCCTGGTGGTATGCGCACGCATTGCGTTTTGCATAAAATTTGTTTGAGGAGTGACGTCGCAGGTCAGATCGCCTTTGAGGGTGCAGACCAGTAAATGGGCGACGCCGGCCGAATCACGATTTGCAAGCCCTCAAATTCTCTGCTGTTAGAGCAGTTTGTTGGCCACGAACTTGAGGGTTTGTAAAAGAGAAGGTTGGAAGCGGTGCACAGGACTCCCAGCTTGTATTACTCTGAAATTCGGATGAAATTGGGCCCTAAAAGTGCTCTATTTTGGAATGGAGCGCAGGAATCATTTTTCAAAATAGCAATGTGCTTCAGGAATATTTTTCGGGCTGATCATCTTTGAATGGAAATTACTCCCAAAAGTCATGGGATTACCCCCAAACAATTGAACAGAAACAGAAAGATAATAGAATAAGCTGAATATGGCCAATTTCATCCGAATTTCATGGTATTACAAGTGGCAGTCGAGAATTCTACCACTGAACCACAGGTGCTGGAGGGTACAAAGTCTGCAGATTTGATTTAGAATATTGTTTGGGAATAATAATTACCAATATTAATTTAATGAACTGGGGCCAAAATGGCCTACATCGGCCGGGAATCGAACCCGGGCCTCCCGCGTGGCAGGCGAGAATTCTACCACTGAACCACCGATTCTGTTGCAGGATTACATTCATGTTAAAGATAACACATTATTATCAAAACTAACTCTGGGTTCGTGGGTTCTGCTGTTGAACCGTAACATACATTTGAAGCTGCAAAACCAACCTGTCACAAAAACGTATCCCTTAATGCATGATATAACATTGGTAGCGCTGACAAAAAGAAGTTGCAGACACTGTGAATACTTCGTGTGGTTCAACATACATAACAAATATTTGAAAGTTTTAGCTCCATCCGATATCCGTTATGGAGTCACGAAAAAAACCACGAAATACCTACAGACGTCACGCGTTACATCTATATTGAATGTCCTGGTGGTATGCGCACGCATTGCGTTTTGCATAAAATTTGTTTGAGGAGTGACGTCGCAGGTCAGATCGCCTTTGAGGGTGCAGACCAGTAAATGGGCGACGCCGGCCGAATCACGATTTGCAAGCCCTCAAATTCTCTGCTGTTAGAGCAGTTTGTGGGCCACGAACTTGAGGGTTTGTAAAAGAGAAGGTTGGAAGCGGTGCACAGGACTCCCAGCTTGTATTACTCTGAAATTCGGATGAAATTGGGCCCTAAAAGTGCTCTATTTTGGAATGGAGCGCAGGAATCATTTTTCAAAATAGCGATGTGCTTCAGGAATATTTTTCGGGCTGATCATCTTTGAATGGAAATTACTCCCAAAAGTCATGGGATTACCCCCAAACAATTGAACAGAAACAGAAAGATAATAGAATAAGCTGAATATGGCCAATTTCATCCGAATTTCATGGTATTACAAGTGGCAGTCGAGAATTCTACCACTGAACCACAGGTGCTGGAGGGTACAAAGTCTGCAGATTTGATTTAGAATATTGTTTGGGAATAATAATTACCAATATTAATTTAATGAACTGGGCCAAAATGGCCTGCATCGGCCGGGAATCGAACCCGGGACTCCCGCGTGGCAGGCGAGAATTCTACCACTGAACCACCGATGCTGTTGCAGGATTACATTCATGTTAAAGATAACACATTATTATCAAAACTAACTCTGGGTTCGTGGGTTCTGCTGTTGAACCGTAACATACATTTGAAGCTGCAAAACCAACCTGTCACAAAAACGTATCCCTTAATGCATGATATAACATTGGTAGCGCTGACAAAAAGAAGTTGCAGACACTGTGAATACTTCGTGTGGTTCAACATACATAACAAATATTTGAAAGTTTTAGCTCCATCCGATATCCGTTATGGAGTCACGAAAAAAAACACGAAATACCTACAGACGTCACGCGTTACATCTATATTGAATGTCCTGGTGGTATGCGCACGCATTGCGTTTTGCATAAAATTTGTTTGAGGAGTGACGTCGCAGGTCAGATCGCCTTTGAGGGTGCAGACCAGTAAATGGGCGACGCCGGCCGAATCACGATTTGCAAGCCCTCAAATTCTCTGCTGTTAGAGCAGTTTGTGGGCCACGAACTTGAGGGTTTGTAAAAGAGAAGGTTGGAAGCGGTGCACAGGACTCCCAGCTTGTATTACTCTGAAATTCGGATGAAATTGGGCCCTAAAAGTGCTCTATTTTGGAATGGAGCGCAGGAATCATTTTTCAAAATAGCGATGTGCTTCAGGAATATTTTTCGGGCTGATCATCTTTGAATGGAAATTACTCCCAAAAGTCATGGGATTACCCCCAAACAATTGAACAGAAACAGAAAGATAATAGAATAAGCTGAATATGGCCAATTTCATCCGAATTTCATGGTATTACAAGTGGCAGTCGGGAATTCTACCACTGAACCACAGGTGCTGGAGGGTACAAAGTCTGCAGATTTGATTTAGAATATTGTTTGGGAATAATAATTACCAATATTAATTTAATGAACTTGGGCCAAAATGGCCTGCATCGGCCGGGAATCGAACCCGGGCCTCCCGCGTGGCAGGCGAGAATTCTACCACTGAACCACCGATGCTGATGCAGGATTACATTCATGTTGAAGATAACACATTATTATCAAAACTAACTCTGGGTTCGTGGGTTCTGCTGTTGAACCGTAACATACATTTGAAGCTGCAAAACCAACCTGTCACAAAAACGTATCCCTTAATGCATGATATGACATTGGTAGCGCTGACAAAAAGAAGTTGCAGACACTGTGAATACTTCGTGTGGTTCAACATACATAACAAATATTTGAAAGTTTTAGCTCCATCCGATATCCGTTATGGAGTCACGAAAAAAAACACGAAATACCTACAGACGTCACGCGTTACATCTATATTGAATGTCCTGGTGGTATGCGCACGCATTGCGTTTTGCATAACATTTGTTTGAGGAGTGACGTCGCAGGTCAGATCGCCTTTGAGGGTGCAGACCAGTAAATGGGCGACGCCGGCCGAATCACGATTTGCAAGCCCTCAAATTCTCTGCTGTTAGAGCAGTTTGTGGGCCACGAACTTGAGGGTTTGTAAAAGAGAAGGTTGGAAGCGGTGAACAGGACTCCCAGCTTGTATTACTCTGAAATTCGGATGAAATTGGGCCCTAAAAGTGCTCTATTTTGGAATGGAGCGCAGGAATCATTTTTCAAAATACCGATGTGCTTCAGGAATATTTTTCGGGCTGATCATCTTTGAATGGAATTTACTCCCAAAAGTCATGGGATTACCCCCAAACAATTGAACAGAAACAGAAAGATAATAGAATAAGCTGAATATGGCAAATTTCATCCGAATTTCATGGTATTACAAGTGGCAGTCGGGAATTCTACCACTGAACCACAGGTGCTGGAGGGTACAAAGTCTGCAGATTTGATTTAGAATATTGTTTGGGAATAATAATTACCAATATTAATTTAATGAACTTGGGCCAAAATGGCCTGCATCGGCCGGGAATCGAACCCGGGCCTCCCGCGTGGCAGGCGAGAATTCTACCACTGAACCACCGATGCTGATGCAGGATTACATTCATGTTGAAGATAACACATTATTATCAAAACTAACTCTGGGTTCGTGGGTTCTGCTGTTGAACCGTAACATACATTTGAAGCTGCAAAACCAACCTGTCACAAAAACGTATCCCTTAATGCATGATATGACATTGGTAGCGCTGACAAAAAGAAGTTGCAGACACTGTGAATACTTCGTGTGGTTCAACATACATAACAAATATTTGAAAGTTTTAGCTCCATCCGATATCCGTTATGGAGTCACGAAAAAAAACACGAAATACCTACAGACGTCACGCGTTACATCTACATTGAATGTCCTGGTGGTATGCGCACGCATTGCGTTTTGCATAACATTTGTTTGAGGAGTGACGTCGCAGGTCAGATCGCCTTTGAGGGTGCAGACCAGTAAATGGGCGACGCCGGCCGAATCACGATTTGCAAGCCCTCAAATTCTCTGCTGTTAGAGCAGTTTGTGGGCCACGAACTTGAGGGTTTGTAAAAGAGAAGGTTGGAAGCGGTGCACAGGACTCCCAGCTTGTATTACTCTGAAATTCGGATGAAATTGGGCCCTAAAAGTGCTCTATTTTGGAATGGAGCGCAGGAATCATTTTTCAAAATAGCGATGTGCTTCAGGAATATTTTTCGGGCTGATCATCTTTGAATGGAAATTACTCCCAAAAGTCATGGGATTACCCCCAAACAATTGAACAGAAACAGAAAGATAATAGAATAAGCTGAATATGGCCAATTTCATCCGAATTTCATGGTATTACAAGTGGCAGTCGGGAATTCTACCACTGAACCACAGGTGCTGGAGGGTACAAAGTCTGCAGATTTGATTTAGAATATTGTTTGGGAATAATAATTACCAATATTAATTTAATGAACTTGGGCCAAAATGGCCTGCATCGGCCGGGAATCGAACCCGGGCCTCCCGCGTGGCAGGCGAGAATTCTACCACTGAACCACCGATGCTGATGCAGGATTACATTCATGTTGAAGATAACACATTATTATCAAAACTAACTCTGGGTTCGTGGGTTCTGCTGTTGAACCGTAACATACATTTGAAGCTGCAAAACCAACCTGTCACAAAAACGTATCCCTTAATGCATGATATGACATTGGTAGCGCTGACAAAAAGAAGTTGCAGACACTGTGAATACTTCGTGTGGTTCAACATACATAACAAATATTTGAAAGTTTTAGCTCCATCCGATATCCGTTATGGAGTCACGAAAAAAAACACGAAATACCTACAGACGTCACGCGTTACATCTATATTGAATGTCCTGGTGGTATGCGCACGCATTGCGTTTTGCATAACATTTGTTTGAGGAGTGACGTCGCAGGTCAGATCGCCTTTGAGGGTGCAGACCAGTAAATGGGCGACGCCGGCCGAATCACGATTTGCAAGCCCTCAAATTCTCTGCTGTTAGAGCAGTTTGTGGGCCACGAACTTGAGGGTTTGTAAAAGAGAAGGTTGGAAGCGGTGAACAGGACTCCCAGCTTGTATTACTCTGAAATTCGGATGAAATTGGGCCCTAAAAGTGCTCTATTTTGGAATGGAGCGCAGGAATCATTTTTCAAAATACCGATGTGCTTCAGGAATATTTTTCGGGCTGATCATCTTTGAATGGAAATTACTCCCAAAAGTCATGGGATTACCCCCAAACAATTGAACAGAAACAGAAAGATAATAGAATAAGCTGAATATGGCCAATTTCATCCGAATTTCATGGTATTACAAGTGGCAGTCGGGAATTCTACCACTGAACCACAGGTGCTGGAGGGTACAAAGTCTGCAGATTTGATTTAGAATATTGTTTGGGAATAATAATTACCAATATTAATTTAATGAACTTGGGCCAAAATGGCCTGCATCGGCCGGGAATCGAACCCGGGCCTCCCGCGTGGCAGGCGAGAATTCTACCACTGAACCACCGATGCTGATGCAGGATTACATTCATGTTGAAGATAACACATTATTATCAAAACTAACTCTGGGTTCGTGGGTTCTGCTGTTGAACCGTAACATACATTTGAAGCTGCAAAACCAACCTGTCACAAAAACGTATCCCTTAATGCATGATATGACATTGGTAGCGCTGACAAAAAGAAGTTGCAGACACTGTGAATACTTCGTGTGGTTCAACATACATAACAAATATTTGAAAGTTTTAGCTCCATCCGATATCCGTTATGGAGTCACGAAAAAAAACACGAAATACCTACAGACGTCACGCGTTACATCTACATTGAATGTCCTGGTGGTATGCGCACGCATTGCGTTTTGCATAACATTTGTTTGAGGAGTGACGTCGCAGGTCAGATCGCCTTTGAGGGTGCAGACCAGTAAATGGGCGACGCCGGCCGAATCACGATTTGCAAGCCCTCAAATTCTCTGCTGTTAGAGCAGTTTGTGGGCCACGAACTTGAGGGTTTGTAAAAGAGAAGGTTGGAAGCGGTGAACAGGACTCCCAGCTTGTATTACTCTGAAATTCGGATGAAATTGGGCCCTAAAAGTGCTCTATTTTGGAATGGAGCGCAGGAATAATTTTTCAAAATACCGATGTGCTTCAGGAATATTTTTCGGGCTGATCATCTTTGAATGGAAATTACTCCCAAAAGTCATGGGATTACCCCCAAACAATTAAACAGAAACAGAAAGATAATAGAATAAGCTGAATATGGCCAATTTCATCCGAATTTCATGGTATTACAAGTGGCAGTCGAGAATTCTACCACTGAACCACAGGTGCTGGAGGGTACAAAGTCTGCAGATTTGATTTAGAATATTGTTTGGGAATAATAATTACCCAAATTATTTTAATGAACTGGGGCCAAAATGGCCTGCAACGGCCGGGAATCGAACCCGGGCCTCCCGCGTGGCAGGCGAGAATTCTACCACTGAACCACCGATGCTGATGCAGGATTACATTCATGTTGAAGATAACACATTATTATAAAAACTAACTCTGGGTTCGTGGGTTCTGCTGTTGAACCGTAACATACATTTGAAGCTGCAAAACCAACCTGTCACAAAAACGTATCCCTTAATGCATGATATGACATTGGTAGCGCTGACAAAAAGAAGTTGCAGACACTGTGAATACTTCGTGTGGTTCAACATACATAACAAATATTTGAAAGTTTTAGCTCCATCCGATATCCGTTATGGAGTCACGAAAAAAAACACGAAATACCTACAGACGTCACGCGTTACATCTATATTGAATGTCCTGGTGGTATGCGCACGCATTGCGTTTTGCATACAATTTGTTTGAGGAGTGACGTCGCAGGTCAGATCGCCTTTGAGGGTGCAGACCAGTAAATGGGCGACGCCGGCCGAATCACGATTTGCAAGCCCTCAAATTATCTGCTGTTAGAGCAGTTTGTGGGCCACGAACTTGAGGGTTTGTAAAAGAGAAGGTTGGAAGCGGTGCACAGGACTCCCAGCTTGTATTACTCTGAAATTCGGATGAAATTGGGCCCTAAAAGTGCTCTATTTTGGAATGGAGCGCAGGAATAATTTTTCAAAATAGCGATGTGCTTCAGGAATATTTTTCGGGGTGATCATCTTTGAATGGAAATTACTCCCAAAAGTCATGGGATTACCCCCAAACAATTAAACAGAAACAGAAAGATAATAGAATAAGCTGAATATGGCCAATTTCATCCGAATTTCATGGTATTACAAGTGGCAGTCGAGAATTCTACCACTGAACCACAGGTGCTGGAGGGTACAAAGTCTGCAGATTTGATTTAGAATATTGTTTGGGAATAATAATTACCCAAATTATTTTAATGAACTGGGGCCAAAATGGCCTGCATCGGCCGGGAATCGAACCCGGGCCTCCCGCGTGGCAGGCGAGAATTCTACCACTGAACCCCCGATGCTGATGGAGGATTACATTCATGTTGAAGATAACACATTATTATCAAAACTAACTCTGGGTTCGTGGGTTCTGCTGTTGAACCGTAACATACATTTGAAGCTGCAAAACCAACCTGTCGCAAAAACGTATCCCTTAATGCATGATATGACATTGGTAGCGCTGACAAAAAGAAGTTGCAGACACTGTGAAAACTTCGTATGGTTCAACATACATAACAAATATTTGAACGTTTTAGCTCCATCCGACATCCGTTATGGAGTCACGAAAAAAAAACCACGAAATACCTACAGACGTCACGCGTTACATCTATATTGAATGTCCTGGTGGTATGCGCACGCATTGCGTTTTGCATAACATTTGTTTGAGGAGTGACGTCGCAGGTCAGATCGCCTTTGAGGGTGCAGACCAGTAAATGGGCGACGCCGGCCGAATCACGATTTGCAAGCCCTCAAATTATCTGCTGTTAGAGCAGTTTGTGGGCCACGAACTTGAGGGTTTGTAAAATAGAAGGTTGGAAGCGGTGCACAGGACTCCCAGCTTGTATTACTCTGAAATTCGGATGAAATTGGGCCCTAAAAGTGCTCTATTTTGGAATGGAGCGCAGGAATAATTTTTCAAAATACCGATGTGCTTCAGGAATATTTTTCGGGCTGATCATCTTTGAATGGAAATTACTCCCAAAAGTCATGGGATTACCCCCAAACAATTAAACAGAAACAGAAAGATAATATAATAAGCTGAATATGGCCAATTTCATCCGAATTTCATGGTATTACAAGTGGCAGTCGAGAATTCTACCACTGAACCACAGGTGCTGGAGGGTACAAAGTCTGCAGATTTGATTTAGAATATTGTTTGGGAATAATAATTACCCAAATTATTTTAATGAACTGGGGCCAAAATGGCCTGCAACGGCCGGGAATCGAACCCGGGCCTCCCGCGTGGCAGGCGAGAATTCTACCACTGAACCACCGATGCTGATGGAGGATTACATTCATGTTGAAGATAACACATTATTATCAAAACTAACTCTGGGTTCGTGGGTTCTGCTGTTGAACCGTAACATACATTTGAAGCTGCAAAACCAACCTGTCACAAAAACGTATCCCTTAATGCATGATATGACATTGGTAGCGCTGACAAAAAGAAGTTGCAGACACTGTGAATACTTCGTGTGGTTCAACATACATAACAAATATTTGAAAGTTTTAGCTCCATCCGATATCCGTTATGGAGTCACGAAAAAAAACACGAAATACCTACAGACGTCACGCGTTACATCTATATTGAATGTCCTGGTGGTATGCGCACGCATTGCGTTTTGCATACAATTTGTTTGAGGAGTGACGTCGCAGGTCAGATCGCCTTTGAGGGTGCAGACCAGTAAATGGGCGACGCCGGCCGAATCACGATTTGCAAGCCCTCAAATTATCTGCTGTTAGAGCAGTTTGTGGGCCACGAACTTGAGGGTTTGTAAAAGAGAAGGTTGGAAGCGGTGCACAGGACTCCCAGCTTGTATTACTCTGAAATTCGGATGAAATTGGGCCCTAAAAGTGCTCTATTTTGGAATGGAGCGCAGGAATAATTTTTCAAAATAGCGATGTGCTTCAGGAATATTTTTCGGGGTGATCATCTTTGAATGGAAATTACTCCCAAAAGTCATGGGATTACCCCCAAACAATTAAACAGAAACAGAAAGATAATAGAATAAGCTGAATATGGCCAATTTCATCCGAATTTCATGGTATTACAAGTGGCAGTCGAGAATTCTACCACTGAACCACAGGTGCTGGAGGGTACAAAGTCTGCAGATTTGATTTAGAATATTGTTTGGGAATAATAATTACCCAAATTATTTTAATGAACTGGGGCCAAAATGGCCTGCATCGGCCGGGAATCGAACCCGGGCCTCCCGCGTGGCAGGCGAGAATTCTACCACTGAACCCCCGATGCTGATGGAGGATTACATTCATGTTGAAGATAACACATTATTATCAAAACTAACTCTGGGTTCGTGGGTTCTGCTGTTGAACCGTAACATACATTTGAAGCTGCAAAACCAACCTGTCGCAAAAACGTATCCCTTAATGCATGATATGACATTGGTAGCGCTGACAAAAAGAAGTTGCAGACACTGTGAAAACTTCGTATGGTTCAACATACATAACAAATATTTGAACGTTTTAGCTCCATCCGACATCCGTTATGGAGTCACGAAAAAAAAACCACGAAATACCTACAGACGTCACGCGTTACATCTATATTGAATGTCCTGGTGGTATGCGCACGCATTGCGTTTTGCATAACATTTGTTTGAGGAGTGACGTCGCAGGTCAGATCGCCTTTGAGGGTGCAGACCAGTAAATGGGCGACGCCGGCCGAATCACGATTTGCAAGCCCTCAAATTATCTGCTGTTAGAGCAGTTTGTGGGCCACGAACTTGAGGGTTTGTAAAAGAGAAGGTTGGAAGCGGTGCACAGGACTCCCAGCTTGTATTACTCTGAAATTCGGATGAAATTGGGCCCTAAAAGTGCTCTATTTTGGAATGGAGCGCAGGAATAATTTTTCAAAATAGCGATGTGCTTCAGGAATATTTTTCGGGGTGATCATCTTTGAATGGAAATTACTCCCAAAAGTCATGGGATTACCCCCAAACAATTAAACAGAAACAGAAAGATAATAGAATAAGCTGAATATGGCCAATTTCATCCGAATTTCATGGTATTACAAGTGGCAGTCGAGAATTCTACCACTGAACCACAGGTGCTGGAGGGTACAAAGTCTGCAGATTTGATTTAGAATATTGTTTGGGAATAATAATTACCCAAATTATTTTAATGAACTGGGGCCAAAATGGCCTGCATCGGCCAGGAATCGAACCCGGGCCTCCCGCGTGGCAGGCGAGAATTCTACCACTGAACCCCCGATGCTGATGGAGGATTACATTCATGTTGAAGATAACACATTATTATCAAAACTAACTCTGGGTTCGTGGGTTCTGCTGTTGAACCGTAACATACATTTGAAGCTGCAAAACCAACCTGTCGCAAAAACGTATCCCTTAATGCATGATATGACATTGGTAGCGCTGACAAAAAGAAGTTGCAGACACTGTGAAAACTTCGTGTGGTTCAACATACATAACAAATATTTGAACGTTTTAGCTCCATCCGACATCCGTTATGGAGTCACGAAAAAAAAACCACGAAATACCTACAGACGTCACGCGTTACATCTATATTGAATGTCCTGGTGGTATGCGCACGCATTGCGTTTTGCATAACATTTGTTTGAGGAGTGACGTCGCAGGTCAGATCGCCTTTGAGGGTGCAGACCAGTAAATGGGCGACGCCGGCCGAATCACGATTTGCAAGCCCTCAAATTATCTGCTGTTAGAGCAGTTTGTGGGCCACGAACTTGAGGGTTTGTAAAAGAGAAGGTTGGAAGCGGTGCACAGGACTCCCAGCTTGTATTACTCTGAAATTCGGATGAAATTGGGCCCTAAAAGTGCTCTATTTTGGAATGGAGCGCAGGAATAATTTTTCAAAATAGCGATGTGCTTCAGGAATATTTTTCGGGCTGATCATCTTTGAATGGAAATTACTCTCAAAAGTCATGGGATTACCCCCAAACAATTAAACAGAAACAGAAAGATAATAGAATAAGCTGAATATGGCCAATTTCATCCGAATTTCATGGTATTACAAGTGGCAGTCGAGAATTCTACCACTGAACCACAGGTGCTGGAGGGTACAAAGTCTGCAGATTTGATTTAGAATATTGTTTGGGAATAATAATTACCAAAATTAATTTAATGAACTGGGGCCAAAATGTCCTGCATCGGCCGGGAATCGAACCCGGGCCTCCCGCGTGGCAGGCGAGAATTCTACCACTGAACCCCCGATGCTGATGGAGGATTACATTCATGTTGAAGATAACACATTATTATCAAAACTAACTCTGGGTTCGTGGGTTCTGCTGTTGAACCGTAACATACATTTGAAGCTGCAAAACCAACCTGTCGCAAAAACGTATCCCTTAATGCATGATATGACATTGGTAGCGCTGACAAAAAGAAGTTGCAGACACTGTGAAAACTTCGTGTGGTTCAACATACATAACAAATATTTGAACGTTTTAGCTCCATCCGACATCCGTTATGGAGTCACGAAAAAAAAAACACGAAATACCTACAGACGTCACGCGTTACATCTATATTGAATGTCCTGGTGGTATGCGCACGCATTGCGTTTTGCATAACATTTGTTTGAGGAGTGACGTCGCAGGTCAGATCGCCTTTGAGGGTGCAGACCAGTAAATGGGCGACGCCGGCCGAATCACGATTTGCAAGCCCTCAAATTATCTGCTGTTAGAGCAGTTTGTGGGCCACGAACTTGAGGGTTTGTAAAAGAGAAGGTTGGAAGCGGTGCACAGGACTCCCAGCTTGTATTACTCTGAAATTCGGATGAAATTGGGCCCTAAAAGTGCTCTATTTTGGAATGGAGCGCAGGAATAATTTTTCAAAATAGCGATGTGCTTCAGGAATATTTTTCGGGCTGATCATCTTTGAATGGAAATTACTCTCAAAAGTCATGGGATTACCCCCAAACAATTAAACAGAAACAGAAAGATAATAGAATAAGCTGAATATGGCCAATTTCATCCGAATTTCATGGTATTACAAGTGGCAGTCGAGAATTCTACCACTGAACCACAGGTGCTGGAGGGTACAAAGTCTGCAGATTTGATTTAGAATATTGTTTGGGAATAATAATTACCAAAATTAATTTAATGAACTGGGGCCAAAATGGCCTGCATCGGCCGGGAATCGAACCCGGGCCTCCCGCGTGGCAGGCGAGAATTCTACCACTGAACCACCGATGCTGATGCAGGATTACATTCATGTTGAAGATAACACATTATTATCAAAACTAACTCTGGGTTC
Source organism: Hippasteria phrygiana (assembly GCA_037893225.1). NCBI lineage: Eukaryota > Metazoa > Echinodermata > Asteroidea > Valvatida > Goniasteridae > Hippasteria > Hippasteria phrygiana. The sequence goes on from JAZGUH010000431.1 coordinate 411,097, forward strand.
GTGGGTTCTGCTGTTGAACCGTAACATACATTTGAAGCTGCAAAACCAACCTGTCGCAAAAACGTATCCCTTAATGCATGATATGACATTGGTAGCGCTGACAAAAAGAAGTTGCAGACACTGTGAAAACTTCGTGTGGTTCAACATACATAACAAATATTTGAACGTTTTAGCTCCATCCGACATCCGTTATGGAGTCACGAAAAAAAAAACACGAAATACCTACAGACGTCACGCGTTACATCTATATTGAATGTCCTGGTGGTATGCGCACGCATTGCGTTTTGCATAACATTTGTTTGAGGAGTGACGTCGCAGGTCAGATCGCCTTTGAGGGTGCAGACCAGTAAATGGGCGACGCCGGCCGAATCACGATTTGCAAGCCCTCAAATTATCTGCTGTTAGAGCAGTTTGTGGGCCACGAACTTGAGGGTTTGTAAAAGAGAAGGTTGGAAGCGGTGCACAGGACTCCCAGCTTGTATTACTCTGAAATTCGGATGAAATTGGGCCCTAAAAGTGCTCTATTTTGGAATGGAGCGCAGGAATAATTTTTCAAAATAGCGATGTGCTTCAGGAATATTTTTCGGGGTGATCATCTTTGAATGGAAATTACTCTCAAAAGTCATGGGATTACCCCCAAACAATTAAACAGAAACAGAAAGATAATAGAATAAGCTGAATATGGCCAATTTCATCCGAATTTCATGGTATTACAAGTGGCAGTCGAGAATTCTACCACTGAACCACAGGTGCTGGAGGGTACAAAGTCTGCAGATTTGATTTAGAATATTGTTTGGGAATAATAATTACCAAAATTAATTTAATGAACTGGGGCCAAAATGGCCTGCATCGGCCGGGAATCGAACCCGGGCCTCCCGCGTGGCAGGCGAGAATTCTACCACTGAACCACCGATGCTGATGCAGGATTACATTCATGTTGAAGATAACACATTATTATCAAAACTAACTCTGGGTTCGTGGGTTCTGCTGTTGAACCGTAACATACATTTGAAGCTGCAAAACCAACCTGTCGCAAAAACGTATCCCTTAATGCATGATATGACATTGGTAGCGCTGACAAAAAGAAGTTGCAGACACTGTGAAAACTTCGTGTGGTTCAACATACATAACAAATATTTGAACGTTTTAGCTCCATCCGACATCCGTTATGGAGTCACGAAAAAAACCCACGAAATACCTACAGACGTCACGCGTTACATCTATATTGAATGTCCTGGTGGTATGCGCACGCATTGCGTTTTGCATAACATTTGTTTGAGGAGTGACGTCGCAGGTCAGATCGCCTTTGAGGGTGCAGACCAGTAAATGGGCGACGCCGGCCGAATCACGATTTGCAAGCCCTCAAATTATCTGCTGTTAGAGCAGTTTGTGGGCCACGAACTTGAGGGTTTGTAAAAGAGAAGGTTGGAAGCGGTGCACAGGACTCCCAGCTTGTATTACTCTGAAATTCGGATGAAATTGGGCCCTAAAAGTGCTCTATTTTGGAATGGAGCGCAGGAATAATTTTTCAAAATACCGATGTGCTTCAGGAATATTTTTCGGGCTGATCATCTTTGAATGGAAATTACTCCCAAAAGTCATGGGATTACCCCCAAACAATTAAACAGAAACAGAAAGATAATATAATAAGCTGAATATGGCCAATTTCATCCGAATTTCATGGTATTACAAGTGGCAGTCGAGAATTCTACCACTGAACCACAGGTGCTGGAGGGTACAAAGTCTGCAGATTTGATTTAGAATATTGTTTGGGAATAATAATTACCCAAATTATTTTAATGAACTGGGGCCAAAATGGCCTGCAACGGCCGGGAATCGAACCCGGGCCTCCCGCGTGGCAGGCGAGAATTCTACCACTGAACCACCGATGCTGATGGAGGATTACATTCATGTTGAAGATAACACATTATTATCAAAACTAACTCTGGGTTCGTGGGTTCTGCTGTTGAACCGTAACATACATTTGAAGCTGCAAAACCAACCTGTCACAAAAACGTATCCCTTAATGCATGATATGACATTGGTAGCGCTGACAAAAAGAAGTTGCAGACACTGTGAATACTTCGTGTGGTTCAACATACATAACAAATATTTGAAAGTTTTAGCTCCATCCGATATCCGTTATGGAGTCACGAAAAAAAACACGAAATACCTACAGACGTCACGCGTTACATCTATATTGAATGTCCTGGTGGTATGCGCACGCATTGCGTTTTGCATACAATTTGTTTGAGGAGTGACGTCGCAGGTCAGATCGCCTTTGAGGGTGCAGACCAGTAAATGGGCGACGCCGGCCGAATCACGATTTGCAAGCCCTCAAATTATCTGCTGTTAGAGCAGTTTGTGGGCCACGAACTTGAGGGTTTGTAAAAGAGAAGGTTGGAAGCGGTGCACAGGACTCCCAGCTTGTATTACTCTGAAATTCGGATGAAATTGGGCCCTAAAAGTGCTCTATTTTGGAATGGAGCGCAGGAATAATTTTTCAAAATAGCGATGTGCTTCAGGAATATTTTTCGGGGTGATCATCTTTGAATGGAAATTACTCCCAAAAGTCATGGGATTACCCCCAAACAATTAAACAGAAACAGAAAGATAATAGAATAAGCTGAATATGGCCAATTTCATCCGAATTTCATGGTATTACAAGTGGCAGTCGAGAATTCTACCACTGAACCACAGGTGCTGGAGGGTACAAAGTCTGCAGATTTGATTTAGAATATTGTTTGGGAATAATAATTACCCAAATTATTTTAATGAACTGGGGCCAAAATGGCCTGCATCGGCCGGGAATCGAACCCGGGCCTCCCGCGTGGCAGGCGAGAATTCTACCACTGAACCCCCGATGCTGATGGAGGATTACATTCATGTTGAAGATAACACATTATTATCAAAACTAACTCTGGGTTCGTGGGTTCTGCTGTTGAACCGTAACATACATTTGAAGCTGCAAAACCAACCTGTCGCAAAAACGTATCCCTTAATGCATGATATGACATTGGTAGCGCTGACAAAAAGAAGTTGCAGACACTGTGAAAACTTCGTATGGTTCAACATACATAACAAATATTTGAACGTTTTAGCTCCATCCGACATCCGTTATGGAGTCACGAAAAAAAAACCACGAAATACCTACAGACGTCACGCGTTACATCTATATTGAATGTCCTGGTGGTATGCGCACGCATTGCGTTTTGCATAACATTTGTTTGAGGAGTGACGTCGCAGGTCAGATCGCCTTTGAGGGTGCAGACCAGTAAATGGGCGACGCCGGCCGAATCACGATTTGCAAGCCCTCAAATTATCTGCTGTTAGAGCAGTTTGTGGGCCACGAACTTGAGGGTTTGTAAAAGAGAAGGTTGGAAGCGGTGCACAGGACTCCCAGCTTGTATTACTCTGAAATTCGGATGAAATTGGGCCCTAAAAGTGCTCTATTTTGGAATGGAGCGCAGGAATAATTTTTCAAAATAGCGATGTGCTTCAGGAATATTTTTCGGGGTGATCATCTTTGAATGGAAATTACTCCCAAAAGTCATGGGATTACCCCCAAACAATTAAACAGAAACAGAAAGATAATAGAATAAGCTGAATATGGCCAATTTCATCCGAATTTCATGGTATTACAAGTGGCAGTCGAGAATTCTACCACTGAACCACAGGTGCTGGAGGGTACAAAGTCTGCAGATTTGATTTAGAATATTGTTTGGGAATAATAATTACCCAAATTATTTTAATGAACTGGGGCCAAAATGGCCTGCATCGGCCAGGAATCGAACCCGGGCCTCCCGCGTGGCAGGCGAGAATTCTACCACTGAACCCCCGATGCTGATGGAGGATTACATTCATGTTGAAGATAACACATTATTATCAAAACTAACTCTGGGTTCGTGGGTTCTGCTGTTGAACCGTAACATACATTTGAAGCTGCAAAACCAACCTGTCGCAAAAACGTATCCCTTAATGCATGATATGACATTGGTAGCGCTGACAAAAAGAAGTTGCAGACACTGTGAAAACTTCGTGTGGTTCAACATACATAACAAATATTTGAACGTTTTAGCTCCATCCGACATCCGTTATGGAGTCACGAAAAAAAAACCACGAAATACCTACAGACGTCACGCGTTACATCTATATTGAATGTCCTGGTGGTATGCGCACGCATTGCGTTTTGCATAACATTTGTTTGAGGAGTGACGTCGCAGGTCAGATCGCCTTTGAGGGTGCAGACCAGTAAATGGGCGACGCCGGCCGAATCACGATTTGCAAGCCCTCAAATTATCTGCTGTTAGAGCAGTTTGTGGGCCACGAACTTGAGGGTTTGTAAAAGAGAAGGTTGGAAGCGGTGCACAGGACTCCCAGCTTGTATTACTCTGAAATTCGGATGAAATTGGGCCCTAAAAGTGCTCTATTTTGGAATGGAGCGCAGGAATAATTTTTCAAAATAGCGATGTGCTTCAGGAATATTTTTCGGGCTGATCATCTTTGAATGGAAATTACTCTCAAAAGTCATGGGATTACCCCCAAACAATTAAACAGAAACAGAAAGATAATAGAATAAGCTGAATATGGCCAATTTCATCCGAATTTCATGGTATTACAAGTGGCAGTCGAGAATTCTACCACTGAACCACAGGTGCTGGAGGGTACAAAGTCTGCAGATTTGATTTAGAATATTGTTTGGGAATAATAATTACCAAAATTAATTTAATGAACTGGGGCCAAAATGTCCTGCATCGGCCGGGAATCGAACCCGGGCCTCCCGCGTGGCAGGCGAGAATTCTACCACTGAACCCCCGATGCTGATGGAGGATTACATTCATGTTGAAGATAACACATTATTATCAAAACTAACTCTGGGTTCGTGGGTTCTGCTGTTGAACCGTAACATACATTTGAAGCTGCAAAACCAACCTGTCGCAAAAACGTATCCCTTAATGCATGATATGACATTGGTAGCGCTGACAAAAAGAAGTTGCAGACACTGTGAAAACTTCGTGTGGTTCAACATACATAACAAATATTTGAACGTTTTAGCTCCATCCGACATCCGTTATGGAGTCACGAAAAAAAAAACACGAAATACCTACAGACGTCACGCGTTACATCTATATTGAATGTCCTGGTGGTATGCGCACGCATTGCGTTTTGCATAACATTTGTTTGAGGAGTGACGTCGCAGGTCAGATCGCCTTTGAGGGTGCAGACCAGTAAATGGGCGACGCCGGCCGAATCACGATTTGCAAGCCCTCAAATTATCTGCTGTTAGAGCAGTTTGTGGGCCACGAACTTGAGGGTTTGTAAAAGAGAAGGTTGGAAGCGGTGCACAGGACTCCCAGCTTGTATTACTCTGAAATTCGGATGAAATTGGGCCCTAAAAGTGCTCTATTTTGGAATGGAGCGCAGGAATAATTTTTCAAAATAGCGATGTGCTTCAGGAATATTTTTCGGGCTGATCATCTTTGAATGGAAATTACTCTCAAAAGTCATGGGATTACCCCCAAACAATTAAACAGAAACAGAAAGATAATAGAATAAGCTGAATATGGCCAATTTCATCCGAATTTCATGGTATTACAAGTGGCAGTCGAGAATTCTACCACTGAACCACAGGTGCTGGAGGGTACAAAGTCTGCAGATTTGATTTAGAATATTGTTTGGGAATAATAATTACCAAAATTAATTTAATGAACTGGGGCCAAAATGGCCTGCATCGGCCGGGAATCGAACCCGGGCCTCCCGCGTGGCAGGCGAGAATTCTACCACTGAACCACCGATGCTGATGCAGGATTACATTCATGTTGAAGATAACACATTATTATCAAAACTAACTCTGGGTTCGTGGGTTCTGCTGTTGAACCGTAACATACATTTGAAGCTGCAAAACCAACCTGTCGCAAAAACGTATCCCTTAATGCATGATATGACATTGGTAGCGCTGACAAAAAGAAGTTGCAGACACTGTGAAAACTTCGTGTGGTTCAACATACATAACAAATATTTGAACGTTTTAGCTCCATCCGACATCCGTTATGGAGTCACGAAAAAAACCCACGAAATACCTACAGACGTCACGCGTTACATCTATATTGAATGTCCTGGTGGTATGCGCACGCATTGCGTTTTGCATAACATTTGTTTGAGGAGTGACGTCGCAGGTCAGATCGCCTTTGAGGGTGCAGACCAGTAAATGGGCGACGCCGGCCGAATCACGATTTGCAAGCCCTCAAATTATCTGCTGTTAGAGCAGTTTGTGGGCCACGAACTTGAGGGTTTGTAAAAGAGAAGGTTGGAAGCGGTGCACAGGACTCCCAGCTTGTATTACTCTGAAATTCGGATGAAATTGGGCCCTAAAAGTGCTCTATTTTGGAATGGAGCGCAGGAATAATTTTTCAAAATACCGATGTGCTTCAGGAATATTTTTCGGGCTGATCATCTTTGAATGGAAATTACTCCAAAAAGTCATGGGATTACCCCCAAACAATTAAACAGAAACAGAAAGATAATAGAATAAGCTGAATATGGCCAATTTCATCCGAATTTCATGGTATTACAAGTGGCAGTCGAGAATTCTACCACTGAACCACAGGTGCTGGAGGGTACAAAGTCTGCAGATTTGATTTAGAATATTGTTTGGGAATAATAATTACCAAAATTAATTTAATGAACTGGGGCCAAAATGGCCTACATCGGCCGGGAATCGAACCCGGGCCTCCCGCGTGGCAGGCGAGAATTCTACCACTGAACCACCGATGCTGATGCAGGATTACATTCATGTTGAAGATAACACATTATTATCAAAACTAACTCTGGGTTCGTGGGTTCTGCTGTTGAACCGTAACATACATTTGAAGCTGCAAAACCAACCTGTCACAAAACCGTATCCCTTAATGCATGATATGACATTGGTAGCGCTGACAGAAAGAAGTTGCAGACACTGTGAATACTTCGTGTGGTTCAACATACATAACAAATATTTGAAAGTTTTAGCTCCATCCGATATCCGTTATGGAGTCACGAAAAAAAACACGAAATACCTACAGACGTCACGCGTTACATCTATATTGAATGTCCTGGTGGTATGCGCACGCATTGCGTTTTGCATACAATTTGTTTGAGGAGTGACGTCGCAGGTCAGATCGCCTTTGAGGGTGCAGACCAGTAAATGGGCGACGCCGGCCGAATCACGATTTGCAAGCCCTCAAATTATCTGCTGTTAGAGCAGTTTGTGGGCCACGAACTTGAGGGTTTGTAAAAGAGAAGGTTGGAAGCGGTGCACAGGACTCCCAGCTTGTATTACTCTGAAATTCGGATGAAATTGGGCCCTAAAAGTGCTCTATTTTGGAATGGAGCGCAGGAATAATTTTTCAAAATAGCGATGTGCTTCAGGAATATTTTTCGGGCTGATCATCTTTGAATGGAAATTACTCCAAAAAGTCATGGGATTACCCCCAAACAATTAAACAGAAACAGAAAGATAATAGAATAAGCTGAATATGGCCAATTTCATCCGAATTTCATGGTATTACAAGTGGCAGTCGAGAATTCTACCACTGAACCACAGGTGCTGGAGGGTACAAAGTCTGCAGATTTGATTTAGAATATTGTTTGGGAATAATAATTACCAAAATTAATTTAATGAACTGGGGCCAAAATGGCCTGCATCGGCCGGGAATCGAACCCGGGCCTCCCGCGTGGCAGGCGAGAATTCTACCACTGAACCACCGATGCTGATGCAGGATTACATTCATGTTGAAGATAACACATTATTATCAAAACTAACTCTGGGTTCGTGGGTTCTGCTGTTGAACCGTAACATACATTTGAAGCTGCAAAACCAACCTGTCACAAAACCGTATCCCTTAATGCATGATATGACATTGGTAGCGCTGACAGAAAGAAGTTGCAGACACTGTGAATACTTCGTGTGGTTCAACATACATAACAAATATTTGAAAGTTTTAGCTCCATCCGATATCCGTTATGGAATCACGAAAAAAAACACGAAATACCTACAGACGTCACGCGTTACATCTATATTGAATGTCCTGGTGGTATGCGCACGCATTGCGTTTTGCATACAATTTGTTTGAGGAGTGACGTCGCAGGTCAGATCGCCTTTGAGGGTGCAGACCAGTAAATGGGCGACGCCGGCCGAATCACGATTTGCAAGCCCTCAAATTATCTGCTGTTAGAGCAGTTTGTGGGCCACGAACTTGAGGGTTTGTAAAAGAGAAGGTTGGAAGCGGTGCACAGGACTCCCAGCTTGTATTACTCTGAAATTCGGATGAAATTGGGCCCTAAAAGTGCTCTATTTTGGAATGGAGCGCAGGAATCATTTTTCAAAATAGCGATGTGCTTCAGGAATATTTTTCGGGCTGATCATCTTTGAATGGAAATTACTCCCAAAAGTCATGGGATTACCCCCAAACAATTAAACAGAAACAGAAAGATAATAGAATAAGCTGAATATGGCCAATTTCATCCGAATTTCATGGTATTACAAGTGGCAGTCGAGAATTCTACCACTGAACCACAGGTGCTGGAGGGTACAAAGTCTGCAGATTTGATTTAGAATATTGTTTGGGAATAATAATTACCAAAATTAATTTAATGAACTGGGGCCAAAATGGCCTGCATCGGCCGGGAATCGAACCCGGGCATCCCGCGTGGCAGGCGAGAATTCTACCACTGAACCACCGATGCTGATGCAGGATTACATTCATGTTGAAGATAACACATTATTATCAAAACTAACTCTGGGTTCGTGGGTTCTGCTGTTGAACCGTAACATACATTTGAAGCTGCAAAACCAACCTGTCACAAAAACGTATCCCTTAATGCATGATATGACATTGGTAGCGCTGACAAAAAGAAGTTGCAGACACTGTGAATACTTCGTGTGGTTCAACATACATAACAAATATTTGAAAGTTTTAGCTCCATCCGATATCCGTTATGGAGTCACGAAAAAAAACACGAAATACCTACAGACGTCACGCGTTACATCTATATTGAATGTCCTGGTGGTATGCGCACGCATTGCGTTTTGCATACAATTTGTTTGAGGAGTGACGTCGCAGGTCAGATCGCCTTTGAGGGTGCAGACCAGTAAATGGGCGACGCCGGCCGAATCACGATTTGCAAGCCCTCAAATTATCTGCTGTTAGAGCAGTTTGTGGGCCACGAACTTGAGGGTTTGTAAAAGAGAAGGTTGGAAGCGGTGCACAGGACTCCCAGCTTGTATTACTCTGAAATTCGGATGAAATTGGGCCCTAAAAGTGCTCTATTTTGGAATGGAGCGCAGGAATAATTTTTCAAAATAGCGATGTGCTTCAGGAATATTTTTCGGGGTGATCATCTTTGAATGGAAATTACTCCCAAAAGTCATGGGATTACCCCCAAACAATTAAACAGAAACAGAAAGATAATAGAATAAGCTGAATATGGCCAATTTCATCCGAATTTCATGGTATTACAAGTGGCAGTCGAGAATTCTACCACTGAACCACAGGTGCTGGAGGGTACAAAGTCTGCAGATTTGATTTAGAATATTGTTTGGGAATAATAATTACCAAAATTAATTTAATGAACTGGGGCCAAAATGGCCTGCATCGGCCGGGAATCGAACCCGGGCCTCCCGCGTGGCAGGCGAGAATTCTACCACTGAACCACCGATGCTGATGCAGGATTACATTCATGTTGAAGATAACACATTATTATCAAAACTAACTCTGGGTTCGTGGGTTCTGCTGTTGAACCGTAACATACATTTGAAGCTGCAAAACCAACCTGTCACAAAAACGTATCCCTTAATGCATGATATGACATTGGTAGCGCTGACAAAAAGAAGTTGCAGACACTGTGAATACTTCGTGTGGTTCAACATACATAACAAATATTTGAAAGTTTTAGCTCCATCCGATATCCGTTATGGAGTCACGAAAAAAAACACGAAATACCTACAGACGTCACGCGTTACATCTATATTGAATGTCCTGGTGGTATGCGCACGCATTGCGTTTTGCATAACATTTGTTTGTGGAGTGACGTCGCAGGTCAGATCGCCTTTGAGGGTGCAGACCAGTAAATGGGCGACGCCGGCCGAATCACGATTTGCAAGCCCTCAAATTCTCTGCTGTTAGAGCAGTTTGTGGGCCACGAACTTGAAGGTTTGTAAAAGAGAAGGTTGGAAGCGGTGCACAGGACTCCCAGCTTGTATTACTCTGAAATTCGGATGAAATTGGGCCCTAAAAGTGCTCTATTTTGGAATGGAGCGCAGGAATAATTTTTCAAAATAGCGATGTGCTTCAGGAATATGTTTCAGGGTGATCATCTTTGAATGGAAATTACTCCCAAAAGTCATGGGATTACCCCCAAACAATTAAACAGAAACAGAAAGATATTAGAATCAGCTGAATATGGCCAATTTCATCCGAATTTCATGGTATTACAAGTGGCAGTCGAGAATTCTACCACTGAACCACAGGTGCTGGAGGGTACAAAGTCTGCAGATTTGATTTAGAATATTGTTTGGGAATAATAATTGCCAATATTAATTTAATGAACTGGGGCCAAAATGGCCTGCATCGGCCGGGAATCGAACCCGGGCCTCCCGCGTGGCAGGCGAGAATTCTACCACTGAACCACCGATGCTGATGCAGGATTACATTCATGTTGAAGATAACACATTATTATCAAAACTAACTCTGGGTTCGTGGGTTCTGCTGTTGAACCGTAACATACATTTGAGGCTGCAAAACCAACCTGTCACAAAAACGTATCCCTTAATGCATGATATGACATTGGTAGCGCTGACAAAAAGAAGTTGCAGACACTGTGAAAACTTCGTGTGGTTCAACATACATAACAAATATTTGAACGTTTTAGCTCCATCCGACATCCGTTATGGAGTCACGAAAAAAACCCACCAAATACCTACAGACGTCACGCGTTACATCTATATTGAATGTCCTGGTGGTATGCGCACGCATTGCGTTTTGCATAACATTTGTTTGAGGAGTGACGTCGCAGGTCAGATCGCCTTTGAGGGTGCAGACCAGTAAATGGGCGACGCCGGCCGAATCACGATTTGCAAGCCCTCAAATTATCTGCTGTTAGAGCAGTTTGTGGGCCACGAACTTGAGGGTTTGTAAAAGAGAAGGTTGGAAGCGGTGCACAGGACTCCCAGCTTGTATTACTCTGAAATTCGGATGAAATTGGGCCCTAAAAGTGCTCTATTTTGGAATGGAGCGCAGGAATAATTTTTCAAAATAGCGATGTGCTTCAGGAATATTTTTCGGGGTGATCATCTTTGAATGGAAATTACTCCAAAAAGTCATGGGATTACCCCCAAACAATTAAACAGAAACAGAAAGATAATAGAATAAGCTGAATATGGCCAATTTCATCCGAATTTCATGGTATTACAAGTGGCAGTCGAGAATTCTACCACTGAACCACAGGTGCTGGAGGGTACAAAGTCTGCAGATTTGATTTAGAATATTGTTTGGGAATAATAATTACCAAAATTAATTTAATGAACTGGGGCCAAAATGGCCTGCATCGGCCGGGAATCGAACCCGGGCCTCCCGCGTGGCAGGCGAGAATTCTACCACTGAACCACCGATGCTGATGCAGGATTACATTCATGTTGAAGATAACACATTATTATCAAAACTAACTCTGGGTTCGTGGGTTCTGCTGTTGAACCGTAACATACATTTGAAGCTGCAAAACCAACCTGTCACAAAAACGTATCCCTTAATGCATGATATGACATTGGTAGCGCTTACAAAAAGAAGTTGCAGACACTGTGAATGCTTCGTGTGGTTCAACATACATAACAAATATTTGAAAGTTTTAGCTCCATCCGATATCCGTTATGGAGTCATGAAAAAAAACACGAAATACCTACAGACGTCACGCGTTACATCTATATTGAATGTCCTGGTGGTATGCGCACGCATTGCGTTTTGCATACATTTGTTTGAGGAGTGACGTCGCAGGTCAGATCGCCTTTGAGGGTGCAGACCAGTAAATGGGCGACGCCGGCCGAATCACGATTTGCAAGCCCTCAAATTATCTGCTGTTAGAGCAGTTTGTGGGCCACGAACTTGAGGGTTTGTAAAAGAGAAGGTTGGAAGCGGTGCACAGGACTCCCAGCTTGTATTACTCTGAAATTCGGATGAAATTGGGCCCTAAAAGTGCTCTATTTTGGAATGGAGCGCAGGAATAATTTTTCAAAATAGCGATGTGCTTCAGGAATATTTTTCGGGCTGATCATCTTTGAATGGAAATTACTCCAAAAAGTCATGGGATTACCCCCAAACAATTAAACAGAAACAGAAAGATAATAGAATAAGCTGAATATGGCCAATTTCATCCGAATTTCATGGTATTACAAGTGGCAGTAGAGAATTCTACCACTGAACCACAGGTGCTGGAGGGTACAAAGTCTGCAGATTTGATTTAGAATATTGATTGGGAATAATAATTACCAAAATTAATTTAATGAACTGGGGCCAAAATGGCCTGCATCGGCCGGGAATCGAACCCGGGCCTCCCGCGTGGCAGGCGAGAATTCTACCACTGAACCACCGATGCTGATGCAGGATTACATTCATGTTGAAGATAACACATTATTATCAAAACTAACTCTGGGTTCGTGGGTTCTGCTGTTGAACCGTAACATACATTTGAAGCTGCAAAACCAACCTGTCACAAAAACGTATCCCTTAATGCATGATATGACATTGGTAGCGCTGACAAAAAGAAGTTGCAGACACTGTGAATGCTTCGTGTGGTTCAACATACATAACAAATATTTGAAAGTTTTAGCTCCATCCGATATCCGTTATGGAGTCACGAAAAAAAACACGAAATACCTACAGACGTCACGCGTTACATCTATATTGAATGTCCTGGTGGTATGCGCACGCATTGCGTTTTGCATACAATTTGTTTGAGGAGTGACGTCGCAGGTCAGATCGCCTTTGAGGGTGCAGACCAGTAAATGGGCGACGCCGGCCGAATCACGATTTGCAAGCCCTCAAATTACCTGCTGTTAGAGCAGTTTGTGGGCCACGAACTTGAGGGTTTGTAAAAGAGAAGGTTGGAAGCGGTGCACAGGACTCCCAGCTTGTATTACTCTGAAATTCGGATGAAATTGGGCCCTAAAAGTGCTCTATTTTGGAATGGAGCGCAGGAATAATTTTTCAAAATAGCGATGTGCTTCAGGAATATTTTTCGGGCTGATCATCTTTGAATGGAAATTACTCCAAAAAGTCATGGGATTACCCCCAAACAATTAAACAGAAACAGAAAGATAATAGAATAAGCTGAATATGGCCAATTTCATCCGAATTTCATGGTATTACAAGTGGCAGTCGAGAATTCTACCACTGAACCACAGGTGCTGGAGGGTACAAAGTCTGCAGATTTGATTTAGAATATTGTTTGGGAATAATAATTACCAAAATTAATTTAATGAACTGGGGCCAAAATGGCCTGCATCGGCCGGGAATCGAACCCGGGCCTCCCGCGTGGCAGGCGAGAATTCTACCACTGAACCACCGATGCTGATGCAGGATTACATTCATGTTGAAGATAACACATTATTATCAAAACTAACTCTGGGTTCGTGGGTTCTGCTGTTGAACCGTAACATACATTTGAAGCTGCAAAACCAACCTGTCACAAAACCGTATCCCTTAATGCATGATATGACATTGGTAGCGCTGACAGAAAGAAGTTGCAGACACTGTGAATACTTCGTGTGGTTCAACATACATAACAAATATTTGAAAGTTTTAGCTCCATCCGATATCCGTTATGGAGTCACGAAAAAAAACACGAAATACCTACAGACGTCACGCGTTACATCTATATTGAATGTCCTGGTGGTATGCGCACGCATTGCGTTTTGCATACAATTTGTTTGAGGAGTGACGTCGCAGGTCAGATCGCCTTTGAGGGTGCAGACCAGTAAATGGGCGACGCCGGCCGAATCACGATTTGCAAGCCCTCAAATTATCTGCTGTTAGAGCAGTTTGTGGGCCACGAACTTGAGGGTTTGTAAAAGAGAAGGTTGGAAGCGGTGCACAGGACTCCCAGCTTGTATTACTCTGAAATTCGGATGAAATTGGGCCCTAAAAGTGCTCTATTTTGGAATGGAGCGCAGGAATAATTTTTCAAAATAGCGATGTGCTTCAGGAATATTTTTCGGGCTGATCATCTTTGAATGGAAATTACTCCCAAAAGTCATGGGATTACCCCCAAACAATTAAACAGAAACAGAAAGATATTAGAATAAGCTGAATATGGCCAATTTCATCCGAATTTCATGGTATTACAAGTGGCAGTCGAGAATTCTACCACTGAACCACAGGTGCTGGAGGGTACAAAGTCTGCAGATTTGATTTAGAATATTGTTTGGGAATAATAATTACCAATATTAATTTAATTAACTGGGGCCAAAATGGCCTGCATCGGCCGGGAATCGAACCCGGGCCTCCCGCGTGGCAGGCGAGAATTCTACCACTGAACCACCGATGCTGATGCAGGATTACATTCATGTTGAAGATAACACATTATTATCAAAACTAACTCTGGGTTCGTGGGTTCTGCTGTTGAACCGTAACATACATTTGAAGCTGCAAAACCAACCTGTCACAAAAACGTATCCCTTAATGCATGATATGACATTGGTAGCGCTGACAAAAAGAAGTTGCAGACACTGTGAATACTTCGTGTGGTTCAACATACATAACAAATATTTGAAAGTTTTAGCTCCATCCGACATCCGTTATGGAGTCACGAAAAAAACCACGAAATACCTACAGACGTCACGCGTTACATCTATATTGAATGTCCTGGTGGTATGCGCACGCATTGCGTTTTGCATAACATTTGTTTGAGGAGTGACGTCGCAGGTCAGATCGCCTTTGAGGGTGCAGACCAGTAAATGGGCGACGCCGGCCGAATCACGATTTGCAAGCCCTCAAATTATCTGCTGTTAGAGCAGTTTGTGGGCCACGAACTTGAGGGTTTGTAAAAGAGAAGGTTGGAAGCGGTGCACAGGACTCCCAGCTTGTATTACTCTGAAATTCGGATGAAATTGGGCCCTAAAAGTGCTCTATTTTGGAATGGAGCGCAGGAATAATTTTTCAAAATAGCGATGTGCTTCAGGAATATTTTTCGGGCTGATCATCTTTGAATGGAAATTACTCCCAAAAGTCATGGGATTACCCCCAAACAATTAAACAGAAACAGAAAGATATTAGAATAAGCTGAATATGGCCAATTTCATCCGAATTTCATGGTATTACAAGTGGCAGTCGAGAATTCTACCACTGAACCACAGGTGCTGGAGGGTACAAAGTCTGCAGATTTGATTTAGAATATTGTTTGGGAATAATAATTACCAATATTAATTTAATTAACTGGGGCCAAAATGGCCTGCCTCGGCCGGGAATCGAACCCGGGCCTCCCGCGTGGCAGGCGAGAATTCTACCACTGAACCACCGATGCTGATGCAGGATTACATTCATGTTGAAGATAACACATTATTATCAAAACTAACTCTGGGTTCGTGGGTTCTGCTGTTGAACCGTAACATACATTTGAAGCTGCAAAACCAACCTGTCACAAAAACGTATCCCTTAATGCATGATATGACATTGGTAGCGCTGGCAAAAAGAAGTTGCAGACACTGTGAATACTTCGTGTGGTTCAACATACATAACAAATATTTGAAAGTTTTAGCTCCATCCGACATCCGTTATGGAGTCACGAAAAAAAACACGAAATACCTACAGACGTCACGCGTTACATCTATATTGAATGTCCTGGTGGTATGCGCACGCATTGCGTTTTGCATAACATTTGTTTGAGGAGTGACGTCGCAGGTCAGATCGCCTTTGAGGGTGCAGACCAGTAAATGGGCGACGCCGGCCGAATCACGATTTGCAAGCCCTCAAATTATCTGCTGTTAGAGCAGTTTGTGGGCCACGAACTTGAGGGTTTGTAAAAGAGAAGGTTGGAAGCGGTGCACAGGACTCCCAGCTTGTATTACTCTGAAATTCGGATGAAATTGGGCCCTAAAAGTGCTCTATTTTGGAATGGAGCGCAGGAATAATTTTTCAAAATAGCGATGTGCTTCAGGAATATTTTTCGGGGTGATCATCTTTGAATGGAAATTACTCCCAAAAGTCTTGGGATTACCCCAAAAAAATTAAACAGAAACAGAAAGATAATAGAATAAGCTGAATATGGCCAATTTCATCCGAATTTCATGGTATTACAAGTGGCAGTCGAGAATTCTACCACTGAACCACAGGTGCTGGAGGGTACAAAGTCTGCAGATTTGATTTAGAATATTGTTTGGGAATAATAATTACCAATATTAATTTAATGAACTGGGGCTAAAATGGCCTGCATCGGCCGGGAATCGAACCCGGGCCTCCCGCGGGGCAGGCGAGATTTCTACCACTGAACCACCGATGCTGATGCAGGATTACATTCATGTTGAAGATAACACATTATTATCAAAACTAACTCTGGGTTCGTGGGTTCTGCTGTTGAACCGTAACATACATTTGAAGCTGCAAAACCAACCTGTCACAAAAACGTATCCCTTAATGCATGATATGACATTGGTAGCGCTGACAAAAAGAAGTTGCAGACACTGTGAATACTTCGTGTGGTTCAACATACATAACAAATATTTGAAAGTTTTAGCTCCATCCGATATCCGTTATGGAGTCACGAAAAAAAACACGAAATACCTACAGACGTCACGCGTTACATCTATATTGAATGTCCTGGTGGTATGCGCACGCATTGCGTTTTGCATACAATTTGTTTGAGGAGTGACGTCGCAGGTCAGATCGCCTTTGAGGGTGCAGACCAGTAAATGGGCGACGCCGGCCGAATCACGATTTGCAAGCCCTCAAATTATCTGCTGTTAGAGCAGTTTGTGGGCCACGAACTTGAGGGTTTGTAAAAGAGAAGGTTGGAAGCGGTGCACAGGACTCCCAGCTTGTATTACTCTGAAATTCGGATGAAATTGGGCCCTAAAAGTGCTCTATTTTGGAATGGAGCGCAGGAATAATTTTTCAAAATAGCGATGTGCTTCAGGAATATTTTTCGGGGTGATCATCTTTGAATGGAAATTACTCCCAAAAGTCATGGGATTACCCCCAAACAATTAAACAGAAACAGAAAGATATTAGAATAAGCTGAATATGGCCAATTTCATCCGAATTTCATGGTATTACAAGTGGCAGTCGAGAATTCTACCACTGAACCACAGGTGCTGGAGGGTACAAAGTCTGCAGATTTGATTTAGAATATTGTTTGGGAATAATAATTACCAATATTAATTTAATTAACTGGGGCCAAAATGGCCTGCCTCGGCCGGGAATCGAACCCGGGCCTCCCGCGTGGCAGGCGAGAATTCTACCACTGAACCACCGATGCTGATGCAGGATTACATTCATGTTGAAGATAACACATTATTATCAAAACTAACTCTGGGTTCGTGGGTTCTGCTGTTGAACCGTAACATACATTTGAAGCTGCAAAACCAACCTGTCACAAAAACGTATCCCTTAATGCATGATATGACATTGGTAGCGCTGGCAAAAAGAAGTTGCAGACACTGTGAATACTTCGTGTGGTTCAACATACATAACAAATATTTGAAAGTTTTAGCTCCATCCGACATCCGTTATGGAGTCACGAAAAAAAACACGAAATACCTACAGACGTCACGCGTTACATCTATATTGAATGTCCTGGTGGTATGCGCACGCATTGCGTTTTGCATAACATTTGTTTGAGGAGTGACGTCGCAGGTCAGATCGCCTTTGAGGGTGCAGACCAGTAAATGGGCGACGCCGGCCGAATCACGATTTGCAAGCCCTCAAATTATCTGCTGTTAGAGCAGTTTGTGGGCCACGAACTTGAGGGTTTGTAAAAGAGAAGGTTGGAAGCGGTGCACAGGACTCCCAGCTTGTATTACTCTGAAATTCGGATGAAATTGGGCCCTAAAAGTGCTCTATTTTGGAATGGAGCGCAGGAATAATTTTTCAAAATAGCGATGTGCTTCAGGAATATTTTTCGGGGTGATCATCTTTGAATGGAAATTACTCCCAAAAGTCTTGGGATTACCCCAAAAAAATTAAACAGAAACAGAAAGATAATAGAATAAGCTGAATATGGCCAATTTCATCCGAATTTCATGGTATTACAAGTGGCAGTCGAGAATTCTACCACTGAACCACAGGTGCTGGAGGGTACAAAGTCTGCAGATTTGATTTAGAATATTGTTTGGGAATAATAATTACCAATATTAATTTAATGAACTGGGGCTAAAATGGCCTGCATCGGCCGGGAATCGAACCCGGGCCTCCCGCGGGGCAGGCGAGATTTCTACCACTGAACCACCGATGCTGATGCAGGATTACATTCATGTTGAAGATAACACATTATTATCAAAACTAACTCTGGGTTCGTGGGTTCTGCTGTTGAACCGTAACATACATTTGAAGCTGCAAAACCAACCTGTCACAAAAACGTATCCCTTAATGCATGATATGACATTGGTAGCGCTGACAAAAAGAAGTTGCAGACACTGTGAATACTTCGTGTGGTTCAACATACATAACAAATATTTGAAAGTTTTAGCTCCATCCGATATCCGTTATGGAGTCACGAAAAAAAACACGAAATACCTACAGACGTCACGCGTTACATCTATATTGAATGTCCTGGTGGTATGCGCACGCATTGCGTTTTGCATACAATTTGTTTGAGGAGTGACGTCGCAGGTCAGATCGCCTTTGAGGGTGCAGACCAGTAAATGGGCGACGCCGGCCGAATCACGATTTGCAAGCCCTCAAATTATCTGCTGTTAGAGCAGTTTGTGGGCCACGAACTTGAGGGTTTGTAAAAGAGAAGGTTGGAAGCGGTGCACAGGACTCCCAGCTTGTATTACTCTGAAATTCGGATGAAATTGGGCCCTAAAAGTGCTCTATTTTGGAATGGAGCGCAGGAATAATTTTTCTAAATAGCGATGTGCTTCAGGAATATTTTTCGGGGTGATCATCTTTGAATGGAAATTACTCCCAAAAGTCATGGGATTACCCCCAAACAATTAAACAGAAACAGAAAGATATTAGAATAAGCTGAATATGGCCAATTTCATCCGAATTTCATGGTATTACAAGTGGCAGTCGAGAATTCTACCACTGAACCACAGGTGCTGGAGGGTACAAAGTCTGCAGATTCGATTTAGAATATTGTTTGGGAATAATAATTACCAATATTAATTTAATTAACTGGGGCCAAAATAGCCTGCATCGGCCGGGAATCGAACCCGGGCCTCCCGCGTGGCAGGCGAGAATTCTACCACTGAACCACCGATGCTGATGCAGGATTACATTCATGTTGAAGATAACACATTATTATCAAAACTAACTCTGGGTTCGTGGGTTCTGCTGTTGAACCGTAACATACATTTGAAGCTGCAAAACCAACCTGTCACAAAAACGTATCCCTTAATGCATGATATGACATTGGTAGCGCTGACAAAAAGAAGTTGCAGACACTGTGAATACTTCGTGTGGTTCAACATACATAACAAATATTTGAAAGTTTTAGCTCCATCCGACATCCGTTATGGAGTCACGAAAAAAAACACGAAATACCTACAGACGTCACGCGTTACATCTATATTGAATGTCCTGGTGGTATGCGCACGCATTGCGTTTTGCATAACATTTGTTTGAGGAGTGACGTCGCAGGTCAGATCGCCTTTGAGGGTGCAGACCAGTAAATGGGCGACGCCGGCCGAATCACGATTTGCAAGCCCTCAAATTATCTGCTGTTAGAGCAGTTTGTGGGCCACGAACTTGAGGGTTTGTAAAAGAGAAGGTTGGAAGCGGTGCACAGGACTCCCAGCTTGTATTACTCTGAAATTCGGATGAAATTGGGCCCTAAAAGTGCTCTATTTTGGAATGGAGCGCAGGAATAATTTTTCAAAATAGCGATGTGCTTCAGGAATATTTTTCGGGGTGATCATCTTTGAATGGAAATTACTCCCAAAAGTCATGGGATTACCCCCAAACAATTAAACAGAAACAGAAAGATATTAGAATAAGCTGAATATGGCCAATTTCATCCGAATTTCATGGTATTACAAGTGGCAGTCGAGAATTCTACCACTGAACCACAGGTGCTGGAGGGTACAAAGTCTGCAGATTTGATTTAGAATATTGTTTGGGAATAATAATTACCAATATTAATTTAATTAACTGGGGCCAAAATGGCCTGCCTCGGCCTGGAATCGAACCCGGGCCTCCCGCGTGGCAGGCGAGAATTCTACCACTGAACCACCGATGCTGATGCAGGATTACATTCATGTTGAAGATAACACATTATTATCAAAACTAACTCTGGGTTCGTGGGTTCTGCTGTTGAACCGTAACATACATTTGAAGCTGCAAAACCAACCTGTCACAAAAACGTATCCCTTAATGCATGATATGACATTGGTAGCGCTGGCAAAAAGAAGTTGCAGACACTGTGAATACTTCGTGTGGTTCAACATACATAACAAATATTTGAAAGTTTTAGCTCCATCCGACATCCGTTATGGAGTCACGAAAAAAAACACGAAATACCTACAGACGTCACGCGTTACATCTATATTGAATGTCCTGGTGGTATGCGCACGCATTGCGTTTTGCATAACATTTGTTTGAGGAGTGACGTCGCAGGTCAGATCGCCTTTGAGGGTGCAGACCAGTAAATGGGCGACGCCGGCCGAATCACGATTTGCAAGCCCTCAAATTATCTGCTGTTAGAGCAGTTTGTGGGCCACGAACTTGAGGGTTTGTAAAAGAGAAGGTTGGAAGCGGTGCACAGGACTCCCAGCTTGTATTACTCTGAAATTCGGATGAAATTGGGCCCTAAAAGTGCTCTATTTTGGAATGGAGCGCAGGAATAATTTTTCAAAATAGCGATGTGCTTCAGGAATATTTTTCGGGGTGATCATCTTTGAATGGAAATTACTCCCAAAAGTCTTGGGATTACCACAAAAAAATTAAACAGAAACAGAAAGATAATAGAATAAGCTGAATATGGCCAATTTCATCCGAATTTCATGGTATTACAAGTGGCAGTCGAGAATTCTACCACTGAACCACAGGTGCTGGAGGGTACAAAGTCTGCAGATTTGATTTAGAATATTGTTTGGGAATAATAATTACCAATATTAATTTAATGAACTGGGGCTAAAATGGCCTGCATCGGCCGGGAATCGAACCCGGGCCTCCCGCGGGGCAGGCGAGATTTCTACCACTGAACCACCGATGCTGATGCAGGATTACATTCATGTTGAAGATAACACATTATTATCAAAACTAACTCTGGGTTCGTGGGTTCTGCTGTTGAACCGTAACATACATTTGAAGCTGCAAAACCAACCTGTCACAAAAACGTATCCCTTAATGCATGATATGACATTGGTAGCGCTGACAAAAAGAAGTTGCAGACACTGTGAATACTTCGTGTGGTTCAACATACATAACAAATATTTGAAAGTTTTAGCTCCATCCGATATCCGTTATGGAGTCACGAAAAAAAACACGAAATACCTACAGACGTCACGCGTTACATCTATATTGAATGTCCTGGTGGTATGCGCACGCATTGCGTTTTGCATACAATTTGTTTGAGGAGTGACGTCGCAGGTCAGATCGCCTTTGAGGGTGCAGACCAGTAAATGGGCGACGCCGGCCGAATCACGATTTGCAAGCCCTCAAATTATCTGCTGTTAGAGCAGTTTGTGGGCCACGAACTTGAGGGTTTGTAAAAGAGAAGGTTGGAAGCGGTGCACAGGACTCCCAGCTTGTATTACTCTGAAATTCGGATGAAATTGGGCCCTAAAAGTGCTCTATTTTGGAATGGAGCGCAGGAATAATTTTTCTAAATAGCGATGTGCTTCAGGAATATTTTTCGGGGTGATCATCTTTGAATGGAAATTACTCCCAAAAGTCATGGGATTACCCCCAAACAATTAAACAGAAACAGAAAGATATTAGAATAAGCTGAATATGGCCAATTTCATCCGAATTTCATGGTATTACAAGTGGCAGTCGAGAATTCTACCACTGAACCACAGGTGCTGGAGGGTACAAAGTCTGCAGATTTGATTTAGAATATTGTTTGGGAATAATAATTACCAATATTAATTTAATTAACTGGGGCCAAAATGGCCTGCCTCGGCCGGGAATCGAACCCGGGCCTCCCGCGTGGCAGGCGAGAATTCTACCACTGAACCACCGATGCTGATGCAGGATTACATTCATGTTGAAGATAACACATTATTATCAAAACTAACTCTGGGTTCGTGGGTTCTGCTGTTGAACCGTAACATACATTTGAAGCTGCAAAACCAACCTGTCACAAAAACGTATCCCTTAATGCATGATATGACATTGGTAGCGCTGGCAAAAAGAAGTTGCAGACACTGTGAATACTTCGTGTGGTTCAACATACATAACAAATATTTGAAAGTTTTAGCTCCATCCGACATCCGTTATGGAGTCACGAAAAAAAACACGAAATACCTACAGACGTCACGCGTTACATCTATATTGAATGTCCTGGTGGTATGCGCACGCATTGCGTTTTGCATAACATTTGTTTGAGGAGTGACGTCGCAGGTCAGATCGCCTTTGAGGGTGCAGACCAGTAAATGGGCGACGCCGGCCGAATCACGATTTGCAAGCCCTCAAATTATCTGCTGTTAGAGCAGTTTGTGGGCCACGAACTTGAGGGTTTGTAAAAGAGAAGGTTGGAAGCGGTGCACAGGACTCCCAGCTTGTATTACTCTGAAATTCGGATGAAATTGGGCCCTAAAAGTGCTCTATTTTGGAATGGAGCGCAGGAATAATTTTTCAAAATAGCGATGTGCTTCAGGAATATTTTTCGGGGTGATCATCTTTGAATGGAAATTACTCCCAAAAGTCTTGGGATTACCCCAAAAAAATTGAACAGAAACAGAAAGATAATAGAATAAGCTGAATATGGCCAATTTCATCCGAATTTCATGGTATTACAAGTGGCAGTCGAGAATTCTACCACTGAACCACAGGTGCTGGAGGGTACAAAGTCTGCAGATTTGATTTAGAATATTGTTTGGGAATAATAATTACCAATATTAATTTAATGAACTGGGGCTAAAATGGCCTGCATCGGCCGGGAATCGAACCCGGGCCTCCCGCGGGGCAGGCGAGATTTCTACCACTGAACCACCGATGCTGATGCAGGATTACATTCATGTTGAAGATAACACATTATTATCAAAACTAACTCTGGGTTCGTGGGTTCTGCTGTTGAACCGTAACATACATTTGAAGCTGCAAAACCAACCTGTCACAAAAACGTATCCCTTAATGCATGATATGACATTGGTAGCGCTGACAAAAAGAAGTTGCAGACACTGTGAATACTTCGTGTGGTTCAACATACATAACAAATATTTGAAAGTTTTAGCTCCATCCGATATCCGTTATGGAGTCACGAAAAAAAACACGAAATACCTACAGACGTCACGCGTTACATCTATATTGAATGTCCTGGTGGTATGCGCACGCATTGCGTTTTGCATACAATTTGTTTGAGGAGTGACGTCGCAGGTCAGATCGCCTTTGAGGGTGCAGACCAGTAAATGGGCGACGCCGGCCGAATCACGATTTGCAAGCCCTCAAATTATCTGCTGTTAGAGCAGTTTGTGGGCCACGAACTTGAGGGTTTGTAAAAGAGAAGGTTGGAAGCGGTGCACAGGACTCCCAGCTTGTATTACTCTGAAATTCGGATGAAATTGGGCCCTAAAAGTGCTCTATTTTGGAATGGAGCGCAGGAATAATTTTTCTAAATAGCGATGTGCTTCAGGAATATTTTTCGGGGTGATCATCTTTGAATGGAAATTACTCCCAAAAGTCATGGGATTACCCCCAAACAATTAAACAGAAACAGGAAGATATTAGAATAAGCTGAATATGGCCAATTTCATCCGAATTTCATGGTATTACAAGTGGCAGTCGAGAATTCTACCACTGAACCACAGGTGCTGGAGGGTACAAAGTCTGCAGATTCGATTTAGAATATTGTTTGGGAATAATAATTACCAATATTAATTTAATTAACTGGGGCCAAAATAGCCTGCATCGGCCGGGAATCGAACCCGGGCCTCCCGCGTGGCAGGCGAGAATTCTACCACTGAACCACCGATGCTGATGCAGGATTACATTCATGTTGAAGATAACACATTATTATCAAAACTAACTCTGGGTTCGTGGGTTCTGCTGTTGAACCGTAACATACATTTGAAGCTGCAAAACCAACCTGTCACAAAAACGTATCCCTTAATGCATGATATGACATTGGTAGCGCTGACAAAAAGAAGTTGCAGACACTGTGAATACTTCGTGTGGTTCAACATACATAACAAATATTTGAAAGTTTTAGCTCCATCCGACATCCGTTATGGAGTCACGAAAAAAAACACGAAATACCTACAGACGTCACGCGTTACATCTATATTGAATGTCCTGGTGGTATGCGCACGCATTGCGTTTTGCATAACATTTGTTTGAGGAGTGACGTCGCAGGTCAGATCGCCTTTGAGGGTGCAGACCAGTAAATGGGCGACGCCGGCCGAATCACGATTTGCAAGCCCTCAAATTATCTGCTGTTAGAGCAGTTTGTGGGCCACGAACTTGAGGGTTTGTAAAAGAGAAGGTTGGAAGCGGTGCACAGGACTCCCAGCTTGTATTACTCTGAAATTCGGATGAAATTGGGCCCTAAAAGTGCTCTATTTTGGAATGGAGCGCAGGAATAATTTTTCAAAATAGCGATGTGCTTCAGGAATATTTTTCGGGGTGATCATCTTTGAATGGAAATTACTCCCAAAAGTCATGGGATTACCCCCAAACAATTAAACAGAAACAGAAAGATAATAGAATAAGCTGAATATGGCCAATTTCATCCGAATTTCATGGTATTACAAGTGGCAGTCGAGAATTCTACCACTGAACCACAGGTGCTGGAGGGTACAAAGTCTGCAGATTTGATTTAGAATATTGTTTGGGAATAATAATTACCAATATTAATTTAATGAACTGGGGCTAAAATGGCCTGCATCGGCCGGGAATCGAACCCGGGTCTCTCGCGGGGCAGGCGAGATTTCTACCACTGAACCACCGATGCTGATGCAGGATTACATTCATGTTGAAGATAACACATTATTATCAAAACTAACTCTGGGTTCGTGGGTTCTGCTGTTGAACCGTAACATACATTTGAAGCTGCAAAACCAACCTGTCACAAAAACGTATCACTTAATGCATGATATGACATTGGTAGCGCTGACAAAAAGAAGTTGCAGACACTGTGAATACTTCGTGTGGTTCAACATACATAACAAATATTTGAAAGTTTTAGCTCCATCCGACATCCGTTATGGAGTCACGAAAAAAACCACGAAATACCTACAGACGTCACGCGTTACATCTATATTGAATGTCCTGGTGGTATGCGCACCCATTGCGTTTTGCATACAATTTGTTTGAGGAGTGACGTCGCAGGTCAGATCGCCTTTGAGGGCGCAGACCAGTAAATGGGCGACGCCGGCCGAATCACGATTTGCAAGCCCTCAAATTATCTGCTGTTAGAGCAGTTTGTGGGCCACGAACTTGAGGGTTTGTAAAAGAGAAGGTTGGAAGCGGTGCACAGGACTCCCAGCTTGTATTACTCTGAAATTCGGATGAAATTGGGCCCTAAAAGTGCTCTATTTTGGAATGGAGCGCAGGAATAATTTTTCAAAATAGCGATGTGCTTCAGGAATATTTTTCGGGGTGATCATCTTTGAATGGAAATTACTCCCAAAAGTCATGGGATTACCCCCAAACAATTAAACAGAAACAGAAAGATATTAGAATAAGCTGAATATGGCCAATTTCATCCGAATTTCATGGTATTACAAGTGGCAGTCGAGAATTCTACCACTGAACCACAGGTGCTGGAGGGTACAAAGTCTGCAGATTTGATTTAGAATATTGTTTGGGAATAATAATTACCAATATTAATTTAATGAACTGGGGCTAAAATGGCCTGCATCGGCCGGGAATCGAACCCGGGCCTCCCGCGGGGCAGGCGAGATTTCTACCACTGAACCACCGATGCTGATGCAGGATTACATTCATGTTGAAGATAACACATTATTATCAAAACTAACTCTGGGTTCGTGGGTTCTGCTGTTGAACCGTAACATACATTTGAAGCTGCAAAACCAACCTGTCACAAAAACGTATCCCTTAATGCATGATATGACATTGGTAGCGCTGACAAAAAGAAGTTGCAGACACTGTGAATACTTCGTGTGGTTCAACATACATAACAAATATTTGAAAGTTTTAGCTCCATCCGACATCCGTTATGGAGTCACGAAAAAAACCACGAAATACCTACAGACGTCACGCGTTACATCTATATTGAATGTCCTGGTGGTATGCGCACGCATTGCGTTTTGCATAACATTTGTTTGAGGAGTGACGTCGCAGGTCAGATCGCCTTTGAGGGTGCAGACCAGTAAATGGGCGACGCCGGCCGAATCACGATTTGCAAGCCCTCAAATTCTCTGCTGTTAGAGCAGTTTGTGGGCCACGAACTTGAGGGTTTGTAAAAGAGAAGGTTGGAAGCGGTGCACAGGACTCCCAGCTTGTATTACTCTGAAATTCGGATGAAATTGGGCCTTAAAAGTGCTCTATTTTGGAATGGAGCGCAGGAATAATTTTTCAAAATAGCGATGTGCTTCAGGAATATTTTTCGGGCTGATCATCTTTGAATGGAAATTACTCCCAAAAGTCATGGGATTACCCCCAAACAATTAAACAGAAACAGAAAGATAATAGAATAAGCTGAATATGGCCAATTTCATCCGAATTTCATGGTATTACAAGTGGCAGTCGAGAATTCTACCACTGAACCACAGGTGCTGGAGGGTACAAAGTCTGCAGATTTGATTTAGAATATTGTTTGGGAATAATAATTACCAATATTAATTTAATGAACTGGGGCCAAAATGGCCTGCATCGGCCGGGAATCGAACCCGGGCCTCCCGCGTGGCAGGCGAGAATTCTACCACTGAACCACCGATGCTGATGCAGGATTACATTCATGTTGAAGATAACACATTATTATCAAAACTAACTCTGGGATCGTGGGTTCTGCTGTTGAACCGTAACATACATTTGAAGCTGCAAAACCAACCTGTCACAAAAACGTATCCCTTAATGCATGATATGACATTGGTAGCGCTGACAAAAAGAAGTTGCAGACACTGTGAATACTTCGTGTGGTTCAACATACATGACAAATATTTGAATGTTTTAGCTCCATCCGATATCCGTTATGGAGTCACGAAAAAAAAACGTCACGCGTACATCTATATTGAATGTCCTGGTGGTATGCGCACGCATTGCGTTTTGCATAAAATTTGTTTGAGGAGTGACGTCGCAGGTCAGATCGCCTTTGAGGGTGCAGACCAGTAAATGGGCGACGCCGGCCGAATCACGATTTGCAAGCCCTCAAATTATCTGCTGTTAGAGCAGTTTGTGGGCCACGAACTTGAGGGTTTGTAAAAGAGAAGGTTGGAAGCGGTGCACAGGACTCCCAGCTTGTATTACTCTGAAATTCGGATGAAATTGGGCCCTAAAAGTGCTCTATTTTGGAATGGAGCGCAGGAATAATTTTTCAAAATAGCGATGTGCTTCAGGAATATTTTTCGGGGTGATCATCTTTGAATGGAAATTACTCCCAAAAGTCTTGGGATTACCCCCAAAGAATTAAACAGAAACAGAAAGATAATAGAATAAGCTGAATATGGCCAATTTCATCCGAATTTCATGGTATTACAAGTGGCAGTCGAGAATTCTACCACTGAACCACAGGTGCTGGAGGGTACAAAGTCTGCAGATTTGATTTAGAATATTGTTTGGGAATAATAATTTCCAATATTAATTTAATTAACTGGTGCCAAAATGGCCTGCATCGGCCGGGAATCGAACCCGGGCCTCCCGCGTGGCAGGCGAGAATTCTACCACTGAACCACCGATGCTGATGCAGGATTACATTCATGTTGAAGATAACACATTATTATCAAAACTAACTCTGGGTTCGTGGGTTCTGCTGTTGAACCGTAACATACATTTGAAGCTGCAAAACCAACCTGTCACAAAAACGTATCCCTTAATGCATGATATGACATTGGTAGCGCTGACAAAAAGAAGTTGCAGACACTGTGAATACTTCGTGTGGTTCAACATACATAACAAATATTTGAAAGTTTTAGCTCCATCCGACATCCGTTATGGAGTCACGAAAAAAAACACGAAATACCTACAGACGTCACGCGTTACATCTATATTGAATGTCCTGGTGGTATGCGCACGCATTGCGTTTTGCATAACATTTGTTTGAGGAGTGACGTCGCAGGTCAGATCGCCTTTGAGGGTGCAGACCAGTAAATGGGCGACGCCGGCCGAATCACGATTTGCAAGCCCTCAAATTCTCTGCTGTTAGAGCAGTTTGTGGGCCACGAACTTGAGGGTTTGTAAAAGAGAAGGTTGGAAGCGGTGCACAGGACTCCCAGCTTGTATTACTCTGAAATTCGGATGAAATTGGGCCCTAAAAGTGCTCTATTTTGGAATGGAGCGCAGGAATAATTTTTCAAAATAGCGATGTGCTTCAGGAATATTTTTCGGGGTGATCATCTTTGAATGGAAATTACTCCCAAAAGTCTTGGGATTACCCCCAAAGAATTAAACAGAAACAGAAAGATAATAGAATAAGCTGAATATGGCCAATTTCATCCGAATTTCATGGTATTACAAGTGGCAGTCGAGAATTCTACCACTGAACCACAGGTGCTGGAGGGTACAAAGTCTGCAGATTTGATTTAGAATATTGTTTGGGAATAATAATTTCCAATATTAATTTAATTAACTGGTGCCAAAATGGCCTGCATCGGCCGGGAATCGAACCCGGGCCTCCCGCGTGGCAGGCGAGAATTCTACCACTGAACCACCGATGCTGATGCAGGATTACATTCATGTTGAAGATAACACATTATTATCAAAACTAACTCTGGGTTCGTGGGTTCTGCTGTTGAACCGTAACATACATTTGAAGCTGCAAAACCAACCTGTCACAAAAACGTATCCCTTAATGCATGATATGACATTGGTAGCGCTGACAAAAAGAAGTTGCAGACACTGTGAATACTTCGTGTGGTTCAACATACATAACAAATATTTGAAAGTTTTAGCTCCATCCGACATCCGTTATGGAGTCACGAAAAAAAACACGAAATACCTACAGACGTCACGCGTTACATCTATATTGAATGTCCTGGTGGTATGCGCACGCATTGCGTTTTGCATAACATTTGTTTGAGGAGTGACGTCGCAGGTCAGATCGCCTTTGAGGGTGCAGACCAGTAAATGGGCGACGCCGGCCGAATCACGATTTGCAAGCCCTCAAATTCTCTGCTGTTAGAGCAGTTTGTGGGCCACGAACTTGAGGGTTTGTAAAAGAGAAGGTTGGAAGCGGTGCACAGGACTCCCAGCTTGTATTACTCTGAAATTCGGATGAAATTGGGCCCTAAAAGTGCTCTATTTTGGAATGGAGCGCAGGAATAATTTTTCAAAATAGCGATGTGCTTCAGGAATATTTTTCGGGCTGATCATCTTTGAATGGAAATTACTCCCAAAAGTCTTGGATTACCCCCAAACAATTAAACAGAAACAGAAAGATAATAGAATAAGCTGAATATGGCCAATTTCATCCGAATTTCATGGTATTACAAGTGGCAGTCGAGAATTCTACCACTGAACCACAGGTGCTGGAGGGTACAAAGTCTGCAGATTTGATTTAGAATATTGTTTGGGAATAATAATTACCAATATTAATTTAATTAACTGGGGCCAAAATGGCCTGCATCGGCCGGGAATCGAACCCGGGCCTCCCGCGTGGCAGGCGAGAATTCTACCACTGAACCACCGATGCTGATGCAGGATTACATTCATGTTGAAGATAACACATTATTATCAAAACTAACTCTGGGTTCGTGGGTTCTGCTGTTCAACCGTAACATACATTTGAAGCTGCAAAACTAACCTGTCACAAAAACGTATCCCTTAATGCATGATATGACATTGGTAGCGCTGACAAAAAGAAGTTGCAGACACCGTGAATACTTCGTGTGGTTCAACATACATAACAAATATTTGAAAGTTTTAGCTCCATCCGACATCCGTTATGGAGTCACGAAAAAAAACACGAAATACCTACAGACGTCACGCGTTACATCTATATTGAATGTCCTGGTGGTATGCGCACGCATTGCGTTTTGCATAACATTTGTTTGAGGAGTGACGTCGCAGGTCAGATCGCCTTTGAGGGTGCAGACCAGTAAATGGGCGACGCCGGCCGAATCACGATTTGCAAGCCCTCAAATTCTCTGCTGTTAGAGCAGTTTGTGGGCCACGAACTTGAGGGTTTGTAAAAGAGAAGGTTGGAAGCGGTGCACAGGACTCCCAGCTTGTATTACTCTGAAATTCGGATGAAATTGGGCCCTAAAAGTGCTCTATTTTGGAATGGAGCGCAGGAATAATTTTTCAAAATAGCGATGTGCTTCAGGAATATTTTTCGGGGTGATCATCTTTGAATGGAAATTACTCCCAAAAGTCTTGGGATTACCCCCAAACAATTAAACAGAAACAGAAAGATAATAGAATAAGCTGAATATGGCCAATTTCATCCGAATTTCATGGTATTACAAGTGGCAGTCGAGAATTCTACCACTGAACCACAGGTGCTGGAGGGTACAAAGTCTGCAGATTTGATTTAGAATATTGTTTGGGAATAATAATTACCAATATTAATTTAATTAACTGGGGCCAAAATGGCCTGCATCGGCCGGGAATCGAACCCGGGCCTCCCGCGTGGCAGGCGAGAATTCTACCACTGAACCACCGATGCTGATGCAGGATTACATTCATGTTGAAGATAACACATTATTATCAAAACTAACTCTGGGTTCGTGGGTTCTGCTGTTGAACCGTAACATACATTTGAAGCTGCAAAACCAACCTGTCACAAAAACGTATCCCTTAATGCATGATATGACATTGGTAGCGCTGACAAAAAGAAGTTGCAGACACTGTGAATACTTCGTGTGGTTCAACATACATAACAAATATTTGAAAGTTTTAGCTCCATCCGACATCCGTTATGGAGTCACGAAAAAAAACACGAAATACCTACAGACGTCACGCGTTACATCTATATTGAATGTCCTGGTGGTATGCGCACGCATTGCGTTTTGCATAACATTTGTTTGAGGAGTGACGTCGCAGGTCAGATCGCCTTTGAGGGTGCAGACCAGTAAATGGGCGACGCCGGCCGAATCACGATTTGCAAGCCCTCAAATTCTCTGCTGTTAGAGCAGTTTGTGGGCCACGAACTTGAGGGTTTGTAAAAGAGAAGGTTGGAAGCGGTGCACAGGACTCCCAGCTTGTATTACTCTGAAATTCGGATGAAATTGGGCCCTAAAAGTGCTCTATTTTGGAATGGAGCGCAGGAATAATTTTTCAAAATAGCGATGTGCTTCAGGAATATTTTTCGGGCTGATCATCTTTGAATGGAAATTACTCTCAAAAGTCATGGGATTACCTCCAAACAATTAAACAGAAACAGAAAGATAATAGAATAAGCTGAATATGGCCAATTTCATCCGAATTTCATGGTATTACAAGTGGCAGTCGAGAATTCTACCACTGAACCACAGGTGCTGGAGGGTACAAAGTCTGCAGATTTGATTTAGAATATTGTTTGGGAATAATAATTACCAATATTAATTTAATGAACTGGGGCCAAAATGGCCTGCATCGGCCGGGAATCGAACCCGGGCCTCCCGCGTGGCAGGCGAGAATTCTACCACTGAACCACCGATGCTGATGCAGGATTACATTCATGTTGAAGATAACACATTATTATCAAAACTAACTCTGGGTTCGTGGGTTCTGCTGTTGAACCGTAACATACATTTGAAGCTGCAAAACCAACCTGTCACAAAAACGTATCCCTTAATGCATGATATGACATTGGTAGCGCTGACAAAAAGAAGTTGCAGACACTGTGAATACTTCGTGTGGTTCAACATACATGACAAATATTTGAATGTTTTAGCTCCATCCGATATCCGTTATGGAGTCACGAAAAAAAAACGTCACGCGTACATCTATATTGAATGTCCTGGTGGTATGCGCACGCATTGCGTTTTGCATAAAATTTGTTTGAGGAGTGACGTCGCAGGTCAGATCGCCTTTGAGGGTGCAGACCAGTAAATGGGCGACGCCGGCCGAATCACGATTTGCAAGCCCTCAAATTCTCTGCTGTTAGAGCAGTTTGTGGGCCACGAACTTGAGGGTTTGTAAAAGAGAAGGTTGGAAGCGGTGCACAGGACTCCCAGCTTGTATTACTCTGAAATTCGGATGAAATTGGGCCCTAAAAGTGCTCTATTTTGGAATGGAGCGCAGGAATAATTTTTCAAAATAGCGATGTGCTTCAGGAATATTTTTCGGGCTGATCATCTTTGAATGGAAATTACTCTCAAAAGTCATGGGATTACCTCCAAACAATTAAACAGAAACAGAAAGATAATAGAATAAGCTGAATATGGCCAATTTCATCCGAATTTCATGGTATTACAAGTGGCAGTCGAGAATTCTACCACTGAACCACAGGTGCTGGAGGGTACAAAGTCTGCAGATTTGATTTAGAATATTGTTTGGGAATAATAATTACCAATATTAATTTAATGAACTGGGGCCAAAATGGCCTGCATCGGCCGGGAATCGAACCCGGGCCTCCCGCGTGGCAGGCGAGAATTCTACCACTGAACCACCGATGCTGATGCAGGATTACATTCATGTTGAAGATAACACATTATTATCAAAACTAACTCTGGGTTCGTGGGTTCTGCTGTTGAACCGTAACATACATTTGAAGCTGCAAAACCAACCTGTCACAAAAACGTATCCCTTAATGCATGATATGACATTGGTAGCGCTGACAAAAAGAAGTTGCAGACACTGTGAATACTTCGTGTGGTTCAACATACATGACAAATATTTGAATGTTTTAGCTCCATCCGATATCCGTTATGGAGTCACGAAAAAAAAACGTCACGCGTACATCTATATTGAATGTCCTGGTGGTATGCGCACGCATTGCGTTTTGCATAAAATTTGTTTGAGGAGTGACGTCGCAGGTCAGATCGCCTTTGAGGGTGCAGACCAGTAAATGGGCGACGCCGGCCGAATCACGATTTGCAAGCCCTCAAATTCTCTGCTGTTAGAGCAGTTTGTGGGCCACGAACTTGAGGGTTTGTAAAAGAGAAGGTTGGAAGCGGTGCACAGGACTCCCAGCTTGTATTACTCTGAAATTCGGATGAAATTGGGCCCTAAAAGTGCTCTATTTTGGAATGGAGCGCAGGAATAATTTTTCAAAATAGCGATGTGCTTCAGGAATATTTTTCGGGGTGATCATCTTTGAATGGAAATTACTCCCAAAAGTCTTGGGATTACCCCCAAACAATTAAACAGAAACAGAAAGATAATAGAATAAGCTGAATATGGCCAATTTCATCCGAATTTCATGGTATTACAAGTGGCAGTCGAGAATTCTACCACTGAACCACAGGTGCTGGAGGGTACAAAGTCTGCAGATTTGATTTAGAATATTGTTTGGGAATAATAATTACCAATATTAATTTAATTAACTGGGGCCAAAATGGCCTGCATCGGCCGGGAATCGAACCCGGGCCTCCCGCGTGGCAGGCGAGAATTCTACCACTGAACCACCGAAGCTGATAAAGCATTACATTCATGTTGAAGATAACACATTATTATCAAAACTAACTCTGGGTTCGTGGGTTCTGCTGTTGAACCGTAACATACATTTGAAGCTGCAAAACCAACCTGTCACAAAAACGTATCCCTTAATGCATGATATGACATTGGTAGCGCTGACAAAAAGAAGTTGCAGACACTGTGAATACTTCGTGTGGTTCAACATACATAACAAATATTTGAAAGTTTTAGCTCCATCCGACATCCGTTATGGAGTCACGAAAAAAAACACGAAATACCTACAGACGTCACGCGTTACATCTATATTGAATGTCCTGGTGGTATGCGCACGCATTGCGTTTTGCATAACATTTGTTTGAGGAGTGACGTCGCAGGTCAGATCGCCTTTGAGGGTGCAGACCAGTAAATGGGCGACGCCGGCCGAATCACGATTTGCAAGCCCTCAAATTCTCTGCTGTTAGAGCAGTTTGTGGGCCACGAACTTGAGGGTTTGTAAAAGAGAAGGTTGGAAGCGGTGCACAGGACTCCCAGCTTGTATTACTCTGAAATTCGGATGAAATTGGGCCCTAAAAGTGCTCTATTTTGGAATGGAGCGCAGGAATCATTTTTCAAAATAGCGATGTGCTTCAGGAATATTTTTCGGGGTGATCATCTTTGAATGGAAATTACTCCCAAAAGTCATGGGATTACCCCCAAACAATTAAACAGAAACAGAAAGATAATAGAATAAGCTGAATATGGCCAATTTCATCCGAATTTCGTGGTATTACAAGTGGCAGTAGAGAATTCTACCACTGAACCACAGGTGCTGGAGGGTACAAAGTCTGCAGATTTGATTTAGAATAGTGTTTGGGAATAATAATTACCAAAATTATTTTAATGAACTGGGGCCAAAATGGCCTGCATCGGCCGGGAATCGAACCCGGGCCTCCCGCGTGGCAGGCGAGAATTCTACCACTGAACCACCGATGCTGATGCAGGATTACATTCATGTTGAAGATAACACATTATTATCAAAACTAACTCTGGGTTCGTGGGTTCTGCTGTTGAACCGTAACATACATTTGAAGCTGCAAAACCAACCTGTCACAAAAACGTATCCCTTAATGCATGATATGACATTGGTAGCGCTGACAAAAAGAAGTTGCAGACACTGTGAAAACTTCGTGTGGTTCAACATACATAACAAATATTTGAACGTTTTAGCTCCATCCGACATCCGTTATGGAGTCACGAAAAAAACACACGAAATACCTACAGACGTCACGCGTTACATCTATATTGAATGTCCTGGTGGTATGCGCACGCATTGCGTTTTGCATAACATTTGTTTGAGGAGTGACGTCGCAGGTCAGATCGCCTTTGAGGGTGCAGACCAGTAAATGGGCGACGCCGGCCGAATCACGATTTGCAAGCCCTCAAATTCTCTGCTGTTAGAGCAGTTTGTGGGCCACGAACTTGAGGGTTTGTAAAAGAGAAGGTTGGAAGCGGTGCACAGGACTCCCAGCTTGTATTACTCTGAAATTCGGATGAAATTGGGCCCTAAAAGTGCTCTATTTTGGAATGGAGCGCAGGAATAATTTTTCAAAATAGCGATGTGCTTCAGGAATATTTTTCGGGCTGATCATCTTTGAATGAAATTACTCTCAAAAGTCATGGGATTACCCCCAAACAATTAAACAGAAACAGAAAGATAATAGAATAAGCTGAATATGGCCAATTTCATCCGAATTTCATGGTATTACAAGTGGCAGTCGAGAATTCTACCACTGAACCACAGGTGCTGGAGGGTACAAAGTCTGCAGATTTGATTTAGAATATTGTTTGGGAATAATAATTACCAATATTAATTTAATTAACTGGGGCCAAAATGGCCTGCATCGGCCGGGAATCGAACCCGGGCCTCTCGCGTGGCAGGCGAGAATTCTACCACTGAACCACCGATGCTGATGCAGGATTACATTCATGTTGAAGATAACACATTATTATCAAAACTAACTCTGGGTTCGTGGGTTCTGCTGTTGAACCGTAACATACATTTGAAGCTGCAAAACCAACCTGTCACAAAAACGTATCCCTTAATGCATGATATGACATTGGTAGCGCTGACAAAAAGAAGTTGCAGACACTGTGAATACTTCGTGTGGTTCAACATACATAACAAATATTTGAAAGTTTTAGCTCCATCCGACATCCGTTATGGAGTCACGAAAAAAAACACGAAATACCTACAGACGTCACGCGTTACATCTATATTGAATGTCCTGGTGGTATGCGCACGCATTGCGTTTTGCATAACATTTGTTTGAGGAGTGACGTCGCAGGTCAGATCGCCTTTGAGGGTGCAGACCAGTAAATGGGCGACGCCGGCCGAATCACGATTTGCAAGCCCTCAAATTCTCTGCTGTTAGAGCAGTTTGTGGGCCACGAACTTGAGGGTTTGTAAAAGAGAAGGTTGGAAGCGGTGCACAGGACTCCCAGCTTGTATTACTCTGAAATTCGGATGAAATTGGGCCCTAAAAGTGCTCTATTTTGGAATGGAGCGCAGGAATCATTTTTCAAAATAGCGATGTGCTTCAGGAATATTTTTCGGGCTGATCATCTTTGAATGGAAATTACTCCCAAAAGTCATGGGATTACCCCCAAACAATTAAACAGAAACAGAAAGATAATAGAATAAGCTGAATATGGCCAATTTCATCCGAATTTCGTGGTATTACAAGTGGCAGTAGAGAATTCTACCACTGAACCACAGGTGCTGGAGGGTACAAAGTCCGCAGATTTGATTTAGAATATTGTTCGGGAATAATAATTACCAATATTAATTTAATGAACTGGGGCCAAAATGGCCTGCATCGGCCGGGAATCGAACCCGGGCCTCCCGCGTGGCAGGCGAGAATTCTACCACTGAACCACCGATGCTGATGCAGGATTACATTCATGTTGAAGATAACACATTATTATCAAAACTAACTCTGGGTTCGTGGGTTCTGCTGTTGAACCGTAACATACATTTGAAGCTGCAAAACCAACCTGTCACAAAAACGTATCCCTTAATGCATGATATGACATTGGTAGCGCTGACAAAAAGAAGTTGCAGACACTGTGAATACTTCGTGTGGTTCAACATACATAACAAATATTTGAAAGTTTTAGCTCCATCCGACATCCGTTATGGAGTCACGAAAAAAAACACGAAATACCTACAGACGTCACGCGTTACATCTATATTGAATGTCCTGGTGGTATGCGCACGCATTGCGTTTTGCATAACATTTGTTTGAGGAGTGACGTCGCAGGTCAGATCGCCTTTGAGGGTGCAGACCAGTAAATGGGCGACGCCGGCCGAATCACGATTTGCAAGCCCTCAAATTCTCTGCTGTTAGAGCAGTTTGTGGGCCACGAACTTGAGGGTTTGTAAAAGAGAAGGTTGGAAGCGGTGCACAGGACTCCCAGCTTGTATTACTCTGAAATTCGGATGAAATTGGGCCCTAAAAGTGCTCTATTTTGGAATGGAGCGCAGGAATCATTTTTCAAAATAGCGATGTGCTTCAGGAATATTTTTCGGGCTGATCATCTTTGAATGGAAATTACTCCCAAAAGTCATGGGATTACCCCCAAACAATTAAACAGAAACAGAAAGATAATAGAATAAGCTGAATATGGCCAATTTCATCCGAATTTCGTGGTATTACAAGTGGCAGTAGAGAATTCTACCACTGAACCACAGGTGCTGGAGGGTACAAAGTCTGCAGATTTGATTTAGAATAGTGTTTGGGAATAATAATTACCAAAATTATTTTAATGAACTGGGGCCAAAATGGCCTGCATCGGCCGGGAATCGAACCCGGGCCTCCCGCGTGGCAGGCGAGAATTCTACCACTGAACCACCGATGCTGATGCAGGATTACATTCATGTTGAAGATAACACATTATTATCAAAACTAACTCTGGGTTCGTGGGTTCTGCTGTTGAACCGTAACATACATTTGAAGCTGCAAAACCAACCTGTCACAAAAACGTATCCCTTAATGCATGATATGACATTGGTAGCGCTGACAAAAAGAAGTTGCAGACACTGTGAAAACTTCGTGTGGTTCAACATACATAACAAATATTTGAACGTTTTAGCTCCATCCGACATCCGTTATGGAGTCACGAAAAAAACACACGAAATACCTACAGACGTCACGCGTTACATCTATATTGAATGTCCTGGTGGTATGCGCACGCATTGCGTTTTGCATAACATTTGTTTGAGGAGTGACGTCGCAGGTCAGATCGCCTTTGAGGGTGCAGACCAGTAAATGGGCGACGCCGGCCGAATCACGATTTGCAAGCCCTCAAATTCTCTGCTGTTAGAGCAGTTTGTGGGCCACGAACTTGAGGGTTTGTAAAAGAGAAGGTTGGAAGCGGTGCACAGGACTCCCAGCTTGTATTACTCTGAAATTCGGATGAAATTGGGCCCTAAAAGTGCTCTATTTTGGAATGGAGCGCAGGAATAATTTTTCAAAATAGCGATGTGCTTCAGGAATATTTTTCGGGCTGATCATCTTTGAATGAAATTACTCTCAAAAGTCATGGGATTACCCCCAAACAATTAAACAGAAACAGAAAGATAATAGAATAAGCTGAATATGGCCAATTTCATCCGAATTTCATGGTATTACAAGTGGCAGTCGAGAATTCTACAACTGAACCACAGGTGCTGGAGGGTACAAAGTCTGCAGATTTGATTTAGAATATTGTTTGGGAATAATAATTACCAATATTAATTTAATTAACTGGGGCCAAAATGGCCTGCATCGGCCGGGAATCGAACCCGGGCCTCTCGCGTGGCAGGCGAGAATTCTACCACTGAACCACCGATGCTGATGCAGGATTACATTCATGTTGAAGATAACACATTATTATCAAAACTAACTCTGGGTTCGTGGGTTCTGCTGTTGAACCGTAACATACATTTGAAGCTGCAAAACCAACCTGTCACAAAAACGTATCCCTTAATGCATGATATGACATTGGTAGCGCTGACAAAAAGAAGTTGCAGACACTGTGAATACTTCGTGTGGTTCAACATACATAACAAATATTTGAAAGTTTTAGCTCCATCCGACATCCGTTATGGAGTCACGAAAAAAAACACGAAATACCTACAGACGTCACGCGTTACATCTATATTGAATGTCCTGGTGGTATGCGCACGCATTGCGTTTTGCATAACATTTGTTTGAGGAGTGACGTCGCAGGTCAGATCGCCTTTGAGGGTGCAGACCAGTAAATGGGCGACGCCGGCCGAATCACGATTTGCAAGCCCTCAAATTCTCTGCTGTTAGAGCAGTTTGTGGGCCACGAACTTGAGGGTTTGTAAAAGAGAAGGTTGGAAGCGGTGCACAGGACTCCCAGCTTGTATTACTCTGAAATTCGGATGAAATTGGGCCCTAAAAGTGCTCTATTTTGGAATGGAGCGCAGGAATCATTTTTCAAAATAGCGATGTGCTTCAGGAATATTTTTCGGGGTGATCATCTTTGAATGGAAATTACTCCCAAAAGTCATGGGATTACCCCCAAACAATTAAACAGAAACAGAAAGATAATAGAATAAGCTGAATATGGCCAATTTCATCCGAATTTCGTGGTATTACAAGTGGCAGTAGAGAATTCTACCACTGAACCACAGGTGCTGGAGGGTACAAAGTCCGCAGATTTGATTTAGAATATTGTTCGGGAATAATAATTACCAATATTAATTTAATGAACTGGGGCCAAAATGGCCTGCATCGGCCGGGAATCGAACCCGGGCCTCCCGCGTGGCAGGCGAGAATTCTACCACTGAACCACCGATGCTGATGCAGGATTACATTCATGTTGAAGATAACACATTATTATCAAAACTAACTCTGGGTTCGTGGGTTCTGCTGTTGAACCGTAACATACATTTGAAGCTGCAAAACCAACCTGTCACAAAAACGTATCCCTTAATGCATGATATGACATTGGTAGCGCTGACAAAAAGAAGTTGCAGACACTGTGAAAACTTCGTGTGGTTCAACATACATAACAAATATTTGAACGTTTTAGCTCCATCCGACATCCGTTATGGAGTCACGAAAAAAACACACGAAATACCTACAGACGTCACGCGTTACATCTATATTGAATGTCCTGGTGGTATGCGCACGCATTGCGTTTTGCATAACATTTGTTTGAGGAGTGACGTCGCAGGTCAGATCGCCTTTGAGGGTGCAGACCAGTAAATGGGCGACGCCGGCCGAATCACGATTTGCAAGCCCTCAAATTCTCTGCTGTTAGAGCAGTTTGTGGGCCACGAACTTGAGGGTTTGTAAAAGAGAAGGTTGGAAGCGGTGCACAGGACTCCCAGCTTGTATTACTCTGAAATTCGGATGAAATTGGGCCCTAAAAGTGCTCTATTTTGGAATGGAGCGCAGGAATAATTTTTCAAAATAGCGATGTGCTTCAGGAATATTTTTCGGGCTGATCATCTTTGAATGAAATTACTCTCAAAAGTCATGGGATTACCCCCAAACAATTAAACAGAAACAGAAAGATAATAGAATAAGCTGAATATGGCCAATTTCATCCGAATTTCGTGGTATTACAAGTGGCAGTAGAGAATTCTACCACTGAACCACAGGTGCTGGAGGGTACAAAGTCTGCAGATTTGATTTAGAATAGTGTTTGGGAATAATAATTACCAAAATTATTTTAATGAACTGGGGCCAAAATGGCCTGCATCGGCCGGGAATCGAACCCGGGCCTCCCGCGTGGCAGGCGAGAATTCTACCACTGAACCACCGATGCTGATGCAGGATTACATTCATGTTGAAGATAACACATTATTATCAAAACTAACTCTGGGTTCGTGGGTTCTGCTGTTGAACCGTAACATACATTTGAAGCTGCAAAACCAACCTGTCACAAAAACGTATCCCTTAATGCATGATATGACATTGGTAGCGCTGACAAAAAGAAGTTGCAGACACTGTGAAAACTTCGTGTGGTTCAACATACATAACAAATATTTGAACGTTTGAGCTCCATCCGACATCCGTTATGGAGTCACGAAAAAAACACACGAAATACCTACAGACGTCACGCGTTACATCTATATTGAATGTCCTGGTGGTATGCGCACGCATTGCGTTTTGCATAACATTTGTTTGAGGAGTGACGTCGCAGGTCAGATCGCCTTTGAGGGTGCAGACCAGTAAATGGGCGACGCCGGCCGAATCACGATTTGCAAGCCCTCAAATTCTCTGCTGTTAGAGCAGTTTGTGGGCCACGAACTTGAGGGTTTGTAAAAGAGAAGGTTGGAAGCGGTGCACAGGACTCCCAGCTTGTATTACTCTGAAATTCGGATGAAATTGGGCCCTAAAAGTGCTCTATTTTGGAATGGAGCGCAGGAATAATTTTTCAAAATAGCGATGTGCTTCAGGAATATTTTTCGGGCTGATCATCTTTGAATGGAAATTACTCTCAAAAGTCATGGGATTACCCCCAAACAATTAAACAGAAACAGAAAGATAATAGAATAAGCTGAATATGGCCAATTTCATCCGAATTTCATGGTATTACAAGTGGCAGTCGAGAATTCTACCACTGAACCACAGGTGCTGGAGGGTACAAAGTCTGCAGATTTGATTTAGAATATTGTTTGGGAATAATAATTACCAATATTAATTTAATGAACTGGGGCCAAAATGGCCTGCATCGGCCGGGAATCGAACCCGGGCCTCCCGCGTGGCAGGCGAGAATTCTACCACTGAACCACCGATGCTGATGCAGGATTACATTCATGTTGAAGATAACACATTATTATCAAAACTAACTCTGGGTTCGTGGGTTCTGCTGTTGAACCGTAACATACATTTGAAGCTGCAAAACCAACCTGTCACAAAAACGTATCCCTTAATGCATGATATGACATTGGTAGCGCTGACAAAAAGAAGTTGCAGACACTGTGAATACTTCGTGTGGTTCAACATACATGACAAATATTTGAATGTTTTAGCTCCATCCGATATCCGTTATGGAGTCACGAAAAAAAAACGTCACGCGTACATCTATATTGAATGTCCTGGTGGTATGCGCACGCATTGCGTTTTGCATAAAATTTGTTTGAGGAGTGACGTCGCAGGTCAGATCGCCTTTGAGGGTGCAGACCAGTAAATGGGCGACGCCGGCCGAATCACGATTTGCAAGCCCTCAAATTATCTGCTGTTAGAGCAGTTTGTGGGCCACGAACTTGAGGGTTTGTAAAAGAGAAGGTTTGAAGCGGTGCACAGGACCCCCAGCTTGTATTACTCTGAAATTCGGATGAAATTGGGCCCTAAAAGTGCTCTATTTTGGAATGGAGCGCAGGAATCATTTTTCAAAATAGCGATGTGCTTCAGGAATATTTTTCGGGGTGATCATCTTTGAATGGAAATTACTCCCAAAAGTCATGGGATTACCCCCAAACAATTAAACAGAAACAGAAAGATAATAGAATAAGCTGAATATGGCCAATTTCATCCGAATTTCGTGGTATTACAAGTGGCAGTAGAGAATTCTACCACTGAACCACAGGTGCTGGAGGGTACAAAGTCTGCAGATTTGATTTAGAATATTGTTTGGGAATAATAATTACCAAAATTATTTTAATGAACTGGGGCCAAAATGGCCTGCATCGGCCGGGAATCGAACCCGGGCCTCCCGCGTGGCAGGCGAGAATTCTACCACTGAACCACCGATGCTGATGCAGGATTACATTCATGTTGAAGATAACACATTATTATCAAAACTAACTCTGGGTTCGTGGGTTCTGCTGTTGAACCGTAACATACATTTGAAGCTGCAAAACCAACCTGTCACAAAAACGTATCCCTTAATGCATGATATGACATTGGTAGCGCTGACAAAAAGAAGTTGCAGACACTGTGAAAACTTCGTGTGGTTCAACATACATAACAAATATTTGAACGTTTTAGCTCCATCCGACATCCGTTATGGAGTCACGAAAAAAAAACACGAAATACCTACAGACGTCACGCGTTACATCTATATTGAATGTCCTGGTGGTATGCGCACGCATTGCGTTTTGCATAACATTTGTTTGAGGAGTGACGTCGCAG
The DNA here is from genome assembly GCA_037893225.1 of Hippasteria phrygiana. Lineage (NCBI taxonomy): Eukaryota > Metazoa > Echinodermata > Asteroidea > Valvatida > Goniasteridae > Hippasteria > Hippasteria phrygiana. The sequence continues at coordinate 454,256 of JAZGUH010000431.1, forward strand.
GTCAGATCGCCTTTGAGGGTGCAGACCAGTAAATGGGCGACGCCGGCCGAATCACGATTTGCAAGCCCTCAAATTCTCTGCTGTTAGAGCAGTTTGTGGGCCACGAACTTGAGGGTTTGTAAAAGAGAAGGTTGGAAGCGGTGCACAGGACTCCCAGCTTGTATTACTCTGAAATTCGGATGAAATTGGGCCCTAAAAGTGCTCTATTTTGGAATGGAGCGCAGGAATAATTTTTCAAAATAGCGATGTGCTTCAGGAATATTTTTCGGGGTGATCATCTTTGAATGGAAATTACTCTCAAAAGTCATGGGATTACCCCCAAACAATTAAACAGAAACAGAAAGATAATAGAATAAGCTGAATATGGCCAATTTCATCCGAATTTCATGGTATTACAAGTGGCAGTCGAGAATTCTACCACTGAACCACAGGTGCTGGAGGGTACAAAGTCTGCAGATTTGATTTAGAATATTGTTTGGGAATAATAATTACCAATATTAATTTAATGAACTGGGGCCAAAATGGCCTGCATCGGCCGGGAATCGAACCCGGGCCTCCCGCGTGGCAGGCGAGAATTCTACCACTGAACCACCGATGCTGATGCAGGATTACATTCATGTTGAAGATAACACATTATTATCAAAACTAACTCTGGGTTCGTGGGTTCTGCTGTTGAACCGTAACATACATTTGAAGCTGCAAAACCAACCTGTCACAAAAACGTATCCCTTAATGCATGATATGACATTGGTAGCGCTGACAAAAAGAAGTTGCAGACACTGTGAATACTTCGTGTGGTTCAACATACATGACAAATATTTGAATGTTTTAGCTCCATCCGATATCCGCTATGGAGTCACGAAAAAAAAACGTCACGCGTACATCTATATTGAATGTCCTGGTGGTATGCGCACGCATTGCGTTTTGCATAAAATTTGTTTGAGGAGTGACGTGGCAGGTCAGATCGCCTTTGAGGGTGCAGACCAGTAAATGGCGACGCCGGCCGAATCACGATTTGCAAGCCCTCAAATTATCTGCTGTTAGAGCAGTTTGTGGGCCACGAACTTGAGGGTTTGTAAAAGAGAAGGTTGGAAGCGGTGCACAGGACTCCCAGCTTGTATTACTCTGAAATTCGGATGAAATTGGGCCCTAAAAGTGCTCTATTTTGGAATGGAGCGCAGGAATAATTTTTCAAAATAGCGATGTGCTTCAGGAATATTTTTCGGGCTGATCATCTTTGAATGGAAATTACTCTCAAAAGTCATGGGATTACCCCCAAACAATTAAACAGAAACAGAAAGATAATAGAATAAGCTGAATATGGCCAATTTCATCCGAATTTCATGGTATTACAAGTGGCAGTCGAGAATTCTACCACTGAACCACAGGTGCTGGAGGGTACAAAGTCTGCAGATTTGATTTAGAATATTGTTTGGGAATAATAATTACCAATATTAATTTAATGAACTGGGGCCAAAATGGCCTGCGTCGGCCGGGAATCGAACCCGGGCCTCCCGCGTGGCAGGCGAGAATTCTACCACTGAACCACCGATGCTGATGCAGGATTACATTCATGTTGAAGATAACACATTATTATCAAAACTAACTCTGGGTTCGTGGGTTCTGCTGTTGAACCGTAACATACATTTGAAGCTGCAAAACCAACCTGTCACAAAAACGTATCCCTTAATGCATGATATGACATTGGTAGCGCTGACAAAAAGAAGTTGCAGACACTGTGAATACTTCGTGTGGTTCAACATACATAACAAATATTTGAAAGTTTTAGCTCCATCCGACATCCGTTATGGAGTCACGAAAAAAAACACGAAATACCTACAGACGTCACGCGTTACATCTATATTGAATGTCCTGGTGGTATGCGCACGCATTGCGTTTTGCATAACATTTGTTTGAGGAGTGACGTCGCAGGTCAGATCGCCTTTGAGGGTGCAGACCAGTAAATGGGCGACGCCGGCCGAATCACGATTTGCAAGCCCTCAAATTCTCTGCTGTTAGAGCAGTTTGTGGGCCACGAACTTGAGGGTTTGTAAAAGAGAAGGTTGGAAGCGGTGCACAGGACTCCCAGCTTGTATTACTCTGAAATTCGGATGAAATTGGGCCCTAAAAGTGCTCTATTTTGGAATGGAGCGCAGGAATAATTTTTCAAAATAGCGATGTGCTTCAGGAATATTTTTCGGGGTGATCATCTTTGAATGGAAATTACTCTCAAAAGTCATGGGATTACCCCCAAACAATTAAACAGAAACAGAAAGATAATAGAATAAGCTGAATATGGCCAATTTCATCCGAATTTCATGGTATTACAAGTGGCAGTCGAGAATTCTACCACTGAACCACACGTGCTGGAGGGTACAAAGTCTGCAGATTTGATTTAGAATATTGTTTGGGAATAATAATTACCAATATTAATTTAATGAACTGGGGCCAAAATGGCCTGCATCGGCCGGGAATCGAACCCGGGCCTCCCGCGTGGCAGGCGAGAATTCTACCACTGAACCACCGATGCTGATGCAGGATTACATTCATGTTGAAGATAACACATTATTATCAAAACTAACTCTGGGTTCGTGGGTTCTGCTGTTGAACCGTAACATACATTTGAAGCTGCAAAACCAACCTGTCACAAAAACGTATCCCTTAATGCATGATATGACATTGGTAGCGCTGACAAAAAGAAGTTGCAGACACTGTGAATACTTCGTGTGGTTCAACATACATGACAAATATTTGAATGTTTTAGCTCCATCCGATATCCGTTATGGAGTCACGAAAAAAAAACGTCACGCGTACATCTATATTGAATGTCCTGGTGGTATGCGCACGCATTGCGTTTTGCATAACATTTGTTTGAGGAGTGACGTCGCAGGTCAGATCGCCTTTGAGGGTGCAGACCAGTAAATGGGCGACGCCGGCCGAATCACGATTTGCAAGCCCTCAAATTATCTGCTGTTAGAGCAGTTTGTGGGCCACGAACTTGAGGGTTTGTAAAAGAGAAGGTTGGAAGCGGTGCACAGGACTCCCAGCTTGTATTACTCTGAAATTCGGATGAAATTGGGCCCTAAAAGTGCTCTATTTTGGAATGGAGCGCAGGAATCATTTTTCAAAATAGCGATGTGCTTCAGGAATATTTTTCGGGGTGATCATCTTTGAATGGAAATTACTCCCAAAAGTCATGGGATTACCCCCAAACAATTAAACAGAAACAGAAAGATAATAGAATAAGCTGAATATGGCCAATTTCATCCGAATTTCATGGTATTACAAGTGGCAGTCGAGAATTCTACCACTGAACCACAGGTGCTGGAGGGTACAAAGTCTGCAGATTTGATTTAGAATATTGTTTGGGAATAATAATTACCAATATTAATTTAATGAACTGGGGCTAAAATGGCCTGCATCGGCCGGGAATCGAACCCGGGCCTCCCGCGGGGCAGGCGAGATTTCTACCACTGAACCACCGATGCTGATGCAGGATTACATTCATGTTGAAGATAACACATTATTATCAAAACTAACTCTGGGTTCGTGGGTTCTGCTGTTGAACCGTAACATACATTTGAAGCTGCAAAACCAACCTGTCACAAAAACGTATCCCTTAATGCATGATATGACATTGGTAGCGCTGACAAAAAGAAGTTGCAGACACTGTGAATACTTCGTGTGGTTCAACATACATAACAAATATTTGAAAGTTTTAGCTCCATCCAACATCCGTTATGGAGTCACGAAAAAAACCACGAAATACCTACAGACGTCACGCGTTACATCTATATTGAATGTCCTGGTGGTATGCGCACCCATTGCGTTTTGCATACAATTTGTTTGAGGAGTGACGTCGCAGGTCAGATCGCCTTTGAGGGTGCAGACCAGTAAATGGGCGACGCCGGCCGAATCACGATTTGCAAGCCCTCAAATTATCTGCTGTTAGAGCAGTTTGTGGGCCACGAACTTGAGGGTTTGTAAAAGAGAAGGTTGGAAGCGGTGCACAGGACTCCCAGCTTGTATTACTCTGAAATTCGGATGAAATTGGGCCCTAAAAGTGCTCTATTTTGGAATGGAGCGCAGGAATAATTTTTCAAAATAGCGATGTGCTTCAGGAATATTTTTCGGGGTGATCATCTTTGAATGGAAATTACTCCCAAAAGTCTTGGGATTACCCTCAAACAATTAAACAGAAACAGAAAGATAATAGAAAAGCTGAATATGGCCAATTTCATCCGAATTTCATGGTATTACAAGTGGCAGTCGAGAATTCTACCACTGAACCACAGGTGCTGGAGGGTACAAAGTCTGCAGATTTGATTTAGAATATTGTTTGGGAATAATAATTTCCAATATTAATTTAATTAACTGGGGCCAAATTGGCCTGCATCGGCCGGGAATCGAACCCGGGCCTCCCGCGTGGCAGGCGAGAATTCTACCACTGAACCACCGATGCTGATGCAGGATTACATTCATGTTGAAGATAACACATTATTATCAAAACTAACTCTGGGTTCGTGGGTTCTGCTGTTGAACCGTAACATACATTTGAAGCTGCAAAACCAACCTGTCACAAAAACGTATCCCTTAATGCATGATATGACATTGGTAGCGCTGACAAAAAGAAGTTGCAGACACTGTGAAAACTTCGTGTGGTTCAACATACATAACAAATATTTGAACGTTTTAGCTCCATCCGACATCCGTTATGGAGTCACGAAAAAAAAACACGAAATACCTACAGACGTCACGCGTTACATCTATATTGAATGTCCTGGTGGTATGCGCACGCATTGCGTTTTGCATAACATTTGTTTGAGGAGTGACGTCGCAGGTCAGATCGCCTTTGAGGGTGCAGACCAGTAAATGGGCGACGCTGGCCGAATCACGATTTGCAAGCCCTCAAATTCTCTGCTGTTAGAGCAGTTTGTGGGCCACGAACTTGAGGGTTTGTAAAAGAGAAGGTTGGAAGCGGTGCACAGGACTCCCAGCTTGTATTACTCTGAAATTCGGATGAAATTGGGCCCTAAAAGTGCTCTATTTTGGAATGGAGCGCAGGAATCATTTTTCAAAATAGCGATGTGCTTCAGGAATATTTTTCGGGCTGATCATCTTTGAATGGAAATTACTCTCAAAAGTCATGGGATTACCCCCAAACAATTAAACAGAAACAGAAAGATAATAGAATAAGCTGAATATGGCCAATTTCATCCGAATTTCATGGTATTACAAGTGGCAGTCGAGAATTCTACAACTGAACCACAGGTGCTGGAGGGTACAAAGTCTGCAGATTTGATTTAGAATATTGTTTGGGAATAATAATTACCAATATTAATTTAATGAACTGGGGCTAAAATGGCCTGCATCGGCCGGGAATCGAACCCGGGCCTCCCGCGGGGCAGGCGAGATTTCTACCACTGAACCACCGATGCTGATGCAGGATTACATTCATGTTGAAGATAACACATTATTATCAAAACTAACTCTGGGTTCGTGGGTTCTGCTGTTGAACCGTAACATACATTTGAAGCTGCAAAACCAACCTGTCACAAAAACGTATCCCTTAATGCATGATATGACATTGGTAGCGCTGACAAAAAGAAGTTGCAGACACTGTGAATACTTCGTGTGGTTCAACATACATAACAAATATTTGAAAGTTTTAGCTCCATCCAACATCCGTTATGGAGTCACGAAAAAAACCACGAAATACCTACAGACGTCACGCGTTACATCTATATTGAATGTCCTGGTGGTATGCGCACCCATTGCGTTTTGCATACAATTTGTTTGAGGAGTGACGTCGCAGGTCAGATCGCCTTTGAGGGTGCAGACCAGTAAATGGGCGACGCCGGCCGAATCACGATTTGCAAGCCCTCAAATTATCTGCTGTTAGAGCAGTTTGTGGGCCACGAACTTGAGGGTTTGTAAAAGAGAAGGTTGGAAGCGGTGCACAGGACTCCCAGCTTGTATTACTCTGAAATTCGGATGAAATTGGGCCCTAAAAGTGCTCTATTTTGGAATGGAGCGCAGGAATAATTTTTCAAAATAGCGATGTGCTTCAGGAATATTTTTCGGGGTGATCATCTTTGAATGGAAATTACTCCCAAAAGTCTTGGGATTACCCTCAAACAATTAAACAGAAACAGAAAGATAATAGAAAAGCTGAATATGGCCAATTTCATCCGAATTTCATGGTATTACAAGTGGCAGTCGAGAATTCTACCACTGAACCACAGGTGCTGGAGGGTACAAAGTCTGCAGATTTGATTTAGAATATTGTTTGGGAATAATAATTTCCAATATTAATTTAATTAACTGGGGCCAAATTGGCCTGCATCGGCCGGGAATCGAACCCGGGCCTCCCGCGTGGCAGGCGAGAATTCTACCACTGAACCACCGATGCTGATGCAGGATTACATTCATGTTGAAGATAACACATTATTATCAAAACTAACTCTGGGTTCGTGGGTTCTGCTGTTGAACCGTAACATACATTTGAAGCTGCAAAACCAACCTGTCACAAAAACGTATCCCTTAATGCATGATATGACATTGGTAGCGCTGACAAAAAGAAGTTGCAGACACTGTGAAAACTTCGTGTGGTTCAACATACATAACAAATATTTGAACGTTTTAGCTCCATCCGACATCCGTTATGGAGTCACGAAAAAAAAACACGAAATACCTACAGACGTCACGCGTTACATCTATATTGAATGTCCTGGTGGTATGCGCACGCATTGCGTTTTGCATAACATTTGTTTGAGGAGTGACGTCGCAGGTCAGATCGCCTTTGAGGGTGCAGACCAGTAAATGGGCGACGCTGGCCGAATCACGATTTGCAAGCCCTCAAATTCTCTGCTGTTAGAGCAGTTTGTGGGCCACGAACTTGAGGGTTTGTAAAAGAGAAGGTTGGAAGCGGTGCACAGGACTCCCAGCTTGTATTACTCTGAAATTCGGATGAAATTGGGCCCTAAAAGTGCTCTATTTTGGAATGGAGCGCAGGAATCATTTTTCAAAATAGCGATGTGCTTCAGGAATATTTTTCGGGCTGATCATCTTTGAATGGAAATTACTCTCAAAAGTCATGGGATTACCCCCAAACAATTAAACAGAAACAGAAAGATAATAGAATAAGCTGAATATGGCCAATTTCATCCGAATTTCATGGTATTACAAGTGGCAGTCGAGAATTCTACAACTGAACCACAGGTGCTGGAGGGTACAAAGTCTGCAGATTTGATTTAGAATATTGTTTGGGAATAATAATTACCAATATTAATTTAATGAACTGGGGCCAAAATGGCCTGCATCGGCCGGGAATCGAACCCGGGCCTCCCGCGTGGCAGGCGAGAATTCTACCACTGAACCACCGATGCTGATGCAGGATTACATTCATGTTGAAGATAACACATTATTATCAAAACTAACTCTGGGTTCGTGGGTTCTGCTGTTGAACCGTAACATACATTTGAAGCTGCAAAACCAACCTGTCACAAAAACGTATCCCTTAATGCATGATATGACATTGGTAGCGCTGACAAAAAGAAGTTGCAGACACTGTGAATACTTCGTGTGGTTCAACATACATGACAAATATTTGAATGTTTTAGCTCCATCCGATATCCGTTATGGAGTCACGAAAAAAAAACGTCACGCGTACATCTATATTGAATGTCCTGGTGGTATGCGCACGCATTGCGTTTTGCATAAAATTTGTTTGAGGAGTGACGTCGCAGGTCAGATCGCCTTTGAGGGTGCAGACCAGTAAATGGGCGACGCCGGCCGAATCACGATTTGCAAGCCCTCAAATTATCTGCTGTTAGAGCAGTTTGTGGGCCACGAACTTGAGGGTTTGTAAAAGAGAAGGTTGGAAGCGGTGCACAGGACTCCCAGCTTGTATTACTCTGAAATTCGGATGAAATTGGGCCCTAAAAGTGCTCTATTTTGGAATGGAGCGCAGGAATAATTTTTCAAAATAGCGATGTGCTTCAGGAATATTTTTCGGGGTGATCATCTTTGAATGGAAATTACTCCCAAAAGTCTTGGGATTACCCCCAAACAATTAAACAGAAACAGAAAGATAATAGAATAAGCTGAATATGGCCAATTTCATCCGAATTTCATGGTATTACAAGTGGCAGTCGAGAATTCTACCACTGAACCACAGGTGCTGGAGGGTACAAAGTCTGCAGATTTGATTTAGAATATTGTTTGGGAATAATAATTACCAATATTAATTTAATGAACTGGGGCCAAAATGGCCTGCGTCGGCCGGGAATCGAACCCGGGCCTCCCGCGTGGCAGGCGAGAATTCTACCACTGAACCACCGATGCTGATGCAGGATTACATTCATGTTGAAGATAACACATTATTATCAAAACTAACTCTGGGTTCGTGGGTTCTGCTGTTGAACCGTAACATACATTTGAAGCTGCAAAACCAACCTGTCACAAAAACGTATCCCTTAATGCATGATATGACATTGGTAGCGCTGACAAAAAGAAGTTGCAGACACTGTGAATACTTCGTGTGGTTCAACATACATAACAAATATTTGAAAGTTTTAGCTCCATCCGACATCCGTTATGGAGTCACGAAAAAAAACACGAAATACCTACAGACGTCACGCGTTACATCTATATTGAATGTCCTGGTGGTATGCGCACGCATTGCGTTTTGCATAACATTTGTTTGAGGAGTGACGTCGCAGGTCAGATCGCCTTTGAGGGTGCAGACCAGTAAATGGGCGACGCCGGCCGAATCACGATTTGCAAGCCCTCAAATTCTCTGCTGTTAGAGCAGTTTGTGGGCCACGAACTTGAGGGTTTGTAAAAGAGAAGGTTGGAAGCGGTGCACAGGACTCCCAGCTTGTATTACTCTGAAATTCGGATGAAATTGGGCCCTAAAAGTGCTCTATTTTGGAATGGAGCGCAGGAATCATTTTTCAAAATAGCGATGTGCTTCAGGAATATTTTTCGGGGTGATCATCTTTGAATGGAAATTACTCCCAAAAGTCATGGGATTACCCCCAAACAATTAAACAGAAACAGAAAGATAATAAGCTGAATATGGCCAATTTCATCCGAATTTCATGGTATTACAAGTGGCAGTCGAGAATTCTACCACTGAACCACAGGTGCTGGAGGGTACAAAGTCTGCAGATTTGATTTAGAATATTGTTTGGGAATAATAATTACCAATATTAATTTAATGAACTGGGGCCAAAATGGCCTGCGTCGGCCGGGAATCGAACCCGGGCCTCCCGCGTGGAAGGCGAGAATTCTACCACTGAACCACCGATGCTGATGCAGGATTACATTCATGTTGAAGATAACACATTATTATCAAAACTAACTCTGGGTTCGTGGGTTCTGCTGTTGAACCGTAACATACATTTGAAGCTGCAAAACCAACCTGTCACAAAAACGTATCCCTTAATGCATGATATGACATTGGTAGCGCTGACAAAAAGAAGTTGCAGACACTGTGAATACTTCGTGTGGTTCAACATACATAACAAATATTTGAAAGTTTTAGCTCCATCCGACATCCGTTATGGAGTCACGAAAAAAACCACGAAATACCTACAGACGTCACGCGTTACATCTATATTGAATGTCCTGGTGGTATGCGCACGCATTGCGTTTTGCATAAAATTTGTTTGAGGAGTGACGTCGCAGGTCAGATCGCCTTTGAGGGTGCAGACCAGTAAATGGGCGACGCCGGCCGAATCACGATTTGCAAGCCCTCAAATTATCTGCTGTTAGAGCAGTTTGTTGGCCACGAACTTGAGGGTTTGTAAAAGAGAAGGTTGGAAGCGGTGCACAGGACTCCCAGCTTGTATTACTCTGAAATTCGGATGAAATTGGGCCCTAAAAGTGCTCTATTTTGGAATGGAGCGCAGGAATAATTTTTCAAAATAGCGATGTGCTTCAGGAATATTTTTCGGGGTGATCATCTTTGAATGGAAATTACTCCCAAAAGTCATGGGATTACCCCCAAACAATTAAACAGAAACAGAAAGATAATAGAATAAGCTGAATATGGCCAATTTCATCCGAATTTCATGGTATTACAAGTGGCAGTCGAGAATTCTACCACTGAACCACAGGTGCTGGAGGGTACAAAGTCTGCAGATTTGATTTAGAATATTGTTTGGGAATAATAATTACCAATATTAATTTAATGAACTGGGGCTAAAATGGCCTGCATCGGCCGGGAATCGAACCCGGGCCTCCCGCGGGGCAGGCGAGATTTCTACCACTGAACCACCGATGCTGATGCAGGATTACATTCATGTTGAAGATAACACATTATTATCAAAACTAACTCTGGGTTCGTGGGTTCTGCTGTTGAACCGTAACATACATTTGAAGCTGCAAAACCAACCTGTCACAAAAACGTATCCCTTAATGCATGATATGACATTGGTAGCGCTGACAAAAAGAAGTTGCAGACACTGTGAATACTTCGTGTGGTTCAACATACATAACAAATATTTGAAAGTTTTAGCTCCATCCGACATCCGTTATGGAGTCACGAAAAAAACCACGAAATACCTACAGACGTCACGCGTTACATCTATATTGAATGTCCTGGTGGTATGCGCACGCATTGCGTTTTGCATAAAATTTGTTTGAGGAGTGACGTCGCAGGTCAGATCGCCTTTGAGGGTGCAGACCAGTAAATGGGCGACGCCGGCCGAATCACGATTTGCAAGCCCTCAAATTATCTGCTGTTAGAGCAGTTTGTTGGCCACGAACTTGAGGGTTTGTAAAAGAGAAGGTTGGAAGCGGTGCACAGGACTCCCAGCTTGTATTACTCTGAAATTCGGATGAAATTGGGCCCTAAAAGTGCTCTATTTTGGAATGGAGCGCAGGAATAATTTTTCAAAATAGCGATGTGCTTCAGGAATATTTTTCGGGGTGATCATCTTTGAATGGAAATTACTCCCAAAAGTCTTGGGATTACCCCCAAACAATTAAACAGAAACAGAAAGATAATAGAATAAGCTGAATATGGCCAATTTCATCCGAATTTCATGGTATTACAAGTGGCAGTCGAGAATTCTACCACTGAACCACAGGTGCTGGAGGGTACAAAGTCTGCAGATTTGATTTAGAATATTGTTTGGGAATAATAATTACCAATAATAATTTAATGAACTGGGGCCAAAATGGCCTGCGTCGGCCGGGAATCGAACCCGGGCCTCCCGCGTGGCAGGCGAGAATTCTACCACTGAACCACCGATGCTGATGCAGGATTACATTCATGTTGAAGATAACACATTATTATCAAAACTAACTCTGGGTTCGTGGGTTCTGCTGTTGAACCGTAACATACATTTGAAGCTGCAAAACCAACCTGTCACAAAAACGTATCCCTTAATGCATGATATGACATTGGTAGCGCTGACAAAAAGAAGTTGCAGACACTGTGAATACTTCGTGTGGTTCAACATACATAACAAATATTTGAAAGTTTTAGCTCCATCCGACATCCGTTATGGAGTCACGAAAAAAAACACGAAATACCTACAGACGTCACGCGTTACATCAATATTGAATGTCCTGGTGGTATGCGCACGCATTGCGTTTTGCATAACATTTGTTTGAGGAGTGACGTCGCAGGTCAGATCGCCTTTGAGGGTGCAGACCAGTAAATGGGCGACGCCGGCCGAATCACGATTTGCAAGCCCTCAAATTCTCTGCTGTTAGAGCAGTTTGTGGGCCACGAACTTGAGGGTTTGTAAAAGAGAAGGTTGGAAGCGGTGCACAGGACTCCCAGCTTGTATTACTCTGAAATTCGGATGAAATTGGGCCCTAAAAGTGCTCTATTTTGGAATGGAGCGCAGGAATCATTTTTCAAAATAGCGATGTGCTTCAGGAATATTTTTCGGGGTGATCATCTTTGAATGGAAATTACTCCCAAAAGTCATGGGATTACCCCCAAACAATTAAACAGAAACAGAAAGATAATAGAATAAGCTGAATATGGCCAATTTCATCCGAATTTCATGGTATTACAAGTGGCAGTCGAGAATTCTACCACTGAACCACAGGTGCTGGAGGGTACAAAGTCTGCAGATTTGATTTAGAATATTGTTTGGGAATAATAATTACCAATATTAATTTAATGAACTGGGGCTAAAATGGCCTGCATCGGCCGGGAATCGAACCCGGGCCTCCCGCGGGGCAGGCGAGATTTCTACCACTGAACCACCGATGCTGATGCAGGATTACATTCATGTTGAAGATAACACATTATTATCAAAACTAACTCTGGGTTCGTGGGTTCTGCTGTTGAACCGTAACATACATTTGAAGCTGCAAAACCAACCTGTCACAAAAACGTATCCCTTAATGCATGATATGACATTGGTAGCGCTGACAAAAAGAAGTTGCAGACACTGTGAATACTTCGTGTGGTTCAACATACATAACAAATATTTGAAAGTTTTAGCTCCATCCAACATCCGTTATGGAGTCACGAAAAAAACCACGAAATACCTACAGACGTCACGCGTTACATCTATATTGAATGTCCTGGTGGTATGCGCACCCATTGCGTTTTGCATACAATTTGTTTGAGGAGTGACGTCGCAGGTCAGATCGCCTTTGAGGGTGCAGACCAGTAAATGGGCGACGCCGGCCGAATCACGATTTGCAAGCCCTCAAATTATCTGCTGTTAGAGCAGTTTGTGGGCCACGAACTTGAGGGTTTGTAAAAGAGAAGGTTGGAAGCGGTGCACAGGACTCCCAGCTTGTATTACTCTGAAATTCGGATGAAATTGGGCCCTAAAAGTGCTCTATTTTGGAATGGAGCGCAGGAATAATTTCTCAAAATAGCGATGTGCTTCAGGAATATTTTTCGGGGTGATCATCTTTGAATGGAAATTACTCCCAAAAGTCTTGGGATTACCCCCAAACAATTAAACAGAAACAGAAAGATAATAGAAAAACTGAATATGGCCAATTTCATCCGAATTTCATGGTATTACAAGTGGCAGTCGAGAATTCTACCACTGAACCACAGGTGCTGGAGGGTACAAAGTCTGCAGATTTGATTTAGAATATTGTTTGGGAATAATAATTACCAATATTAATTTAATTAACTGGGGCCAAAATGGCCTGCATCGGCCGGGAATCGAACCCGGGCCTCCCGCGTGGCAGGCGAGAATTCTACCACTGAACCACCGATGCTGATGCAGGATTACATTCATGTTGAAGATAACACATTATTATCAAAACTAACTCTGGGTTCGTGGGTTCTGCTGTTGAACCGTAACATACATTTGAAGCTGCAAAACCAACCTGTCACAAAAACGTATCCCTTAATGCATGATATGACATTGGTAGCGCTGACAAAAAGAAGTTGCAGACACTGTGAATACTTCGTGTGGTTCAACATACATAACAAATATTTGAAAGTTTTAGCTCCATCCGACATCCGTTATGGAGTCACGAAAAAAAACACGAAATACCTACAGACGTCACGCGTTACATCTATATTGAATGTCCTGGTGGTATGCGCACGCATTGCGTTTTGCATAACATTTGTTTGAGGAGTGACGTCGCAGGTCAGATCGCCTTTGAGGGTGCAGACCAGTAAATGGGCGACGCCGGCCGAATCACGATTTGCAAGCCCTCAAATTATCTGCTGTTAGAGCAGTTTGTGGGCCACGAACTTGAGGGTTTGTAAAAGAGAAGGTTGGAAGCGGTGCACAGGACTCCCAGCTTGTATTACTCTGAAATTCGGATGAAATTGGGCCCTAAAAGTGCTCTATTTTGGAATGGAGCGCAGGAATAATTTTTCAAAATAGCGATGTGCTTCAGGAATATTTTTCGGGGTGATCATCTTTGAATGGAAATTACTCCCAAAAGTCTTGGGATTACCCCCAAACAATTAAACAGAAACAGAAAGATACTAGAATAAGCTGAATATGGCCAATTTCATCCGAATTTCATGGTATTACAAGTGGCAGTCGAGAATTCTACCACTGAACCACAGGTGCTGGAGGGTACAAAGTCTGCAGATTTGATTTAGAATATTGTTTGGGAATAATAATTTCCAATATTAATTTAATTAACTGGGGCCAAAATGGCCTGCATCGGCCGGGAATCGAACCCGGGCCTCCCGCGTGGCAGGCGAGAATTCTACCACTGAACCACCGATGCTGATGCAGGATTACATTCATGTTGAAGATAACACATTATTATCAAAACTAACTCTGGGTTCGTGGGTTCTGCTGTTGAACCGTAACATACATTTGAAGCTGCAAAACCAACCTGTCACAAAAACGTATCCCTTAATGCATGATATGACATTGGTAGCGCTGACAAAAAGAAGTTGCAGACACTGTGAATACTTCGTGTGGTTCAACATACATAACAAATATTTGAAAGTTTTAGCTCCATCCGACATCCGTTATGGAGTCACGAAAAAAAACACGAAATACCTACAGACGTCACGCGTTACATCTATATTGAATGTCCTGGTGGTATGCGCACGCATTGCGTTTTGCATAACATTTGTTTGAGGAGTGACGTCGCAGGTCAGATCGCCTTTGAGGGTGCAGACCAGTAAATGGGCGACGCCGGCCGAATCACGATTTGCAAGCCCTCAAATTATCTGCTGTTAGAGCAGTTTGTGGGCCACGAACTTGAGGGTTTGTAAAAGAGAAGGTTGGAAGCGGTGCACAGGACTCCCAGCTTGTATTACTCTGAAATTCGGATGAAATTGGGCCCTAAAAGTGCTCTATTTTGGAATGGAGCGCAGGAATCATTTTTCAAAATAGCGATGTGCTTCAGGAATATTTTTCGGGGTGATCATCTTTGAATGGAAATTACTCCCAAAAGTCTTGGGATTACCCCCAAACAATTAAACAGAAACAGAAAGATAATAGAATAAGCTGAATATGGCCAATTTCATCCGAATTTCATGGTATTACAAGTGGCAGTCGAGAATTCTACCACTGAACCACAGGTGCTGGAGGGTACAAAGTCTGCAGATTTGATTTAGAATATTGTTTGGGAATAATAATTACCAATATTAATTTAATGAACTGGGGCTAAAATGGCCTGCATCGGCCGGGAATCGAACCCGGGCCTCCCGCGAGGCAGACGAGAATTCTACTACTGAACCACCGATGCTGATGCAGGATTACATTCATGTTGAAGATAACACATTATTATCAAAACTAACTCTGGGTTCGTGGGTTCTGCTGTTGAACCGTAACATACATTTGAAGCTGCAAAACCAACCTGTCACAAAAACGTATCCCTTAATGCATGATATGACATTGGTAGCGCTGACAAAAAGAAGTTGCAGACACTGTGAATACTTCGTGTGGTTCAACATACATAACAAATATTTGAAAGTTTTAGCTCCATCCGACATCCGTTATGGAGTCACGAAAAAAACCACGAAATACCTACAGACGTCACGCGTTACATCTATATTGAATGTCCTGGTGGTATGCGCACCCATTGCGTTTTGCATAAAATTTGTTTGAGGAGTGACGTCGCAGGTCAGATCGCCTTTGAGGGTGCAGACCAGTAAATGGGCGACGCCGGCCGAATCACGATTTGCAAGCCCTCAAATTATCTGCTGTTAGAGCAGTTTGTTGGCCACGAACTTGAGGGTTTGTAAAAGAGAAGGTTGGAAGCGGTGCACAGGACTCCCAGCTTGTATTACTCTGAAATTCGGATGAAATTGGGCCCTAAAAGTGCTCTATTTTGGAATGGAGCGCAGGAATAATTTTTCAAAATAGCGATGTGCTTCAGGAATATTTTTCGGGCTGATCATCTTTGAATGGAAATTACTCCCAAAAGTCATGGGATTACCCCCAAAACAATTAAACAGAAACAGAAAGATAATAGAATAAGCTGAATATGGCCAATTTCATCCGAATTTCATGGTATTACAAGTGGCAGTCGAGAATTCTACCACTGAACCACAGGTGCTGGAGGGTACAAAGTCTGCAGATTTGATTTAGAATATTGTTTGGGAATAATAATTACCAATATTAATTTAATGAACTGGGGCCGAAATGGCCTGCATCGGCCGGGAATCGAACCCGGGCCTCCCGCGTGGCAGGCGAGAATTCTACCACTGAACCACCGATGCTGATGCAGGATTACATTCATGTTGAAGATAACACATTATTATCAAAACTAACTCTGGGTTCGTGGGTTCTGCTGTTGAACCGTAACATACATTTGAAGCTGCAAAACCAACCTGTCACAAAAACGTATCCCTTAATGCATGATATGACATTGGTAGCGCTGACAAAAAGAAGTTGCAGACACTGTGAATACTTCGTGTGGTTCAACATACATAACAAATATTTGAAAGTTTTAGCTCCATCCGACATCCGTTATGGAGTCACGAAAAAAAACACGAAATACCTACAGACGTCACGCGTTACATCTATATTGAATGTCCTGGTGGTATGCGCACGCATTGCGTTTTGCATAACATTTGTTTGAGGAGTGACGTCGCAGGTCAGATCGCCTTTGAGGGTGCAGACCAGTAAATGGGCGACGCCGGCCGAATCACGATTTGCAAGCCCTCAAATTATCTGCTGTTAGAGCAGTTTGTGGGCCACGAACTTGAGGGTTTGTAAAAGAGAAGGTTGGAAGCGGTGCACAGGACTCCCAGCTTGTATTACTCTGAAATTCGGATGAAATTGGGCCCTAAAAGTGCTCTATTTTGGAATGGAGCGCAGGAATCATTTTTCAAAATAGCGATGTGCTTCAGGAATATTTTTCGGGGTGATCATCTTTGAATGGAAATTACTCCCAAAAGTCATGGGATTACCCCCAAACAATTAAACAGAAACAGAAAGATAATAGAATAAGCTGAATATGGCCAATTTCATCCGAATTTCATGGTATTACAAGTGGCAGTCGAGAATTCTACCACTGAACCACAGGTGCTGGAGGGTACAAAGTCCGCAGATTTGATTTAGAATATTGTTTGGGAATAATAATTACCAATATTAATTTAATGAACTGGGGCCAAAATGGCCTGCATCGGCCGGGAATCGAACCCGGGCCTCCCGCGTGGCAGGGGAGAATTCTACCACTGAACCACCGATGCTGATGCAGGATTACATTCATGTTGAAGATAACACATTATTATCAAAACTAACTCTGGGTTCGTGGGTTCTGCTGTTGAACCGTAACATACATTTGAAGCTGCAAAACCAACCTGTCACAAAAACGTATCCCTTAATGCATGATATGACATTGGTAGCGCTGACAAAAAGAAGTTGCAGACACTGTGAATACTTCGTGTGGTTCAACATACATAACAAATATTTGAAAGTTTTAGCTCCATCCGATATCCGTTATGGAGTCACGAAAAAAAACACGAAATACCTACAGACGTCACGCGTTACATCTATATTGAATGTCCTGGTGGTATGCGCACGCATTGCGTTTTGCATAAAATTTGTTTGAGGAGTGACGTCGCAGGTCAGATCGCCTTTAAGGGTGCAGACCAGTAAATGGGCGACGCCGGCCGAATCACGATTTGCAAGCCCTCAAATTATCTGCTGTTAGAGCAGTTTGTGTGCCACGAACTTGAGGGTTTGTAAAAGAGAAGGTTGGAAGCGGTGCACAGGACTCCCAGCTTGTATTACTCTGAAATTCGGATGAAATTGGGCCCTAAAAGTGCTCTATTTTGGAATGGAGCGCAGGAATCATTTTTCAAAATAGCGATGTGCTTCAGGAATATTTTTCGGGGTGATCATCTTTGAATGGAAATTACTCCCAAAAGTCATGGGATTACCCCCAAACAATTAAACAGAAACAGAAAGATAATAGAATAAGCTGAATATGGCCAATTTCATCCGAATTTCATGGTATTACAAGTGGCAGTCGAGAATTCTACCACTGAACCACAGGTGCTGGAGGGTACAAAGTCTGCAGATTTGATTTAGAATATTGTTTGGGAATAATAATTACCAATATTAATTTAATGAACTGGGGCCAAAATGGCCTGCATCGGCCGTGAATCGAACCCGGGCCTCCCGCGTGGCAGGCGAGAATTCTACCACTGAACCACCGATGCTCCTGCAGGACTACATTCATGTTGAATATAACCTGGTTAGAAAACACTATTATCAAAACTATCTCTGGGGTCGTGGGTTCTGCTGTTTAACCGTAACATACATTTGAAGCTGCAAAACCAACCTGTCACAAAAACGTATCCCTTAATGCATGATATGACATTGGTAGCGCTGACAAAAAGAAGTTGCAGACACTGTGAATACTTCGTGTGGTTCAACATACATAACAAATATTTGAAAGTTTTAGCTCCATCCGATATCCATTATGGAGTCACGAAAAAAAACACGAAATACCTACAGACGTCACGCGTTACATCTATATTGAATGTCCTGGTGGTATGCGCACGCATTGCGTTTTGCATAAAATTTGTTTGAGGAGTGACGTCGCAGGTCAGATCGCCTTTAAGGGTGCAGACCAGTAAATGGGCGACGCCGGCCGAATCACGATTTGCAAGCCCTCAAATTATCTGCTGTTAGAGCAGTTTGTGGGCCACGAACTTGAGGGTTTGTAAAAGAGAAGGTTGGAAGCGGTGCACAGGACTCCCAGCTTGTATTACTCTGAAATTCGGATGAAATTGGGCCCTAAAAGTGCTCTATTTTGGAATGGAGCGCAGGAATCATTTTTCAAAATAGCGATGTGCTTCAGGAATATTTTTCGGGGTGATCATCTTTGAATGGAAATTACTCCCAAAAGTCATGGGATTACCCCCAAACAATTAAACAGAAACAGAAAGATAATAGAATAAGCTGAATATGGCCAATTTCATCCGAATTTCATGGTATTACAAGTGGCAGTCGAGAATTCTACCACTGAACCACAGGTGCTGGAGGGTACAAAGTCCGCAGATTTGATTTAGAATATTGTTTGGGAATAATAATTACCAATATTAATTTAATGAACTGGGGCCAAAATGGCCTGCATCGGCCGGGAATCGAACCCGGGCCTCCCGCGTGGCAGGGGAGAATTCTACCACTGAACCACCGATGCTGATGCAGGATTACATTCATGTTGAAGATAACACATTATTATCAAAACTAACTCTGGGTTCGTGGGTTCTGCTGTTGAACCGTAACATACATTTGAAGCTGCAAAACCAACCTGTCACAAAAACGTATCCCTTAATGCATGATATGACATTGGTAGCGCTGACAAAAAGAAGTTGCAGACACTGTGAATACTTCGTGTGGTTCAACATACATAACAAATATTTGAAAGTTTTAGCTCCATCCGATATCCGTTATGGAGTCACGAAAAAAAACACGAAATACCTACAGACGTCACGCGTTACATCTATATTGAATGTCCTGGTGGTATGCGCACGCATTGCGTTTTGCATAAAATTTGTTTGAGGAGTGACGTCGCAGGTCAGATCGCCTTTAAGGGTGCAGACCAGTAAATGGGCGACGCCGGCCGAATCACGATTTGCAAGCCCTCAAATTATCTGCTGTTAGAGCAGTTTGTGTGCCACGAACTTGAGGGTTTGTAAAAGAGAAGGTTGGAAGCGGTGCACAGGACTCCCAGCTTGTATTACTCTGAAATTCGGATGAAATTGGGCCCTAAAAGTGCTCTATTTTGGAATGGAGCGCAGGAATCATTTTTCAAAATAGCGATGTGCTTCAGGAATATTTTTCGGGGTGATCATCTTTGAATGGAAATTACTCTCAAAAGTCATGGGATTACCCCCAAACAATTAAACAGAAACAGAAAGATAATAGAATAAGCTGAATATGGCCAATTTCATCCGAATTTCATGGTATTACAAGTGGCAGTCGAGAATTCTACCACTGAACCACAGGTGCTGGAGGGTACAAAGTCTGCAGATTTGATTTAGAATATTGTTTGGGAATAATAATTACCAATATTAATTTAATGAACTGGGGCCAAAATGGCCTGCATCGGCCGTGAATCGAACCCGGGCCTCCCGCGTGGCAGGCGAGAATTCTACCACTGAACCACCGATGCTCCTGCAGGACTACATTCATGTTGAATATAACCTGGTTAGAAAACACTATTATCAAAACTATCTCTGGGGTCGTGGGTTCTGCTGTTTAACCGTAACATACATTTGAAGCTGCAAAACCAACCTGTCACAAAAACGTATCCCTTAATGCATGATATGACATTGGTAGCGCTGACAAAAAGAAGTTGCAGACACTGTGAATACTTCGTGTGGTTCAACATACATAACAAATATTTGAAAGTTTTAGCTCCATCCGATATCCATTATGGAGTCACGAAAAAAAACACGAAATACCTACAGACGTCACGCGTTACATCTATATTGAATGTCCTGGTGGTATGCGCACGCATTGCGTTTTGCATAAAATTTGTTTGAGGAGTGACGTCGCAGGTCAGATCGCCTTTAAGGGTGCAGACCAGTAAATGGGCGACGCCGGCCGAATCACGATTTGCAAGCCCTCAAATTATCTGCTGTTAGAGCAGTTTGTGGGCCACGAACTTGAGGGTTTGTAAAAGAGAAGGTTGGAAGCGGTGCACAGGACTCCCAGCTTGTATTACTCTGAAATTCGGATGAAATTGGGCCCTAAAAGTGCTCTATTTTGGAATGGAGCGCAGGAATCATTTTTCAAAATAGCGATGTGCTTCAGGAATATTTTTCGGGGTGATCATCTTTGAATGGAAATTACTCCCAAAAGTCATGGGATTACCCCCAAACAATTAAACAGAAACAGAAAGATAATAGAATAAGCTGAATATGGCCAATTTCATCCGAATTTTATGGTATTACAAGTGGCAGTCGAGAATTCTACCACTGAACCACAGGTGCTGGAGGGTACAAAGTCTGCAGATTTGATTTAGAATATTGTTTGGGAATAATAATTACCAATATTAATTTAATGAACTGGGGCCAAAATGGCCTGCATCGGCCGGGAATCGAACCCGGGCCTCCCGCGTGGCAGGCGAGAATTCTACCACTGAACCACCGATGCTCCTGCAGGACTACATTCATGTTGAATATAACCTGGTTAGAAAACACTATTATCAAAACTATCTCTGGGGTCGTGGGTTCTGCTGTTTAACCGTAACATACATTTGAAGCTGCAAAACCAACCTGTCACAAAAACGTATCCCTTAATGCATGATATGACATTGGTAGCGCTGACAAAAAGAAGTTGCAGACACTGTGAATACTTCGTGTGGTTCAACATACATAACAAATATTTGAAAGTTTTAGCTCCATCCGATATCCGTTATGGAGTCACGAAAAAAAACACGAAATACCTACAGACGTCACGCGTTACATCTATATTGAATGTCCTGGTGGTATGCGCACGCATTGCGTTTTGCATAAAATTTGTTTGAGGAGTGACGTCGCAGGTCAGATCGCCTTTAAGGGTGCAGACCAGTAAATGGGCGACGCCGGCCGAATCACGATTTGCAAGCCCTCAAATTATCTGCTGTTAGAGCAGTTTGTGGGCCACGAACTTGAGGGTTTGTAAAAGAGAAGGTTGGAAGCGGTGCACAGGACTCCCAGCTTGTATTACTCTGAAATTCGGATGAAATTGGGCCCTAAAAGTGCTCTATTTTGGAATGGAGCGCAGGAATCATTTTTCAAAATAGCGATGTGCTTCAGGAATATTTTTCGGGGTGATCATCTTTGAATGGAAATTACTCCCAAAAGTCATGGGATTACCCCAAAACAATTAAACAGAAACAGAAAGATAATAGAATAAGCTGAATATGGCCAATTTCATCCGAATTTCATGGTATTACAAGTGGCAGTCGAGAATTCTACCACTGAACCACAGGTGCTGGAGGGTACAAAGTCTGCAGATTTGATTTAGAATATTGTTTGGGAATAATAATTACCAATATTAATTTAATGAACTGGGGCCAAAATGGCCTGCATCGGCCGGGAATCGAACCCGGGCCTCCCGCGTGGCAGGCGAGAATTCTACCACTGAACCACCGATGCTGATGCAGGATTACATTCATGTTGAAGATAACACATTATTATCAAAACTAACTCTGGGTTCGTGGGTTCTGCTGTTGAACCGTAACATACATTTGAAGCTGCAAAACCAACCTGTCACAAAAACGTATCCCTTAATGCATGATATGACATTGGTAGCGCTGACAAAAAGAAGTTGCAGACACTGTGAATACTTCGTGTGGTTCAACATACATAACAAATATTTGAAAGTTTTAGCTCCATCCGACATCCGTTATGGAGTCACGAAAAAAAACACGAAATACCTACAGACGTCACGCGTTACATCTATATTGAATGTCCTGGTGGTATGCGCACGCATTGCGTTTTGCATAACATTTGTTTGAGGAGTGACGTCGCAGGTCAGATCGCCTTTAAGGGTGCAGACCAGTAAATGGGCGACGCCGGCCGAATCACGATTTGCAAGCCCTCAAATTATCTGCTGTTAGAGCAGTTTGTGTGCCACGAACTTGAGGGTTTGTAAAAGAGAAGGTTGGAAGCGGTGCACAGGACTCCCAGCTTGTATTACTCTGAAATTCGGATGAAATTGGGCCCTAAAAGTGCTCTATTTTGGAATGGAGCGCAGGAATCATTTTTCAAAATAGCGATGTGCTTCAGGAATATTTTTCGGGGTGATCATCTTTGAATGGAAATTACTCCCAAAAGTCATGGGATTACCCCCAAACAATTAAACAGAAACAGAAAGATAATAGAATAAGCTGAATATGGCCAATTTCATCCGAATTTCATGGTATTACAAGTGGCAGTCGAGAATTCTACCACTGAACCACAGGTACTGGAGGGTACAAAGTCTGCAGATTTGATTTAGAATATTGTTTGGGAATAATAATTACCAATATTAATTTAATGAACTGGGGCCAAAATGGCCTGCATCGGCCGGGAATCGAACCCGGGCCTCCCGCGTGGCAGGCGAGAATTCTACCACTGAACCACCGATGCTGATGCAGGATTACATTCATGTTGAAGATAACACATTATTATCAAAACTAACTCTGGGTTCGTGGGTTCTGCTGTTGAACCGTAACATACATTTGAAGCTGCAAAACCAACCTGTCACAAAAACGTATCCCTTAATGCATGATATGACATTGGTAGCGCTGACAAAAAGAAGTTGCAGACACTGTGAATACTTCGTGTGGTTCAACATACATAACAAATATTTGAAAGTTTTAGCTCCATCCGATATCCGTTATGGAGTCACGAAAAAAAACACGAAATACCTACAGACGTCACGCGTTACATCTATATTGAATGTCCTGGTGGTATGCGCACGCATTGCGTTTTGCATAACATTTGTTTGAGGAGTGACGTCGCAGGTCAGATCGCCTTTGAGGGTGCAGACCAGTAAATGGGCGACGCCGGCCGAATCACGATTTGCAAGCCCTCAAATTATCTGCTGTTAGAGCAGTTTGTGGGCCACGAACTTGAGGGTTTGTAAAAGAGAAGGTTGGAAGCGGTGCACAGGACTCCCAGCTTGTATTACTCTGAAATTCGGATGAAATTGGGCCCTAAAAGTGCTCTATTTTCGAATGGAGCGCAGGAATAATTTTTCAAAATAGCGATGTGCTTCAGGAATATTTTTCGGGCTGATCATCTTTGAATGGAAATTACTCCCAAAAGTCATGGGATTACCCCCAAACAATTGAACAGAAACAGAAAGATAATAGAATAAGCTGAATATGGCCTATTTCATCCGAATTTCATGGTATTACAAGTGGCAGTCGAGAATTCTACCACTGAACCACAGGTGCTGGAGGGTACAATGTCCGCAGATTTGATTTAGAATATTGTTCGGGAATAATAATTACCAATATTAATTTAATGAACTGGGGCCAAAGTGGCCTGCATCGGCCGGGAATCGAACCCGGGCCTCCCGCGTGGCAGGCGAGAATTCTACCACTGAACCACCGAAGCTGATGAAGGATTACATTCATGTTGAAGATAACACATTATTATCAAAACTAACTCTGGGTTCGTGGGTTCTGCTGTTGAACCGTAACATACATTTGAAGCTGCAAAACCAACCTGTCACAAAAACGTATCCCTTAATGCATGATATGACATTGGTAGCGCTGACAAAAAGAAGTTGCAGACACTGTGAATACTTCGTGTGGTTCAACATACATAACAAATATTTGAAAGTTTTAGCTCCATCCGATATCCGTTATGGAGTCACGAAAAAAAACACGAAATACCTACAGACGTCACGCGTTACATCTATATTGAATGTCCTGGTGGTATGCGCACGCATTGCGTTTTGCATAAAATTTGTTTGAGGAGTGACGTCGCAGGTCAGATCGCCTTTGAGGGTGCAGACCAGTAAATGGGCGACGCCGGCCGAATCACGATTTGCAAGCGCTCAAATTATCTGCTGTTAGAGCAGTTTGTGGGCCACGAACTTGAGGGTTTGTAAAAGAGAAGGTTGGAAGCGGTGCACAGGACTCCCAGCTTGTATTACTCTGAAATTCGGATGAAATTGGGCCCTAAAAGTGCTCTATTTTGGAATGGAGCGCAGGAATAATTTTTCAAAATAGCGATGTGCTTCAGGAATATTTTTCGGGGTGATCATCTTTGAATGGAAATTACTCCCAAAAGTCATGGGATTACCCCCAAACAATTAAACAGAAACAGAAAGATAATAGAATAAGCTGAATATGGCCAATTTCATCCGAATTTCATGGTATTACAAGTGGCAGTCGAGAATTCTACCACTGAACCACAGGTACTGGAGGGTACAAAGTCTGCAGATTTGATTTAGAATATTGTTTGGGAATAATAATTACCAATATTAATTTAATGAACTGGGGCCAAAATGGCCTGCATCGGCCGGGAATCGAACCCGGGCCTCCCGCGTGGCAGGCGAGAATTGTACCACTGAACCACCGAAGCTGATGAAGGATTACATTCATGTTGAAGATAACACATTATTATCAAAACTAACTCTGGGTTCGTGGGTTCTGCTGTTGAACCGTAACATACATTTGAAGCTGCAAAACCAACCTGTCACAAAAACGTATCCCTTAATGCATGATATGACATTGGTAGCGCTGACAAAAAGAAGTTGCAGACACTGTGAATACTTCGTGTGGTTCAACATACATAACAAATATTTGAAAGTTTTAGCTCCATCCGATATCCGTTATGGAGTCACGAAAAAAAACACGAAATACCTACAGACGTCACGCGTTACATCTATATTGAATGTCCTGGTGGTATGCGCACGCATTGCGTTTTGCATAACATTTGTTTGAGGAGTGACGTCGCAGGTCAGATCGCCTTTGAGGGTGCAGACCAGTAAATGGGCGACGCCGGCCGAATCACGATTTGCAAGCCCTCAAATTATCTGCTGTTAGAGCAGTTTGTGGGCCACGAACTTGAGGGTTTGTAAAAGAGAAGGTTGGAAGCGGTGCACAGGACTCCCAGCTTGTATTACTCTGAAATTCGGATGAAATTGGGCCCTAAAAGTGCTCTATTTTGGAATGGAGCGCAGGAATCATTTTTCAAAATAGCGATGTGCTTCAGGAATATTTTTCGGGGTGATCATCTTTGAATGGAAATTACTCCCAAAAGTCATGGGATTACCCCAAAACAATTAAACAGAAACAGAAAGATAATAGAATAAGCTGAATATGGCCAATTTCATCCGAATTTCATGGTATTACAAGTGGCAGTCGAGAATTCTACCACTGAACCACAGGAGCTGGAGGGTACAAAGTCTGCAGATTTGATTTAGAATATTGTTTGGGAATAATAATTACCAATATTAATTTAATGAACTGGGGCCAAAATGGCCTGCATCGGCCGGGAATCGAACCCGGGCCTCCCGCGTGGCAGGCGAGAATTCTACCACTGAACAACCGAAGCTGATAAAGGATTACATTCATGTTGAAGATAACACATTATTATCAAAACTAACTCTGGGTTCGTGGGTTCTGCTGTTGAACCGTAACATACATTTGAAGCTGCAAAACCAACCTGTCACAAAAACGTATCCCTTAATGCATGATATGACATTGGTAGCGCTGACAAAAAGAAGTTGCAGACACTGTGAATACTTCGTGTGGTTCAACATACATAACAAATATTTGAAAGTTTTAGCTCCATCCGATATCCGTTATGGAGTCACGAAAAAAAACACGAAATACCTACAGACGTCACGCGTTACATCTATATTGAATGTCCTGGTGGTATGCGCACGCATTGCGTTTTGCATAACATTTGTTTGAGGAGTGACGTCGCAGGTCAGATCGCCTTTGAGGGTGCAGACCAGTAAATGGGCGACGCCGGCCGAATCACGATTTGCAAGCCCTCAAATTATCTGCTGTTAGAGCAGTTTGTGGGCCACGAACTTGAGGGTTTGTAAAAGAGAAGGTTGGAAGCGGTGCACAGGACTCCCAGCTTGTATTACTCTGAAATTCGGATGAAATTGGGCCCTAAAAGTGCTCTATTTTCGAATGGAGCGCAGGAATAATTTTTCAAAATAGCGATGTGCTTCAGGAATATTTTTCGGGCTGATCATCTTTGAATGGAAATTACTCCCAAAAGTCATGGGATTACCCCCAAACAATTGAACAGAAACAGAAAGATAATAGAATAAGCTGAATATGGCCTATTTCATCCGAATTTCATGGTATTACAAGTGGCAGTCGAGAATTCTACCACTGAACCACAGGTGCTGGAGGGTACAATGTCCGCAGATTTGATTTAGAATATTGTTCGGGAATAATAATTACCAATATTAATTTAATGAACTGGGGCCAAAGTGGCCTGCATCGGCCGGGAATCGAACCCGGGCCTCCCGCGTGGCAGGCGAGAATTCTACCACTGAACCACCGAAGCTGATGAAGGATTACATTCATGTTGAAGATAACACATTATTATCAAAACTAACTCTGGGTTCGTGGGTTCTGCTGTTGAACCGTAACATACATTTGAAGCTGCAAAACCAACCTGTCACAAAAACGTATCCCTTAATGCATGATATGACATTGGTAGCGCTGACAAAAAGAAGTTGCAGACACTGTGAATACTTCGTGTGGTTCAACATACATAACAAATATTTGAAAGTTTTAGCTCCATCCGATATCCGTTATGGAGTCACGAAAAAAAACACGAAATACCTACAGACGTCACGCGTTACATCTATATTGAATGTCCTGGTGGTATGCGCACGCATTGCGTTTTGCATAAAATTTGTTTGAGGAGTGACGTCGCAGGTCAGATCGCCTTTGAGGGTGCAGACCAGTAAATGGGCGACGCCGGCCGAATCACGATTTGCAAGCCCTCAAATTATCTGCTGTTAGAGCAGTTTGTGGGCCACGAACTTGAGGGTTTGTAAAAGAGAAGGTTGGAAGCGGTGCACAGGACTCCCAGCTTGTATTACTCTGAAATTCGGATGAAATTGGGCCCTAAAAGTGCTCTATTTTGGAATGGAGCGCAGGAATAATTTTTCAAAATAGCGATGTGCTTCAGGAATATTTTTCGGGGTGATCATCTTTGAATGGAAATTACTCCCAAAAGTCATGGGATTACCCCCAAACAATTAAACAGAAACAGAAAGATAATAGAATAAGCTGAATATGGCCAATTTCATCCGAATTTCATGGTATTACAAGTGGCAGTCGAGAATTCTACCACTGAACCACAGGTACTGGAGGGTACAAAGTCTGCAGATTTGATTTAGAATATTGTTTGGGAATAATAATTACCAATATTAATTTAATGAACTGGGGCCAAAATGGCCTGCATCGGCCGGGAATCGAACCCGGGCCTCCCGCGTGGCAGGCGAGAATTCTACCACTGAACCACCGAAGCTGATGAAGGATTACATTCATGTTGAAGATAACACATTATTATCAAAACTAACTCTGGGTTCGTGGGTTCTGCTGTTGAACCGTAACATACATTTGAAGCTGCAAAACCAACCTGTCACAAAAACGTATCCCTTAATGCATGATATGACATTGGTAGCGCTGACAAAAAGAAGTTGCAGACACTGTGAATACTTCGTGTGGTTCAACATACATAACAAATATTTGAAAGTTTTAGCTCCATCCGATATCCGTTATGGAGTCACGAAAAAAAACACGAAATACCTACAGACGTCACGCGTTACATCTATATTGAATGTCCTGGTGGTATGCGGACGCATTGCGTTTTGCATAAAATTTGTTTGAGGAGTGACGTCGCAGGTCAGATCGCCTTTGAGGGTGCAGACCAGTAAATGGGCGACGCCGGCCGAATCACGATTTGCAAGCCCTCAAATTATCTGCTGTTAGAGCGGTTTGTGAGCCACGAACTTGAGGGTTTGTAAAAGAGAAGGTTGGAAGCGGTGCACAGGACTCCCAGCTTGTATTACTCTGAAATTCGGATGAAATTGGGCCCTAAAACTAGTAAAAGTGCTCCATTTTGGAATGGAGCGCAGGAATAATTTTTCAAAATAGCGATGTGCTTCAGGAATATTTTTCGGGCTGATCATCTTTGAATGGAAATTACTCCCAAAAGTCATGGGATTACCCCCAAACAATTAAACAGAAACAGAAAGATAATAGAATAAGCTGAATATGGCCAATTTCATCCGAATTTCATGGTATTACAAGTGGCAGTCGAGAATTCTACCACTGAACCACAGGTACTGGAGGGTACAAAGTCTGCAGATTTGATTTAGAATATTGTTTGGGAATAATAATTACCAATATTAATTTAATGAACTGGGGCCAAAATGGCCTGCATCGGCCGGGAATCGAACCCGGGCCTCCCGCGTGGCAGGCGAGAATTCTACCACTGAACCACCGAAGCTGATGAAGGATTACATTCATGTTGAAGATAACACATTATTATCAAAACTAACTCTGGGTTCGTGGGTTCTGCTGTTGAACCGTAACATACATTTGAAGCTGCAAAACCAACCTGTCACAAAAACGTATCCCTTAATGCATGATATGACATTGGTAGCGCTGACAAAAAGAAGTTGCAGACACTGTGAATACTTCGTGTGGTTCAACATACATAACAAATATTTGAAAGTTTTAGCTCCATCCGATATCCGTTATGGAGTCACGAAAAAAAACACGAAATACCTACAGACGTCACGCGTTACATCTATATTGAATGTCCTGGTGGTATGCGGACGCATTGCGTTTTGCATAAAATTTGTTTGAGGAGTGACGTCGCAGGTCAGATCGCCTTTGAGGGTGCAGACCAGTAAATGGGCGACGCCGGCCGAATCACGATTTGCAAGCCCTCAAATTATCTGCTGTTAGAGCGGTTTGTGAGCCACGAACTTGAGGGTTTGTAAAAGAGAAGGTTGGAAGCGGTGCACAGGACTCCCAGCTTGTATTACTCTGAAATTCGGATGAAATTGGGCCCTAAAACTAGTAAAAGTGCTCCATTTTGGAATGGAGCGCAGGAATAATTTTTCAAAATAGCGATGTGCTTCAGGAATATTTTTCGGGCTGATCATCTTTGAATGGAAATTACTCCCAAAAGTCATGGGATTACCCCCAAACAATTAAACAGAAACAGAAAGATAATAGAATAAGCTGAATATGGCCAATTTCATCCGAATTTCATGGTATTACAAGTGGCAGTCGAGAATTCTACCACTGAACCACAGGTACTGGAGGGTACAAAGTCTGCAGATTTGATTTAGAATATTGTTTGGGAATAATAATTACCAATATTAATTTAATGAACTGGGGCCAAAATGGCCTGCATCGGCCGGGAATCGAACCCGGGCCTCCCGCGTGGCAGGCGAGAATTCTACCACTGAACCACCGAAGCTGATGAAGGATTACATTCATGTTGAAGATAACACATTATTATCAAAACTAACTCTGGGTTCGTGGGTTCTGCTGTTGAACCGTAACATACATTTGAAGCTGCAAAACCAACCTGTCACAAAACGTATCCCTTAATGCCTGATATGACATTGGTAGCGCTGACAAAAAGAAGTTGCACTGTTAGAAATTTTGCTGTATATTTACAGTGTTTTCGTATGTCAATTGGCACCACAAGGGCTACTTTTGTGGACAGTAGATCTACTTAAGTTTTTATTGTACCTCAACAGACATTTTCGTTGTAAAATAACAGCGCCAGATACTTATGTGATAAATTGATTCTACTGTAAGTTTGTCTGTACATCAACAGAGGGCAGCATGTAATTCCTGTTACATAACAGTCACTGCATTGTGCATATACAGCGAACCTTTGTAAATATACAACAGCTATTTTAAAACACTTTTTATCACTTTTACAAAACCAAAAACGAGTCAAAATGTATTTTCCATGAATTTTATTTCATATTCTGCAATGGAAATCCAATACAATTGTTGCATTATATTGTATATACATGCATATCGGCAGCAGCTGCCAGTTCTGATAAATAACAGTCATGCAAAGTGAAATAAAAACCTCAATGTAAAATCATAACCCTGAAGTTCATCTATTTTCAACATAATCTGCTGTTTTAAAGTGTTAATGTGGTCTTGAGTAACTGTATATTTATGGTGAAAATAAACCTTAATCGACATTTAATATGGTAATAGAATGGAACAAACATATTAAATGAACCAGCCACATTTTGAAATAAAAGCAATTGTCTATTGATGAAACTCTTTCATACATCAGGTTTGCACAAAGTTCTGCACTATTTTTAATGATCCCCATGTCTAGTTCTGTAAAGTTAAAAGTTTGCACTATTGAGCCCCCCCCCCCCCCTAATCCAATCCACTGATGATCTGAACACTGAACAGGTACCTCACTGAACTCAAATGAACTATGTGAAGCTAGTGACACAGTACTGCATGATTTACTTTGTATGAAATTGTGAACAATAGACCTTTATCATGGTGCTGCCATCTTTGTCTTGATCCCTGTAGAACCATTGACAACAGTAATACAACATTACATAAACCTTTCAACACTTCCAACTAGGTAGAACAATTAAAACCGCGTCTTAAATTGTAATCAACATAAAATTTGCAATCTTCTTTTCCACTCAGTAGAGGAAATTAAAGTCGAACTTAAAAATCAATATGATGACATTTTTAAAATTACATTGATGACAGCAGTATACAACCTTTTTAAAGATGCACCCTTGTCGCTGTCAGAGCTGGTTGACAATTCGTGCTGCGAACTCTGCTCAGTTTTAAGTGCGGCCCATTGTGGTCATCTTGCTGCTGCATAAACATTCTGCTGTGTTGGGACGGTCCACGCGCCCTTTGTTTGAAATTGAGTGGCATGTAGAGTTTTTTGCACGAATTGCCAACCGGCTTCAACATTTTATAAATACACAAGATTGCACTATTTTTAATGATCCCCATGTCTAGTTCTGTAAAGTTAAAAGTTTGCACTATTGAGCCCCCCCCCCCCCACCCCAATCCAATGATGATCTGAACACTGAACAGGTACCTCAAATGAACTATGTGAAGCTAGTGAAACAGTACTGCATGATTTACTTTGTATGAAATTGTGAACAATAGACTAGAGACCTTTATCATGGTGCTGCCATCTTTGTCTTGATCCCTGTAGAACCATTGACAACAGTAATACAACATTACATATTGATAAAAAGGGAACAGGCTATTTTTTCCTTACAGCCTCAGTTTGGTTACATTGCTTTGAATGGTAGAAAAACAAGATGGCTGCCCCATGATAAAGTTATTCACTTGAAATAACCTGAAAGATTTAACACCATAAACCTTTCAACACTTCCAACTATTACTCCCAAAAGTCATGGGATTACCCCCAAACAATTAAACAGAAACAGAAAGATAATAGAATAAGCTGAATATGGCCAATTTCATCCGAATTTCATGGTATTACAAGTGGCAGTCGAGAATTCTACCACTGAACCACAGGTACTGGAGGGTACAAAGTCTGCAGATTTGATTTAGAATATTGTTTGGGAATAATAATTACCAATATTAATTTAATGAACTGGGGCCAAAATGGCCTGCATCGGCCGGGAATCGAACCCGGGCCTCCCGCGTGGCAGGCGAGAATTCTACCACTGAACCACCGAAGCTGATGAAGGATTACATTCATGTTGAAGATAACACATTATTATCAAAACTAACTCTGGGTTCGTGGGTTCTGCTGTTGAACCGTAACATACATTTGAAGCTGCAAAACCAACCTGTCACAAAAACGTATCCCTTAATGCATGATATGACATTGGTAGCGCTGACAAAAAGAAGTTGCAGACACTGTGAATACTTCGTGTGGTTCAACATACATAACAAATATTTGAAAGTTTTAGCTCCATCCGATATCCGTTATGGAGTCACGAAAAAAAACACGAAATACCTACAGACGTCACGCGTTACATCTATATTGAATGTCCTGGTGGTATGCGGACGCATTGCGTTTTGCATAAAATTTGTTTGAGGAGTGACGTCGCAGGTCAGATCGCCTTTGAGGGTGCAGACCAGTAAATGGGCGACGCCGGCCGAATCACGATTTGCAAGCCCTCAAATTATCTGCTGTTAGAGCGGTTTGTGAGCCACGAACTTGAGGGTTTGTAAAAGAGAAGGTTGGAAGCGGTGCACAGGACTCCCAGCTTGTATTACTCTGAAATTCGGATGAAATTGGGCCCTAAAACTAGTAAAAGTGCTCCATTTTGGAATGGAGCGCAGGAATAATTTTTCAAAATAGCGATGTGCTTCAGAAATATTTTTCGGGCTGATCATCTTTGAATGGAAATTACTCCCAAAAGTCATGGGATTACCCCCAAACAATTAAACAGAAACAGAAAGATAATAGAATAAGCTGAATATGGCCAATTTCATCCGAATTTCATGGTATTACAAGTGGCAGTCGAGAATTCTACCACTGAACCACAGGTACTGGAGGGTACAAAGTCTGCAGATTTGATTTAGAATATTGTTTGGGAATAATAATTACCAATATTAATTTAATGAACTGGGGCCAAAATGGCCTGCATCGGCCGGGAATCGAACCCGGGCCTCCCGCGTGGCAGGCGAGAATTCTACCACTGAACCACCGAAGCTGATGAAGGATTACATTCATGTTGAAGATAACACATTATTATCAAAACTAACTCTGGGTTCGTGGGTTCTGCTGTTGAACCGTAACATACATTTGAAGCTGCAAAACCAACCTGTCACAAAACGTATCCCTTAATGCCTGATATGACATTGGTAGCGCTGACAAAAAGAAGTTGCACTGTTAGAAATTTTGCTGTATATTTACAGTGTTTTCGTATGTCAATTGGCACCACAAGGGCTACTTTTGTGGACAGTAGATCTACTTAAGTTTTTATTGTACCTCAACAGACATTTTCGTTGTAAAATAACAGCGCCAGATACTTATGTGATAAATTGATTCTACTGTAAGTTTGTCTGTACATCAACAGAGGGCAGCATGTAATTCCTGTTACATAACAGTCACTGCATTGTGCATATACAGCGAACCTTTGTAAATATACAACAGCTATTTTAAAACACTTTTTATCACTTTTACAAAACCAAAAACGAGTCAAAATGTATTTTCCATGAATTTTATTTCATATTCTGCAATGGAAATCCAATACAATTGTTGCATTATATTGTATATACATGCATATCGGCAGCAGCTGCCAGTTCTGATAAATAACAGTCATGCAAAGTGAAATAAAAACCTCAATGTAAAATCATAACCCTGAAGTTCATCTATTTTCAACATAATCTGCTGTTTTAAAGTGTTAATGTGGTCTTGAGTAACTGTATATTTATGGTGAAAATAAACCTTAATCGATATTTAATATGGTAATAGAATGGAACAAACATATTAAATGAACCAGCCACATTTTGAAATAAAAGCAATTGTCTATTGATGAAACTCTTTCATACATCAGGTTTGCACAAAGTTCTGCACTATTTTTAATGATCCCCATGTCTAGTTCTGTAAAGTTAAAAGTTTGCACTATTGAGCCCCCCCCCCCCCCCCCCCCAATCCAATCCACTGATGATCTGAACACTGAACAGGTACCTCACTGAACTCAAATGAACTATGTGAAGCTAGTGACACAGTACTGCATGATTTACTTTGTATGAAATTGTGAACAATAGACCTTTATCATGGTGCTGCCATCTTTGTCTTGATCCCTGTAGAACCATTGACAACAGTAATACAACATTACATAAACCTTTCAACACTTCCAACTAGGTAGAACAATTAAAACCGCGTCTTAAATTGTAATCAACATAAAATTTGCAATCTTCTTTTCCACTCAGTAGAGGAAATTAAAGTCGAACTTAAAAATCAATATGATGACATTTTTAAAATTACATTGATGACAGCAGTATACAACCTTTTTAAAGATGCACCCTTGTCGCTGTCAGAGCTGGTTGACAATTCGTGCTGCGAACTCTGCTCAGTTTTAAGTGCGGCCCATTGTGGTCATCTTGCTGCTGCATAAACATTCTGCTGTGTTGGGACGGTCCACGCGCCCTTTGTTTGAAATTGAGTGGCATGTAGAGTTTTTTGCACGAATTGCCAACCGGCTTCAACATTTTATAAATACACAAGATTGCACTATTTTTAATGATCCCCATGTCTAGTTCTGTAAAGTTAAAAGTTTGCACTATTGAGCCCCCCCCCCCCCCACCCCAATCCAATGATGATCTGAACACTGAACAGGTACCTCAAATGAACTATGTGAAGCTAGTGAAACAGTACTGCATGATTTACTTTGTATGAAATTGTGAACAATAGACTAGAGACCTTTATCATGGTGCTGCCATCTTTGTCTTGATCCCTGTAGAACCATTGACAACAGTAATACAACATTACATATTGATAAAAAGGGAACAGGCTATTTTTTCCATACAGCCTCAGTTTGGTTACATTGCTTTGAATGGTAGAAAAACAAGATGGCTGCCCCATGATAAAGTTATTCACTTGAAATAACCTGAAAGATTTAACACCATAAACCTTTCAACACTTCCAACTATTACTCCCAAAAGTCATGGGATTACCCCCAAACAATTAAACAGAAACAGAAAGATAATAGAATAAGCTGAATATGGCCAATTTCATCCGAATTTCATGGTATTACAAGTGGCAGTCGAGAATTCTACCACTGAACCACAGGTACTGGAGGGTACAAAGTCTGCAGATTTGATTTAGAATATTGTTTGGGAATAATAATTACCAATATTAATTTAATGAACTGGGGCCAAAATGGCCTGCATCGGCCGGGAATCGAACCCGGGCCTCCCGCGTGGCAGGCGAGAATTCTACCACTGAACCACCGAAGCTGATGAAGGATTACATTCATGTTGAAGATAACACATTATTATCAAAACTAACTCTGGGTTCGTGGGTTCTGCTGTTGAACCGTAACATACATTTGAAGCTGCAAAACCAACCTGTCACAAAAACGTATCCCTTAATGCATGATATGACATTGGTAGCGCTGACAAAAAGAAGTTGCAGACACTGTGAATACTTCGTGTGGTTCAACATACATAACAAATATTTGAAAGTTTTAGCTCCATCCGATATCCGTTATGGAGTCACGAAAAAAAACACGAAATACCTACAGACGTCACGCGTTACATCTATATTGAATGTCCTGGTGGTATGCGGACGCATTGCGTTTTGCATAAAATTTGTTTGAGGAGTGACGTCGCAGGTCAGATCGCCTTTGAGGGTGCAGACCAGTAAATGGGCGACGCCGGCCGAATCACGATTTGCAAGCCCTCAAATTATCTGCTGTTAGAGCGGTTTGTGAGCCACGAACTTGAGGGTTTGTAAAAGAGAAGGTTGGAAGCGGTGCACAGGACTCCCAGCTTGTATTACTCTGAAATTCGGATGAAATTGGGCCCTAAAACTAGTAAAAGTGCTCCATTTTGGAATGGAGCGCAGGAATAATTTTTCAAAATAGCGATGTGCTTCAGGAATATTTTTCGGGCTGATCATCTTTGAATGGAAATTACTCCCAAAAGTCATGGGATTACCCCCAAACAATTAAACAGAAACAGAAAGATAATAGAATAAGCTGAATATGGCCAATTTCATCCGAATTTCATGGTATTACAAGTGGCAGTCGAGAATTCTACCACTGAACCACAGGTACTGGAGGGTACAAAGTCTGCAGATTTGATTTAGAATATTGTTTGGGAATAATAATTACCAATATTAATTTAATGAACTGGGGCCAAAATGGCCTGCATCGGCCGGGAATCGAACCCGGGCCTCCCGCGTGGCAGGCGAGAATTCTACCACTGAACCACCGAAGCTGATGAAGGATTACATTCATGTTGAAGATAACACATTATTATCAAAACTAACTCTGGGTTCGTGGGTTCTGCTGTTGAACCGTAACATACATTTGAAGCTGCAAAACCAACCTGTCACAAAACGTATCCCTTAATGCCTGATATGACATTGGTAGCGCTGACAAAAAGAAGTTGCACTGTTAGAAATTTTGCTGTATATTTACAGTGTTTTCGTATGTCAATTGGCACCACAAGGGCTACTTTTGTGGACAGTAGATCTACTTAAGTTTTTATTGTACCTCAACAGACATTTTCGTTGTAAAATAACAGCGCCAGATACTTATGTGATAAATTGATTCTACTGTAAGTTTGTCTGTACATCAACAGAGGGCAGCATGTAATTCCTGTTACATAACAGTCACTGCATTGTGCATATACAGCGAACCTTTGTAAATATACAACAGCTATTTTAAAACACTTTTTATCACTTTTACAAAACCAAAAACGAGTCAAAATGTATTTTCCATGAATTTTATTTCATATTCTGCAATGGAAATCCAATACAATTGTTGCATTATATTGTATATACATGCATATCGGCAGCAGCTGCCAGTTCTGATAAATAACAGTCATGCAAAGTGAAATAAAAACCTCAATGTAAAATCATAACCCTGAAGTTCATCTATTTTCAACATAATCTGCTGTTTTAAAGTGTTAATGTGGTCTTGAGTAACTGTATATTTATGGTGAAAATAAACCTTAATCGATATTTAATATGGTAATAGAATGGAACAAACATATTAAATGAACCAGCCACATTTTGAAATAAAAGCAATTGTCTATTGATGAAACTCTTTCATACATCAGGTTTGCACAAAGTTCTGCACTATTTTTAATGATCCCCATGTCTAGTTCTGTAAAGTTAAAAGTTTGCACTATTGAGCCCCCCCCCCCCCCCAATCCAATCCACTGATGATCTGAACACTGAACAGGTACCTCACTGAACTCAAATGAACTATGTGAAGCTAGTGACACAGTACTGCATGATTTACTTTGTATGAAATTGTGAACAATAGACCTTTATCATGGTGCTGCCATCTTTGTCTTGATCCCTGTAGAACCATTGACAACAGTAATACAACATTACATAAACCTTTCAACACTTCCAACTAGGTAGAACAATTAAAACCGCGTCTTAAATTGTAATCAACATAAAATTTGCAATCTTCTTTTCCACTCAGTAGAGGAAATTAAAGTCGAACTTAAAAATCAATATGATGACATTTTTAAAATTACATTGATGACAGCAGTATACAACCTTTTTAAAGATGCACCCTTGTCGCTGTCAGAGCTGGTTGACAATTCGTGCTGCGAACTCTGCTCAGTTTTAAGTGCGGCCCATTGTGGTCATCTTGCTGCTGCATAAACATTCTGCTGTGTTGGGACGGTCCACGCGCCCTTTGTTTGAAATTGAGTGGCATGTAGAGTTTTTTGCACGAATTGCCAACCGGCTTCAACATTTTATAAATACACAAGATTGCACTATTTTTAATGATCCCCATGTCTAGTTCTGTAAAGTTAAAAGTTTCCACTATTGAGCCCCCCCCCCCCCCCCACCCCAATCCAATGATGATCTGAACACTGAACAGGTACCTCAAATGAACTATGTGAAGCTAGTGAAACAGTACTGCATGATTTACTTTGTATGAAATTGTGAACAATAGACTAGAGACCTTTATCATGGTGCTGCCATCTTTGTCTTGATCCCTGTAGAACCATTGACAACAGTAATACAACATTACATATTGATAAAAAGGGAACAGGCTATTTTTTCCTTACAGCCTCAGTTTGGTTACATTGCTTTGAATGGTAGAAAAACAAGATGGCTGCCCCATGATAAAGTTATTCACTTGAAATAACCTGAAAGATTTAACACCATAAACCTTTCAACACTTCCAACTAGGTAGAACAATTAAAACCGTGTCTTAAATTGTAATCAACATAAAATTTGAAATCTTCTTTTCCACTCAACAGAGGAAATTAAAGTCTAACTTTTTTAACATTAGGAAATTTTTGGAATACATGGATGACGGCAGTATACAACCTTTTTAAAGATGCACCCTTGTCGCTGTCAGAGCTGGTTGACAATTCGTGCTGCGAACTCTGCTCAGTTTTAAGTGCGGCCCATTGTGGTCATCTTGCTGCTGCATAAACATTCTGCTGTGTTGGGACGGTCCACGCGCCCTTTGTTTGAAATTGAGTGGCATGCAGTTCATGTGGAGTTTTTTGCACGAATTGCCAACCGGCTTCAACAGCGACCAGAGTGAAGCTTCAATTGTGTAGGTAGTTCGAGTACAACACAGGTTTTTTTGTTGTATGGTGGATGCTCTACTCCAAAAACTTAAAACTCTCTAGGTCGTTTACTTTTGGAGATATAGATTAACAAACTAGCTATAAATTAGCATAACTTTTCACTTTTCAGGGAGATGCTAATATTTGACATTTGACACCTATTTTTCCAAAATGTATCAATTTTTTCCAAGAGTTTCAGTAAAAAGCAAAGAATACTGTCAGCAAAATCAGCATTTTCATAACAATTTATAGAGCCCACTGCCAAATTGTTAAAAATTGCTTCAGATTTGTTTGATGTACTTTTGACATTTAAAACATTACAGCAACACTGTTGAAACCCCTCACCCCAATAGCGAGAAAAAACCAACATAGCAAAAAACAACTATTGCAACTTGCCATATATGACATCAAAATGTGTTATCCTGCATCTCCCAAAGTAAATTACCAAAAGATGAGAGAGATTGGAGTTTTGGAGGTTTCTCACTTACTACAATATGAAATTACATGAAAATAGGTCAGTAGATCCATTTCTCACAGAGCCCACTTTTGTTCGTGGTCCTTTAGCTTCGTGCACAGGGTGATGACTTTATTATTCGGCCCACCTCTTGCATTCTTCTCGCGCTTTGAGCCTCGACCAGGTCTGATGTGAAAGAACAACCTGAATAAAGGAAAGCAAAAGGTTAACAATTAAATGAAGACATGCACCGATACACAAATTACAATGAAAATGCCCTCCACCCCCCCCCCCCCCCCCCCAAACAAACAAAATAAGAATAAAAATTTCAGACCCATTTTTTAAACATCCTCACAACCCCAAAATTTGGAATTCTATGAGTTTGAGCCTTCCAAAGAGAATAAAGGGGGCTGCAACAATAATAAATAAAGATTCCTAAGGGTAGAACAAATATATTAGGGAGACAAATGTCACCCTAATGTGGTGTGACACACAATATAGCAAAAGTTATTAAAAAAGTGTCTGACCTAGATATGACATTACATTATTAAATAAATAAATAAATAAATACAATAAAATTAAATTAAATTAAATTAAATAAATAAATAAATAACATACTGGTCACATTGAATTGTTTTTTTATTATTATTATTGGGACATGCTCAAAAAGTGCCCTCACTTAGGTCAAAAGAAGGCAGAACATTGGCCGACACTGCAGCTGCTCTTGGCATGTACATGTTTCAACTGTTGTGATATTTTTGGGGAAAAGGTTCCATCATGCTCATGCCACATGCAATATTCCACTGCTACCCTCCACGCCACCCCTCTGAATATGCCACTGAAATAGTCTGAATTATCAAATTACATTTTAAAGATTTTTTCACAATTTACCTCTGTAAGAACTCAAGTGTGGCAGCAATTTCTGGAGGATACTGCAAGTTTAAGACATAAAAGGACATGAACCACAGCTGTATTCCTTGAAGAAATGAAGTGCTTGAGATCTGTGATTCACCATCAATGCAGACTGCAAACTTGGTTGCAAGAAACGGATTAGGACCTGTACACGGCAGAAAAAAAAACAATAGCTCTGAGGCTGGAAGGAAAAATAGCATGTTTCCTTTTATCAATATGTAAAGTTGTATTACTGTTGTCAATGGTTCTACAGGGAACAAGACAAAGATGGCAGCACCATGATAAAGGTCTATAGTCTATTGTTCACAATTTCATGGAAAGTAAATAAAAGATGTAATCCAGGGAAGACACTGTTCTTGTTATAGGTTTTTCTATACATATTGTGAACCATTAATTTACTCATTGAAAATATCTGTGAGAAGGGATTGCTCACTGGCTCACTGCCATGTTCTTGCACAACAAAACAGTACCAAAGAAAGAGAAATTTAGGGCATTGGAACATACAAATTCCAGAATTTTTTGTGTGCAGAAATCAATGTAACATGGATATGTTCCCTGCCCGGAATGACATCAGTTTTGCTCATGAATATGGAAATAGTCATTAACATAAAGGCACCAAAATACCCTATAAAATGGCAAAACAAAAATTGAAAATCAGGTTAAATGGGACACAAAGGAGCAATTTCAAGATTGGCATTGAAAAAATTACATTCTAGGGACCCTTTAACCCCTTGAGTACGGTAATATACAGTGAGGAGCCGGGGTGCCGTGTCGGCTTTGCAGCCAAGCGAAATGGACACAAAAACCTTGTGCAGCAAAGAGTAACAAACACAACAATCCAACAATTGATTGAAAATGCAGAAAATGGCATCTATAGACGTCATCCGGCCTGGTGGCACTGTTTTTTGCACCACAACAATTTACCGTTTGAAGCTTACGGTGGTTTCCGATTACCATGCGGCCGGTGCGGTATGCACTGCGCGCGCACCCCCTCGGTATACGACGGCTGTTTGCTGATGCAAGCCCGTCATTGTATTGCATGCGTTCTTGTCCATAATCTTATAGCTGTCATTGCATCAACAAACAGCCATCGTATAGCGATCACAGACTACAGAGGGGGTGCGCGCGCAGTGCATACCGCACCGGCCGCATGGTAATCGGAAACCACCGTAAGCTTCAAACGGTAAATTGTTGTTGTCTGGCCCTTCGTGTTTTGGTCGGGCACCAAGAATCACTGCGCCATTGCTTTGTACACAGCTGGTTTTGTGCAGCGCACCGAGTTGCACGGAAAATTCACTTTTTTTCGGGTTTATTACTTGAGCATATTCTCATTTTGAGGGGATGACAAGCTGCATGAATGACTACTCAAAATGAGTGTTTGGTTGATATATTCAGGGAAACGAAAGATATCGGCCATTTCTTAAGTCACCCTAACGTACCCTATAGGATTAGGCACTTCTAGCTCTAAACGGCGAATCTCACATGTCATGAGCCTAGAGCTGGAATTTTCGAGCTAGGGCTAGCCTACCTACCTGCATGCTAGTCCGAGTAACTTGGACCCTTTTATCGCCTTTTTTAACATTTGGACATTATCTGGCGATAGCAGGGTCCAAGTAAATCGTATACCTTCGCTTCAAGTTTATTAACAATTAACATAATTTGTCTTTCCGACACACAAAACCATCCCATTTCACCCTTAAAACGACCACCAAAATACTAGATACGCCACCTTCTGTACAAGTAGAGTTCCATGATTATTATAAAGCTACTAAGGTTCACTTACCATCCGGATAAAAAGTGAAATTTACCGTTCAATTCTGGAGGGCTTCGCAGGACATGTCTTTTCGCTGTCTGTGTACACGGCGTTCAAATCGTGACCCCCCTCGACCTTCCGCGATGTCAGTCCTGCGCGCGCGCACGCAATGCCCGGCTTATGGTATGCCGGCGACTGTTTCATGAAAGGTGCAACGCACGTTGGAGGCTGCATGCGTGCGGGACTCGTTTCGTTTTTGTATTGTTTTGTTGCACCTTTCATGAAACAGTCGCCGGCATACCGTAAGCCGGGCATTGCGTGCGCTTAGGACTGACATCGCGGAAGGTCGAGGGGGGTCACGATTTGAACGCTGTGTACACAGACAGCGAAAAGACATGTCCTGCGAAGCCCTCCAGAATTGAACGGTAAATTTCACTTTTTATCCGGATGGTAAGTGAACCTTAGGCCATGAGAATGAAAGTATGAGTTTACTGTCCGAGACATTTTGAAAAGTGATGAGGCTTTTTTTCATTATTCATTATTCATTATTTTTCAATTTCCCGCTTTTGAACATGTTGAAAACGCCCGCCACTGAGTCACGTGACCAAGTATGGAACGATCGGCTGCTCGGTCATCATCACATGGGATCATTGCCAGCTTTGAATGCAATCATCAGATATCTTAAATGCATGCCATCGTTTTATATTTTTATATCTGCGGGCTTCATCAAAACATTATTCAAGTATTTATTCGAGTATTTACTTCAGACTCGTCATTTTAATGCTAGATTGAGATTGATTGAAAATACCGCATTCGTTCAAGAAATCGAGTACGGGCATCCGGGTTACTGAAGCAGTGTCGTCCATGGCGAAGATAGAAAACGATTTCTATTGGCTGATATTTTTGCGCGTAGTGTCCATCTACCAACCAGAGCGTGCGTACTAATACGAATAGGTCTCGCGCGCCTACGGCGCGCGCTCTACTATCTTTGGTCTCGCAGCGCAGAACAGCAGCTGGACTGGTTCCTCGTCTCTATATCGCTAGTATGCTACGCTACGCAATTGTATTGCGGAACGGAGCCTTACGCAAAGACAAGAACCACTCTAAACTTCAGCCTACTACAAGTACAATGTATCGCCATACATTTTGCTGCCGTCGGATGATGGCATGGATATGGTTATAGGTTGGTTGCGCAGGATTTTGTGAATTTGCCGGTCAGAAAAATCACCACAACCAAA
Source organism: Hippasteria phrygiana (assembly GCA_037893225.1). Taxonomy (NCBI): domain Eukaryota; kingdom Metazoa; phylum Echinodermata; class Asteroidea; order Valvatida; family Goniasteridae; genus Hippasteria; species Hippasteria phrygiana. Next base: position 497,250 of record JAZGUH010000431.1, read on the forward strand.
TTGAAGGATGCAAATAAAGCGTTTTTCGATTGTAAAAACATGTTTGGAATTCTGGATGGACAGTTCGGATAAATTGTATGATTTTAATTGGAAATAATGAAATATTTTGAAATAATGACATTTTTGGGCGGGGGCTCTGACGGCATGCGGGCGGTGGACGGTAAACTCAAACTTTCATTCTCATGGCCTTAGTAGCTTTATAATAATCATGGAACTCTACTTGTACAGAAGGTGGCGTATCTAGTATTTTGGTGGTCGTTTTAAGGGTGAAATGGGATGGTTTTTTGTGTCGGAAAGACAAATTATGTTAATTGTTAATAAACTTGAAGCGAAGGTATACGATTTACTTGGACCCTACTATCGCCAGATAATGTTCAAATGTTAAAAAAGGCGATAAAAGGGTCCAAGTTACTCGGACTACCTGCATGTGCCCTAGTCCGAGTAACTTGGACCCTTCATATCGCCTTTTTTAACATTTGGACATGATCTGGCGATAGTAGGGTCCAAGTCGATTGTGCGATAGAGAATGGCCAAACACAAAATCCCCCCCAAAACATCAGAATTCAACCTTACAACGGCCACCAAAATACTAGATACGCCACCACCTGACCAAGTGGAGTTCCGTGATCAGATAAATGTACCAAGGTTTACTTAACATCCAAATAAAAAGTGAAATTTTACCGTTTATTTCCCAGAGACCCCCGCAGAACATGTCTTTTCGCCGTTTTGAAGTTCAAAAAGTGACTCCTCCATCTTGCATGACGTACGTCACCCTGATGCGCAGCGCCCGCATGCGCCTAGTCTAGGTTCCAAGACGTTCTTAGCGGTGCGACGTATAGCGCGCACGGCCGGCCGACAGCGCCCTCTCGCCAAGGCGTGTGTTTGTGTTTGTGTAGCTAGAGGGTGCTGCCATGCCGTGCGCACTGTACGTCGCACCGCGCTAAGGACGTATTGGAACCAAGACTAGCATGCACCGTGCGACAACCTGTTTATGCCGGCGACTGTTTCGTGAAGAATTTCCTACCTCATGACGCGCGTGAAACCTCGAATCAATATACTACACATGCTACATGTATAACTCTATGATCTACACACGAACACGTACAGCGACCGTTTTACCACTCGCGAAGCAGTCGCCGGCAGGTTGTCGGGCGGTGCATGCGGGCGCTGCGCATCAGGGTGACGTACGTCATGCAAGATGGAGGAGTCACTTTTTGAACTTCAAAACGGCGAAAAGACATGTTCTGCGGGGGTCTCTGGGAAATAAACGGTAAAATTTCACTTTTTATTTGGATGTTAAGTAAACCTTGGTACATTTATCTGATCACGGAACTCCACTTGGTCAGGTGGTGGCGTATCTAGTATTTTGGTGGCCGTTGTAAGGTTGAATTCTGATGTTTTTTGGGGGGATTTTGTGTTTGGCCATTCTCTATCGCACAATCGACTTGGACCCTACTATCGCCAGATCATGTCCAAATGTTAAAAAATGCGATATGAAGGGTCCAAGTTACTCGGACTACATGTGCCCCATAACTGGATTGAATGGCTTCCAAGTTCTAGCCTAATTGCTCTTTTCATTCACATAACATGCTAAGTGATTGATTAGCCGTAACCCGTTGCCCTTGTTCTTTGAAAAGAAATTTCTCCAATGGAAATAGGCCTGGGGCCTAACGCTAACGTTAGTCATACTTGTTTACGTGGTGGAGACGTGGAGGTCAAAGGTTGCAAAGTTAGGCCTAGCGTGTTGTTGCGACGCGGTGGTTTTTCCGAATTAGGCCTACAGGCTTCTGTCAAGTTTTCAACTAGCTTGAATCCTCTCTATATGTGGTCAGTAGCTAGATTATGAAGTACAGTAATTTATTTGTAATGAAATATGGCATCTTTCACAAATTACTTACATCATGGAGGAAGCCTTCCTCCATGCTTACATGCAAAAATGTCGCCAGCCGCGCTGCCAAATCCCAAAAATGTGTTCAAGTGCAGAAGTACAAGTTGGCCGAAATTGTGCATGCAATGGCGCCAAATATACAGCACCTTGAAATCATACAGTTGACGTTCGTCCCTGGTTCCGTAAAATAGCGCGAACATCAATTCAGTGAACAGCATGATACCAGTGAATGAGTTTTGCCACGACATTTTTCACACACAACTGCGCAGTATGGCATGTCAAACGTTGCAATATTCGATAATCTACGTAATTTTGTGCGATGTTCAAATATATATGTGCGATGTTTGTCATTATGTGCGATGTTCAAATATATATGTGCGATGTTTGTCATTATATGTGCGATGTTCAAATTTAAATGTGCGATGTTTGTCATTATATGTGCGATGTTCCAATTTATATGTGCGATGTTCAAATATATATGCGATGTTTGTCATATATGTGCAATGTTCATATTTATATGTGCGATGTTCAAATTTATATGTGCGATGTTTGTCATATATGTTCGATGTTCAAATAATATGCGCGATGTTTTTCAATTTATATTCGAAAACGGAATTGTGGGATATAGTATGGTTTCCAGACCGAAATAGTATGAATATTCCTAATAAGTTACATCAGGGACCAGACTACTTAGGACGGTCTATCTGTTGCATGACCTGGCTGAAGTTAGCCCGCGATTCAGCCCGCGATTCGCAATAGGGCCCGCGATTCGTCCGATCAAAGCAGCCGCATATTGAAAACTAGAATCAATTCGACAAAAGGAGTTTTTTCTTAATGAAATCGCTGGATTCAGGCAACGAATTTTTAGAAAATGTCAAGAAATTACATACCAATTTTGCATGAAATTTTAAAATAGGTATGAGCAAAGCTGTACATATTATACTTAACATTGTTTTATGGGTCTTTTTTAATGAATTAATTAGTCCTTCCGCGAAGGCCCATTTCAAAGGGTTCTCAATTCCTTTCGGCTCAGATCAGCACAATATAGCTTCTGTTTGAAAGAAAGTGTACCGCACATGTTTTTAAAAATTCATATTTTTCTTTCATATTCATAATTACCACCTTCCCGGGCACACTTAATTTCAGCAAGGGCCTATTCCAAGAATGGCTTCTGTTCCAATTAGCCGCTTAAAAAAAGTGTACACGATTGGTAATTCTCCAATTTGTTTTAATGAATTATTACAAAATACCTTTGTAGACTGTAAGTTAATAATAGTCTCAATCATCCTGTGAAATTATGGCACCAGATGTGCTGTCGTTGTTAAGAAAAGTGGAAATTGATATCGTCTTCTAACGATTTCCAGCTTGAAATTGTTGGAGAACTGCCCTGTAGCCGTTAGTCAAGACGCGAGTGGCTACCTGGACAAGTGGGGCACCTAGGACATGATGGTGCCTTGGCATATCCGGGCCCAGATAGCCACGCGCGCCTTGACTAAAGGATATTATCCGCCCGACGGTTGAAAACGAGCGCCGTTTTTCACTCGTTTTTTCGCCATCTAACAACGCAAAACTTTAAACAGGTCAGTGGAATGATATTTCCTATAACATACTAACCCCCAAATCCGCCTATTTCTGAAAATTGCAACAATGACCAATCATGTACACTGCCTTTAAAGACGGATCATTTTCATGAATATCTGGAAATGCGGTGTTCGGAGTTTCGTGTGAAATGTGCCGTCTTTGAAAGAAAGTGTACCACACATATTTTGAAAAATTCTTATTTTTCATTCATATTCATAATTCCCACCTTCCCGGGTACTTTCTCTCAAAGACGGCATTTCACATGAAACTCCGAATAGGCCTACCGCATTTCCAAATATTCTTGAAAATGGTCCGTCTTTAAGCGGCTAATTGGAACAGAAGCCATTCTTGGAATAGGCCCTTGCTAAAATTAAGTGTGCCCGGGAAGGTGGTAATTATAAATATGAAAGAAAAATATAAATTTTTAAAAACATGTATGGCACACTTTCTTTCAAAGAGAAGCTATTGTGCTGAGCCGAAAGGAATTAATGTAGAGAACCCTTTGAAATGGGCCCTCGCAGAACAACTAATTATTTCATAAAAAGACCCATAAAACAATGTTAAGTATAATATGTTTAGCTTTGCTCATACCTATTCTGAAATTTCATGCAAAAATTGGTATGTAATTTCTTAAAATTTCTCGAAAATTCGTTGCCTGAATCCAACGATTTCAATTTTTTAAAACTCCTTTTGTCGAATGGATTCTAGTTTTTAATATGCGGCTGCTCTGATCGGGCGAACCGCGGGCCCTATTGCGAATCGCGGGCTGAATCGCGGGCTAGCCTCAGCCAGGTCAGTGCAACAGATAGACCGTCCTAAGTAGTCTGGTCCCTGATGTAACTTATTAGGAATATTCATACTATTTCGGTCTGGAAACCATACTATATCCCACAATTCCGTTTTCGAATATAAATTAAAAAACATCGCACATATTTTTTGAACATCGAACATAAATGACAAACATCGCACATATAAATTTGAACATCGCACATATAAATTTGAACATTGCACATATATGACAAACATCGCATATATATTTGAACATCGTACATATAATAACAAATATCGCACACATACATTTGAACATCGCATATATAATGACAAACATCGCACATATATGACAAAACATCGCATATATATTTGAACATCGCACATATAAATTGGAACATCGCACAAATAAATTGGAACATCGCACATATATATTTGAATATCGCACATAATGACAAACATCGCACATATATATTTGAATATCGCATACAAATACCTAGATTATCGAATATTGCAACGTTTGACATGCCATAGCGCAGGTGCAAAAGCCAACGCAAAATGGAGTTTTACTTGTTTGTTGTATGTTTTGTGAATGTTCGTTTGGCGACTGCTGGCTGGCTGCACATATAAAAAAAAAATGCAGAGACTGTGTGCCTGCAATCCACCACCCTGTCGGCCGGATTTAGGGCAAATATATAACATTAGACAAATCTTATTTTTTATTTAGGCCTAAAAAAAGTGAGAATGAAAATTAATTTTAAAAACTAAGGTTAAAGGCACTGACATAAAAAAAGGAAAAAGCTAGGCCTAATGTGCGTAACGTTTATACGAGCGCTGCCTTAGTAAATCTCTGTTGGCTGATGTTTGACAACCTTTTAATTTACTTACATTATACAGCAAGGTTTCATTCGGCCTCAGTTTTTGATTGAATCCTTGTGCTTGTGCCGCGGCATGTTCAGCCTCACAGTACTGGCGACACTAAAACGGTGGGAATTTGTATTTCACGACGTGGCTGAAAAAATCTTGTCGCCGATCCCCCTGCTGACGTGCCATGGCGGCCGCCGGCGGCTAGCTAGCTGCGCGCGCTGATGACAACGCAAACGTCTTCTAAATTCTAGCTCGTGACGTAATGAAATGTGTAAATCTTATTGGTCAGTACGCGCCGGCAGCGGCACAACAAAGAAGCACTGTTAAAGTACAAACACTCCGAAACCAAAAGTGTATCACAACATTATTATCATACAATTTGTCTATTTACAGAGCCGCTTGTAGAAACTTTGATGGATGTCTGTACAAATACAACAGATAACTTATACAGCAGTTTTTGCTGTAAATCGTCGTGATTTTTCACAGAAAATCTTATGTAAACCACTGTACATCAACGAAATTGTTAACAGTGTGCAGACACTGTGAATACTTCGTGTGGTTCAACATACTTAACAAATATTTGAAAGTTTTAGCTCCATCCGATATCCGTTATGGAGTCACGAAAAAAAAACACAAAATACCTACAGACGTCACGCGTTACATCTATATTGAATGTCCTGGTGGTATGCGGACGCATTGCGTTTTGCATAAAATTTGTTTCAGGAGTGACGTCGCAGGTCAGATCGCCTTTGAGGGTGCAGACCAGTAAATGGGCGACGCCGGCCGAATCACGATTTGCAAGCCCTCAAATTATCTGCTGTTAGAGCGGTTTGTGAGCCACGAACTTGAGGGTTTGTAAAAGAGAAGGTTGGAAGCGGTGCACAGGACTCCCAGCTTGTATTACTCTGAAATTCGGATGAAATTGGGCCCTAAAAGTGCTCTATTTTGGAATGGAGCGTAGGAATAATTTTTCAAAATAGCGATGTGCTTCAGGAATATTTTTCGGGCTGATCATCTTTGAATGGAAATTACTCCCAAAAGTCATGGGATTACCCCCAAACAATTAAACAGAAACAGAAAGATAATAGAATAAGCTGAATATGGCCAATTTCATCCGAATTTCATGGTATTACAAGTGGCAGTCGAGAATTCTACCACTGAACCACAGGTGCTGGAGGGTACAAAGTCTGCAGATTTGATTTAGAATATTGTTTGGGAATAATAATTACCAATATTAATTTAATGAACTGGGGCCAAAATGGCCTGCATCGGCCGGGAATCGAACCCGGGCCTCCCGCGTGGCAGGCGAGAATTCTACCACTGAACCACCGATGCTGATGCAGGATTACATTCATGTTGAAGATAACACATTATTATCAAAACTAACTCTGGGTTCGTGGGTTCTGCTGTTGAACCGTAACATACATTTGAAGCTGCAAAACCAACCTGTCACAAAAACGTATCCCTTAATGCATGATATGACATTGGTAGCGCTGACAAAAAGAAGTTGCAGACACTGTGAATACTTCGTGTGGTTCAACATACATAACAAATATTTGAAAGTTTTAGCTCCATCCGACATCCGTTATGGAGTCACGAAAAAAAACACGAAATACCTACAGACGTCACGCGTTACATCTATATTGAATGTCCTGGTGGTATGCGGACGCATTGCGTTTTGCATAAAATTTGTTTGAGGAGTGACGTCGCAGGTCAGATCGCCTTTGAGGGTGCAGACCAGTAAATGGGCGACGCCGGCCGAATCACGATTTGCAAGCCCTCAAATTATCTGCTGTTAGAGCGGTTTGTGAGCCACGAACTTGAGGGTTTGTAAAAGAGAAGGTTGGAAGCGGTGCACAGGACTCCCAGCTTGTATTACTCTGAAATTCGGATGAAATTGGGCCCTAAAAGTGCTCTATTTTGGAATGGAGCGCAGGAATAATTTTTCAAAATAGCGATGTGCTTCAGGAATATTTTTCGGGGTGATCATCTTTGAATGGAAATTACTCCCAAAAGTCATGGGATTACCCCCAAACAATTAAACAGAAACAGAAAGATAATAGAATAAGCTGAATATGGCCAATTTCATCCGAATTTCATGGTATTACAAGTGGCAGTCGAGAATTCTACCACTGAACCACAGGTGCTGGAGGGTACAAAGTCTGCAGATTTGATTTAGAATATTGTTTGGGAATAATAATTACCAATATTAATTTAATGAACTGGGGCCAAAATGGCCTGCATCAGCCGGGAATTGAACCCGGGCCTCCCGCGTGGCAGGCGAGAATTCTACCACTGAACCACCGAAGCTGATGAAAGATTACATTCATGTTGAAGATAACACATTATTATCAAAACTAACTCTGGGTTCGTGGGTTCTGCTGTTGAACCGTAACATACATTTGAAGCTGCAAAACCAACCTGTCACAAAACGTATCCCTTAATGCATGATATGACATTGGTAGCGCTGACAAAAAGAAGTTGCAGACACTGTGAATACTTCGTGTGGTTCAACATACATAACAAATATTTGAAAGTTTTAGCTCCATCCGACATCCGTTATGGAGTCACGAAAAAAACCACGAAATACCTACAGACGTCACGCGTTACATCTATATTGAATGTCCTGGTGGTATGCGGACGCATTGCGTTTTGCATAAAATTTGTTTGAGGAGTGACGTCGCAGGTCAGATCGCCTTTGAGGGTGCAGACCAGTAAATGGGCGACGCCGGCCGAATCACGATTTGCAAGCCCTCAAATTATCTGCTGTTAGAGCGGTTTGTGAGCCACGAACTTGAGGGTTTGTAAAAGAGAAGGTTGGAAGCGGTGCACAGGACTCCCAGCTTGTATTACTCTGAAATTCGGATGAAATTGGGCCCTAAAAGTGCTCTATTTTGGAATGGAGCGCAGGAATAATTTTTCAAAATAGCGATGTGCTTCAGGAATATTTTTCGGGGTGATCATCTTTGAATGGAAATTACTCCCAAAAGTCATGGGATTACCCCCAAACAATTAAACAGAAACAGAAAGATAATAGAATAAGCTGAATATGGCCAATTTCATCCGAATTTCATGGTATTACAAGTGGCAGTCGAGAATTCTACCACTGAACCACAGGTGCTGGAGGGTACAAAGTCTGCAGATTTGATTTAGAATATTGTTTGGGAATAATAATTACCAATATTAATTTAATGAACTGGGGCCAAAATGGCCTGCATCGGCCGGGAATTGAACCCGGGCCTCCCGCGTGGCAGGCGAGAATTCTACCACTGAAGCACCGATGCTGATGCAGGATTACATTCATGTTGAAGATAACACATTATTATCAAAACTAACTCTGGGTTCGTGGGTTCTGCTGTTGAACCGTAACATACATTTGAAGCTGCAAAACCAACCTGTCACAAAAACGTATCCCTTAATGCATGATATGACATTGGTAGCGCTGACAAAAAGAAGTTGCAGACACTGTGAATACTTCGTGTGGTTCAACATACATAACAAATATTTGAAAGTTTTAGCTCCATCCGACATCCGTTATGGAGTCACGAAAAAAAACACGAAATACCTACAGACGTCACGCGTTACATCTATATTGAATGTCCTGGTGGTATGCGGACGCATTGCGTTTTGCATAAAATTTGTTTGAGGAGTGACGTCGCAGGTCAGATCGCCTTTGAGGGTGCAGACCAGTAAATGGGCGACGCCGGCCGAATCACAATTTGCAAGCCCTCAAATTATCTGCTGTTAGAGCAGTTTGTGGGCCACGAACTTGAGGGTTTGTAAAAGAGAAGGTTGGAAGCGGTGCACAGGACTCCCAGCTTGTATTACTCTGAAATTCGGATGAAATTGGGCCCTAAAAGTGCTCTATTTTGGAATGGAGCGCAGGAATAATTTTTCAAAATAGCGATGTGCTTCAGGAATATTTTTCGGGCTGATCATCTTTGAATGGAAATTACTCCCAAAAGTCATGGGATTACCCCCAAACAATTAAACAGAAACAGAAAGATAATAGAATAAGCTGAATATGGCCAATTTCATCCGAATTTCATGGTATTACAAGTGGCAGTCGAGAATTCTCCAATGAACCACAGGTGCTGGAGGGTACAAAGTCTGCAGATTTGATTTAGAATATTGTTTGGGAATAATAATTACCAATATTAATTTAATGAACTGGGGCCAAAATGGCCTGCATCGGCCGGGAATCGAACCCGGGCCTCCCGCGTGGCAGGCGAGAATTCTACCACTGAACCACCGATGCTGATGTAGGATTACATTCATGTTGAAGATAACACATTATTATCAAAACTAACTCTGGGTTCGTGGGTTCTGCTGTTGAACCGTAACATACATTTGAAGCTGCAAAACCAACCTGTCACAAAAACGTATCCCTTAATGCATGATATGACATTGGTAGCGCTGACAAAAAGAAGTTGCAGACACTGTGAATACTTCGTGTGGTTCAACATACATAACAAATATTTGAAAGTTTTAGCTCCATCCGACATCCGTTATGGAGTCACGAAAAAAACCACGAAATACCTACAGACGTCACGCGTTACATCTATATTGAATGTCCTGGTGGTATGCGGACGCATTGCGTTTTGCATAAAATTTGTTTGAGGAGTGACGTCGCAGGTCAGATCGCCTTTGAGGGTGCAGACCAGTAAATGGGCGACGCCGGCCGAATCACGATTTGCAAGCCCTCAAATTATCTGCTGTTAGAGCAGTTTGTGGGCCACGAACTTGAGGGTTTGTAAAAGAGAAGGTTGGAAGCGGTGCACAGGACTCCCAGCTTGTATTACTCTGAAATTCGGATGAAATTGGGCCCTAAAAGTGCTCTATTTTGGAATGGAGCGCAGGAATAATTTTTCAAAATAGCGATGTGCTTCAGGAATATTTTTCGGGGTGATCATCTTTGAATGGAAATTACTCCCAAAAGTCATGGGATTACCCCCAAACAATTAAACAGAAACAGAAAGATAATAGAATAAGCTGAATATGGCCAATTTCATCCGAATTTCATGGTATTACAAGTGGCAGTCGAGAATTCTACCACTGAACCACAGGTGCTGGAGGGTACAAAGTCTGCAGATTTGATTTAGAATATTGTTTGGGAATAATAATTACCAATATTAATTTAATGAACTGGGGCCAAAATGGCCTGCATCGGCCGGGAATCGAACCCGGGCCTCCCGCGTGGCAGGCGAGAATTCTACCACTGAACCACCGATGCTGATGTAGGATTACATTCATGTTGAAGATAACACATTATTATCAAAACTAACTCTGGGTTCGTGGGTTCTGCTGTTGAACCGTAACATACATTTGAAGCTGCAAAACCAACCTGTCACAAAAACGTATCCCTTAATGCATGATATGACATTGGTAGCGCTGACAAAAAGAAGTTGCAGACACTGTGAATACTTCGTGTGGTTCAACATACATAACAAATATTTGAAAGTTTTAGCTCCATCCGACATCCGTTATGGAGTCACGAAAAAAACCACGAAATACCTACAGACGTCACGCGTTACATCTATATTGAATGTCCTGGTGGTATGCGGACGCATTGCCTTTTGCATAAAATTTGTTTGAGGAGTGACGTCGCAGGTCAGATCGCCTTTGAGGGTGCAGACCAGTAAATGGGCGACGCCGGCCGAATCACGATTTGCAAGCCCTCAAATTATCTGCTGTTAGAGCGGTTTGTGAGCCACGAACTTGAGGGTTTGTAAAAGAGAAGGTTGGAAGCGGTGCACAGGACTCCCAGCTTGTATTACTCTGAAATTCGGATGAAATTGGGCCCTAAAAGTGCTCTATTTTGGAATGGAGCGCAGGAATAATTTTTCAAAATAGCGATGTGCTTCAGGAATATTTTTCGGGCTGATCATCTTTGAATGGAAATTACTCCCAAAAGTCATGGGATTACCCCCAAACAATTAAACAGAAACAGAAAGATAATAGAATAAGCTGAATATGGCCAATTTCATCCGAATTTCATGGTATTACAAGTGGCAGTCGAGAATTCTACCACTGAACCACAGGTGCTGGAGGGTACAAAGTCTGCAGATTTGATTTAGAATATTGTTTGGGAATAATAATTACCAATATTAATTTAATGAACTGGGGCCAAAATGGCCTGCATCGGCCGGGAATTGAACCCGGGCCTCCCGCGTGGCAGGCGAGAATTCTACCACTGAACCACCGATGCTGATGCAGGATTACATTCATGTTGAAGATAACACATTATTATCAAAACTAACTCTGGGTTCGTGGGTTCTGCTGTTGAACCGTAACATACATTTGAAGCTGCAAAACCAACCTGTCACAAAAACGTATCCCTTAATGCATGATATGACATTGGTAGCGCTGACAAAAAGAAGTTGCAGACACTGTGAATACTTCGTGTGGTTCAACATACATAACAAATATTTGAAAGTTTTAGCTCCATCCGACATCCGTTATGGAGTCACGAAAAAAAACACGAAATACCTACAGACGTCACGCGTTACATCTATATTGAATGTCCTGGTGGTATGCGGACGCATTGCGTTTTGCATATAATTTGTTTGAGGAGTGACGTCGCAGGTCAGATCGCCTTTGAGGGTGCAGACCAGTAAATGGGCGACGCCGGCCGAATCACGATTTGCAAGCCCTCAAATTATCTGCTGTTAGAGCAGTTTGTGGGCCACGAACTTGAGGGTTTGTAAAAGAGAAGGTTGGAAGCGGTGCACAGGACTCCCAGCTTGTATTACTCTGAAATTCGGATGAAATTGGGCCCTAAAAGTGCTCTATTTTGGAATGGAGCGCAGGAATAATTTTTCAAAATAGCGATGTGCTTCAGGAATATTTTTCGGGCTGATCATCTTTGAATGGAAATTACTCCCAAAAGTCATGGGATTACCCCCAAACAATTAAACAGAAACAGAAAGATAATAGAATAAGCTGAATATGGCCAATTTCATCCGAATTTCATGGTATTACAAGTGGCAGTCGAGAATTCTCCAATGAACCACAGGTGCTGGAGGGTACAAAGTCTGCAGATTTGATTTAGAATATTGTTTGGGAATAATAATTACCAATATTAATTTAATGAACTGGGGCCAAAATGGCCTGCATCGGCCGGGAATCGAACCCGGGCCTCCCGCGTGGCAGGCGAGAATTCTACCACTGAACCACCGATGCTGATGCAGGATTACATTCTGCTGTTAAACCGTAACATACATTTGAAGCTGCAAAACCAACCTGTCACAAAAACGTATCCCTTAATGCATGATATGACATTGGTAGCGCTGACAAAAAGAAGTTGCAGACACTGTGAATACTTCGTGTGGTTCAACATACATAACAAATATTTGAAAGTTTTAGCTCCATCCGACATCCGTTATGGAGTCACGAAAAAAAAACACGAAATACCTACAGACGTCACGCGTTACATCTATATTGAATGTCCTGGTGGTATGCGGACGCATTGCGTTTTGCATAAAATTTGTTTGAGGAGTGACGTCGCAGGTCAGATCGCCTTTGAGGGTGCAGACCAGTAAATGGGCGACGCCGGCCGAATCACGATTTGCAAGCCCTCAAATTATCTGCTGTTAGAGCGGTTTGTGAGCCACGAACTTGAGGGTTTGTAAAAGAGAAGGTTGGAAGCGGTGCACAGGACTCCCAGCTTGTATTACTCTGAAATTCGGATGAAATTGGGCCCTAAAAGTGCTCTATTTTGGAATGGAGCGCAGGAATAATTTTTCAAAATAGCGATGTGCTTCAGGAATATTTTTCGGGCTGATCATCTTTGAATGGAAATTACTCCCAAAAGTCATGGGATTACCCCCAAACAATTAAACAGAAACAGAAAGATAATAGAATAAGCTGAATATGGCCAATTTCATCCGAATTTCATGGTATTACAAGTGGCAGTCGAGAATTCTACCACTGAACCACAGGTGCTGGAGGGTACAAAGTCTGCAGATTTGATTTAGAATATTGTTTGGGAATAATAATTACCAATATTAATTTAATGAACTGGGGCCAAAATGGCCTGCATCGGCCGGGAATCGAACCCGGGCCTCCCGCGTGGCAGGCGAGAATTCTACCACTGAACTACCGATGCTGATGTAGGATTACATTCATGTTGAAGATAACACATTATTATCAAAACTAACTCTGGGTTCGTGGGTTCTGCTGTTGAACCGTAACATACATTTGAAGCTGCAAAACCAACCTGTCACAAAAACGTATCCCTTAATGCATGATATGACATTGGTAGCGCTGACAAAAAGAAGTTGCAGACACTGTGAATACTTCGTGTGGTTCAACATACATAACAAATATTTGAAAGTTTTAGCTCCATCCGACATCCGTTATGGAGTCACGAAAAAACCACGAAATACCTACATACGTCACGCGTTACATCTATATTGAATGTCCTGGTGGTATGCGGACGCATTGCCTTTTGCATACAATTTGTTTGAGGAGTGACGTCGCAGGTCAGATCGCCTTTGAGGGTGCAGACCAGTAAATGGGCGACGCCGGCCGAATCACGATTTGCAAGCCCTCAAATTATCTGCTGTTAGAGCGGTTTGTGAGCCACGAACTTGAGGGTTTGTAAAAGAGAAGGTTGGAAGCGGTGCACAGGACTCCCAGCTTGTATTACTCTGAAATTCGGATGAAATTGGGCCCTAAAAGTGCTCTATTTTGGAATGGAGCGCAGGAATAATTTTTCAAAATAGCGATGTGCTTCAGGAATATTTTTCGGGCTGATCATCTTTGAATGGAAATTACTCCCAAAAGTCATGGGATTACCCCCAAACAATTAAACAGAAACAGAAAGATAATAGAATAAGCTGAATATGGCCAATTTCATCCGAATTTCATGGTATTACAAGTGGCAGTCGAGAATTCTCCAATGAACCACAGGTGCTGGAGGGTACAAAGTCTGCAGATTTGATTTAGAATATTGTTTGGGAATAATAATTACCAATATTAATTTAATGAACTGGGGCCAAAATGGCCTGCATCGGCCGGGAATCGAACCCGGGCCTCCCGCGTGGCAGGCGAGAATTCTACCACTGAACTACCGATGCTGATGTAGGATTACATTCATGTTGAAGATAACACATTATTATCAAAACTAACTCTGGGTTCGTGGGTTCTGCTGTTGAACCGTAACATACATTTGAAGCTGCAAAACCAACCTGTCACAAAAACGTATCCCTTAATGCATGATATGACATTGGTAGCGCTGACAAAAAGAAGTTGCAGACACTGTGAATACTTCGTGTGGTTCAACATACATAACAAATATTTGAAAGTTTTAGCTCCATCCGACATCCGTTATGGAGTCACGAAAAAAAACACGAAATACCTACATACGTCACGCGTTACATCTATATTGAATGTCCTGGTGGTATGCGGACGCATTGCCTTTTGCATACAATTTGTTTGAGGAGTGACGTCGCAGGTCAGATCGCCTTTGAGGGTGCAGACCAGTAAATGGGCGACGCCGGCCGAATCACGATTTGCAAGCCCTCAAATTATCTGCTGTTAGAGCGGTTTGTGAGCCACGAACTTGAGGGTTTGTAAAAGAGAAGGTTGGAAGCGGTGCACAGGACTCCCAGCTTGTATTACTCTGAAATTCGGATGAAATTGGGCCCTAAAAGTGCTCTATTTTGGAATGGAGCGCAGGAATAATTTTTCAAAATAGCGATGTGCTTCAGGAATATTTTTCGGGCTGATCATCTTTGAATGGAAATTACTCCCAAAAGTCATGGGATTACCCCCAAACAATTAAACAGAAACAGAAAGATAATAGAATAAGCTGAATATGGCCAATTTCATGGTATTACAAGTGGCAGTCGAGAATTCTCCAATGAACCACAGGTGCTGGAGGGTACAAAGTCTGCAGATTTGATTTAGAATATTGTTTGGGAATAATAATTACCAATATTAATTTAATGAACTGGGGCCAAAATTGCCTGCATCGGCCGGGAATCGAACCCGGGCCTCCCGCGTGGCAGGCGAGAATTCTACCACTGAACCACCGATGCTGATGTAGGATTACATTCATGTTGAAGATAACACATTATTATCAAAACTAACTCTGGGTTCGTGGGTTCTGCTGTTGAACCGTAACATACATTTGAAGCTGCAAAACCAACCTGTCACAAAAACGTATCCCTTAATGCATGATATGACATTGGTAGCGCTGACAAAAAGAAGTTGCAGACACTGTGAATACTTCGTGTGGTTCAACACACATAACAAATATTTGAAAGTTTTAGCTCCATCCGACATCCGTTATGGAGTCACGAAAAAAAACACGAAATACCTACAGACGTCACGCGTTACATCTATATTGAATGTCCTGGTGGTATGCGGACGCATTGCCTTTTGCATAAAATTTGTTTGAGGAGTGACGTCGCAGGTCAGATCGCCTTTGAGGGTGCAGACCAGTAAATGGGCGACGCCGGCCGAATCACGATTTGCAAGCCCTCAAATTATCTGCTGTTAGAGCGGTTTGTGAGCCACGAACTTGAGGGTTTGTAAAAGAGAAGGTTGGAAGCGGTGCACAGGACTCCCAGCTTGTATTACTCTGAAATTCGGATGAAATTGGGCCCTAAAAGTGCTCTATTTTGGAATGGAGCGCAGGAATAATTTTTCAAAATAGCGATGTGCTTCAGGAATATTTTTCGGGGTGATCATCTTTGAATGGAAATTACTCCCAAAAGTCATGGGATTACCCCCAAACAATTAAACAGAAACAGAAAGATAATAGAATAAGCTGAATATGGCCAATTTCATCCGAATTTCATGGTATTACAAGTGGCAGTCGAGAATTCTATCACTGAACCACAGGTGCTGGAGGGTACAAAGTCTGCAGATTTGATTTAGAATATTGTTTGGGAATAATAATTACAATATTAATTTAATGAACTGGGGCCAAAATGGCCTGCATCGGCCGGGAATCGAACCCGGGCCTCCCGCGTGGCAGGCGAAAATTCTACCACTGAACCACCGATGCTGATGTAGGATTACATTCATGTTGAAGATAACACATTAATATCAAAACTAACTCTGGGTTCGTGGGTTCTGCTGTTGAACCGTAACATACATTTGAAGCTGCAAAACCAACCTGTCACAAAAACGTATCCCTTAATGCATGATATGACATTGGTAGCGCTGACAAAAAGAAGTTGCAGACACTGTGAATACTTCGTGTGGTTCAACATACATAACAAATATTTGAAAGTTTTAGCTCCATCCGACATCCGTTATGGAGTCACGAAAAAAAACACGAAATACCTACAGACGTCACGCGTTACATCTATATTGAATGTCCTGGTGGTATGCGGACGCATTGCGTTTTGCATAACATTTGTTTGAGGAGTGACGTCGCAGGTCAGATCGCCTTTGAGGGTGCAGACCAGTAAATGGGCGACGCCGGCCGAATCACGATTTGCAAGCCCTCAAATTATCTGCTGTTAGAGCGGTTTGTGAGCCACGAACTTGAGGGTTTGTAAAAGAGAAGGTTGGAAGCGGTGCACAGGACTCCCAGCTTGTATTACTCTGAAATTCGGATGAAATTGGGCCCTAAAAGTGCTCTATTTTGGAATGGAGCGCAGGAATAATTTTTCAAAATAGCGACGTGCTTCAGGAATATTTTTCGGGCTGATCATCTTTGAATGGAAATTACTCCCAAAAGTCATGGGATTACCCCCAAACAATTAAACAGAAACAGAAAGATAATAGAATAAGCTGAATATGGCCAATTTCATCCGAATTTCATGTTATTACAAGTGGCAGTCGAGAATTCCAGCACTGAACCACAGGTGCTGGAGGGTACAAAGTCTGCAGATTTGATTTAGAATATTGTTTGGGAATAATAATTACCAATATTAATTTAATGAACTGGGGCCAAAATGGCCTGCATTGGCCGGGAATCGAACCCGGGCCTCCCGCGTGGCAGGCGAGAATTCTACCACTGAACCACCGATGCTGATGTAGGATTACATTCATGTTGAAGATAACACATTATTATCAAAACTAACTCTGGGTTCGTGGGTTCTGCTGTTGAACCGTAACATACATTTGAAGCTGCAAAACCAACCTGTCACAAAAACGTATCCCTTAATGCATGATATGACATTGGTAGCGCTGACAAAAAGAAGTTGCAGACACTGTGAATACTTCGTGTGGTTCAACATACATAACAAATATTTGAAAGTTTTAGCTCCATCCGACATCCGTTATGGAGTCACGAAAAAAAACACGAAATACCTACAGACGTCACGCGTTACATCTATATTGAATGTCCTGGTGGTATGCGGACGCATTGCGTTTTGCATAAAATTTGTTTGAGGAGTGACGTCGCAGGTCAGATCGCCTTTGAGGGTGCAGACCAGTAAATGGGCGACGCCGGCCGAATCACGATTTGCAAGCCCTCAAATTATCTGCTGTTAGAGCGGTTTGTGAGCCACGAACTTGAGGGTTTGTAAAAGAGAAGATTGGAAGCGGTGCACAGGACTCCCAGCTTGTATTACTCTGAAATTCGGATGAAATTGGGCCCTAAAAGTGCTCTATTTTGGAATGGAGCGCAGGAATAATTTTTCAAAATAGCGATGTGCTTCAGGAATATTTTTCGGGGTGATCATCTTTGAATGGAAATTACTCCCAAAAGTCATGGGATTACCCCCAAACAATTAAACAGAAACAGAAAGATAATAGAATAAGCTGAATATGGCCAATTTCATCCGAATTTCATGGTATTACAAGTGGCAGTCGAGAATTCTACCACTGAACCACAGGTGCTGGAGGGTACAAAGTCTGCAGATTTGATTTAGAATATTGTTTGGGAATAATAATTACCAATATTAATTTAATGAACTGGGGCCAAAATGGCCTGCATCGGCCGGGAATCGAACCCGGGCCTCCCGCGTGGCAGGCGAAAATTCTACCACTGAACCACCGATGCTGATGTAGGATTACATTCATGTTGAAGATAACACATTAATATCAAAACTAACTCTGGGTTCGTGGGTTCTGCTGTTGAACCGTAACATACATTTGAAGCTGCAAAACCAACCTGTCACAAAAACGTATCCCTTAATGCATGATATGACATTGGTAGCGCTGACAAAAAGAAGTTGCAGACACTGTGAATACTTCGTGTGGTTCAACATACATAACAAATATTTGAAAGTTTTAGCTCCATCCGACATCCGTTATGGAGTCACGAAAAAAAACACGAAATACCTACAGACGTCACGCGTTACATCTATATTGAATGTCCTGGTGGTATGCGGACGCATTGCGTTTTGCATAACATTTGTTTGAGGAGTGACGTCGCAGGTCAGATCGCCTTTGAGGGTGCAGACCAGTAAATGGGCGACGCCGGCCGAATCACGATTTGCAAGCCCTCAAATTATCTGCTGTTAGAGCGGTTTGTGAGCCACGAACTTGAGGGTTTGTAAAAGAGAAGGTTGGAAGCGGTGCACAGGACTCCCAGCTTGTATTACTCTGAAATTCGGATGAAATTGGGCCCTAAAAGTGCTCTATTTTGGAATGGAGCGCAGGAATAATTTTTCAAAATAGCGATGTGCTTCAGGAATATTTTTCGGGCTGATCATCTTTGAATGGAAATTACTCCCAAAAGTCATGGGATTACCCCCAAACAATTAAACAGAAACAGAAAGATAATAGAATAAGCTGAATATGGCCAATTTCATCCGAATTTCATGTTATTACAAGTGGCAGTCGAGAATTCCAGCACTGAACCACAGGTGCTGGAGGGTACAAAGTCTGCAGATTTGATTTAGAATATTGTTTGGGAATAATAATTACCAATATTAATTTAATGAACTGGGGCCAAAATGGCCTGCATTGGCCGGGAATCGAACCCGGGCCTCCCGCGTGGCAGGCGAGAATTCTACCACTGAACCACCGATGCTGATGTAGGATTACATTCATGTTGAAGATAACACATTATTATCAAAACTAACTCTGGGTTCGTGGGTTCTGCTGTTGAACCGTAACATACATTTGAAGCTGCAAAACCAACCTGTCACAAAAACGTATCCCTTAATGCATGATATGACATTGGTAGCGCTGACAAAAAGAAGTTGCAGACACTGTGAATACTTCGTGTGGTTCAACATACATAACAAATATTTGAAAGTTTTAGCTCCATCCGACATCCGTTATGGAGTCACGAAAAAAAACACGAAATACCTACAGACGTCACGCGTTACATCTATATTGAATGTCCTGGTGGTATGCGGACGCATTGCGTTTTGCATACAATTTGTTTGAGGAGTGACGTCGCAGGTCAGATCGCCTTTGAGGGTGCAGACCAGTAAATGGGCGACGCCGGCCGAATCACGATTTGCAAGCCCTCAAATTATCTGCTGTTAGAGCGGTTTGTGAGCCACGAACTTGAGGGTTTGTAAAAGAGAAGATTGGAAGCGGTGCACAGGACTCCCAGCTTGTATTACTCTGAAATTCGGATGAAATTGGGCCCTAAAAGTGCTCTATTTTGGAATGGAGCGCAGGAATAATTTTTCAAAATAGCGATGTGCTTCAGGAATATTTTTCGGGGTGATCATCTTTGAATGGAAATTACTCCCAAAAGTCATGGGATTACCCCCAAACAATTAAACAGAAACAGAAAGATAATAGAATAAGCTGAATATGGCCAATTTCATCCGAATTTCATGGTATTACAAGTGGCAGTCGAGAATTCTACCACTGAACCACAGGTGCTGGAGGGTACAAAGTCTGCAGATTTGATTTAGAATATTGTTTGGGAATAATAATTACCAATATTAATTTAATGAACTGGGGCCAAAATGGCCTGCATCGGCCGGGAATTGAACCCGGGCCTCCCGCGTGGCAGGCGAGAATTCTACCACTGAACCACCGATGCTGATGCAGGATTACATTCATGTTGAAGATAACACATTATTATCAAAACTAACTCTGGGTTCGTGGGTTCTGCTGTTGAACCGTAACATACATTTGAAGCTGCAAAACCAACCTGTCACAAAAACGTATCCCTTAATGCATGATATGACATTGGTAGCGCTGACAAAAAGAAGTTGCAGACACTGTGAATACTTCGTGTGGTTCAACATACATAACAAATATTTGAAAGTTTTAGCTCCATCCGACATCCGTTATGGAGTCACGAAAAAAAACACGAAATACCTACAGCCGTCACGCGTTACATCTATATTGAATGTCCTGGTGGTATGCGCACGCATTGCGTTTTGCATAAAATTTGTTTGAGGAGTGACGTCGCAGGTCAGATCGCCTTTGAGGGTGCAGACCAGTAAATGGGCGACGCCGGCCGAATCACGATTTGCAAGCCCTCAAATTATCTGCTGTTAGAGCAGTTTGTGGGCCACGAACTTGAGGGTTTGTAAAAGAGAAGGTTGGAAGCGGTGCACAGGACTCCCAGCTTGTATTACTCTGAAATTCGGATGAAATTGGGCCCTAAAAGTGCTCTATTTTGGAATGGAGCGCAGGAATCATTTTTCAAAATAGCGATGTGCTTCAGGAATATTTTTCGGGCTGATCATCTTTGAATGGAAATTACTCCCAAAAGTCATGGGATTACCCCCAAACAATTAAACAGAAACAGAAAGATAATAGAATAAGCTGAATATGGCCAATTTCATCCGAATTTCATGTTATTACAAGTGGCAGTCGAGAATTCCAGCACTGAACCACAGGTGCTGGAGGGTACAAAGTCTGCAGATTTGATTTAGAATATTGTTTGGGAATAATAATTACCAATATTAATTTAATGAACTGGGGCCAAAATGGCCTGCATCGGCCGGGAATCGAACCCGGGCCTCCCGCGTGGCAGGCGAGAATTCTACCACTGAACCACCGATGCTGATGTAGGATTACATTCATGTTGAAGATAACACATTATTATCAAAACTAACTCTGGGTTCGTGGGTTCTGCTGTTGAACCGTAACATACATTTGAAGCTGCAAAACCAACCTGTCACAAAAACGTATCCCTTAATGCATGATATGACATTGGTAGCGCTGACAAAAAGAAGTTGCAGACACTGTGAATACTTCGTGTGGTTCAACATACATAACAAATATTTGAAAGTTTTAGCTCCATCCGACATCCGTTATGGAGTCACGAAAAAAAACACGAAATACCTACAGACGTCACGCGTTACATCTATATTGAATGTCCTGGTGGTATGCGCACGCATTGCGTTTTGCATAACATTTGTTTGAGGAGTGACGTCGCAGGTCAGATCGCCTTTGAGGGTGCAGACCAGTAAATGGGCGACGCCGGCCGAATCACGATTTGCAAGCCCTCAAATTATCTGCTGTTAGAGCAGTTTGTGGGCCACGAACTTGAGGGTTTGTAAAAGAGAAGGTTGGAAGCGGTGCACAGGACTCCCAGCTTGTATTACTCTGAAATTCGGATGAAATTGGGCCCTAAAAGTGCTCTATTTTGGAATGGAGCGCAGGAATAATTTTTCAAAATAGCGATGTGCTTCAGGAATATTTTTCGGGCTGATCATCTTTGAATGGAAATTACTCCCAAAAGTCATGGGATTACCCCCAAACAATTAAACAGAAACAGAAAGATAATAGAATAAGCTGAATATGGCCAATTTCATCCGAATTTCATGGTATTACAAGTGGCAGTCGAGAATTCTACCACTGAACCACAGGTGCTGGAGGGTACAAAGTCTGCAGATTTGATTTAGAATATTGTTTGGGAATAATAATTACCAATATTAATTTAATGAACTGGGGCCAAAATGGCCTGCATCGGCCGGGAATCGAACCCGGGCCTCCCGCGTGGCAGGCGAGAATTCTACCACTGAACCACCGATGCTGATGCAGGATTACATTCATGTTGAAGATAACACATTATTATCAAAACTAACTCTGGGTTCGTGGGTTCTGCTGTTGAACCGTAACATACATTTGAAGCTGCAAAACCAACCTGTCACAAAAACGTATCCCTTAATGCATGATATGACATTGGTAGCGCTGACAAAAAGAAGTTGCAGACACTGTGAATACTTCGTGTGGTTCAACATACATAACAAATATTTGAAAGTTTTAGCTCCATCCGACATCCGTTATGGAGTCACGAAAAAAAACACGAAATACCTACAGACGTCACGCGTTACATCTATATTGAATGTCCTGGTGCTATGCGGACGCATTGCGTTTTGCATAAAATTTGTTTGAGGAGTGACGTCGCAGGTCAGATCGCCTTTGAGGGTGCAGACCAGTAAATGGGCGACGCCGGCCGAATCACGATTTGCAAGCCCTCAAATTATCTGCTGTTAGAGCGGTTTGTGAGCCACGAACTTGAGGGTTTGTAAAAGAGAAGATTGGAAGCGGTGCACAGGACTCCCAGCTTGTATTACTCTGAAATTCGGATGAAATTGGGCCCTAAAAGTGCTCTATTTTGGAATGGAGCGCAGGAATAATTTTTCAAAATAGCGATGTGCTTCAGGAATATTTTTCGGGGTGATCATCTTTGAATGGAAATTACTCCCAAAAGTCATGGGATTACCCCCAAACAATTAAACAGAAACAGAAAGATAATAGAATAAGCTGAATATGGCCAATTTCATCCGAATTTCATGGTATTACAAGTGGCAGTCGAGAATTCTACCACTGAACCACAGGTGCTGGAGGGTACAAAGTCTGCAGATTTGATTTAGAATATTGTTTGGGAATAATAATGACCAATATTAATTTAATGAACTGGGGCCAAAATGGCCTGCATCGGCCGGAAATTGAACCCGGGCCTCCCGCGTGGCAGGCGAGAATTCTACCACTGAACCACCGATGCTGATGCAGGATTACATTCATGTTGAAGATAACACATTATTATCAAAACTAACTCTGGGTTCGTGGGTTCTGCTGTTGAACCGTAACATACATTTGAAGCTGCAAAACCAACCTGTCACAAAAACGTATCCCTTAATGCATGATATGACATTGGTAGCGCTGACAAAAAGAAGTTGCAGACACTGTGAATACTTCGTGTGGTTCAACATACATAACAAATATTTGAAAGTTTTAGCTCCATCCGACATCCGTTATGGAGTCACGAAAAAAAACACGAAATACCTACAGACGTCACGCGTTACATCTATATTGAATGTCCTGGTGGTATGCGCACGCATTGCGTTTTGCATAAAATTTGTTTGAGGAGTGACGTCGCAGGTCAGATCGCCTTTGAGGGTGCAGACCAGTAAATGGGCGACGCCGGCCGAATCACGATTTGCAAGCCCTCAAATTATCTGCTGTTAGAGCAGTTTGTGGGCCACGAACTTGAGGGTTTGTAAAAGAGAAGGTTGGAAGCGGTGCACAGGACTCCCAGCTTGTATTACTCTGAAATTCGGATGAAATTGGGCCCTAAAAGTGCTCTATTTTGGAATGGAGCGCAGGAATCATTTTTCAAAATAGCGATGTGCTTCAGGAATATTTTTCGGGGTGATCATCTTTGAATGGAAATTACTCCCAAAAGTCATGGGATTACCCCCAAACAATTAAACAGAAACAGAAAGATAATAGAATAAGCTGAATATGGCCAATTTCATCCGAATTTCATGGTATTACAAGTGGCAGTCGAGAATTCTACCACTGAACCACAGGTGCTGGAGGGTACAAAGTGTGCAGATTTGATTTAGAATATTGTTTGGGAATAATAATTACCAATATTAATTTAATGAACTGGGGCCAAAATGGCCTGCATCGGCCGGTAATCGAACCCGGGCCTCCCGCGTGGCAGGCGAAAATTCTACCACTGAACCACCGATGCTGATGTAGGATTACATTCATGTTGAAGATAACACATTATTATCAAAACTAACTCTGGGTTCGTGGGTTCTGCTGTTGAACCGTAACATACATTTGAAGCTGCAAAACCAACCTGTCACAAAAACGTATCCCTTAATGCATGATATGACATTGGTAGCGCTGACAAAAAGAAGTTGCAGACACTGTGAATACTTCGTGTGGTTCAACATACATAACAAATATTTGAAAGTTTTAGCTCCATCCGACATCCGTTATGGAGTCACGAAAAAAACCACGAAATACCTACAGACGTCACGCGTTACATCTATATTGAATGTCCTGGTGGTATGCGCACGCATTGCGTTTTGCATAAAATTTGTTTGAGGAGTGACGTCGCAGGTCAGATCGCCTTTGAGGGTGCAGACCAGTAAATGGGCGACGCCGGCCGAATCACGATTTGCAAGCCCTCAAATTATCTGCTGTTAGAGCGGTTTGTGAGCCACGAACTTGAGGGTTTGTAAAAGAGAAGATTGGAAGCGGTGCACAGGACTCCCAGCTTGTATTACTCTGAAATTCGGATGAAATTGGGCCCTAAAAGTGCTCTATTTTGGAATGGAGCGCAGGAATAATTTTTCAAAATAGCGATGTGCTTCAGGAATATTTTTCGGGGTGATCATCTTTGAATGGAAATTACTCCCAAAAGTCATGGGATTACCCCCAAACAATTAAACAGAAACAGAAAGATAATAGAATAAGCTGAATATGGCCAATTTCATCCGAATTTCATGGTATTACAAGTGGCAGTCGAGAATTCTACCACTGAACCACAGGTGCTGGAGGGTACAAAGTCTGCAGATTTGATTTAGAATATTGTTTGGGAATAATAATTACCAATATTAATTTAATGAACTGGGGCCAAAATGGCCTGCATCGGCCGGGAATTGAACCCGGGCCTCCCGCGTGGCAGGCGAGAATTCTACCACTGAACCACCGATGCTGATGCAGGATTACATTCATGTTGAAGATAACACATTATTATCAAAACTAACTCTGGGTTCGTGGGTTCTGCTGTTGAACCGTAACATACATTTGAAGCTGCAAAACCAACCTGTCACAAAAACGTATCCCTTAATGCATGATATGACATTGGTAGCGCTGACAAAAAGAAGTTGCAGACACTGTGAATACTTCGTGTGGTTCAACATACATAACAAATATTTGAAAGTTTTAGCTCCATCCGACATCCGTTATGGAGTCACGAAAAAAAACACGAAATACCTACAGACGTCACGCGTTACATCTATATTGAATGTCCTGGTGGTATGCGGACGCATTGCGTTTTGCATAAAATTTGTTTGAGGAGTGACGTCGCAGGTCAGATCGCCTTTGAGGGTGCAGACCAGTAAATGGGCGACGCCGGCCGAATCACGATTTGCAAGCCCTCAAATTATCTGCTGTTAGAGCGGTTTGTGAGCCACGAACTTGAGGGTTTGTAAAAGAGAAGATTGGAAGCGGTGCACAGGACTCCCAGCTTGTATTACTCTGAAATTCGGATGAAATTGGGCCCTAAAAGTGCTCTATTTTGGAATGGAGCGCAGGAATAATTTTTCAAAATAGCGATGTGCTTCAGGAATATTTTTCGGGGTGATCATCTTTGAATGGAAATTACTCCCAAAAGTCATGGGATTACCCCCAAACAATTAAACAGAAACAGAAAGATAATAGAATAAGCTGAATATGGCCAATTTCATCCGAATTTCATGGTATTACAAGTGGCAGTCGAGAATTCTACCACTGAACCACAGGTGCTGGAGGGTACAAAGTCTGCAGATTTGATTTAGAATATTGTTTGGGAATAATAATGACCAATATTAATTTAATGAACTGGGGCCAAAATGGCCTGCATCGGCCGGGAATTGAACCCGGGCCTCCCGCGTGGCAGGCGAGAATTCTACCACTGAACCACCGATGCTGATGCAGGATTACATTCATGTTGAAGATAACACATTATTATCAAAACTAACTCTGGGTTCGTGGGTTCTGCTGTTGAACCGTAACATACATTTGAAGCTGCAAAACCAACCTGTCACAAAAACGTATCCCTTAATGCATGATATGACATTGGTAGCGCTGACAAAAAGAAGTTGCAGACACTGTGAATACTTCGTGTGGTTCAACATACATAACAAATATTTGAAAGTTTTAGCTCCATCCGACATCCGTTATGGAGTCACGAAAAAAAACACGAAATACCTACAGACGTCACGCGTTACATCTATATTGAATGTCCTGGTGGTATGCGCACGCATTGCGTTTTGCATAAAATTTGTTTGAGGAGTGACGTCGCAGGTCAGATCGCCTTTGAGGGTGCAGACCAGTAAATGGGCGACGCCGGCCGAATCACGATTTGCAAGCCCTCAAATTATCTGCTGTTAGAGCAGTTTGTGGGCCACGAACTTGAGGGTTTGTAAAAGAGAAGGTTGGAAGCGGTGCACATGACTCCCAGCTTGTATTACTCTGAAATTCGGATGAAATTGGGCCCTAAAAGTGCTCTATTTTGGAATGGAGCGCAGGAATAATTTTTCAAAATAGCGATGTGCTTCAGGAATATTTTTCGGGGTGATCATCTTTGAATGGAAATTACTCCCAAAAGTCATGGGATTACCCCCAAACAATTAAACAGAAACAGAAAGATAATAGAATAAGCTGAATATGGCCAATTTCATCCGAATTTCATGGTATTACAAGTGGCAGTCGAGAATTCTACCACTGAACCACAGGTGCTGGAGGGTACAAAGTGTGCAGATTTGATTTAGAATATTGTTTGGGAATAATAATTACCAATATTAATTTAATGAACTGGGGCCAAAATGGCCTGCATCGGCCGGTAATCGAACCCGGGCCTCCCGCGTGGCAGGCGAAAATTCTACCACTGAACCACCGATGCTGATGTAGGATTACATTCATGTTGAAGATAACACATTATTATCAAAACTAACTCTGGGTTCGTGGGTTCTGCTGTTGAACCGTAACATACATTTGAAGCTGCAAAACCAACCTGTCACAAAAACGTATCCCTTAATGCATGATATGACATTGGTAGCGCTGACAAAAAGAAGTTGCAGACACTGTGAATACTTCGTGTGGTTCAACATACATAACAAATATTTGAAAGTTTTAGCTCCATCCGACATCCGTTATGGAGTCACGAAAAAAACCACGAAATACCTACAGACGTCACGCGTTACATCTATATTGAATGTCCTGGTGGTATGCGCACGCATTGCGTTTTGCATAAAATTTGTTTGAGGAGTGACGTCGCAGGTCAGATCGCCTTTGAGGGTGCAGACCAGTAAATGGGCGACGCCGGCCGAATCACGATTTGCAAGCCCTCAAATTATCTGCTGTTAGAGCAGTTTGTGGGCCACGAACTTGAGGGTTTGTAAAAGAGAAGGTTGGAAGCGGTGCACAGGACTCCCAGCTTGTATTACTCTGAAATTCGGATGAAATTGGGCCCTAAAAGTGCTCTATTTTGGAATGGAGCGCAGGAATAATTTTTCAAAATAGCGATGTGCTTCAGGAATATTTTTCGGGCTGATCATCTTTGAATGGAAATTACTCCCAAAAGTCATGGGATTACCCCCAAACAATTAAACAGAAACAGAAAGATAATAGAATAAGCTGAATATGGCCAATTTCATCCGAATTTCATGGTATTACAAGTGGCAGTCGAGAATTCTACCACTGAACCACAGGTGCTGGAGGGTACAAAGTCTGCAGATTTGATTTAGAATATTGTTTGGGAATAATAATTACCAATATTAATTTAATGAACTGGGGCCAAAATGGCCTGCATCGGCCGGGAATCGAACCCGGGCCTCCCGCGTGGCAGGCGAGAATTCTACCACTGAACCACCGATGCTGATGTAGGATTACATTCATGTTGAAGATAACACATTATTATCAAAACTAACTCTGGGTTCGTGGGTTCTGCTGTTGAACCGTAACATACATTTGAAGCTGCAAAACCAACCTGTCACAAAAACGTATCCCTTAATGCATGATATGACATTGGTAGCGCTGACAAAAAGAAGTTGCAGACACTGTGAATACTTCGTGTGGTTCAACATACATAACAAATATTTGAAAGTTTTAGCTCCATCCGACATCCGTTATGGAGTCACGAAAAAAAACACGAAATACCTACAGACGTCACGCGTTACATCTATATTGAATGTCCTGGTGGTATGCGGACGCATTGCGTTTTGCATAAAATTTGTTTGAGGAGTGACGTCGCAGGTCAGATCGCCTTTGAGGGTGCAGACCAGTAAATGGGCGACGCCGGCCGAATCACGATTTGCAAGCCCTCAAATTATCTGCTGTTAGAGCGGTTTGTGAGCCACGAACTTGAGGGTTTGTAAAAGAGAAGATTGGAAGCGGTGCACAGGACTCCCAGCTTGTATTACTCTGAAATTCGGATGAAATTGGGCCCTAAAAGTGCTCTATTTTGGAATGGAGCGCAGGAATAATTTTTCAAAATAGCGATGTGCTTCAGGAATATTTTTCGGGGTGATCATCTTTGAATGGAAATTACTCCCAAAAGTCATGGGATTACCCCCAAACAATTAAACAGAAACAGAAAGATAATAGAATAAGCTGAATATGGCCAATTTCATCCGAATTTCATGGTATTACAAGTGGCAGTCGAGAATTCTACCACTGAACCACAGGTGCTGGAGGGTACAAAGTCTGCAGATTTGATTTAGAATATTGTTTGGGAATAATAATTACCAATATTAATTTAATGAACTGGGGCCAAAATGGCCTGCATCGGCCGGGAATTGAACCCGGGCCTCCCGCGTGGCAGGCGAGAATTCTACCACTGAACCACCGATGCTGATGCAGGATTACATTCATGTTGAAGATAACACATTATTATCAAAACTAACTCTGGGTTCGTGGGTTCTGCTGTTGAACCGTAACATACATTTGAAGCTGCAAAACCAACCTGTCACAAAAACGTATCCCTTAATGCATGATATGACATTGGTAGCGCTGACAAAAAGAAGTTGCAGACACTGTGAATACTTCGTGTGGTTCAACATACATAACAAATATTTGAAAGTTTTAGCTCCATCCGACATCCGTTATGGAGTCACGAAAAAAAACACGAAATACCTACAGACGTCACGCGTTACATCTATATTGAATGTCCTGGTGGTATGCGCACGCATTGCGTTTTGCATAACATTTGTTTGAGGAGTGACGTCGCAGGTCAGATCGCCTTTGAGGGTGCAGACCAGTAAATGGGCGACGCCGGCCGAATCACGATTTGCAAGCCCTCAAATTATCTGCTGTTAGAGCAGTTTGTGGGCCACGAACTTGAGGGTTTGTAAAAGAGAAGGTTGGAAGCGGTGCACAGGACTCCCAGCTTGTATTACTCTGAAATTCGGATGAAATTGGGCCCTAAAAGTGCTCTATTTTGGAATGGAGCGCAGGAATAATTTTTCAAAATAGCGATGTGCTTCAGGAATATTTTTCGGGCTGATCATCTTTGAATGGAAATTACTCCCAAAAGTCATGGGATTACCCCCAAACAATTAAACAGAAACAGAAAGATAATAGAATAAGCTGAATATGGCCAATTTCATCCGAATTTCATGGTATTACAAGTGGCAGTCGAGAATTCTACCACTGAACCACAGGTGCTGGAGGGTACAAAGTCTGCAGATTTGATTTAGAATATTGTTTGGGAATAATAATTACCAATATTAATTTAATGAACTGGGGCCAAAATGGCCTGCATCGGCCGGGAATCGAACCCGGGCCTCCCGCGTGGCAGGCGAGAATTCTACCACTGAACCACCGATGCTGATGTAGGATTACATTCATGTTGAAGATAACACATTATTATCAAAACTAACTCTGGGTTCGTGGGTTCTGCTGTTGAACCGTAACATACATTTGAAGCTGCAAAACCAACCTGTCACAAAAACGTATCCCTTAATGCATGATATGACATTGGTAGCGCTGACAAAAAGAAGTTGCAGACACTGTGAATACTTCGTGTGGTTCAACATACATAACAAATATTTGAAAGTTTTAGCTCCATCCGACATCCGTTATGGAGTCACGAAAAAAAACACGAAATACCTACAGACGTCACGCGTTACATCTATATTGAATGTCCTGGTGGTATGCGGACGCATTGCGTTTTGCATAAAATTTGTTTGAGGAGTGACGTCGCAGGTCAGATCGCCTTTGAGGGTGCAGACCAGTAAATGGGCGACGCCGGCCGAATCACGATTTGCAAGCCCTCAAATTATCTGCTGTTAGAGCGGTTTGTGAGCCACGAACTTGAGGGTTTGTAAAAGAGAAGATTGGAAGCGGTGCACAGGACTCCCAGCTTGTATTACTCTGAAATTCGGATGAAATTGGGCCCTAAAAGTGCTCTATTTTGGAATGGAGCGCAGGAATAATTTTTCAAAATAGCGATGTGCTTCAGGAATATTTTTCGGGGTGATCATCTTTGAATGGAAATTACTCCCAAAAGTCATGGGATTACCCCCAAACAATTAAACAGAAACAGAAAGATAATAGAATAAGCTGAATATGGCCAATTTCATCCGAATTTCATGGTATTACAAGTGGCAGTGGAGAATTCTACCACTGAACCACAGGTGCTGGAGGGTACAAAGTCTGCAGATTTGATTTAGAATATTGTTTGGGAATAATAATGACCAATATTAATTTAATGAACTGGGGCCAAAATGGCCTGCATCGGCCGGGAATTGAACCCGGGCCTCCCGCGTGGCAGGCGAGAATTCTACCACTGAACCACCGATGCTGATGCAGGATTACATTCATGTTGAAGATAACACATTATTATCAAAACTAACTCTGGGTTCGTGGGTTCTGCTGTTGAACCGTAACATACATTTGAAGCTGCAAAACCAACCTGTCACAAAAACGTATCCCTTA
The DNA here is from genome assembly GCA_037893225.1 of Hippasteria phrygiana. NCBI lineage: Eukaryota > Metazoa > Echinodermata > Asteroidea > Valvatida > Goniasteridae > Hippasteria > Hippasteria phrygiana. The sequence goes on from JAZGUH010000431.1 coordinate 528,130, forward strand.
ATGCATGATATGACATTGGTAGCGCTGACAAAAAGAAGTTGCAGACACTGTGAATACTTCGTGTGGTTCAACATACATAACAAATATTTGAAAGTTTTAGCTCCATCCGACATCCGTTATGGAGTCACGAAAAAAAACACGAAATACCTACAGACGTCACGCGTTACATCTATATTGAATGTCCTGGTGGTATGCGCACGCATTGCGTTTTGCATAAAATTTGTTTGAGGAGTGACGTCGCAGGTCAGATCGCCTTTGAGGGTGCAGACCAGTAAATGGGCGACGCCGGCCGAATCACGATTTGCAAGCCCTCAAATTATCTGCTGTTAGAGCAGTTTGTGGGCCACGAACTTGAGGGTTTGTAAAAGAGAAGGTTGGAAGCGGTGCACAGGACTCCCAGCTTGTATTACTCTGAAATTCGGATGAAATTGGGCCCTAAAAGTGCTCTATTTTGGAATGGAGCGCAGGAATCATTTTTCAAAATAGCGATGTGCTTCAGGAATATTTTTCGGGGTGATCATCTTTGAATGGAAATTACTCCCAAAAGTCATGGGATTACCCCCAAACAATTAAACAGAAACAGAAAGATAATAGAATAAGCTGAATATGGCCAATTTCATCCGAATTTCATGGTATTACAAGTGGCAGTCGAGAATTCTACCACTGAACCACAGGTGCTGGAGGGTACAAAGTGTGCAGATTTGATTTAGAATATTGTTTGGGAATAATAATTACCAATATTAATTTAATGAACTGGGGCCAAAATGGCCTGCATCGGCCGGTAATCGAACCCGGGCCTCCCGCGTGGCAGGCGAAAATTCTACCACTGAACCACCGATGCTGATGTAGGATTACATTCATGTTGAAGATAACACATTATTATCAAAACTAACTCTGGGTTCGTGGGTTCTGCTGTTGAACCGTAACATACATTTGAAGCTGCAAAACCAACCTGTCACAAAAACGTATCCCTTAATGCATGATATGACATTGGTAGCGCTGACAAAAAGAAGTTGCAGACACTGTGAATACTTCGTGTGGTTCAACATACATAACAAATATTTGAAAGTTTTAGCTCCATCCGACATCCGTTATGGAGTCACGAAAAAAACCACGAAATACCTACAGACGTCACGCGTTACATCTATATTGAATGTCCTGGTGGTATGCGCACGCATTGCGTTTTGCATAAAATTTGTTTGAGGAGTGACGTCGCAGGTCAGATCGCCTTTGAGGGTGCAGACCAGTAAATGGGCGACGCCGGCCGAATCACGATTTGCAAGCCCTCAAATTATCTGCTGTTAGAGCGGTTTGTGAGCCACGAACTTGAGGGTTTGTAAAAGAGAAGATTGGAAGCGGTGCACAGGACTCCCAGCTTGTATTACTCTGAAATTCGGATGAAATTGGGCCCTAAAAGTGCTCTATTTTGGAATGGAGCGCAGGAATAATTTTTCAAAATAGCGATGTGCTTCAGGAATATTTTTCGGGGTGATCATCTTTGAATGGAAATTACTCCCAAAAGTCATGGGATTACCCCCAAACAATTAAACAGAAACAGAAAGATAATAGAATAAGCTGAATATGGCCAATTTCATCCGAATTTCATGGTATTACAAGTGGCAGTCGAGAATTCTACCACTGAACCACAGGTGCTGGAGGGTACAAAGTCTGCAGATTTGATTTAGAATATTGTTTGGGAATAATAATTACCAATATTAATTTAATGAACTGGGGCCAAAATGGCCTGCATCGGCCGGGAATTGAACCCGGGCCTCCCGCGTGGCAGGCGAGAATTCTACCACTGAACCACCGATGCTGATGCAGGATTACATTCATGTTGAAGATAACACATTATTATCAAAACTAACTCTGGGTTCGTGGGTTCTGCTGTTGAACCGTAACATACATTTGAAGCTGCAAAACCAACCTGTCACAAAAACGTATCCCTTAATGCATGATATGACATTGGTAGCGCTGACAAAAAGAAGTTGCAGACACTGTGAATACTTCGTGTGGTTCAACATACATAACAAATATTTGAAAGTTTTAGCTCCATCCGACATCCGTTATGGAGTCACGAAAAAAAACACGAAATACCTACAGACGTCACGCGTTACATCTATATTGAATGTCCTGGTGGTATGCGCACGCATTGCGTTTTGCATAAAATTTGTTTGAGGAGTGACGTCGCAGGTCAGATCGCCTTTGAGGGTGCAGACCAGTAAATGGGCGACGCCGGCCGAATCACGATTTGCAAGCCCTCAAATTATCTGCTGTTAGAGCGGTTTGTGAGCCACGAACTTGAGGGTTTGTAAAAGAGAAGATTGGAAGCGGTGCACAGGACTCCCAGCTTGTATTACTCTGAAATTCGGATGAAATTGGGCCCTAAAAGTGCTCTATTTTGGAATGGAGCGCAGGAATAATTTTTCAAAATAGCGATGTGCTTCAGGAATATTTTTCGGGGTGATCATCTTTGAATGGAAATTACTCCCAAAAGTCATGGGATTACCCCCAAACAATTAAACAGAAACAGAAAGATAATAGAATAAGCTGAATATGGCCAATTTCATCCGAATTTCATGGTATTACAAGTGGCAGTCGAGAATTCTACCACTGAACCACAGGTGCTGGAGGGTACAAAGTCTGCAGATTTGATTTAGAATATTGTTTGGGAATAATAATTACCAATATTAATTTAATGAACTGGGGCCAAAATGGCCTGCATCGGCCGGGAATTGAACCCGGGCCTCCCGCGTGGCAGGCGAGAATTCTACCACTGAACCACCGATGCTGATGCAGGATTACATTCATGTTGAAGATAACACATTATTATCAAAACTAACTCTGGGTTCGTGGGTTCTGCTGTTGAACCGTAACATACATTTGAAGCTGCAAAACCAACCTGTCACAAAAACGTATCCCTTAATGCATGATATGACATTGGTAGCGCTGACAAAAAGAAGTTGCAGACACTGTGAATACTTCGTGTGGTTCAACATACATAACAAATATTTGAAAGTTTTAGCTCCATCCGACATCCGTTATGGAGTCACGAAAAAAAACACGAAATACCTACAGACGTCACGCGTTACATCTATATTGAATGTCCTGGTGGTATGCGCACGCATTGCGTTTTGCATAAAATTTGTTTGAGGAGTGACGTCGCAGGTCAGATCGCCTTTGAGGGTGCAGACCAGTAAATGGGCGACGCCGGCCGAATCACGATTTGCAAGCCCTCAAATTATCTGCTGTTAGAGCAGTTTGTGGGCCACGAACTTGAGGGTTTGTAAAAGAGAAGGTTGGAAGCGGTGCACAGGACTCCCAGCTTGTATTACTCTGAAATTCGGATGAAATTGGGCCCTAAAAGTGCTCTATTTTGGAATGGAGCGCAGGAATAATTTTTCAAAATAGCGATGTGCTTCAGGAATATTTTTCGGGGTGATCATCTTTGAATGGAAATTACTCCCAAAAGTCATGGGATTACCCCCAAACAATTAAACAGAAACAGAAAGATAATAGAATAAGCTGAATATGGCCAATTTCATCCGAATTTCATGGTATTACAAGTGGCAGTCGAGAATTCTACCACTGAACCACAGGTGCTGGAGGGTACAAAGTGTGCAGATTTGATTTAGAATATTGTTTGGGAATAATAATTACCAATATTAATTTAATGAACTGGGGCCAAAATGGCCTGCATCGGCCGGTAATCGAACCCGGGCCTCCCGCGTGGCAGGCGAAAATTCTACCACTGAACCACCGATGCTGATGTAGGATTACATTCATGTTGAAGATAACACATTATTATCAAAACTAACTCTGGGTTCGTGGGTTCTGCTGTTGAACCGTAACATACATTTGAAGCTGCAAAACCAACCTGTCACAAAAACGTATCCCTTAATGCATGATATGACATTGGTAGCGCTGACAAAAAGAAGTTGCAGACACTGTGAATACTTCGTGTGGTTCAACATACATAACAAATATTTGAAAGTTTTAGCTCCATCCGACATCCGTTATGGAGTCACGAAAAAAACCACGAAATACCTACAGACGTCACGCGTTACATCTATATTGAATGTCCTGGTGGTATGCGCACGCATTGCGTTTTGCATAAAATTTGTTTGAGGAGTGACGTCGCAGGTCAGATCGCCTTTGAGGGTGCAGACCAGTAAATGGGCGACGCCGGCCGAATCACGATTTGCAAGCCCTCAAATTATCTGCTGTTAGAGCAGTTTGTGGGCCACGAACTTGAGGGTTTGTAAAAGAGAAGGTTGGAAGCGGTGCACAGGACTCCCAGCTTGTATTACTCTGAAATTCGGATGAAATTGGGCCCTAAAAGTGCTCTATTTTGGAATGGAGCGCAGGAATAATTTTTCAAAATAGCGATGTGCTTCAGGAATATTTTTCGGGGTGATCATCTTTGAATGGAAATTACTCCCAAAAGTCATGGGATTACCCCCAAACAATTAAACAGAAACAGAAAGATAATAGAATAAGCTGAATATGGCCAATTTCATCCGAATTTCATGGTATTACAAGTGGCAGTCGAGAATTCTACCACTGAACCACAGGTGCTGGAGGGTACAAAGTCTGCAGATTTGATTTAGAATATTGTTTGGGAATAATAATTACCAATATTAATTTAATGAACTGGGGCCAAAATGGCCTGCATCGGCCGGGAATTGAACCCGGGCCTCCCGCGTGGCAGGCGAGAATTCTACCACTGAACCACCGATGCTGATGCAGGATTACATTCATGTTGAAGATAACACATTATTATCAAAACTAACTCTGGGTTCGTGGGTTCTGCTGTTGAACCGTAACATACATTTGAAGCTGCAAAACCAACCTGTCACAAAAACGTATCCCTTAATGCATGATATGACATTGGTAGCGCTGACAAAAAGAAGTTGCAGACACTGTGAATACTTCGTGTGGTTCAACATACATAACAAATATTTGAAAGTTTTAGCTCCATCCGACATCCGTTATGGAGTCACGAAAAAAAACACGAAATACCTACAGACGTCACGCGTTACATCTATATTGAATGTCCTGGTGGTATGCGCACGCATTGCGTTTTGCATAAAATTTGTTTGAGGAGTGACGTCGCAGGTCAGATCGCCTTTGAGGGTGCAGACCAGTAAATGGGCGACGCCGGCCGAATCACGATTTGCAAGCCCTCAAATTATCTGCTGTTAGAGCGGTTTGTGGGCCACGAACTTGAGGGTTTGTAAAAGAGAAGGTTGGAAGCGGTGCACAGGACTCCCAGCTTGTATTACTCTGAAATTCGGATGAAATTGGGCCCTAAAAGTGCTCTATTTTGGAATGGAGCGCAGGAATAATTTTTCAAAATAGCGATGTGCTTCAGGAATATTTTTCGGGGTGATCATCTTTGAATGGAAATTACTCCCAAAAGTCATGGGATTACCCCCAAACAATTAAACAGAAACAGAAAGATAATAGAATAAGCTGAATATGGCCAATTTCATCCGAATTTCATGGTATTACAAGTGGCAGTCGAGAATTCTACCACTGAACCACAGGTGCTGGAGGGTACAAAGTGTGCAGATTTGATTTAGAATATTGTTTGGGAATAATAATTACCAATATTAATTTAATGAACTGGGGCCAAAATGGCCTGCATCGGCCGGTAATCGAACCCGGGCCTCCCGCGTGGCAGGCGAAAATTCTACCACTGAACCACCGATGCTGATGTAGGATTACATTCATGTTGAAGATAACACATTATTATCAAAACTAACTCTGGGTTCGTGGGTTCTGCTGTTGAACCGTAACATACATTTGAAGCTGCAAAACCAACCTGTCACAAAAACGTATCCCTTAATGCATGATATGACATTGGTAGCGCTGACAAAAAGAAGTTGCAGACACTGTGAATACTTCGTGTGGTTCAACATACATAACAAATATTTGAAAGTTTTAGCTCCATCCGACATCCGTTATGGAGTCACGAAAAAAACCACGAAATACCTACAGACGTCACGCGTTACATCTATATTGAATGTCCTGGTGGTATGCGCACGCATTGCGTTTTGCATAAAATTTGTTTGAGGAGTGACGTCGCAGGTCAGATCGCCTTTGAGGGTGCAGACCAGTAAATGGGCGACGCCGGCCGAATCACGATTTGCAAGCCCTCAAATTATCTGCTGTTAGAGCAGTTTGTGGGCCACGAACTTGAGGGTTTGTAAAAGAGAAGGTTGGAAGCGGTGCACAGGACTCCCAGCTTGTATTACTCTGAAATTCGGATGAAATTGGGCCCTAAAAGTGCTCTATTTTGGAATGGAGCGCAGGAATAATTTTTCAAAATAGCGATGTGCTTCAGGAATATTTTTCGGGCTGATCATCTTTGAATGGAAATTACTCCCAAAAGTCATGGGATTACCCCCAAACAATTAAACAGAAACAGAAAGATAATAGAATAAGCTGAATATGGCCAATTTCATCCGAATTTCATGGTATTACAAGTGGCAGTCGAGAATTCTACCACTGAACCACAGGTGCTGGAGGGTACAAAGTCTGCAGATTTGATTTAGAATATTGTTTGGGAATAATAATTACCAATATTAATTTAATGAACTGGGGCCAAAATGGCCTGCATCGGCCGGGAATCGAACCCGGGCCTCCCGCGTGGCAGGCGAGAATTCTACCACTGAACCACCGATGCTGATGTAGGATTACATTCATGTTGAAGATAACACATTATTATCAAAACTAACTCTGGGTTCGTGGGTTCTGCTGTTGAACCGTAACATACATTTGAAGCTGCAAAACCAACCTGTCACAAAAACGTATCCCTTAATGCATGATATGACATTGGTAGCGCTGACAAAAAGAAGTTGCAGACACTGTGAATACTTCGTGTGGTTCAACATACATAACAAATATTTGAAAGTTTTAGCTCCATCCGACATCCGTTATGGAGTCACGAAAAAAACCACGAAATACCTACAGACGTCACGCGTTACATCTATATTGAATGTCCTGGTGGTATGCGCACGCATTGCGTTTTGCATAAAATTTGTTTGAGGAGTGACGTCGCAGGTCAGATCGCCTTTGAGGGTGCAGACCAGTAAATGGGCGACGCCGGCCGAATCACGATTTGCAAGCCCTCAAATTATCTGCTGTTAGAGCAGTTTGTGGGCCACGAACTTGAGGGTTTGTAAAAGAGAAGGTTGGAAGCGGTGCACAGGACTCCCAGCTTGTATTACTCTGAAATTCGGATGAAATTGGGCCCTAAAAGTGCTCTATTTTGGAATGGAGCGCAGGAATAATTTTTCAAAATAGCGATGTGCTTCAGGAATATTTTTCGGGGTGATCATCTTTGAATGGAAATTACTCCCAAAAGTCATGGGATTACCCCCAAACAATTAAACAGAAACAGAAAGATAATAGAATAAGCTGAATATGGCCAATTTCATCCGAATTTCATGGTATTACAAGTGGCAGTCGAGAATTCTACCACTGAACCACAGGTGCTGGAGGGTACAAAGTCTGCAGATTTGATTTAGAATATTGTTTGGGAATAATAATTACCAATATTAATTTAATGAACTGGGGCCAAAATGGCCTGCATCGGCCGGGAATCGAACCCGGGCCTCCCGCGTGGCAGGCGAGAATTCTACCACTGAACCACCGATGCTGATGTAGGATTACATTCATGTTGAAGATAACACATTATTATCAAAACTAACTCTGGGTTCGTGGGTTCTGCTGTTGAACCGTAACATACATTTGAAGCTGCAAAACCAACCTGTCACAAAAACGTATCCCTTAATGCATGATATGACATTGGTAGCGCTGACAAAAAGAAGTTGCAGACACTGTGAATACTTCGTGTGGTTCAACATACATAACAAATATTTGAAAGTTTTAGCTCCATCCGACATCCGTTATGGAGTCACGAAAAAAACCACGAAATACCTACAGACGTCACGCGTTACATCTATATTGAATGTCCTGGTGGTATGCGGACGCATTGCCTTTTGCATAAAATTTGTTTGAGGAGTGACGTCGCAGGTCAGATCGCCTTTGAGGGTGCAGACCAGTAAATGGGCGACGCCGGCCGAATCACGATTTGCAAGCCCTCAAATTATCTGCTGTTAGAGCGGTTTGTGAGCCACGAACTTGAGGGTTTGTAAAAGAGAAGGTTGGAAGCGGTGCACAGGACTCCCAGCTTGTATTACTCTGAAATTCGGATGAAATTGGGCCCTAAAAGTGCTCTATTTTGGAATGGAGCGCAGGAATAATTTTTCAAAATAGCGATGTGCTTCAGGAATATTTTTCGGGCTGATCATCTTTGAATGGAAATTACTCCCAAAAGTCATGGGATTACCCCCAAACAATTAAACAGAAACAGAAAGATAATAGAATAAGCTGAATATGGCCAATTTCATCCGAATTTCATGTTATTACAAGTGGCAGTCGAGAATTCCAGCACTGAACCACAGGTGCTGGAGGGTACAAAGTCTGCAGATTTGATTTAGAATATTGTTTGGGAATAATAATTACCAATATTAATTTAATGAACTGGGGCCAAAATGGCCTGCATCGGCCGGGAATTGAACCCGGGCCTCCCGCGTGGCAGGCGAGAATTCTACCACTGAACCACCGATGCTGATGCAGGATTACATTCATGTTGAAGATAACACATTATTATCAAAACTAACTCTGGGTTCGTGGGTTCTGCTGTTGAACCGTAACATACATTTGAAGCTGCAAAACCAACCTGTCACAAAAACGTATCCCTTAATGCATGATATGACATTGGTAGCGCTGACAAAAAGAAGTTGCAGACACTGTGAATACTTCGTGTGGTTCAACATACATAACAAATATTTGAAAGTTTTAGCTCCATCCGACATCCGTTATGGAGTCACGAAAAAAAACACGAAATACCTACAGACGTCACGCGTTACATCTATATTGAATGTCCTGGTGGTATGCGCACGCATTGCGTTTTGCATAAAATTTGTTTGAGGAGTGACGTCGCAGGTCAGATCGCCTTTGAGGGTGCAGACCAGTAAATGGGCGACGCCGGCCGAATCACGATTTGCAAGCCCTCAAATTATCTGCTGTTAGAGCAGTTTGTGGGCCACGAACTTGAGGGTTTGTAAAAGAGAAGGTTGGAAGCGGTGCACAGGACTCCCAGCTTGTATTACTCTGAAATTCGGATGAAATTGGGCCCTAAAAGTGCTCTATTTTGGAATGGAGCGCAGGAATCATTTTTCAAAATAGCGATGTGCTTCAGGAATATTTTTCGGGGTGATCATCTTTGAATGGAAATTACTCCCAAAAGTCATGGGATTACCCCCAAACAATTAAACAGAAACAGAAAGATAATAGAATAAGCTGAATATGGCCAATTTCATCCGAATTTCATGGTATTACAAGTGGCAGTCGAGAATTCTACCACTGAACCACAGGTGCTGGAGGGTACAAAGTGTGCAGATTTGATTTAGAATATTGTTTGGGAATAATAATTACCAATATTAATTTAATGAACTGGGGCCAAAATGGCCTGCATCGGCCGGGAATCGAACCCGGGCCTCCCGCGTGGCAGGCGAAAATTCTACCACTGAACCACCGATGCTGATGTAGGATTACATTCATGTTGAAGATAACACATTATTATCAAAACTAACTCTGGGTTCGTGGGTTCTGCTGTTGAACCGTAACATACATTTGAAGCTGCAAAACCAACCTGTCACAAAAACGTATCCCTTAATGCATGATATGACATTGGTAGCGCTGACAAAAAGAAGTTGCAGACACTGTGAATACTTCGTGTGGTTCAACATACATAACAAATATTTGAAAGTTTTAGCTCCATCCGACATCCGTTATGGAGTCACGAAAAAAACCACGAAATACCTACAGACGTCACGCGTTACATCTATATTGAATGTCCTGGTGGTATGCGCACGCATTGCGTTTTGCATAAAATTTGTTTGAGGAGTGACGTCGCAGGTCAGATCGCCTTTGAGGGTGCAGACCAGTAAATGGGCGACGCCGGCCGAATCACGATTTGCAAGCCCTCAAATTATCTGCTGTTAGAGCAGTTTGTGGGCCACGAACTTGAGGGTTTGTAAAAGAGAAGGTTGGAAGCGGTGCACAGGACTCCCAGCTTGTATTACTCTGAAATTCGGATGAAATTGGGCCCTAAAAGTGCTCTATTTTGGAATGGAGCGCAGGAATAATTTTTCAAAATAGCGATGTGCTTCAGGAATATTTTTCGGGCTGATCATCTTTGAATGGAAATTACTCCCAAAAGTCATGGGATTACCCCCAAACAATTAAACAGAAACAGAAAGATAACAGAATAAGCTGAATATGGCCAATTTCATCCGAATTTCATGGTATTACAAGTGGCAGTCGAGAATTCTAAAACTGAACCACAGGTGCTGGAGGGTACAAAGTCTGCAGATTTGATTTAGAATATTGTTTGGGAATAATAATTACCAATATTAATTTAATGAACTGGGGCCAAAATGGCCTGCATCGGCCGGGAATCGAACCCGGGCCTCCCTTGTGGCAGGCGAGAATTCTACCACTGAACCACCGATGCTGATGTAGGATTACATTCATGTTGAAGATAACACATTATTATCAAAACTAACTCTGGGTTCGTGGGTTCTGCTGTTGAACCGTAACATACATTTGAAGCTGCAAAACCAACCTGTCACAAAAACGTATCCCTTAATGCATGATATGACATTGGTAGCGCTGACAAAAAGAAGTTGCAGACACTGTGAATACTTCGTGTGGTTCAACATACATAACAAATATTTGAAAGTTTTAGCTCCATCCGACATCCGTTATGGAGTCACGAAAAAAAACACGAAATACCTACAGACGTCACGCGTTACATCTATATTGAATGTCCTGGTGGTATGCGCACGCATTGCGTTTTGCATAACATTTGTTTGAGGAGTGACGTCGCAGGTCAGATCGCCTTTGAGGGTGCAGACCAGTAAATGGGCGACGCCGGCCGAATCACGATTTGCAAGCCCTCAAATTATCTGCTGTTAGAGCAGTTTGTGGGCCACGAACTTGAGGGTTTGTAAAAGAGAAGGTTGGAAGCGGTGCACAGGACTCCCAGCTTGTATTACTCTGAAATTCGGATGAAATTGGGCCCTAAAAGTGCTCTATTTTGGAATGCAGCGCAGGAATAATTTTTCAAAATAGCGATGTGCTTCAGGAATATTTTTCGGGCTGATCATCTTTGAATGGAAATTACTCCCAAAAGTCATGGGATTACCCCCAAACAATTAAACAGAAACAGAAAGATAATAGAATAAGCTGAATATGGCCAATTTCATCCGAATTTCATGGTATTACAAGTGGCAGTCGAGAATTCTAAAACTGAACCACAGGTGCTGGAGGGTACAAAGTCTGCAGATTTGATTTAGAATATTGTTTGGGAATAATAATTACCAATATTAATTTAATGAACTGGGGCCAAAATGGCCTGCATCGGCTGGGAATCGAACCCGGGCCTCCCGCGTGGCAGGCGAGAATTCTACCACTGAACCACCGATGCTGATGTAGGATTACATTCATGTTGAAGATAACACATTATTATCAAAACTAACTCTGGGTTCGTGGGTTCTGCTGTTGAACCGTAACATACATTTGAAGCTGCAAAACCAACCTGTCACAAAAACGTATCCCTTAATGCATGATATGACATTGGTAGCGCTGACAAAAAGAAGTTGCAGACACTGTGAATACTTCGTGTGGTTCAACATACATAACAAATATTTGAAAGTTTTAGCTCCATCCGACATCCGTTATGGAGTCACGAAAAAAAAACACGAAATACCTACAGACGTCACGCGTTACATCTATATTGAATGTCCTGGTGGTATGCGCACGCATTGCGTTTTGCATAACATTTGTTTGAGGAGTGACGTCGCAGGTCAGATCGCCTTTGAGGGTGCAGACCAGTAAATGGGCGACGCCGGCCGAATCACGATTTGCAAGCCCTCAAATTATCTGCTGTTAGAGCAGTTTGTGGGCCACGAACTTGAGGGTTTGTAAAAGAGAAGGTTGGAAGCGGTGCACAGGACTCCCAGCTTGTATTACTCTGAAATTCGGATGAAATTGGGCCCTAAAAGTGCTCTATTTTGGAATGGAGCGCAGGAATAATTTTTCAAAATAGCGATGTGCTTCAGGAATATTTTTCGGGCTGATCATCTTTGAATGGAAATTACTCCCAAAAGTCATGGGATTACCCCCAAACAATTAAACAGAAACAGAAAGATAATAGAATCAGCTGAATATGGCCAATTTCATCCGAATTTCATGTTATTACAAGTGGCAGTCGAGAATTCCAGCACTGAACCACAGGTGCTGGAGGGTACAAAGTCTGCAGATTTGATTTAGAATATTGTTTGGGAATAATAATTACCAATATTAATTTAATGAACTGGGGCCAAAATGGCCTGCATCGGCCGGGAATCGAACCCGGGCCTCCCGCGTGGCAGGCGAGAATTCTACCACTGAACCACCGATGCTGATGTAGGATTACATTCATGTTGAAGATAACACATTATTATCAAAACTAACTCTGGGTTCGTGGGTTCTGCTGTTGAACCGTAACATACATTTGAAGCTGCAAAACCAACCTGTCACAAAAACGTATCCCTTAATGCATGATATGACATTGGTAGCGCTGACAAAAAGAAGTTGCAGACACTGTGAATACTTCGTGTGGTTCAACATACATAACAAATATTTGAAAGTTTTAGCTCCATCCGACATCCGTTATGGAGTCACGAAAAAAAACACGAAATACCTACAGACGTCACGCGTTACATCTATATTGAATGTCCTGGTGGTATGCGCACGCATTGCGTTTTGCATAACATTTGTTTGAGGAGTGACGTCGCAGGTCAGATCGCCTTTGAGGGTGCAGACCAGTAAATGGGCGACGCCGGCCGAATCACGATTTGCAAGCCCTCAAATTATCTGCTGTTAGAGCAGTTTGTGGGCCACGAACTTGAGGGTTTGTAAAAGAGAAGGTTGGAAGCGGTGCACAGGACTCCCAGCTTGTATTACTCTGAAATTCGGATGAAATTGGGCCCTAAAAGTGCTCTATTTTGGAATGGAGCGCAGGAATAATTTTTCAAAATAGCGATGTGCTTCAGGAATATTTTTCGGGCTGATCATCTTTGAATGGAAATTACTCCCAAAAGTCATGGGATTACCCCCAAACAATTAAACAGAAACAGAAAGATAATAGAATCAGCTGAATATGGCCAATTTCATCCGAATTTCATGTTATTACAAGTGGCAGTCGAGAATTCCAGCACTGAACCACAGGTGCTGGAGGGTACAAAGTCTGCAGATTTGATTTAGAATATTGTTTGGGAATAATAATTACCAATATTAATTTAATGAACTGGGGCCAAAATGGCCTGCATCGGCCGGGAATCGAACCCGGGCCTCCCGCGTGGCAGGCGAGAATTCTACCACTGAACCACCGATGCTGATGTAGGATTACATTCATGTTGAAGATAACACATTATTATCAAAACTAACTCTGGGTTCGTGGGTTCTGCTGTTGAACCGTAACATACATTTGAAGCTGCAAAACCAACCTGTCACAAAAACGTATCCCTTAATGCATGATATGACATTGGTAGCGCTGACAAAAAGAAGTTGCAGACACTGTGAATACTTCGTGTGGTTCAACATACATAACAAATATTTGAAAGTTTTAGCTCCATCCGACATCCGTTATGGAGTCACGAAAAAAAACACGAAATACCTACAGACGTCACGCGTTACATCTATATTGAATGTCCTGGTGGTATGCGCACGCATTGCGTTTTGCATAACATTTGTTTGAGGAGTGACGTCGCAGGTCAGATCGCCTTTGAGGGTGCAGACCAGTAAATGGGCGACGCCGGCCGAATCACGATTTGCAAGCCCTCAAATTATCTGCTGTTAGAGCAGTTTGTGGGCCACGAACTTGAGGGTTTGTAAAAGAGAAGGTTGGAAGCGGTGCACAGGACTCCCAGCTTGTATTACTCTGAAATTCGGATGAAATTGGGCCCTAAAAGTGCTCTATTTTGGAATGGAGCGCAGGAATAATTTTTCAAAATAGCGATGTGCTTCAGGAATATTTTTCGGGCTGATCATCTTTGAATGGAAATTACTCCCAAAAGTCATGGGATTACCCCCAAACAATTAAACAGAAACAGAAAGATAATAGAATCAGCTGAATATGGCCAATTTCATCCGAATTTCATGTTATTACAAGTGGCAGTCGAGAATTCCAGCACTGAACCACAGGTGCTGGAGGGTACAAAGTCTGCAGATTTGATTTAGAATATTGTTTGGGAATAATAATTACCAATATTAATTTAATGAACTGGGGCCAAAATGGCCTGCATCGGCCGGGAATCGAACCCGGGCCTCCCGCGTGGCAGGCGAGAATTCTACCACTGAACCACCGATGCTGATGTAGGATTACATTCATGTTGAAGATAACACATTATTATCAAAACTAACTCTGGGTTCGTGGGTTCTGCTGTTGAACCGTAACATACATTTGAAGCTGCAAAACCAACCTGTCACAAAAACGTATCCCTTAATGCATGATATGACATTGGTAGCGCTGACAAAAAGAAGTTGCAGACACTGTGAATACTTCGTGTGGTTCAACATACATAACAAATATTTGAAAGTTTTAGCTCCATCCGACATCCGTTATGGAGTCACGAAAAAAAACACGAAATACCTACAGACGTCACGCGTTACATCTATATTGAATGTCCTGGTGGTATGCGCACGCATTGCGTTTTGCATAACATTTGTTTGAGGAGTGACGTCGCAGGTCAGATCGCCTTTGAGGGTGCAGACCAGTAAATGGGCGACGCCGGCCGAATCACGATTTGCAAGCCCTCAAATTATCTGCTGTTAGAGCAGTTTGTGGGCCACGAACTTGAGGGTTTGTAAAAGAGAAGGTTGGAAGCGGTGCACAGGACTCCCAGCTTGTATTACTCTGAAATTCGGATGAAATTGGGCCCTAAAAGTGCTCTATTTTGGAATGGAGCGCAGGAATAATTTTTCAAAATAGCGATGTGCTTCAGGAATATTTTTCGGGCTGATCATCTTTGAATGGAAATTACTCCCAAAAGTCATGGGATTACCCCCAAACAATTAAACAGAAACAGAAAGATAATAGAATCAGCTGAATATGGCCAATTTCATCCGAATTTCATGTTATTACAAGTGGCAGTCGAGAATTCCAGCACTGAACCACAGGTGCTGGAGGGTACAAAGTCTGCAGATTTGATTTAGAATATTGTTTGGGAATAATAATTACCAATATTAATTTAATGAACTGGGGCCAAAATGGCCTGCATCGGCCGGGAATCGAACCCGGGCCTCCCGCGTGGCAGGCGAGAATTCTACCACTGAACCACCGATGCTGATGTAGGATTACATTCATGTTGAAGATAACACATTATTATCAAAACTAACTCTGGGTTCGTGGGTTCTGCTGTTGAACCGTAACATACATTTGAAGCTGCAAAACCAACCTGTCACAAAAACGTATCCCTTAATGCATGATATGACATTGGTAGCGCTGACAAAAAGAAGTTGCAGACACTGTGAATACTTCGTGTGGTTCAACATACATAACAAATATTTGAAAGTTTTAGCTCCATCCGACATCCGTTATGGAGTCACGAAAAAAAACACGAAATACCTACAGACGTCACGCGTTACATCTATATTGAATGTCCTGGTGGTATGCGCACGCATTGCGTTTTGCATAACATTTGTTTGAGGAGTGACGTCGCAGGTCAGATCGCCTTTGAGGGTGCAGACCAGTAAATGGGCGACGCCGGCCGAATCACGATTTGCAAGCCCTCAAATTATCTGCTGTTAGAGCAGTTTGTGGGCCACGAACTTGAGGGTTTGTAAAAGAGAAGGTTGGAAGCGGTGCACAGGACTCCCAGCTTGTATTACTCTGAAATTCGGATGAAATTGGGCCCTAAAAGTGCTCTATTTTGGAATGGAGCGCAGGAATAATTTTTCAAAATAGCGATGTGCTTCAGGAATATTTTTCGGGCTGATCATCTTTGAATGGAAATTACTCCCAAAAGTCATGGGATTACCCCCAAACAATTAAACAGAAACAGAAAGATAATAGAATCAGCTGAATATGGCCAATTTCATCCGAATTTCATGTTATTACAAGTGGCAGTCGAGAATTCCAGCACTGAACCACAGGTGCTGGAGGGTACAAAGTCTGCAGATTTGATTTAGAATATTGTTTGGGAATAATAATTACCAATATTAATTTAATGAACTGGGGCCAAAATGGCCTGCATCGGCCGGGAATCGAACCCGGGCCTCCCGCGTGGCAGGCGAGAATTCTACCACTGAACCACCGATGCTGATGTAGGATTACATTCATGTTGAAGATAACACATTATTATCAAAACTAACTCTGGGTTCGTGGGTTCTGCTGTTGAACCGTAACATACATTTGAAGCTGCAAAACCAACCTGTCACAAAAACGTATCCCTTAATGCATGATATGACATTGGTAGCGCTGACAAAAAGAAGTTGCAGACACTGTGAATACTTCGTGTGGTTCAACATACATAACAAATATTTGAAAGTTTTAGCTCCATCCGACATCCGTTATGGAGTCACGAAAAAAAACACGAAATACCTACAGACGTCACGCGTTACATCTATATTGAATGTCCTGGTGGTATGCGCACGCATTGCGTTTTGCATAACATTTGTTTGAGGAGTGACGTCGCAGGTCAGATCGCCTTTGAGGGTGCAGACCAGTAAATGGGCGACGCCGGCCGAATCACGATTTGCAAGCCCTCAAATTATCTGCTGTTAGAGCAGTTTGTGGGCCACGAACTTGAGGGTTTGTAAAAGAGAAGGTTGGAAGCGGTGCACAGGACTCCCAGCTTGTATTACTCTGAAATTCGGATGAAATTGGGCCCTAAAAGTGCTCTATTTTGGAATGGAGCGCAGGAATAATTTTTCAAAATAGCGATGTGCTTCAGGAATATTTTTCGGGCTGATCATCTTTGAATGGAAATTACTCCCAAAAGTCATGGGATTACCCCCAAACAATTAAACAGAAACAGAAAGATAATAGAATAAGCTGAATATGGCCAATTTCATCCGAATTTCATGGTATTACAAGTGGCAGTCGAGAATTCTACCACTGAACCACAGGTGCTGGAGGGTACAAAGTCTGCAGATTTGATTTAGAATATTGTTTGGGAATAATAATTACCAATATTAATTTAATGAACTGGGGCCAAAATGGCCTGCATTGGCCGGGAATCGAACCCGGGCCTCCCGCGTGGCAGGCGAGAATTCTACCACTGAACCACCGATGCTGATGTAGGATTACATTCATGTTGAAGATAACACATTATTATCAAAACTAACTCTGGGTTCGTGGGTTCTGCTGTTGAACCGTAACATACATTTGAAGCTGCAAAACCAACCTGTCACAAAAACGTATCCCTTAATGCATGATATGACATTGGTAGCGCTGACAAAAAGAAGTTGCAGACACTGTGAATACTTCGTGTGGTTCAACATACATAACAAATATTTGAAAGTTTTAGCTCCATCCGACATCCGTTATGGAGTCACGAAAAAAAACACGAAATACCTACAGACGTCACGCGTTACATCTATATTGAATGTCCTGGTGGTATGCGGACGCATTGCGTTTTGCATAACATTTGTTTGAGGAGTGACGTCGCAGGTCAGATCGCCTTTGAGGGTGCAGACCAGTAAATGGGCGACGCCGGCCGAATCACGATTTGCAAGCCCTCAAATTATCTGCTGTTAGAGCGGTTTGTGAGCCACGAACTTGAGGGTTTGTAAAAGAGAAGGTTGGAAGCGGTGCACAGGACTCCCAGCTTGTATTACTCTGAAATTCGGATGAAATTGGGCCCTAAAAGTGCTCTATTTTGGAATGGAGCGCAGGAATAATTTTTCAAAATAGCGATGTGCTTCAGGAATATTTTTCGGGCTGATCATCTTTGAATGGAAATTACTCCCAAAAGTCATGGGATTACCCCCAAACAATTAAACAGAAACAGAAAGATAATAGAATAAGCTGAATATGGCCAATTTCATCCGAATTTCATGTTATTACAAGTGGCAGTCGAGAATTCCAGCACTGAACCACAGGTGCTGGAGGGTACAAAGTCTGCAGATTTGATTTAGAATATTGTTTGGAAATAATAATTACCAATATTAATTTAATGAACTGGGGCCAAAATGGCCTGCATCGGCCGGGAATCGAACCCGGGCCTCCCGCGTGGCAGGCGAGAATTCTACCACTGAACCACCGATGCTGATGTAGGATTACATTCATGTTGAAGATAACACATTATTATCAAAACTAACTCTGGGTTCGTGGGTTCTGCTGTTGAACCGTAACATACATTTGAAGCTGCAAAACCAACCTGTCACAAAAACGTATCCCTTAATGCATGATATGACATTGGTAGCGCTGACAAAAAGAAGTTGCAGACACTGTGAATACTTCGTGTGGTTCAACATACATAACAAATATTTGAAAGTTTTAGCTCCATCCGACATCCGTTATGGAGTCACGAAAAAAAACACGAAATACCTACAGACGTCACGCGTTACATCTATATTGAATGTCCTGGTGGTATGCGGACGCATTGCGTTTTGCATAACATTTGTTTGAGGAGTGACGTCGCAGGTCAGATCGCCTTTGAGGGTGCAGACCAGTAAATGGGCGACGCCGGCCGAATCACGATTTGCAAGCCCTCAAATTATCTGCTGTTAGAGCGGTTTGTGAGCCACGAACTTGAGGGTTTGTAAAAGAGAAGGTTGGAAGCGGTGCACAGGACTCCCAGCTTGTATTACTCTGAAATTCGGATGAAATTGGGCCCTAAAAGTGCTCTATTTTGGAATGGAGCGCAGGAATAATTTTTCAAAATAGCGATGTGCTTCAGGAATATTTTTCGGGCTGATCATCTTTGAATGGAAATTACTCCCAAAAGTCATGGGATTACCCCCAAACAATTAAACAGAAACAGAAAGATAATAGAATAAGCTGAATATGGCCAATTTCATCCGAATTTCATGTTATTACAAGTGGCAGTCGAGAATTCCAGCACTGAACCACAGGTGCTGGAGGGTACAAAGTCTGCAGATTTGATTTAGAATATTGTTTGGAAATAATAATTACCAATATTAATTTAATGAACTGGGGCCAAAATGGCCTGCATCGGCCGGGAATCGAACCCGGGCCTCCCGCGTGGCAGGCGAGAATTCTACCACTGAACCACCGATGCTGATGTAGGATTACATTCATGTTGAAGATAACACATTATTATCAAAACTAACTCTGGGTTCGTGGGTTCTGCTGTTGAACCGTAACATACATTTGAAGCTGCAAAACCAACCTGTCACAAAAACGTATCCCTTAATGCATGATATGACATTGGTAGCGCTGACAAAAAGAAGTTGCAGACACTGTGAATACTTCGTGTGGTTCAACATACATAACAAATATTTGAAAGTTTTAGCTCCATCCGACATCCGTTATGGAGTCACGAAAAAAAACACGAAATACCTACAGACGTCACGCGTTACATCTATATTGAATGTCCTGGTGGTATGCGCACGCATTGCGTTTTGCATAACATTTGTTTGAGGAGTGACGTCGCAGGTCAGATCGCCTTTGAGGGTGCAGACCAGTAAATGGGCGACGCCGGCCGAATCACGATTTGCAAGCCCTCAAATTATCTGCTGTTAGAGCAGTTTGTGGGCCACGAACTTGAGGGTTTGTAAAAGAGAAGGTTGGAAGCGGTGCACAGGACTCCCAGCTTGTATTACTCTGAAATTCGGATGAAATTGGGCCCTAAAAGTGCTCTATTTTGGAATGGAGCGCAGGAATAATTTTTCAAAATAGCGATGTGCTTCAGGAATATTTTTCGGGCTGATCATCTTTGAATGGAAATTACTCCCAAAAGTCATGGGATTACCCCCAAACAATTAAACAGAAACAGAAAGATAATAGAATAAGCTGAATATGGCCAATTTCATCCGAATTTCATGGTATTACAAGTGGCAGTCGAGAATTCTACCACTGAACCACAGGTGCTGGAGGGTACAAAGTCTGCAGATTTGATTTAGAATATTGTTTGGGAATAATAATTACCAATATTAATTTAATGAACTGGGGCCAAAATGGCCTGCATTGGCCGGGAATCGAACCCGGGCCTCCCGCGTGGCAGGCGAGAATTCTACCACTGAACCACCGATGCTGATGTAGGATTGCATTCATGTTGAAGATAACACATTATTATCAAAACTAACTCTGGGTTCGTGGGTTCTGCTGTTGAACCGTAACATACATTTGAAGCTGCAAAACCAACCTGTCACAAAAACGTATCCCTTAATGCATGATATGACATTGGTAGCGCTGACAAAAAGAAGTTGCAGACACTGTGAATACTTCGTGCGGTTCAACATACATAACAAATATTTGAAAGTTTTAGCTCCATCCGACATCCGTTATGGAGTCACGAAAAAAAACACGAAATACCTACAGACGTCACGCGTTACATCTATATTGAATGTCCTGGTGGTATGCGGACGCATTGCGTTTTGCATAACATTTGTTTGAGGAGTGACGTCGCAGGTCAGATCGCCTTTGAGGGTGCAGACCAGTAAATGGGCGACGCCGGCCGAATCACGATTTGCAAGCCCTCAAATTATCTGCTGTTAGAGCGGTTTGTGAGCCACGAACTTGAGGGTTTGTAAAAGAGAAGGTTGGAAGCGGTGCACAGGACTCCCAGCTTGTATTACTCTGAAATTCGGATGAAATTGGGCCCTAAAAGTGCTCTATTTTGGAATGGAGCGCAGGAATAATTTTTCAAAATAGCGATGTGCTTCAGGAATATTTTTCGGGCTGATCATCTTTGAATGGAAATTACTCCCAAAAGTCATGGGATTACCCCCAAACAATTAAACAGAAACAGAAAGATAATAGAATAAGCTGAATATGGCCAATTTCATCCGAATTTCATGTTATTACAAGTGGCAGTCGAGAATTCCAGCACTGAACCACAGGTGCTGGAGGGTACAAAGTCTGCAGATTTGATTTAGAATATTGTTTGGAAATAATAATTACCAATATTAATTTAATGAACTGGGGCCAAAATGGCCTGCATCGGCCGGGAATCGAACCCGGGCCTCCCGCGTGGCAGGCGAGAATTCTACCACTGAACCACCGATGCTGATGTAGGATTACATTCATGTTGAAGATAACACATTATTATCAAAACTAACTCTGGGTTCGTGGGTTCTGCTGTTGAACCGTAACATACATTTGAAGCTGCAAAACCAACCTGTCACAAAAACGTATCCCTTAATGCATGATATGACATTGGTAGCGCTGACAAAAAGAAGTTGCAGACACTGTGAATACTTCGTGTGGTTCAACATACATAACAAATATTTGAAAGTTTTAGCTCCATCCGACATCCGTTATGGAGTCACGAAAAAAAACACGAAATACCTACAGACGTCACGCGTTACATCTATATTGAATGTCCTGGTGGTATGCGCACGCATTGCGTTTTGCATAACATTTGTTTGAGGAGTGACGTCGCAGGTCAGATCGCCTTTGAGGGTGCAGACCAGTAAATGGGCGACGCCGGCCGAATCACGATTTGCAAGCCCTCAAATTATCTGCTGTTAGAGCAGTTTGTGGGCCACGAACTTGAGGGTTTGTAAAAGAGAAGGTTGGAAGCGGTGCACAGGACTCCCAGCTTGTATTACTCTGAAATTCGGATGAAATTGGGCCCTAAAAGTGCTCTATTTTGGAATGGAGCGCAGGAATAATTTTTCAAAATAGCGATGTGCTTCAGGAATATTTTTCGGGCTGATCATCTTTGAATGGAAATTACTCCCAAAAGTCATGGGATTACCCCCAAACAATTAAACAGAAACAGAAAGATAATAGAATAAGCTGAATATGGCCAATTTCATCCGAATTTCATGGTATTACAAGTGGCAGTCGAGAATTCTACCACTGAACCACAGGTGCTGGAGGGTACAAAGTCTGCAGATTTGATTTAGAATATTGTTTGGGAATAATAATTACCAATATTAATTTAATGAACTGGGGCCAAAATGGCCTGCATTGGCCGGGAATCGAACCCGGGCCTCCCGCGTGGCAGGCGAGAATTCTACCACTGAACCACCGATGCTGATGTAGGATTGCATTCATGTTGAAGATAACACATTATTATCAAAACTAACTCTGGGTTCGTGGGTTCTGCTGTTGAACCGTAACATACATTTGAAGCTGCAAAACCAACCTGTCACAAAAACGTATCCCTTAATGCATGATATGACATTGGTAGCGCTGACAAAAAGAAGTTGCAGACACTGTGAATACTTCGTGTGGTTCAACATACATAACAAATATTTGAAAGTTTTAGCTCCATCCGACATCCGTTATGGAGTCACGAAAAAAAACACGAAATACCTACAGACGTCACGCGTTACATCTATATTGAATGTCCTGGTGGTATGCGGACGCATTGCGTTTTGCATAACATTTGTTTGAGGAGTGACGTCGCAGGTCAGATCGCCTTTGAGGGTGCAGACCAGTAAATGGCCGACGCCGGCCGAATCACGATTTGCAAGCCCTCAAATTATCTGCTGTTAGAGCGGTTTGTGAGCCACGAACTTGAGGGTTTGTAAAAGAGAAGGTTGGAAGCGGTGCACAGGACTCCCAGCTTGTATTACTCTGAAATTCGGATGAAATTGGGCCCTAAAAGTGCTCTATTTTGGAATGGAGCGCAGGAATAATTTTTCAAAATAGCGATGTGCTTCAGGAATATTTTTCGGGCTGATCATCTTTGAATGGAAATTACTCCCAAAAGTCATGGGATTACCCCCAAACAATTAAACAGAAACAGAAAGATAATAGAATAAGCTGAATATGGCCAATTTCATCCGAATTTCATGTTATTACAAGTGGCAGTCGAGAATTCCAGCACTGAACCACAGGTGCTGGAGGGTACAAAGTCTGCAGATTTGATTTAGAATATTGTTTGGAAATAATAATTACCAATATTAATTTAATGAACTGGGGCCAAAATGGCCTGCATCGGCCGGGAATCGAACCCGGGCCTCCCGCGTGGCAGGCGAGAATTCTACCACTGAACCACCGATGCTGATGTAGGATTACATTCATGTTGAAGATAACACATTATTATCAAAACTAACTCTGGGTTCGTGGGTTCTGCTGTTGAACCGTAACATACATTTGAAGCTGCAAAACCAACCTGTCACAAAAACGTATCCCTTAATGCATGATATGACATTGGTAGCGCTGACAAAAAGAAGTTGCAGACACTGTGAATACTTCGTGTGGTTCAACATACATAACAAATATTTGAAAGTTTTAGCTCCATCCGACATCCGTTATGGAGTCACGAAAAAAAACACGAAATACCTACAGACGTCACGCGTTACATCTATATTGAATGTCCTGGTGGTATGCGCACGCATTGCGTTTTGCATAACATTTGTTTGAGGAGTGACGTCGCAGGTCAGATCGCCTTTGAGGGTGCAGACCAGTAAATGGGCGACGCCGGCCGAATCACGATTTGCAAGCCCTCAAATTATCTGCTGTTAGAGCAGTTTGTGGGCCACGAACTTGAGGGTTTGTAAAAGAGAAGGTTGGAAGCGGTGCACAGGACTCCCAGCTTGTATTACTCTGAAATTCGGATGAAATTGGGCCCTAAAAGTGCTCTATTTTGGAATGGAGCGCAGGAATAATTTTTCAAAATAGCGATGTGCTTCAGGAATATTTTTCGGGCTGATCATCTTTGAATGGAAATTACTCCCAAAAGTCATGGGATTACCCCCAAACAATTAAACAGAAACAGAAAGATAATAGAATAAGCTGAATATGGCCAATTTCATCCGAATTTCATGGTATTACAAGTGGCAGTCGAGAATTCTACCACTGAACCACAGGTGCTGGAGGGTACAAAGTCTGCAGATTTGATTTAGAATATTGTTTGGGAATAATAATTACCAATATTAATTTAATGAACTGGGGCCAAAATGGCCTGCATTGGCCGGGAATCGAACCCGGGCCTCCCGCGTGGCAGGCGAGAATTCTACCACTGAACCACCGATGCTGATGTAGGATTGCATTCATGTTGAAGATAACACATTATTATCAAAACTAACTCTGGGTTCGTGGGTTCTGCTGTTGAACCGTAACATACATTTGAAGCTGCAAAACCAACCTGTCACAAAAACGTATCCCTTAATGCATGATATGACATTGGTAGCGCTGACAAAAAGAAGTTGCAGACACTGTGAATACTTCGTGTGGTTCAACATACATAACAAATATTTGAAAGTTTTAGCTCCATCCGACATCCGTTATGGAGTCACGAAAAAAAACACGAAATACCTACAGACGTCACGCGTTACATCTATATTGAATGTCCTGGTGGTATGCGGACGCATTGCGTTTTGCATAACATTTGTTTGAGGAGTGACGTCGCAGGTCAGATCGCCTTTGAGGGTGCAGACCAGTAAATGGGCGACGCCGGCCGAATCACGATTTGCAAGCCCTCAAATTATCTGCTGTTAGAGCGGTTTGTGAGCCACGAACTTGAGGGTTTGTAAAAGAGAAGGTTGGAAGCGGTGCACAGGACTCCCAGCTTGTATTACTCTGAAATTCGGATGAAATTGGGCCCTAAAAGTGCTCTATTTTGGAATGGAGCGCAGGAATAATTTTTCAAAATAGCGATGTGCTTCAGGAATATTTTTCGGGCTGATCATCTTTGAATGGAAATTACTCCCAAAAGTCATGGGATTACCCCCAAACAATTAAACAGAAACAGAAAGATAATAGAATAAGCTGAATATGGCCAATTTCATCCGAATTTCATGTTATTACAAGTGGCAGTCGAGAATTCCAGCACTGAACCACAGGTGCTGGAGGGTACAAAGTCTGCAGATTTGATTTAGAATATTGTTTGGAAATAATAATTACCAATATTAATTTAATGAACTGGGGCCAAAATGGCCTGCATCGGCCGGGAATCGAACCCGGGCCTCCCGCGTGGCAGGCGAGAATTCTACCACTGAACCACCGATGCTGATGTAGGATTACATTCATGTTGAAGATAACACATTATTATCAAAACTAACTCTGGGTTCGTGGGTTCTGCTGCTGAACCGTAACATACATTTGAAGCTGCAAAACCAACCTGTCACAAAAACGTATCCCTTAATGCATGATATGACATTGGTAGCGCTGACAAAAAGAAGTTGCAGACACTGTGAATACTTCGTGTGGTTCAACATACATAACAAATATTTGAAAGTTTTAGCTCCATCCGACATCCGTTATGGAGTCACGAAAAAAAACACGAAATACCTACAGACGTCACGCGTTACATCTATATTGAATGTCCTGGTGGTATGCGCACGCATTGCGTTTTGCATAACATTTGTTTGAGGAGTGACGTCGCAGGTCAGATCGCCTTTGAGGGTGCAGACCAGTAAATGGGCGACGCCGGCCGAATCACGATTTGCAAGCCCTCAAATTATCTGCTGTTAGAGCAGTTTGTGGGCCACGAACTTGAGGGTTTGTAAAAGAGAAGGTTGGAAGCGGTGCACAGGACTCCCAGCTTGTATTACTCTGAAATTCGGATGAAATTGGGCCCTAAAAGTGCTCTATTTTGGAATGGAGCGCAGGAATAATTTTTCAAAATAGCGATGTGCTTCAGGAATATTTTTCGGGCTGATCATCTTTGAATGGAAATTACTCCCAAAAGTCATGGGATTACCCCCAAACAATTAAACAGAAACAGAAAGATAATAGAATAAGCTGAATATGGCCAATTTCATCCGAATTTCATGGTATTACAAGTGGCAGTCGAGAATTCTACCACTGAACCACAGGTGCTGGAGGGTACAAAGTCTGCAGATTTGATTTAGAATATTGTTTGGGAATAATAATTACCAATATTAATTTAATGAACTGGGGCCAAAATGGCCTGCATTGGCCGGGAATCGAACCCGGGCCTCCCGCGTGGCAGGCGAGAATTCTACCACTGAACCACCGATGCTGATGTAGGATTGCATTCATGTTGAAGATAACACATTATTATCAAAACTAACTCTGGGTTCGTGGGTTCTGCTGTTGAACCGTAACATACATTTGAAGCTGCAAAACCAACCTGTCACAAAAACGTATCCCTTAATGCATGATATGACATTGGTAGCGCTGACAAAAAGAAGTTGCAGACACTGTGAATACTTCGTGTGGTTCAACATACATAACAAATATTTGAAAGTTTTAGCTCCATCCGACATCCGTTATGGAGTCACGAAAAAAAACACGAAATACCTACAGACGTCACGCGTTACATCTATATTGAATGTCCTGGTGGTATGCGGACGCATTGCGTTTTGCATAAAATTTGTTTGAGGAGTGACGTCGCAGGTCAGATCGCCTTTGAGGGTGCAGACCAGTAAATGGGCGACGCCGGCCGAATCACGATTTGCAAGCCCTCAAATTATCTGCTGTTAGAGCAGTTTGTGGGCCACGAACTTGAGGGTTTGTAAAAGAGAAGGTTGGAAGCGGTGCACAGGACTCCCAGCTTGTATTACTCTGAAATTCGGATGAAATTGGGCCCTAAAAGTGCTCTATTTTGGAATGGAGCGCAGGAATAATTTTTCAAAATAGCGATGTGCTTCAGGAATATTTTTCGGGCTGATCATCTTTGAATGGAAATTACTCCCAAAAGTCATGGGATTACCCCCAAACAATTAAACAGAAACAGAAAGATAATAGAATAAGCTGAATATGGCCAATTTCATTCGAATTTCATGGTATTACAAGTGGCAGTCGAGAATTCTACCACTGAACCACAGGTGCTGGAGGGTACAAAGTCTGCAGATTTGATTTAGAATATTGTTTGGGAATAATAATTACCAATATTAATTTAATGAACTGGGGCCAAAATGGCCTGCATTGGCCGGGAATCGAACCCGGGCCTCCCGCGTGGCAGGCGAGAATTCTACCACTGAACCACCGATGCTGATGTAGGATTACATTCATGTTGAAGATAACACATTATTATCAAAACTAACTCTGGGTTCGTGGGTTCTGCTGTTGAACCGTAACATACATTTGAAGCTGCAAAACCAACCTGTCACAAAAACGTATCCCTTAATGCATGATATGACATTGGTAGCGCTGACAAAAAGAAGTTGCAGACACTGTGAATACTTCGTGTGGTTCAACATACATAACAAATATTTGAAAGTTTTAGCTCCATCCGACATCCGTTATGGAGTCACGAAAAAAAACACGAAATACCTACAGACGTCACGCGTTACATCTATATTGAATGTCCTGGTGGTATGCGGACGCATTGCGTTTTGCATAACATTTGTTTGAGGAGTGACGTCGCAGGTCAGATCGCCTTTGAGGGTGCAGACCAGTAAATGGGCGACGCCGGCCGAATCACGATTTGCAAGCCCTCAAATTATCTGCTGTTAGAGCGGTTTGTGAGCCACGAACTTGAGGGTTTGTAAAAGAGAAGGTTGGAAGCGGTGCACAGGACTCCCAGCTTGTATTACTCTGAAATTCGGATGAAATTGGGCCCTAAAAGTGCTCTATTTTGGAATGGAGCGCAGGAATAATTTTTCAAAATAGCGATGTGCTTCAGGAATATTTTTCGGGCTGATCATCTTTGAATGGAAATTACTCCCAAAAGTCATGGGATTACCCCCAAACAATTAAACAGAAACAGAAAGATAATAGAATAAGCTGAATATGGCCAATTTCATCCGAATTTCATGTTATTACAAGTGGCAGTCGAGAATTCCAGCACTGAACCACAGGTGCTGGAGGGTACAAAGTCTGCAGATTTGATTTAGAATATTGTTTGGAAATAATAATTACCAATATTAATTTAATGAACTGGGGCCAAAATGGCCTGCATCGGCCGGGAATCGAACCCGGGCCTCCCGCGTGGCAGGCGAGAATTCTACCACTGAACCACCGATGCTGATGTAGGATTACATTCATGTTGAAGATAACACATTATTATCAAAACTAACTCTGGGTTCGTGGGTTCTGCTGTTGAACCGTAACATACATTTGAAGCTGCAAAACCAACCTGTCACAAAAACGTATCCCTTAATGCATGATATGACATTGGTAGCGCTGACAAAAAGAAGTTGCAGACACTGTGAATACTTCGTGTGGTTCAACATACATAACAAATATTTGAAAGTTTTAGCTCCATCCGACATCCGTTATGGAGTCACGAAAAAAACCACGAAATACCTACAGACGTCACGCGTTACATCTATATTGAATGTCCTGGTGGTATGCGCACGCATTGCGTTTTGCATAACATTTGTTTGAGGAGTGACGTCGCAGGTCAGATCGCCTTTGAGGGTGCAGACCAGTAAATGGGCGACGCCGGCCGAATCACGATTTGCAAGCCCTCAAATTATCTGCTGTTAGAGCAGTTTGTGGGCCACGAACTTGAGGGTTTGTAAAAGAGAAGGTTGGAAGCGGTGCACAGGACTCCCAGCTTGTATTACTCTGAAATTCGGATGAAATTGGGCCCTAAAAGTGCTCTATTTTGGAATGGAGCGCAGGAATAATTTTTCAAAATAGCGATGTGCTTCAGGAATATTTTTCGGGCTGATCATCTTTGAATGGAAATTACTCCCAAAAGTCATGGGATTACCCCCAAACAATTAAACAGAAACAGAAAGATAATAGAATAAGCTGAATATGGCCAATTTCATCCGAATTTCATGGTATTACAAGTGGTAGTCGAGAATTCTACCACTGAACCACAGGTGCTGGAGGGTACAAAGTCTGCAGATTTGATTTAGAATATTGTTTGGGAATAATAATTACCAATATTAATTTAATGAACTGGGGCCAAAATGGCCTGCATTGGCCGGGAATCGAACCCGGGCCTCCCGCGTGGCAGGCGAGAATTCTACCACTGAACCACCGATGCTGATGTAGGATTGCATTCATGTTGAAGATAACACATTATTATCAAAACTAACTCTGGGTTCGTGGGTTCTGCTGTTGAACCGTAACATACATTTGAAGCTGCAAAACCAACCTGTCACAAAAACGTATCCCTTAATGCATGATATGACATTGGTAGCGCTGACAAAAAGAAGTTGCAGACACTGTGAATACTTCGTGTGGTTCAACATACATAACAAATATTTGAAAGTTTTAGCTCCATCCGACATCCGTTATGGAGTCACGAAAAAAAACACGAAATACCTACAGACGTCACGCGTTACATCTATATTGAATGTCCTGGTGGTATGCGCACGCATTGCGTTTTGCATAAAATTTGTTTGAGGAGTGACGTCGCAGGTCAGATCGCCTTTGAGGGTGCAGACCAGTAAATGGGCGACGCCGGCCGAATCACGATTTGCAAGCCCTCAAATTATCTGCTGTTAGAGCAGTTTGTGGGCCACGAACTTGAGGGTTTGTAAAAGAGAAGGTTGGAAGCGGTGCACAGGACTCCCAGCTTGTATTACTCTGAAATTCGGATGAAATTGGGCCCTAAAAGTGCTCTATTTTGGAATGGAGCGCAGGAATCATTTTTCAAAATAGCGATGTGCTTCAGGAATATTTTTTGGGGTGATCATCTTTGAATGGAAATTACTCCCAAAAGTCATGGGATTACCCCCAAACAATTAAACAGAAACAGAAAGATAATAGAATAAGCTGAATATGGCCAATTTCATCCGAATTTCATGGTATTACAAGTGGCAGTCGAGAATTCTACCACTGAACCACAGGTGCTGGAGGGTACAAAGTCTGCAGATTTGATTTAGAATATTGTTTGGGAATAATAATTACCAATATTAATTTAATGCACTGGGGCCAAAATGGCCTGCATCGGCCGGGAATCGAACCCGGGCCTCCCGCGTGGCAGGCGAGAATTCTACCACTGAACCACCGATGCTGATGTAGGATTACATTCATGTTGAAGATAACACATTATTATCAAAACTAACTCTGGGTTCGTGGGTTCTGCTGTTGAACCGTAACATACATTTGAAGCTGCAAAACCAACCTGTCACAAAAACGTATCCCTTAATGCATGATATGACATTGGTAGCGCTGACAAAAAGAAGTTGCAGACACTGTGAATACTTCGTGTGGTTCAACATACATAACAAATATTTGAAAGTTTTAGCTCCATCCGACATCCGTTATGGAGTCACGAAAAAAAACACGAAATACCTACAGACGTCACGCGTTACATCTATATTGAATGTCCTGGTGGTATGCGCACGCATTGCGTTTTGCATAAAATTTGTTTGAGGAGTGACGTCGCAGGTCAGATCGCCTTTGAGGGTGCAGACCAGTAAATGGGCGACGCCGGCCGAATCACGATTTGCAAGCCCTCAAATTATCTGCTGTTAGAGCAGTTTGTGGGCCACGAACTTGAGGGTTTGTAAAAGAGAAGGTTGGAAGCGGTGCACAGGACTCCCAGCTTGTATTACTCTGAAATTCGGATGAAATTGGGCCCTAAAAGTGCTCTATTTTGGAATGGAGCGCAGGAATAATTTTTCAAAATAGCGATGTGCTTCAGGAATATTTTTTGGGGTGATCATCTTTGAATGGAAATTACTCCCAAAAGTCATGGGATTACCCCCAAACAATTAAACAGAAACAGAAAGATAATAGAATAAGCTGAATATGGCCAATTTCATCCGAATTTCATGGTATTACAAGTGGCAGTCGAGAATTCTACCACTGAACCACAGGTGCTGGAGGGTACAAAGTCTGCAGATTTGATTTAGAATATTGTTTGGGAATAATAATTACCAATATTAATTTAATGCACTGGGGCCAAAATGGCCTGCATCGGCCGGGAATCGAACCCGGGCCTCCCGCGTGGCAGGCGAGAATTCTACCACTGAACCACCGATGCTGATGTAGGATTACATTCATGTTGAAGATAACACATTATTATCAAAACTAACTCTGGGTTCGTGGGTTCTGCTGTTGAACCGTAACATACATTTGAAGCTGCAAAACCAACCTGTCACAAAAACGTATCCCTTAATGCATGATATGACATTGGTAGCGCTGACAAAAAGAAGTTGCAGACACTGTGAATACTTCGTGTGGTTCAACATACATAACAAATATTTGAAAGTTTTAGCTCCATCCGACATCCGTTATGGAGTCACGAAAAAAAACACGAAATACCTACAGACGTCACGCGTTACATCTATATTGAATGTCCTGGTGGTATGCGGACGCATTGCGTTTTGCATAAAATTTGTTTGAGGAGTGACGTCGCAGGTCAGATCGCCTTTGAGGGTGCAGACCAGTAAATGGGCGACGCCGGCCGAATCACGATTTGCAAGCCCTCAAATTATCTGCTGTTAGAGCGGTTTGTGAGCCACGAACTTGAGGGTTTGTAAAAGAGAAGATTGGAAGCGGTGCACAGGACTCCCAGCTTGTATTACTCTGAAATTCGGATGAAATTGGGCCCTAAAAGTGCTCTATTTTGGAATGGAGCGCAGGAATAATTTTTCAAAATAGCGATGTGCTTCAGGAATATTTTTCGGGGTGATCATCTTTGAATGGAAATTACTCCCAAAAGTCATGGGATTACCCCCAAACAATTAAACAGAAACAGAAAGATAATAGAATAAGCTGAATATGGCCAATTTCATCCGAATTTCATGGTATTACAAGTGGCAGTCGAGAATTCTACCACTGAACCACAGGTGCTGGAGGGTACAAAGTCTGCAGATTTGATTTAGAATATTGTTTGGGAATAATAATTACCAATATTAATTTAATGAACTGGGGCCAAAATGGCCTGCATCGGCCGGGAATTGAACCCGGGCCTCCCGCGTGGCAGGCGAGAATTCTACCACTGAACCACCGATGCTGATGCAGGATTACATTCATGTTGAAGATAACACATTATTATCAAAACTAACTCTGGGTTCGTGGGTTCTGCTGTTGAACCGTAACATACATTTGAAGCTGCAAAACCAACCTGTCACAAAAACGTATCCCTTAATGCATGATATGACATTGGTAGCGCTGACAAAAAGAAGTTGCAGACACTGTGAATACTTCGTGTGGTTCAACATACATAACAAATATTTGAAAGTTTTAGCTCCATCCGACATCCGTTATGGAGTCACGAAAAAAAACACGAAATACCTACAGACGTCACGCGTTACATCTATATTGAATGTCCTGGTGGTATGCGCACGCATTGCGTTTTGCATAAAATTTGTTTGAGGAGTGACGTCGCAGGTCAGATCGCCTTTGAGGGTGCAGACCAGTAAATGGGCGACGCCGGCCGAATCACGATTTGCAAGCCCTCAAATTATCTGCTGTTAGCGCAGTTTGTGGGCCACGAACTTGAGGGTTTGTAAAAGAGAAGGTTGGAAGCGGTGCACAGGACTCCCAGCTTGTATTACTCTGAAATTCGGATGAAATTGGGCCCTAAAAGTGCTCTATTTTGGAATGGAGCGCAGGAATAATTTTTCAAAATAGCGATGTGCTTCAGGAATATTTTTTGGGGTGATCATCTTTGAATGGAAATTACTCCCAAAAGTCATGGGATTACCCCCAAACAATTAAACAGAAACAGAAAGATAATAGAATAAGCTGAATATGGCCAATTTCATCCGAATTTCATGGTATTACAAGTGGCAGTCGAGAATTCTACCACTGAACCACAGGTGCTGGAGGGTACAAAGTCTGCAGATTTGATTTAGAATATTGTTTGGGAATAATAATTACCAATATTAATTTAATGCACTGGGGCCAAAATGGCCTGCATCGGCCGGGAATCGAACCCGGGCCTCCCGCGTGGCAGGCGAGAATTCTACCACTGAACCACCGATGCTGATGTAGGATTACATTCATGTTGAAGATAACACATTATTATCAAAACTAACTCTGGGTTCGTGGGTTCTGCTGTTGAACCGTAACATACATTTGAAGCTGCAAAACCAACCTGTCACAAAAACGTATCCCTTAATGCATGATATGACATTGGTAGCGCTGACAAAAAGAAGTTGCAGACACTGTGAATACTTCGTGTGGTTCAACATACATAACAAATATTTGAAAGTTTTAGCTCCATCCGACATCCGTTATGGAGTCACGAAAAAAAACACGAAATACCTACAGACGTCACGCGTTACATCTATATTGAATGTCCTGGTGGTATGCGGACGCATTGCGTTTTGCATAAAATTTGTTTGAGGAGTGACGTCGCAGGTCAGATCGCCTTTGAGGGTGCAGACCAGTAAATGGGCGACGCCGGCCGAATCACGATTTGCAAGCCCTCAAATTATCTGCTGTTAGAGCGGTTTGTGAGCCACGAACTTGAGGGTTTGTAAAAGAGAAGATTGGAAGCGGTGCACAGGACTCCCAGCTTGTATTACTCTGAAATTCGGATGAAATTGGGCCCTAAAAGTGCTCTATTTTGGAATGGAGCGCAGGAATAATTTTTCAAAATAGCGATGTGCTTCAGGAATATTTTTCGGGGTGATCATCTTTGAATGGAAATTACTCCCAAAAGTCATGGGATTACCCCCAAACAATTAAACAGAAACAGAAAGATAATAGAATAAGCTGAATATGGCCAATTTCATGGTATTACAAGTGGCAGTCGAGAATTCTACCACTGAACCACAGGTGCTGGAGGGTACAAAGTCTGCAGATTTGATTTAGAATATTGTTTGGGAATAATAATTACCAATATTAATTTAATGAACTGGGGCCAAAATGGCCTGCATCGGCCGGGAATTGAACCCGGGCCTCCCGCGTGGCAGGCGAGAATTCTACCACTGAACCACCGATGCTGATGCAGGATTACATTCATGTTGAAGATAACACATTATTATCAAAACTAACTCTGGGTTCGTGGGTTCTGCTGTTGAACCGTAACATACATTTGAAGCTGCAAAACCAACCTGTCACAAAAACGTATCCCTTAATGCATGATATGACATTGGTAGCGCTGACAAAAAGAAGTTGCAGACACTGTGAATACTTCGTGTGGTTCAACATACATAACAAATATTTGAAAGTTTTAGCTCCATCCGACATCCGTTATGGAGTCACGAAAAAAAACACGAAATACCTACAGACGTCACGCGTTACATCTATATTGAATGTCCTGGTGGTATGCGCACGCATTGCGTTTTGCATAAAATTTGTTTGAGGAGTGACGTCGCAGGTCAGATCGCCTTTGAGGGTGCAGACCAGTAAATGGGCGACGCCGGCCGAATCACGATTTGCAAGCCCTCAAATTATCTGCTGTTAGAGCAGTTTGTGGGCCACGAACTTGAGGGTTTGTAAAAGAGAAGGTTGGAAGCGGTGCACAGGACTCCCAGCTTGTATTACTCTGAAATTCGGATGAAATTGGGCCCTAAAAGTGCTCTATTTTGGAATGGAGCGCAGGAATAATTTTTCAAAATAGCGATGTGCTTCAGGAATATTTTTTGGGGTGATCATCTTTGAATGGAAATTACTCCCAAAAGTCATGGGATTACCCCCAAACAATTAAACAGAAACAGAAAGATAATAGAATAAGCTGAATATGGCCAATTTCATCCGAATTTCATGGTATTACAAGTGGCAGTCGAGAATTCTACCACTGAACCACAGGTGCTGGAGGGTACAAAGTCTGCAGATTTGATTTAGAATATTGTTTGGGAATAATAATTACCAATATTAATTTAATGAACTGGGGCCAAAATGGCCTGCATCGGCCGGGAATCGAACCCGGGCCTCCCGCGTGGCAGGCGAGAATTCTACCACTGAACCACCGATGCTGATGTAGGATTACATTCATGTTGAAGATAACACATTATTATCAAAACTAACTCTAGTAGTAAGGGAGATGCCGATTCTATGTCATTTCTTGTTTTTTCACTTTCTTCCCCAATTTTGCTGTAGGTACATACGTCAAATTTTTAAAAAACAAAATAGTCTAAAAATCGCCCAAATTTAATTCAAAATTTTGCTGGGTTACTACACACCAAAATTTGCACAAAATCAAGAAAATAAAAAGTGTTTTCCATAGTCCACAAGCGTACTAAAACGCCCGGGCGCCCCGGCGAAAAAAGATATTACCCCTAAAATAACATGATTTGTCGTAAGGCAAAAAAAACTCTCACCTCTACACTCAGTAGAGATGAGGTTTTTTTTGTCTTACGTAGATCTACTGCGTTACTAACTACAACTATTCTTCGCAAGGAGCGCTAGGCCTAGCCCCTAAACTCTCATAATCAGGAGGCTCATCTATACTCACGTTAGAATCACACTCATACTCTTTACATATTTCTAATCTAAAGTTGTAAGTTTTGCGATAAGATCTTTTGTTTCTTTCGCTAGAAGCTCGACCACTTTTTTTTCGACCTCATCGTCTATTTCTTTTTGATTTCTATCGGACTCTTCTCTCGCTTTAGTTTGAGTCCTAATAGCTTCTTTCATTCCATAAAACTTTTTTAATTCATCGTTAATCAAAGCAAATTCTTCGTGACTTACATCGCCATCATCTACGGCCTGAGACACTAATTCATTTATCGTATTTAATTTTGTTTCGGCTACTACTCTAATCTCATCGTGTTTCTTAGCTTTACCTCTAAACTTTTTACTAAATCGTTTTAATACCAAACTTACACCCACGCATCCTATAGCTAATCCTTCTAGCACCACGCCTATAGGTATACTAATGACACCAACAACGCTGGCTATGCCTATGGTACCAGACACGGCTCCGAGACATTCTATAACGGTCTCTGCGTTAGATAAACAGGTAATAATTTTATTATACTTTTTGTGCAACCGTTCTCTCTTATCTCTCTCGTTGGCTATCTCTTTTTGCACTCGTTCGATTTTATTTAACCTAAAGACTGAAGACTCGTTCGTTTCACTCGGGACAACGGGCAATTTAGGGTAAACGGATTCTGCGGTCATTTTATAAAGTCGTATATTATTTTAAATTTGTTTGCATGTATACGAGAATCAAAGTACCAACTCCTACCAATAACGCCCACACGTGCTCCGCCAACCAACCGACACTCTTGCTCAATAGATTGAACAACCAACTCGCGATACCACCCAAAATACCGGGTAAAGCGATTAATAACTTACCCCCGAGCTTTTTTAGCAAATTAGCCAAGTTTTTTAAATGGTTACTTATCCAATCTTTAACGTTGCCTCCGGGCTTAGGCGTAGGAGTAACAGGCCTAGGCGGAACCGGAGTCGGAGCAGGAACAGCCGCAGCAGCCGAACCGCCGCCACCAACAGCAGCCATCAAAGAAGCAACGATCGTACTTATAGCTAAAGCAAACGCGGCTAATATACTTACTACCGTCACACCTTGTTCTCGAAACAGAATTCTAATCTTTTCTCCTAGCGAGATATCGATTCCTAATATTCTATTAGTCGTTTGTTTGATTCTATAGAATTGGCTTTTGATATTTTTCATATTGATTTCTATGGCCTCAGTTCTAGCCGATCTTTCATCTCTGTAACCTCTTAATTCATCAAGCAGAATACTTCTCTTATAATCATCTTTTTCTTCACCTATGGCTACTTTTATTCTATCAATTTCATCATTTAACCTACTCTTTTCGGCTATATTTAATTCTAAACTACCACGGAGCGTTTGTAGTTTTTTGTCTAAAGCTGCAAGTTCTCTATAATTTAGCCCCTCAGTTTGCGCTTGAGCATCTACTTCTCTCGGTTGAGGGGGAGGAATTGTATATCTACCGGTTTCAGGGTCATATTCGGGATCCATTTCGGGCCCCAACGCATGTTCTACGTTATAGATCAGATTGTCAGCTAACTCAAGTGCTCGCTTTGGAGTGACATAAGTATCGTACGCTATATCTATCGTTTCCTCAGCATCTAGCAAATTAAATTCATCGATCGTTAATAAACCCAAATCTTGTCTAAAAAATCTAGTAAAGTTTCCGCCTGGAAACCTCTCTTTAAAGTTGTCACTTCTTTCTAGCTATAAATTTATCATGATGAACTTTACTAGTCAATCTAACACCGTCGAAGTAAATACCATTTTTATCTTTAGTAAAAAGTTCGTACCTAATGAGTTTTGGTCTAACTAAGCCGGCTGGTTGATCCTCCCAATGATTATAAAAATCATTTGCTAAACCT
The DNA here is from genome assembly GCA_037893225.1 of Hippasteria phrygiana. Taxonomy (NCBI): domain Eukaryota; kingdom Metazoa; phylum Echinodermata; class Asteroidea; order Valvatida; family Goniasteridae; genus Hippasteria; species Hippasteria phrygiana. The sequence continues at coordinate 565,433 of JAZGUH010000431.1, forward strand.
TCTTTATGCATATCACGATGTCTATCTATAATATCACCAGCTTCATCAATCGTCGTAGGCGGTTGTGGTTCAGCCGGTATGTCTAATTCATAATTATAGTCGGGGTCTATTCCTAAACCATCGTCATCATTGGCATCTTCAAACTTATCATCAGCATCGGCTCGTTCGTCTTCTCGACCCAAGTCATCCATAGGTATAAATTCTCCACCTTCAGCCATTTTATAAAGTCGTATATTTTATATTTTACGTAGTATTTACCACATTCTGAGGAATTACTCCTTGGCTCACCAACCAAGTCTGAGTAGCTAGAGCGCTACCTACCGTAGCGGTGATTTTAACCGTATCTTCTACGTCTAACTTTCCTAAATCGGCGGGCTTAATTTTCAAAAGTTTTTTACTCAACATAGTATAACCCACGGTCAACAAACTCAACACAGCGCCGTGATAAAGAGTATTTGCAACGTTTTTAGTATCCATTTTACTTGTACTAACATTTTATTTTTTTAAATTTATTCCATTTCTAATAGTTCTTCAACTTTAGGGGTTGAAGTTGCGATCGTAACCCCTACCCCCACCTCTCGCTGCGAATCTACAGGTTTACTCTTTTTAAACGCGAGATATCCAATTCCTAAAACAACCAAACCAACTATCGCATATCCCCAGCTCGGAATGTCTCTCATCGTTAGCGCTGGCGTTTGCTGGGGAGGTTCTTCTTCTATACTTTGCATTTTTTGTATTTGTTCTTTCATCTTTCTGTTTCTTTCGGCCAGTCTTTTACCTTGCTCTACTCTTTTAGGGTCTTTTACTCTTTTTTTTGTGACTCTTGATAGAGCCGACTGAGCCGGCTCTTGGGGAGGCAGAGCCGGCTCTCGGGGAGGCGGAGCTGGCTCTTGGGGAGGCGGAGCCGGCTCTTGGGGAGTCTCTGCTACTTGATCCGTCGTTGTCGTTTCTAGACTCATCTTTTATAGTAATACTATTATTATTTGTAACGCTATTATTACTACTATCCACCTGTAAATGTTTAGTCGTGATCAACATAGCCACCAAAGGAGATAAATAAACCCCATAATTGTAATGCACTTCGCAAAGTAAACTGGACAAGCTGCTAGAAATAACGGGATCTTTTTCTAAGTCGTTTATAAGGGCTTCTTCAGAATCTAAACAAAGTTTATAACCGAATGGCGAAGCCAGCGGAAAAGTCGCGCCTAAAGCTTTTGCGTAAAAGGTCAACACGCAACTCCCCAAACTGACTATCATTTCTTTACCGAGCTTGGCTTCGTATCTTTTATATAGCTTTTCTTGTTTTTCTGCGGTCAAGCTCTCTATTTCATTAACGGAGTATTCTTTACCGAAATATTTTTTAGAATCACCGGAAGCAACTACGCCTAAAAGTCTATTTTTAGGATCTGGGGTCGTCGCTACAGTCGTCACTAAGCTATGTGCTATGGGTGTAGCAGCTACTGTTGGATGAGGTTCTTGAGATAACGTGCTTAGAGATTCTACTGACTTGCTCATTTAAAATAGAACTATATTTTTTAATCTTATTTCTACAAGAAATATAATCGTAAGAAAATAAAGATAAGTTGATGGCTATTACTAGTTTTAATAATAGGTCTAGATATTCGATCATATTTTATAGATGACTAGATAATCTGTAGATCATCTATTAGTTATCTATAGATCATCTATTAGTTATCTAACAGGTATCTAACAGGTATCTAACAGTTATCTAACAGCTATCTATAAATCATCTATAAATCATCTAACAGTTATCTAACAGTTATCTATAAATCATCTAACAGTTATCTATAAATCATCTAATAGTCATCTAATAGTTATCTAATAGATCATCTATAGATCAACTATAGATCAACTATAGATCAACTGCCAACAGACTGGAGGATCAGTTTTTACCAATAATTTACTAAAAGGCACATCTCTTAAAATCTTTTTAATTCTCGATCTTTCTTCTAAAGGCACCGCATCATTTTCATCGAGGCATTGATCGAAACTATTTTTATCTTTGCAATAGAACAATACGACAAATGCAGTTTGAGCTCTAAAATCTGTCATTACGCAATTATACTTTTGAGTCATCAACCAACAGTAGTGATTGTCGTGCCTACCGCTAAACGCCAATTTCGTTAAAACGCAAGTGTTTTTCCCGAGCGCCGCCTTACGATATTTTATTTCTTGTTCCGAGCTACAATCGTCTATCAAAAATAGAACGTGCGATCCTTTAAATCGAGCTCTATAAAATTCTAAAGCTTCGTTGAGAGACACCTTTTCTACCTCTAAATCGCATAGGTATATCTCGGGATCTAACCACAACCAACGTCTCTCGCGATAAGTCTTGTTGTTGCTCAACGTAGGGCAAATAACTACGATATTTTCAAAGTGATCTTTATACTCAGTTTCTAATAGATCTAAAATATATTTGGTTTTACCCGAATTAGTCCTACCGCATACTAGCGCGCAGTGTGGTGTTTTTGGAAACGTTTTATACATATTTAATAGTAAGGTTTACTTTTTAGATTTTAAGAGTAACTACCGCTAAATCGTCCATCTTCTAGCACCAACTGACCATCCATCACCAAGAAAACGTAACACGATAGTCCACCAGCTGTCTCAGCCTCTCTTTCTAAATGGAGAGAAATACCACCACCTACGTCTCCTATTTTCCTGCCAGAACCGTGACTTTTGTTGTCGTCGGTTACCCTCGTATCTAACCAAAGACCGTAACTAGTGCTTAAGTAATCTCCTAGCGTCATATCGTGTAAGCCTAAGTCTTTGGACACGCTGGCACCAAATTCTGTATTAGAGTCGCCGAAAAACTTGGTAATCTCATCCCAGTGTTGATAACGCTTCATGCCCTGACTATACAATTGATTCGGCTTACCCTCTATCGTAACGTCTACTTTTTCGATCTTTGGATTATAAAAAATTTGAGGATCTTTTTCGCCCGATTCTTTAAATAAAAGAAGTATACCTTTGAGACTTCTAATGGCTTGATTAAGATTAATGTTCCAAGTAGTATCGGACTTGTTTAACGTTAAAACCGTATATCTTTGAACTTTTTCGTATAGAAAATGAGTTTTACCTCGATATTTTTGTCTGATACTATCGGCCAATGTTTTATTAGTCACCGTTTCAAACTCGAGATCTAACCCCGAAATGTTATACTTCGCGTTAGAATCGGTAGATTTTACTACGCTCGCGTGATCGTTAAATGTAAATTCATAAGTTAGTCTATCTTTGAGCGTCGATGGACTAAAAGGCTGATGATCCGTAAGCATTTCAAAATCTAGAGGAATGTAATATCGGTTACCGTAAGCGTTGGCAATCGCTTTGTCTTTTCCACCATTCGCGCTAGCAACCCCATCGCTAGCGCTGATTCTGAGTTTCGTAACGTTAGAAGTTTCGAGTCCTCGATACGCATCGTTCGCGCTGGCTGGTCGCCACAAGTCTTTATACGCGTTATATACATCGGCATCCGTAAACGCTACGAAATCTTTACCTTCTAGTTTGATTCTTACGCCACTAATTAAATTTCGTGCGACGTTGTAATATAGAGTTCTTGCATCATCTTCGCCAGTGCCTTCAGATTCTAAGTCTATATTAAAAGCTAATCGTACAGTACCCGGGACGACTACATCGTCTTGACTCAACATAGGAAATTCAACGATCAACAGACTGCCAGCCGACGCGGTACTAGGATTATGAGTAATAACCATCGATTGCCTCAATCCCTTCAACGCTCTAGGATTTTTTTAACTTCTGTGTGGATTCAGTTTGCTTCCATAAATTGCGTTCATTTTACTTAACGAAACAAAAAAATAAAAAGCAAAAAACTTAAACTTTTAAACAAACTTGTAAACTAAATAACCTAAAACAGCAGTGCCTCCTAAGATAAATGCAATTTCACCATCTTTTTGATCTTCGCTGGGTACGTAAAAGTCCGACAATACAGGTTCGCGAGGTAATCTCATATCGTCGTTGGTTACTTCGTTATATAGTCTCAACGCCTCATCTACATTTTTGAAATCTTTTTGAGCCCTGGCTTCTTTATGTAGTCGATCGTTTAGATAATCTAGATACTTGGTTCTTTGTTCCACCCACTCTTGTTTAGCTTGAGTTAATCTTTCTAGAGCGAGGTCGTGTCGTTTACGTTCTTCGTCCGCACCGCTTTTTCCTATCTTAGAAAAGGCGAAGCTCGTTCCGCTAAATGCCACAGCGCTTATTAAAGCTCCAGCACCCATAATTAAAAGACTCACCATTTTTAATAAGTCGTTAAAATAAAATGGAAACAAAATTAAGTAAAATATTTTACAGTCCTAGAGGATATTGGAAAGGTGCAGGCGCCATACAAAAATTATCGTTAAAAGCCAATGTACCCGAGCCAGACGTTAGAAATTGGTTAAGAAAACAAGCCATGTGGCAAATATATTTACCAGCCCCCAGTTTTATACCGAGACCTACTAGTCTCAATAAGGTTATAGGGCGGCCCAATGAACAACATCAAGCGGATCTGTTATATCTACCTCACGATGTAGTTAAACGGAAAACTTACAAATACGCGTTGACGATCGTCGATGTGGCCACTCGATATAAAGAAGCTGAACCCTTGACGAATAAAACGAGTACTCAAGTTGTAGAGGCGATAAAAAAGATCTATAAAAGATCGGCCTTGTCTTGGCCTCTCACGATAAAAGTAGACCCCGGTACAGAATTTATGGCTGAATTTAATACTTTGATGCGGACTCGCAACGTCACAGTGCAGAAAGGCGAGGTTGGTAATCATAGAGCTCAAGGTATAGTAGAAAGATTTAATCGTACTTTAGCCGAAAGATTATTTGGCCATCAATACGCTCAAGAAATGTTAGAGCCTACCGAGCGTAGCCGCGAGTGGGTAAAAAGATTGCCCGATGTTATAAAAGCGTTAAACAACGAAGAAACTAGATTGATATCGACTATGAAAGGTAAACCGTTAACTCCTCGAGCGGCTATGTCTCAGTTAGAAATAAAGCAATTGAGTTCTTCGGGGCTCAAGAGCCCCGAAGAACTTTTAAGCGTAAATGACGATATCGTTAGATATCTTTACGCTCCTGGAGAGCTCGAAAAAGACGTTAGAAGAAGAGCTACCGATCCTATTTGGAGCTTAGAAATGTATACGATTAGAAGGAGAACGACAAATCCCGGACAGCCCGCGTTGTACTGGCTGACTCACGATCCCAAGAGATCGTTCGTTAAGAAAGAATTAATGGTCGTTCCATCAGATACTGAGTTACCGCCTTCTTCAGCGACGTAGAATATCGTAAGCTAGATACCCAACCCCAGCAGCGGCCATTAAACCAACGACTAAAGCCGTTTTTTCTTGTTCGTGTGAGTCTGGCGGTGGGTCTAAATTTTCTAAATCGTCTAAATTCTGCTGGGTAGATGTACGCCTCTTTTTTACAGGAGATGGTGGGGGCGGTGCAGGGGTTGGTGTTGGGGGTGGTGCAGGGGTTGGTGTAGGTGGTGTTGGGGGTGGTGTTGGGGGTGGTGTTGGAGTGGGTGTTGGGGTGTAGGTGTAGGTGGAGGGGTTTGTGGTGTAGGTGTAGGTGTAGGGAGTACGTCTGAGTTCAAGTTGATATTTAATCCTATCGGCGCGCCGGGCGTAGCTATCTGTATATTATTATTATAACCTCGATGAATACCGACTAAAAGCTCCATATTTGATGGAATCAAGTACAATCCTGGGCCAATCACAAAGTTTAACGAGCTTCTAGCGTACTGTAAAGAATCTTGAAATCTGGTTATAGAAGATTCTAAGTCCGTAAGGCTGTTGATGATATCTTCTACTATATTTTCAAATTGTCTTTGGGCATCTAATCCGGTACCCGCGGTTAGTATACTCGTTTTTGCTTGGGCTTGCGCGCCGAGTATGGCGTATACGTACGTTCTAACGCTTTCGTTTATTTGTTCTATACCAACGTCGGTAAACGAGCTCTTCTGGCGTATGAAATATCGAAAACCGAGTCGTACAACGTCTACGGATTGTCTGATATACATGACGGTGTACTTACCGTGCTTATACGTATCATCCGGCGTGGTAAAACCCATGTTGTAACCACCACCAGGTTGTGGATCTAAGTCTGCCTCATAATGCGTATAATCTTTACCGGGCATCGGTAAATATTGATGCGAGCCTCTATCGTAATAGTACGCAGTACCTAGACCCGCTGATGCTAAGTCTACGGTCTGTTTAAAACTCACGTTTGGATCGATTTTAAAGCGGTGACAGACGTCGGTATAAGCGCCTTTATCGATGTCATTTTTTAGATCGACGAATGCGGCGTTGTTTGGAGTTGGGCATTTTAGAAAGAAAAGTATCTTTCTGATCGTGAAATATACGTGAAACTTAAATAAAGCCGATATTACGGGGTTTTTATGTAGCAACGATTCTAGTCCTACGCCGCAACCAGAAGTCGCGCACCAAAATGCAAAGTTTAGTTGATTTTGATAAAACGTCATGGGGTCCGATGCATAACGTTCGACCACTTCATCACTCTTCACGTCGGACATTTTATAAGCGCTAAATATATCCGCTAAATTAGCGATAAAACTCGCGTTCGTGTTAGCGTTTACGATGATGCTAAGTTGACTCAAGTGCATGTTCAACGGGGTACTCTCAGGGGTAATCGCTTCGTACTTGTCGCTAACGCTTTGTGCTCGCGTAGCTACGCGCGTAGCTACTCGCGTAGCTACGCTCGTAGCTACTCGAGTACGCTCTACGGGCGTAGCTACGCGAGTATCGTCTTGACCTCTAACTAGATTCACGATATCTAGAGCATTCTTTACCGGTTGATTATTAGGGTCTAAAATTTTTTAAAATTGAGCGAATTTCATTTTAATTTATAATAAACCAAATATTTTAATCTTATAAATAAGATTTAAAATGGAATCGCACGTTTTTGAAATGTTTGATAGCGAACAAACGTTTACTTTGTCAAAACCTATAGATAACTCTAATAGAGATTACAGTATGAGTTTAAACAGCGCGATATTTACCGCGGGCTTCTACAACATGCCCAGTAATAGCGAAATTCTCTATTTTATACATCAAGTCGATCCAAACACTGGGCAAAAAACGGGTAGTACGGATGGTAAAATTGATATTCCGGCTGGATACTACGATATAGATTGGGTCGAAGAGAGACTCAGTAAATTAGTTTGGTTAGAAGTCTCCGTAGATAAACTTAATAAAAAAATATCTTTAAATGTAACGGAAGAAAATAACGTTCTACGCTTTGATAAAAACATTAAACAATTGTTGGGGATATCGGTCAAAAACTTAGTTTTTGGCGTAGATTACGTAGGGTATTATAATACAATGCCTATCGATGCAATGTTTTTACATTGCGATCAGTTATCTACGTCTAATAATTTCTATAACGGAAGGGGCACGCACTTGTTAGACGTTATACCGATAACGAAAAGAGACGATACGATTATCGAGCGTGCAGGGTTGGCCACTCGTAGACTCGCGGGTGATAAGATAAACCAACTTAGCTTTAGTATCAGAGACCGAGACGGCGCTTTAATAAATAATCGAGGAAAAAAGATCAGTTTTAACTTGGCGATAGGTAAATTTTAAGCGATTTTTGAAGATTTTTTTACGCTTTATTAAATGGAATCGCACGTTTTTAAAATGGATGGTAACGAACAAACGTTTAGACTGTCAAAACCTATAGATAACTCTAAGGGAAATTACTGCATGAGTTTAAACAACGCGATATTTATCGTCGGTTTTGTTAATATAACTCAACGTATGACTATAGGATGGCGAATACTTGGTGGAGGTGAGAGCCCGTACGGTGAAACGGTAATTCCACCTGGAAATTATACTATCGATGAGTTAATAGCTGAATTTAATAAATTAAGATTGATCGTAGTTTCCGTAGACAAGATTAATAAAAAGATTATTTTTAATCCCGGTATAATATCGGTTGGTGCATATGTTTTTATTACGTTCGATCTATATACTCAAAAAGTGTTGGGTCTACCCTTAAGTTGGGATGCCACGGCTGGTGAACTTGTAGGCTATTATAATATAAATTACTTGAATACAATTTTTTTACATTGCGATCAGTTATCTACGTCTAATAATTTCTATAACGGAAAGAGCACGCACTTGTTAGACGTTATACCGATTGCATATATTGAGGCTGATTCGGATATAATAGCGACTGTCCAGAATAAAAGAAAAACTGTCATACCTCTAATTAGGAGTAAAATACCTGAACTGAGTTTTTCTTTCAGAGACAGTGACGGCGAGTTAGTCGATAATAACCATAAGAAATTTATTTTTCGAGTAGATATTTATAAAAATTCTTGTTCTGGGCTTTAGCTACGCGAGTGACCATAAGCCAGAGTGTCTATACCATTAGGTAAAATATATCTCTTCGTATCTAAAGGATTTAACGATTGCTTGACTTGAGCCTCCGTGTATATCATGTGACGCTCAGTTCCAAAACGAATCATCTTGTTTGAATAGCATTCGTTCGATAAAACACATCGCTTATACTTTTCGTAAGATAGATCGTTGTTTATAACCACTCGGTTTACGCCTTTGGCCTTTTTTATAATATCGTGTTCCCCGTATAAAATCGAGTACATCTTCGATCTGATGCAAGTAGCTTCGCTTATGACTTTTCCTCCGCATTCGTCTTTAAATTTACCGATAACTTTCTTGTTTGTATCGTCGTATAAAAAGTGGTCTTTCTCGTAGTTAGAAAAATCGTACAAGTCAGACTGTTTTTCTAGATTCCGATAAACGTCTTTCGTATAGATAATCAAAAGCAGCGAGTCCGTGTCTGTATACATCAATCTTACTTTATCGCCATACGTCTTTTTTAATTGGTTGTAATAAAAGTCGTACATTAGAGTCTTCGATAAGTCTAAGATACTAACGCCGCAATAGATGGGTTTATTTAAATACGTTTTCTTTTTGTATGATTCCACGAATGAGAGACCGCATTCTTTAAACGCCATAGTAGACTTGTAACAAGGTTTAGAAACCATCTCTTTGTATTCTTCTACTTGATCGTTTCTCAGTAGCACACCCTCTATTCTATTTCTGACATTTTCCATCGTTTTGCCAAATACGGAATTATTCATTAATTTGAAAAAGTATTTTTCGAAATCTGACTTTGCTTTCGTTCTGAGTTGCGTGTTTTTATCGATGTACGATTTCATCCAAGGTTTTTGTTTAAATTGTAACGCCCGATGTACTTTAGTTAGTTTTAGGCCTAGCCTCAGACACTGTTTCAAATTGACGTAGTGCAATACATATTTTTCTTTTCGATATAGCGTACCGGTTAATTTTTTTACCTTAGCGCCATCTCCTATCTCACTCGCCAACTCTCGTTGATACTCCGATAACCATTCTTCAGGTATGATTATATTATCGGCGGCTAAAGGATAATCGTTGTGTAGATCGTGTAGTTTGGCTGGATATTCTAGGTCAACTTCGAACATATATCCCGTTTTAGTATCATCTTTTAACGCCATGATACGATCGTGGGTAAATTGTTTTGTACAGACCCAATTAAATCCTCCGTAAGGTAGCGGTCGACTCATGGCCCATCCGTAGAGGTTGTTGGCGTCTAGATAGAGAATATACGAATCGGGTTTATCTTGCTCGTAATCTTTTAGGTACTTATTGTTGGCCTTAGCATAGCGCGTACTACCAACGCTCGATATTCCTCCTCTTTTTGCTTTTTCAAAAAATAGATGTTTATCTACATCGGTTAATAATTCTAATTCTATTTTAGTATGCCTTAATAAAGCGTCCCAACTTAATCCCGGTGCTGTGAAGTAGTTGGCTGGATCCAACTTGTAATTCATTCTACACATTTGTCTAAAATTCTCGAATACGCCGGCTAGTAATAGAGTATCCGCGGTTACGTATAAGTCGTGGTATTCGCCCATGTTTTTTATGTCAAAGGTCCGCCATACTCGTTGCGCTCTTTCGTAGTCTTCGTTCGACACGTATTCGTCCTTTAGAGCGCTGTAAAAAGATTCTTTCGGCGGTAGAGTAGTTTCGCTAAATCGTTCAAAGCTGTCCATGTACTCGTACGGATATACACCCTTTTGTAATAAGAGGTCCGCGTTTTCTTCGCCATAACGTTTCAGGAGTAGCCTAAAGGCGTCTCTCGGGCAAGACTTTACCAATTTGTCGAGACCGCTAGACATAAAATGAAACGAGTCGATAAATCTATATTGACCGATCGAAAATGAAATGTATTTTTCTGAATTTTTGGGTATACACCAGATATCTTGTTGATACTTGGAAATACCCTGCATGATCAAGTGCGCGTCATAATTTTCTAAGTTGTGAAAGATGACCGGTATTTTCGTTATGCCGGGTATTACTCGTAATTTAAGATTGCAGTAAGCGTGTGCGGCTCCTCTGTATTTACCGGTAGTGTGACAATGATCTCTTACTTTTCGAAATTTGTTAATTTTCTTTTGGCAGAACATACATGTTTTCTCGACGTATCCCTTTTCGTTTTCGTACGTGTATTCTTCCAGTTCTTCTTTACTTTTAGGTTCTACAGGCTTGTAGCACTGGCAATTACACGAGTAATTTGGATAAATTGGTTTTTCGCAAATCCAGCACTCGTTAGAGTTTAGGTGAATTTTTTCTTCTTTTAGCGTATATATTATCGGCTTAATGCGATCTAGTAATTCATTAATCTTAGGTTCGAGTTCTTGCAACGAGGTTATAAAATTGTCTATAGCGCGTTCACCTCTATAAGTCTTTCGCTTGATCTGTCGGCCATCGCATCTGACTACAACGTACGAATAACCGCAGGCTTTGTGAATATGAGTTTTACTCGACGGTTCTACGAGCGTAGGACATACCGTCGTCTTTGTTTTTTCTAATACAGATTCAAAATCAGCGTATATGACGTAGGGTGCGTCTTGTAAATTTTTGAAGTTTTTAAACATTAATTTGCTTTTGTCCAAGTATCTGTTCGCGCTTTCATGCGGCATTTTAACGGTAGATAAAGCAGAGTCTATTCCTTCGCAATCTTTTACGTGCTCATCCAGCTTCTCTTTCGAATTAAAATGCGTTAAACATCTTAAGCAAAACATTTTGCGATGCTGACTATTGGTAACGCCAGATAAGAATCTAGGTAAGTCACTTATCCAACAATAATGACCGTCATATAATAGCAAACTGATAGTTTCTATATCGTATGGTCTTTTAGATAAATATAGCGGATATATCAAGCCCCTTTTATCTTGTGGATAGGTTTTATTTTTGCAGTCTGCGTCGTATCCTAACACGTTTATACTTATATCGTTTTGTCTTTCTATTCTCGCTACCTGACTTATGGGTGTGGGGAAGTCTATGTCCTTAAAATTTAATCCGTCATCGGTTTTATAAGTAGATGGATTATTTCCGCGAAATTGGTACTTTGGGTTTGTTGCTAATTGGTTTTTAACTCTATCGGTATATATACCTAGGGCGGCTCTTAAACACCATCTTATACACTCTTGATCTTCGTTTTTGATATTAAATGTTGCGCGTTTGTTAGCTACATACTCGGGTAGTTTTACGTAAGAAGCGCATACCAGAGGGTTAACTCTGTTTATGTTTATGTAAAACGCGACTATTTTATCTATAGTCCAACCACTTCCTTCATTCGTATATTTATCTATCTGAGATAATATCGTTTCATATTGTTTCCCGATAGTCGTAGCTATCTCACTCTTGTTTAAGACCCGATTTTGGCAACTAAAATGAATAGCGGTTGATGTTGTAGTCTTAACACCTGATTTTTTTACATACTTTATTTTAATAGCGATCTGTAGTTTCATCGTTTTTATTTTTATTAATTCAGCGACGATTTTGTTTTTGATCATCGACGTATGGGTGTTGTAAAATTGCTCTGGATCGTCGGTAAACAGACTCGGAATCAGTTCCAAATTTCTATAACTGTTTTCAAATCTTCTAGTCTCTCGAAAGTCTGCTTCTCGAAAAGTATTTTGCTCCTTAAATCTTTTTATAGCTTCGACGTAATCTTTTTTTATCGCTCGACCATTTCTACCTGTTGAGACGACCCGAATATTTTTATCGTTCGCGAGTCGCTCTAACGAAGCTTTAGATCGTATTCTCAAATTTTTTAATTTGTCTTCTTCTTTTTGTATAGCTCGAATATAATCTTGCCTGATATACGTATTACGGCGTCCTGTTGGTGTTCCTAAAGATAAGTTATACTTATCGATATATCTTTTTAAAGATATTTTGTTCCATCTATTGTATCCTCGAATCATGGGTTGTGTTTCCATCTTTATAGACACAAATATAATATTTTTTTTAAAAATAAAAAAATAATTAATTTGTTTTGCCTTATGTTATTTTAGAGCAATATCTTTTTTCGCCGGGACGCCCCGGCGTTTTCGTACGCTTGTGGACTATGAAAAACACTTTTTATTTTCATGATTTTGTGCAAATTTTGGTGTGTAGTAACCCAGCAAAATTTTAAATAAAATTTGGGCGATTTTTAGACTATTTTGTTTTTAAAAAATTTGACGTGGGTATATACAGCAAAATTAGAGAGAAAAGTGAAAAAACAAGAAATGACATAGAATCGGCATCTCCCTTACTACTACTCTGGGTTCGTGGGTTCTGCTGTTGAACCGTAACATACATTTGAAGCTGCAAAACCAACCTGTCACAAAAACGTATCCCTTAATGCATGATATGACATTGGTAGCGCTGACAAAAAGAAGTTGCAGACACTGTGAATACTTCGTGTGGTTCAACATACATAACAAATATTTGAAAGTTTTAGCTCCATCCGACATCCGTTATGGAGTCACGAAAAAAAACACGAAATACCTACAGACGTCACGCGTTACATCTATATTGAATGTCCTGGTGGTATGCGGACGCATTGCGTTTTGCATAAAATTTGTTTGAGGAGTGACGTCGCAGGTCAGATCGCCTTTGAGGGTGCAGACCAGTAAATGGGCGACGCCGGCCGAATCACGATTTGCAAGCCCTCAAATTATCTGCTGTTAGAGCGGTTTGTGAGCCACGAACTTGAGGGTTTGTAAAAGAGAAGGTTGGAAGCGGTGCACAGGACTCCCAGCTTGTATTACTCTGAAATTCGGATGAAATTGGGCCCTAAAAGTGCTCTATTTTGGAATGGAGCGCAGGAATCATTTTTCAAAATAGCGATGTGCTTCAGGAATATTTTTCGGGCTGATCATCTTTGAATGGAAATTACTCCCAAAAGTCATGGGATTACCCCCAAACAATTAAACAGAAACAGAAAGATAATAGAATAAGCTGAATATGGCCAATTTCTTCCGAATTTCATGGTATTACAAGTGGCAGTCGAGAATTCTACCACTGAACCACAGGTGCTGGAGGGTACAAAGTCTGCAGATTTGATTTAGAATATTGTTTGGGAATCATAATTACCAATATTAATTTAATGAACTGGGGCCAAAATGGCCTGCATCGGCCGGGAATTTAACCCGGGCCTCCCGCGTGGCAGGCGAGAATTCTACCACTGAACCACCGATGCTGATGCAGGATTACATTCATGTTGAAGATAACACATTATTATCAAAACTAACTCTGGGTTCGTGGGTTCTGCTGTTGAACCGTAACATACATTTGAAGCTGCAAAACCAACCTGTCACAAAAACGTATCCCTTAATGCATGATATGACATTGGTAGCGCTGACAAAAAGAAGTTGCAGACACTGTGAATACTTCGTGTGGTTCAACATACATAACAAATATTTGAAAGTTTTAGCTCCATCCGACATCCGTTATGGAGTCACGAAAAAAACCACGAAATACCTACAGACGTCACGCGTTACATCTATATTGAATGTCCTGGTGGTATGCGCACGCATTGCGTTTTGCATAACATTTGTTTGAGGAGTGACGTCGCAGGTCAGATCGCCTTTGAGGGTGCAGACCAGTAAATGGGCGACGCCGGCCGAATCACGATTTGCAAGCCCTCAAATTATCTGCTGTTAGAGCAGTTTGTGGGCCACGAACTTGAGGGTTTGTAAAAGAGAAGGTTGGAAGCGGTGCACAGGACTCCCAGCTTGTATTACTCTGAAATTCGGATGAAATTGGGCCCTAAAAGTGCTCTATTTTGGAATGGAGCGCAGGAATCATTTTTCAAAATAGCGATGTGCTTCAGGAATATTTTTCGGGCTGATCATCTTTGAATGGAAATTACTCCCAAAAGTCATGGGATTACCCCCAAACAATTAAACAGAAACAGAAAGATAATAGAATAAGCTGAATATGGCCAATTTCTTCCGAATTTCATGGTATTACAAGTGGCAGTCGAGAATTCTACCACTGAACCACAGGTGCTGGAGGGTACAAAGTCTGCAGATTTGATTTAGAATATTGTTTGGGAATCATAATTACCAATATTAATTTAATGAACTGGGGCCAAAATGGCCTGCATCGGCCGGGAATTTAACCCGGGCCTCCCGCGTGGCAGGCGAGAATTCTACCACTGAACCACCGATGCTGATGCAGGATTACATTCATGTTGAAGATAACACATTATTATCAAAACTAACTCTGGGTTCGTGGGTTCTGCTGTTGAACCGTAACATACATTTGAAGCTGCAAAACCAACCTGTCACAAAAACGTATCCCTTAATGCATGATATGACATTGGTAGCGCTGACAAAAAGAAGTTGCAGACACTGTGAATACTTCGTGTGGTTCAACATACATAACAAATATTTGAAAGTTTTAGCTCCATCCGACATCCGTTATGGAGTCACGAAAAAAACCACGAAATACCTACAGACGTCACGCGTTACATCTATATTGAATGTCCTGGTGGTATGCGCACGCATTGCGTTTTGCATAACATTTGTTTGAGGAGTGACGTCGCAGGTCAGATCGCCTTTGAGGGTGCAGACCAGTAAATGGGCGACGCCGGCCGAATCACGATTTGCAAGCCCTCAAATTATCTGCTGTTAGAGCAGTTTGTGGGCCACGAACTTGAGGGTTTGTAAAAGAGAAGGTTGGAAGCGGTGCACAGGACTCCCAGCTTGTATTACTCTGAAATTCGGATGAAATTGGGCCCTAAAAGTGCTCTATTTTGGAATGGAGCGCAGGAATAATTTTTCAAAATAGCGATGTGCTTCAGGAATATTTTTCGGGCTGATCATCTTTGAATGGAAATTACTCCCAAAAGTCATGGGATTACCCCCAAACAATTAAACAGAAACAGAAAGATAATAGAATAAGCTGAATATGGCCAATTTCATCCGAATTTCATGGTATTACAAGTGGCAGTCGAGAATTCTACCACTGAACCACAGGTGCTGGAGGGTACAAAGTCTGCAGATTTGATTTAGAATATTGTTTGGGAATAATAATTACCAATATTAATTTAATGAACTGGGGCCAAAATGGCCTGCATCGGCCGGGAATCGAACCCGGGCCTCCCGCGTGGCAGGCGAGAATTCTACCACTGAACCACCGATGCTGATGTAGGATTACATTCATGTTGAAGATAACACATTATTATCAAAACTAACTCTGGGTTCGTGGGTTCTGCTGTTGAACCGTAACATACATTTGAAGCTGCAAAACCAACCTGTCACAAAAACGTATCCCTTAATGCATGATATGACATTGGTAGCGCTGACAAAAAGAAGTTGCAGACACTGTGAATACTTCGTGTGGTTCAACATACATAACAAATATTTGAAAGTTTTAGCTCCATCCGACATCCGTTATGGAGTCACGAAAAAAACCACGAAATACCTACAGACGTCACGCGTTACATCTATATTGAATGTCCTGGTGGTATGCGCACGCATTGCGTTTTGCATAACATTTGTTTGAGGAGTGACGTCGCAGGTCAGATCGCCTTTGAGGGTGCAGACCAGTAAATGGGCGACGCCGGCCGAATCACGATTTGCAAGCCCTCAAATTATCTGCTGTTAGAGCAGTTTGTGGGCCACGAACTTGAGGGTTTGTAAAAGAGAAGGTTGGAAGCGGTGCACAGGACTCCCAGCTTGTATTACTCTGAAATTCGGATGAAATTGGGCCCTAAAAGTGCTCTATTTTGGAATGGAGCGCAGGAATAATTTTCAAAATAGCGATGTGCTTCAGGAATATTTTTCGGGCTGATCATCTTTGAATGGAAATTACTCCCAAAAGTCATGGGATTACCCCCAAACAGAAAGATAATAGAATAAGCTGAATATGGCCAATTTCATCCGAATTTCATGGTATTACAAGTGGCAGTCGAGAATTCTACCACTGAACCACAGGTGCTGGAGGGTACAAAGTCTGCAGATTTGATTTAGAATATTGTTTGGGAATAATAATTACCAATATTAATTTAATGAACTGGGGCCAAAATGGCCTGCATCGGCCGGGAATCGAACCCGGGACTCCCGCGTGGCAGGCGAGAATTCTACCACTGAACCACCGATGCTGATGTAGGATTACATTCATGTTGAAGATAACACATTATTATCAAAACTAACTCTGGGTTCGTGGGTTCTGCTGTTGAACCGTAACATACATTTGAAGCTGCAAAACCAACCTGTCACAAAAACGTATCCCTTAATGCATGATATGACATTGGTAGCGCTGACAAAAAGAAGTTGCAGACACTGTGAATACTTCGTGTGGTTCAACATACATAACAAATATTTGAAAGTTTTAGCTCCATCCGACATCCGTTATGGAGTCACGAAAAAAACCACGAAATACCTACAGACGTCACGCGTTACATCTATATTGAATGTCCTGGTGGTATGCGCACGCATTGCGTTTTGCATAACATTTGTTTGAGGAGTGACGTCGCAGGTCAGATCGCCTTTGAGGGTGCAGACCAGTAAATGGGCGACGCCGGCCGAATCACGATTTGCAAGCCCTCAAATTATCTGCTGTTAGAGCAGTTTGTGGGCCACGAACTTGAGGGTTTGTAAAAGAGAAGGTTGGAAGCGGTGCACAGGACTCCCAGCTTGTATTACTCTGAAATTCGGATGAAATTGGGCCCTAAAAGTGCTCTATTTTGGAATGGAGCGCAGGAATAATTTTCAAAATAGCGATGTGCTTCAGGAATATTTTTCGGGCTGATCATCTTTGAATGGAAATTACTCCCAAAAGTCATGGGATTACCCCCAAACAGAAAGATAATAGAATAAGCTGAATATGGCCAATTTCATCCGAATTTCATGGTATTACAAGTGGCAGTCGAGAATTCTACCACTGAACCACAGGTGCTGGAGGGTACAAAGTCTGCAGATTTGATTTAGAATATTGTTTGGGAATAATAATTACCAATATTAATTTAATGAACTGGGGCCAAAATGGCCTGCATCGGCCGGGAATCGAACCCGGGCCTCCCGCGTGGCAGGCGAGAATTCTACCACTGAACCACCGATGCTGATGTAGGATTACATTCATGTTGAAGATAACACATTATTATCAAAACTAACTCTGGGTTCGTGGGTTCTGCTGTTGAACCGTAACATACATTTGAAGCTGCAAAACCAACCTGTCACAAAAACGTATCCCTTAATGCATGATATGACATTGGTAGCGCTGACAAAAAGAAGTTGCAGACACTGTGAATACTTCGTGTGGTTCAACATACATAACAAATATTTGAAAGTTTTAGCTCCATCCGACATCCGTTATGGAGTCACGAAAAAAAACACGAAATACCTACAGACGTCACGCGTTACATCTATATTGAATGTCCTGGTGGTATGCGCACGCATTGCGTTTTGCATAACATTTGTTTGAGGAGTGACGTCGCAGGTCAGATCGCCTTTGAGGGTGCAGACCAGTAAATGGCGACGCCGGCCGAATCACGATTTGCAAGCCCTCAAATTATCTGCTGTTAGAGCAGTTTGTGGGCCACGAACTTGAGGGTTTGTAAAAGAGAAGGTTGGAAGCGGTGCACAGGACTCCCAGCTTGTATTACTCTGAAATTCGGATGAAATTGGGCCCTAAAAGTGCTCTATTTTGGAATGGAGCGCAGGAATAATTTTTCAAAATAGCGATGTGCTTCAGGAATATTTTTCGGGCTGATCATCTTTGAATGGAAATTACTCCCAAAAGTCATGGGATTACGCCCAAACAGAAAGATAATAGAATAAGCTGAATATGGCCAATTTCATCCGAATTTCATGGTATTACAAGTGGCAGTCGAGAATTCTACCACTGAACCACAGGTGCTGGAGGGTACAAAGTCTGCAGATTTGATTTAGAATATTGTTTGGGAATAATAATTACCAATATTAATTTAATGAACTGGGGCCAAAATGGCCTGCATCGGCCGGGAATCGAACCCGGGCCTCCCGCGTGGCAGGCGAGAATTCTACCACTGAACCACCGATGCTGATGTAGGATTACATTCATGTTGAAGATAACACATTATTATCAAAACTAACTCTGGGTTCGTGGGTTCTGCTGTTGAACCGTAACATACATTTGAAGCTGCAAAACCAACCTGTCACAAAAACGTATCCCTTAATGCATGATATGACATTGGTAGCGCTGACAAAAAGAAGTTGCAGACACTGTGAATACTTCGTGTGGTTCAACATACATAACAAATATTTGAAAGTTTTAGCTCCATCCGACATCCGTTATGGAGTCACGAAAAAAAACACGAAATACCTACAGACGTCACGCGTTACATCTATATTGAATGTCCTGGTGGTATGCGGACGCATTGCGTTTTGCATAAAATTTGTTTGAGGAGTGACGTCGCAGGTCAGATCGCCTTTGAGGGTGCAGACCAGTAAATGGGCGACGCCGGCCGAATCACGATTTGCAAGCCCTCAAATTATCTGCTGTTAGAGCAGTTTGTGGGCCACGAACTTGAGGGTTTGTAAAAGAGAAGGTTGGAAGCGGTGCACAGGACTCCCAGCTTGTATTACTCTGAAATTCGGATGAAATTGGGCCCTAAAAGTGCTCTATTTTGGAATGGAGCGCAGGAATAATTTTCAAAATAGCGATGTGCTTCAGGAATATTTTTCGGGCTGATCATCTTTGAATGGAAATTACTCCCAAAAGTCATGGGATTACCCCCAAACAGAAAGATAATAGAATAAGCTGAATATGGCCAATTTCATCCGAATTTCATGGTATTACAAGTGGCAGTCGAGAATTCTACCACTGAACCACAGGTGCTGGAGGGTACAAAGTCTGCAGATTTGATTTAGAATATTGTTTGGGAATAATAATTACCAATATTAATTTAATGAACTGGGGCCAAAATGGCCTGCATCGGCCGGGAATCGAACCCGGGACTCCCGCGTGGCAGGCGAGAATTCTACCACTGAACCACCGATGCTGATGTAGGATTACATTCATGTTGAAGATAACACATTATTATCAAAACTAACTCTGGGTTCGTGGGTTCTGCTGTTGAACCGTAACATACATTTGAAGCTGCAAAACCAACCTGTCACAAAAACGTATCCCTTAATGCATGATATGACATTGGTAGCGCTGACAAAAAGAAGTTGCAGACACTGTGAATACTTCGTGTGGTTCAACATACATAACAAATATTTGAAAGTTTTAGCTCCATCCGACATCCGTTATGGAGTCACGAAAAAAAACACGAAATACCTACAGACGTCACGCGTTACATCTATATTGAATGTCCTGGTGGTATGCGCACGCATTGCGTTTTGCATAACATTTGTTTGAGGAGTGACGTCGCAGGTCAGATCGCCTTTGAGGGTGCAGACCAGTAAATGGGCGACGCCGGCCGAATCACGATTTGCAAGCCCTCAAATTATCTGCTGTTAGAGCAGTTTGTGGGCCACGAACTTGAGGGTTTGTAAAAGAGAAGGTTGGAAGCGGTGCACAGGACTCCCAGCTTGTATTACTCTGAAATTCGGATGAAATTGGGCCCTAAAAGTGCTCTATTTTGGAATGGAGCGCAGGAATAATTTTCAAAATAGCGATGTGCTTCAGGAATATTTTTCGGGCTGATCATCTTTGAATGGAAATTACTCCCAAAAGTCATGGGATTACCCCCAAACAGAAAGATAATAGAATAAGCTGAATATGGCCAATTTCATCAAAATTTCATGGTATTACAAGTGGCAGTCGAGAATTCTACCACTGAACCACAGGTGCTGGAGGGTACAAAGTCTGCAGATTTGATTTAGAATATTGTTTGGGAATAATAATTACCAATATTAATTTAATGAACTGGGGCCAAAATGGCCTGCATCGGCCGGGAATCGAACCCGGGCCTCCCGCGTGGCAGGCGAGAATTCTACCACTGAACCACCGATGCTGATGTAGGATTACATTCATGTTGAAGATAACACATTATTATCAAAACTAACTCTGGGTTCGTGGGTTCTGCTGTTGAACCGTAACATACATTTGAAGCTGCAAAACCAACCTGTCACAAAAACGTATCCCTTAATGCATGATATGACATTGGTAGCGCTGACAAAAAGAAGTTGCAGACACTGTGAATACTTCGTGTGGTTCAACATACATAACAAATATTTGAAAGTTTTAGCTCCATCCGACATCCGTTATGGAGTCACGAAAAAAAACACGAAATACCTACAGACGTCACGCGTTACATCTATATTGAATGTCCTGGTGGTATGCGCACGCATTGCGTTTTGCATAACATTTGTTTGAGGAGTGACGTCGCAGGTCAGATCGCCTTTGAGGGTGCAGACCAGTAAATGGCGACGCCGGCCGAATCACGATTTGCAAGCCCTCAAATTATCTGCTGTTAGAGCAGTTTGTGGGCCACGAACTTGAGGGTTTGTAAAAGAGAAGGTTGGAAGCGGTGCACAGGACTCCCAGCTTGTATTACTCTGAAATTCGGATGAAATTGGGCCCTAAAAGTGCTCTATTTTGGAATGGAGCGCAGGAATAATTTTTCAAAATAGCGATGTGCTTCAGGAATATTTTTCGGGCTGATCATCTTTGAATGGAAATTACTCCCAAAAGTCATGGGATTACGCCCAAACAGAAAGATAATAGAATAAGCTGAATATGGCCAATTTCATCCGAATTTCATGGTATTACAAGTGGCAGTCGAGAATTCTACCACTGAACCACAGGTGCTGGAGGGTACAAAGTCTGCAGATTTGATTTAGAATATTGTTTGGGAATAATAATTACCAATATTAATTTAATGAACTGGGGCCAAAATGGCCTGCATCGGCCGGGAATCGAACCCGGGCCTCCCGCGTGGCAGGCGAGAATTCTACCACTGAACCACCGATGCTGATGTAGGATTACATTCATGTTGAAGATAACACATTATTATCAAAACTAACTCTGGGTTCGTGGGTTCTGCTGTTGAACCGTAACATACATTTGAAGCTGCAAAACCAACCTGTCACAAAAACGTATCCCTTAATGCATGATATGACATTGGTAGCGCTGACAAAAAGAAGTTGCAGACACTGTGAATACTTCGTGTGGTTCAACATACATAACAAATATTTGAAAGTTTTAGCTCCATCCGACATCCGTTATGGAGTCACGAAAAAAAAAACGAAATACCTACAGACGTCACGCGTTACATCTATATTGAATGTCCTGGTGGTATGCGGACGCATTGCGTTTTGCATAAAATTTGTTTGAGGAGTGACGTCGCAGGTCAGATCGCCTTTGAGGGTGCAGACCAGTAAATGGGCGACGCCGGCCGAATCACGATTTGCAAGCCCTCAAATTATCTGCTGTTAGAGCAGTTTGTGGGCCACGAACTTGAGGGTTTGTAAAAGAGAAGGTTGGAAGCGGTGCACAGGACTCCCAGCTTGTATTACTCTGAAATTCGGATGAAATTGGGCCCTAAAAGTGCTCTATTTTGGAATGGAGCGCAGGAATAATTTTTCAAAATAGCGATGTGCTTCAGGAATATTTTTCGGGCTGATCATCTTTGAATGGAAATTACTCCCAAAAGTCATGGGATTACCCCCAAACAATTAAACAGAAACAGAAAGATAATAGAATAAGCTGAATATGGCCAATTTCATCCGAATTTCATGGTATTACAAGTGGCAGTCGAGAATTCTACCACTGAACCACAGGTGCTGGAGGGTACAAAGTCTGCAGATTTGATTTAGAATATTGTTTGGGAATAATAATTACCAATATTAATTTAATGAACTGGGGCCAAAATGGCCTGCATCGGCCGGGAATCGAACCCGGGCCTCCCGCGTGGCAGGCGAGAATTCTACCACTAAACCACCGATGCTGATGTAGGATTACATTCATGTTGAAGATAACACATTATTATCAAAACTAACTCTGGGTTCGTGGGTTCTGCTGTTGAACCGTAACATACATTTGAAGCTGCAAAACCAACCTGTCACAAAAACGTATCCCTTAATGCATGATATGACATTGGTAGCGCTGACAAAAAGAAGTTGCAGACACTGTGAATACTTCGTGTGGTTCAACATACATAACAAATATTTGAAAGTTTTAGCTCCATCCGACATCCGTTATGGAGTCACGAAAAAAAACACGAAATACCTACAGACGTCACGCGTTACATCTATATTGAATGTCCTGGTGGTATGCGCACGCATTGCGTTTTGCATAACATTTGTTTGAGGAGTGACGTCGCAGGTCAGATCGCCTTTGAGGGTGCAGACCAGTAAATGGGCGACGCCGGCCGAATCACGATTTGCAAGCCCTCAAATTATCTGCTGTTAGAGCAGTTTGTGGGCCACGAACTTGAGGGTTTGTAAAAGAGAAGGTTGGAAGCGGTGCACAGGACTCCCAGCTTGTATTACTCTGAAATTCGGATGAAATTGGGCCCTAAAAGTGCTCTATTTTGGAATGGAGCGCAGGAATAATTTTTCAAAATAGCGATGTGCTTCAGGAATATTTTTCGGGCTGATCATCTTTGAATGGAAATTACTCCCAAAAGTCATGGGATTACGCCCAAACAGAAAGATAATAGAATAAGCTGAATATGGCCAATTTCATCCGAATTTCATGGTATTACAAGTGGCAGTCGAGAATTCTACCACTGAACCACAGGTGCTGGAGGGTACAAAGTCTGCAGATTTGATTTAGAATATTGTTTGGGAATAATAATTACCAATATTAATTTAATGAACTGGGGCCAAAATGGCCTGCATCGGCCGGGAATCGAACCCGGGCCTCCCGCGTGGCAGGCGAGAATTCTACCACTGAACCACCGATGCTGATGTAGAATTACATTCATGTTGAAGATAACACATTATTATCAAAACTAACTCTGGGTTCGTGGGTTCTGCTGTTGAACCGTAACATACATTTGAAGCTGCAAAACCAACCTGTCACAAAAACGTATCCCTTAATGCATGATATGACAATGGTAGCGCTGACAAAAAGAAGTTGCAGACACTGTGAATACTTCGTGTGGTTCAACATACATAACAAATATTTGAAAGTTTTAGCTCCATCCGACATCCGTTATGGAGTCACGAAAAAAAACACGAAATACCTACAGACGTCACGCGTTACATCTATATTGAATGTCCTGGTGGTATGCGGACGCATTGCGTTTTGCATAAAATTTGTTTGAGGAGTGACGTCGCAGGTCAGATCGCCTTTGAGGGTGCAGACCAGTAAATGGGCGACGCCGGCCGAATCACGATTTGCAAGCCCTCAAATTATCTGCTGTTAGAGCAGTTTGTGGGCCACGAACTTGAGGGTTTGTAAAAGAGAAGGTTGGAAGCGGTGCACAGGACTCCCAGCTTGTATTACTCTGAAATTCGGATGAAATTGGGCCGTAAAAGTGCTCTATTTTGGAATGGAGCGCAGGAATAATTTTTCAAAATAGCGATGTGCTTCAGGAATATTTTTCGGGGTGATCATCTTTGAATGGAAATTACTCCCAAAAGTCATGGGATTACCCCCTACAATTAAACAGAAACAGAAAGATAATAGAATAAGCTGAATATGGCCAATTTCATCCGAATTTCATGGTATTACAAGTGGCAGTCGAGAATTCTACCACTGAACCACAGGTGCTGGAGGGTACAAAGTCTGCAGATTTGATTTAGAATATTGTTTGGGAATAATAATTACCAATATTAATTTAATGAACTGGGGCCAAAATGGCCTGCATCGGCCGGGAATTGAACCCGGGCCTCCCGCGTGGCAGGCGAGAATTCTACCACTGAACCACCGATGCTGATGCAGGATTACATTCATGTTGAAGATAACACATTATTATCAAAACTAACTCTGGGTTCGTGGGTTCTGCTGTTGAACCGTAACATACATTTGAAGCTGCAAAACCAACCTGTCACAAAAACGTATCCCTTAATGCATGATATGACATTGGTAGCGCTGACAAAAAGAAGTTGCAGACACTGTGAATACTTCGTGTGGTTCAACATACATAACAAATATTTGAAAGTTTTAGCTCCATCCGACATCCGTTATGGAGTCACGAAAAAAAACACGAAATACCTACAGACGTCACGCGTTACATCTATATTGAATGTCCTGGTGGTATGCGCACGCATTGCGTTTTGCATAACATTTGTTTGAGGAGTGACGTCGCAGGTCAGATCGCCTTTGAGGGTGCAGACCAGTAAATGGGCGACGCCGGCCGAATCACGATTTGCAAGCCCTCAAATTCTCTGCTGTTAGAGCAGTTTGTGGGCCACGAACTTGAGGGTTTGTAAAAGAGAAGGTTGGAAGCGGTGCACAGGACTCCCAGCTTGTATTACTCTGAAATTCGGATGAAATTGGGCCCTAAAAGTGCTCTATTTTGGAATGGAGCGCAGGAATCATTTTTCAAAATAGCGATGTGCTTCAGGAATATTTTTCGGGGTGATCATCTTTGAATGGAAATTACTCCCAAAAGTCATGGGATTACCCCCAAACAATTAAACAGAAACAGAAAGATAATAGAATAAGCTGAATATGGCCAATTTCATGGTATTACAAGTGGCAGTCGAGAATTCTACCACTGAACCACAGGTGCTGGAGGGTACAAAGTCTGCAGATTTGAATTAGAATATTGTTTGGGAATAATAATTACCAATATTAATTTAATGAACTGGGGCCAAAATGGCCTGCATCGGCCGGGAATCGAACCCGGGCCTCCCGCGTGGCAGGCGAGAATTCTACCACTGAACCACCGATGCTGATGTAGGATTACATTCATGTTGAAGATAACACATTATTATCAAAACTAACTCTGGGTTCGTGGGTTCTGCTGTTGAACCGTAACATACATTTGAAGCTGCAAAACCAACCTGTCACAAAAACGTATCCCTTAATGCATGATATGACATTGGTAGCGCTGACAAAAAGAAGTTGCAGACACTGTGAATACTTCGTGTGGTTCAACATACATAACAAATATTTGAAAGTTTTAGCTCCATCCGACATCCGTTATGGAGTCACGAAAAAAAACACGAAATACCTACAGACGTCACGCGTTACATCTATATTGAATGTCCTGGTGGTATGCGCACGCATTGCGTTTTGCATAACATTTGTTTGAGGAGTGACGTCGCAGGTCAGATCGCCTTTGAGGGTGCAGACCAGTAAATGGGCGACGCCGGCCGAATCACGATTTGCAAGCCCTCAAATTATCTGCTGTTAGAGCAGTTTGTGGGCCACGAACTTGAGGGTTTGTAAAAGAGAAGGTTGGAAGCGGTGCACAGGACTCCCAGCTTGTATTACTCTGAAATTCGGATGAAATTGGGCCCTAAAAGTGCTCTATTTTGGAATGGAGCGCAGGAATAATTTTTCAAAATAGCGATGTGCTTCAGGAATATTTTTCGGGCTGATCATCTTTGAATGGAAATTACTCCCAAAAGTCATGGGATTAGCCCCTACAATTAAACAGAAACAGAAAGATAATAGAATAAGCTGAATATGGCCAATTTCATCCGAATTTCATGGTATTACAAGTGGCAGTCGAGAATTCTACCACTGAACCACAGGTGCTGGAGGGTACAAAGTCTGCAGATTTGATTTAGAATATTGTTTGGGAATAATAATTACCAATATTAATTTAATGAACTGGGGCCAAAATGGCCTGCATCGGCCGGGAATTGAACCCGGGCCTCCCGCGTGGCAGGCGAGAATTCTACCACTGAACCACCGATGCTGATGCAGGATTACATTCATGTTGAAGATAACACATTATTATCAAAACTAACTCTGGGTTCGTGGGTTCTGCTGTTGAACCGTAACATACATTTGAAGCTGCAAAACCAACCTGTCACAAAAACGTATCCCTTAATGCATGATATGACATTGGTAGCGCTGACAAAAAGAAGTTGCAGACACTGTGAATACTTCGTGTGGTTCAACATACATAACAAATATTTGAAAGTTTTAGCTCCATCCGACATCCGTTATGGAGTCACGAAAAAAACCACGAAATACCTACAGACGTCACGCGTTACATCTATATTGAATGTCCTGGTGGTATGCGCACGCATTGCGTTTTGCATAACATTTGTTTGAGGAGTGACGTCGTAGGTCAGATCGCCTTTGAGGGTGCAGACCAGTAAATGGGCGACGCCGGCCGAATCACGATTTGCAAGCCCTCAAATTATCTGCTGTTAGAGCAGTTTGTGGGCCACGAACTTGAGGGTTTGTAAAAGAGAAGGTTGGAAGCGGTGCACAGGACTCCCAGCTTGTATTACTCTGAAATTCGGATGAAATTGGGCCCTAAAAGTGCTCTATTTTGGAATGGAGCGCAGGAATCATTTTTCAAAATAGCGATGTGCTTCAGGAATATTTTTCGGGGTGATCATCTTTGAATGGAAATTACTCCCAAAAGTCATGGGATTACCCCCAAACAATTAAACAGAAACAGAAAGATAATAGAATAAGCTGAATATGGCCAATTTCATCCGAATTTCATGGTATTACAAGTGGCAGTCGAGAATTCTACCACTGAACCACAGGTGCTGGAGGGTACAAAGTCTGCAGATTTGAATTAGAATATTGTTTGGGAATAATAATTACCAATATTAATTTAATGAACTGGGGCCAAAATGGCCTGCATCGGCCGGGAATCGAACCCGGGCCTCCCGCGTGGCAGGCGAGAATTCTACCACTGAACCACCGATGCTGATGTAGGATTACATTCATGTTGAAGATAACACATTATTATCAAAACTAACTCTGGGTTCGTGGGTTCTGCTGTTGAACCGTAACATACATTTGAAGCTGCAAAACCAACCTGTCACAAAAACGTATCCCTTAATGCATGATATGACATTGGTAGCGCTGACAAAAAGAAGTTGCAGACACTGTGAATACTTCGTGTGGTTCAACATACATA
This sequence comes from Hippasteria phrygiana, assembly GCA_037893225.1. NCBI lineage: Eukaryota > Metazoa > Echinodermata > Asteroidea > Valvatida > Goniasteridae > Hippasteria > Hippasteria phrygiana. The sequence goes on from JAZGUH010000431.1 coordinate 592,768, forward strand.
ACAAATATTTGAAAGTTTTAGCTCCATCCGACATCCGTTATGGAGTCACGAAAAAAAACACGAAATACCTACAGACGTCACGCGTTACATCTATATTGAATGTCCTGGTGGTATGCGCACGCATTGCGTTTTGCATAACATTTGTTTGAGGAGTGACGTCGCAGGTCGTGCAGACCAGTAAATGGGCGACGCCGGCCGAATCACGATTTGCAAGCCCTCAAATTATCTGCTGTTAGAGCAGTTTGTGGGCCACGAACTTGAGGGTTTGTAAAAGAGAAGGTTGGAAGCGGTGCACAGGACTCCCAGCTTGTATTACTCTGAAATTCGGATGAAATTGGGCCCTAAAAGTGCTCTATTTTGGAATGGAGCGCAGGAATAATTTTTCAAAATAGCGATGTGCTTCAGGAATATTTTTCGGGCTGATCATCTTTGAATGGAAATTACTCCCAAAAGTCATGGGATTACGCCCAAACAGAAAGATAATAGAATAAGCTGAATATGGCCAATTTCATCCGAATTTCATGGTATTACAAGTGGCAGTCGAGAATTCTACCACTGAACCACAGGTGCTGGAGGGTACAAAGTCTGCAGATTTGATTAAGAATATTGTTTGGGAATAATAATTACCAATATTAATTTAATGAACTGGGGCCAAAATGGCCTGCATCGGCCGGGAATCGAACCCGGGCCTCCCGCGTGGCAGGCGAGAATTCTACCACTGAACCACCGATGCTGATGTAGGATTACATTCATGTTGAAGATAACACATTATTATCAAAACTAACTCTGGGTTCGTGGGTTCTGCTGTTGAACCGTAACATACATTTGAAGCTGCAAAACCAACCTGTCACAAAAACGTATCCCTTAATGCATGATATGACATTGGTAGCGCTGACAAAAAGAAGTTGCAGACACTGTGAATACTTCGTGTGGTTCAACATACATAACAAATATTTGAAAGTTTTAGCTCCATCCGACATCCGTTATGGAGTCACGAAAAAAAACACGAAATACCTACAGACGTCACGCGTTACATCTATATTGAATGTCCTGGTGGTATGCGGACGCATTGCGTTTTGCATAAAATTTGTTTGAGGAGTGACGTCGCAGGTCAGATCGCCTTTGAGGGTGCAGACCAGTAAATGGGCGACGCCGGCCGAATCACGATTTGCAAGCCCTCAAATTATCTGCTGTTAGAGCAGTTTGTGGGCCACGAACTTGAGGGTTTGTAAAAGAGAAGGTTGGAAGCGGTGCACAGGACTCCCAGCTTGTATTACTCTGAAATTCGGATGAAATTGGGCCCTAAAAGTGCTCTATTTTGGAATGGAGCGCAGGAATAATTTTTCAAAATAGCGATGTGCTTCAGGAATATTTTTCGGGGTGATCATCTTTGAATGGAAATTACTCCCAAAAGTCATGGGATTACCCCCTACAATTAAACAGAAACAGAAAGATAATAGAATAAGCTGAATATGGCCAATTTCATCCGAATTTCATGGTATTACAAGTGGCAGTCGAGAATTCTACCACTGAACCACAGGTGCTGGAGGGTACAAAGTCTGCAGATTTGAATTAGAATATTGTTTGGGAATAATAATTACCAATATTAATTTAATGAACTGGGGCCAAAATGGCCTGCAACGGCCGGGAATCGAACCCGGGCCTCCCGCGTGGCAGGCGAGAATTCTACCACTGAACCACCGATGCTGATGTAGGATTACATTCATGTTGAAGATAACACATTATTTTCAAAACTAACTCTGGGTTCGTGGGTTCTGCTGTTGAACCGTAACATACATTTGAAGCTGCAAAACCAACCTGTCACAAAAACGTATCCCTTAATGCATGATATGACATTGGTAGCGCTGACAAAAAGAAGTTGCAGACACTGTGAATACTTCGTGTGGTTCAACATACATAACAAATATTTGAAAGTTTTAGCTCCATCCGACATCCGTTATGGAGTCACGAAAAAAAACACGAAATACCTACAGACGTCACGCGTTACATCTATATTGAATGTCCTGGTGGTATGCGGACGCATTGCGTTTTGCATAAAATTTGTTTGAGGAGTGACGTCGCAGGTCAGATCGCCTTTGAGGGTGCAGACCAGTAAATGGGCGACGCCGGCCGAATCACGATTTGCAAGCCCTCAAATTATCTGCTGTTAGAGCAGTTTGTGGGCCACGAACTTGAGGGTTTGTAAAAGAGAAGGTTGGAAGCGGTGCACAGGACTCCCAGCTTGTATTACTCTGAAATTCGGATGAAATTGGGCCCTAAAAGTGCTCTATTTTGGAATGGAGCGCAGGAATCATTTTTCAAAATAGCGATGTGCTTCAGGAATATTTTTCGGGGTGATCATCTTTGAATGGAAATTACTCCCAAAAGTCATGGGATTACCCCCAAACAATTAAACAGAAACAGAAAGATAATAGAATAAGCTGAATATGGCCAATTTCATCCGAATTTCATGGTATTACAAGTGGCAGTCGAGAATTCTACCAATGAACCACAGGTGCTGGAGGGTACAAAGTCTGCAGATTTGATTTAGAATATTGTTTGGGAATAAAAATTACCAATATTAATTTAATGAACTGGGGCCAAAATGGCCTGCATCGGCCGGGAATCGAACCCGGGCCTCCCGCGTGGCAGGCGAGAATTCTACCACTGAACCACCGATGCTGATGTAGGATTACATTCATGTTGAAGATAACACATTATTTTCAAAACTAACTCTGGGTTCGTGGGTTCTGCTGTTGAACCGTAACATACATTTGAAGCTGCAAAACCAACCTGTCACAAAAACGTATCCCTTAATGCATGATATGACATTGGTAGCGCTGACAAAAAGAAGTTGCAGACACTGTGAATACTTCGTGTGGTTCAACATACATAACAAATATTTGAAAGTTTTAGCTCCATCCGACATCCGTTATGGAGTCACGAAAAAAAACACGAAATACCTACAGACGTCACGCGTTACATCTATATTGAATGTCCTGGTGGTATGCGCACGCATTGCGTTTTGCATAACATTTGTTTGAGGAGTGACGTCGCAGGTCAGATCGCCTTTGAGGGTGCAGACCAGTAAATGGGCGACGCCGGCCGAATCACGATTTGCAAGCCCTCAAATTATCTGCTGTTAGAGCAGTTTGTGGGCCACGAACTTGAGGGTTTGTAAAAGAGAAGGTTGGAAGCGGTGCACAGGACTCCCAGCTTGTATTACTCTGAAATTCGGATGAAATTGGGCCCTAAAAGTGCTCTATTTTGGAATGGAGCGCAGGAATCATTTTTCAAAATAGCGATGTGCTTCAGGAATATTTTTCGGGCTGATCATCTTTGAATGGAAATTACTCCCAAAAGTCATGGGATTACCCCCAAACAATTAAACAGAAACAGAAAGATAATAGAATAAACTGAATATGGCCAATTTCATCCGAATTTCATGGTATTACAAGTGGCAGTCGAGAATTCTACCACTGAACCACAGGTGCTGGAGGGTACAAAGTCTGCAGATTTGATTTAGAATATTGTTTGGGAATAATAATTACCAATATTAATTTAATGAACTGGGGCCAAAATGGCCTGCATCGGCCGGGAATCGAACCCGGGCCTCCCGCGTGGCAGGCGAGAATTCTACCACTGAACCACCGATGCTGATGTAGGATTACATTCATGTTGAAGATAACACATTATTTTCAAAACTAACTCTGGGTTCGTGGGTTCTGCTGTTGAACCGTAACATACATTTGAAAGTTTTAGCTCCATCCGACATCCGTTATGGAGTCACGAAAAAAAACACGAAATACCTACAGACGTCACGCGTTACATCTATATTGAATGTCCTGGTGGTATGCGCACGCATTGCGTTTTGCATAAAATTTGTTTGAGGAGTGACGTCGCAGGTCAGATCGCCTTTGAGGGTGCAGACCAGTAAATGGGCGACGCCGGCCGAATCACGATTTGCAAGCCCTCAAATTATCTGCTGTTAGAGCGGTTTGTGAGCCACGAACTTGAGGGTTTGTAAAAGAGAAGGTTGGAAGCGGTGCACAGGACTCCCAGCTTGTATTACTCTGAAATTCGGATGAAATTGGGCCCTAAAAGTGCTCTATTTTGGAATGGAGCGCAGGAATAATTTTTCAAAATAGCGATGTGCTTCAGGAATATTTTTCGGGGTGATCATCTTTGAATGGAAATTACTCCCAAAAGTCTTGGGATTACCCCCAAACAATTAAACAGAAACAGAAAGATAATAGAATAAGCTGAATATGGCCAATTTCATCCGAATTTCATGGTATTACAAGTGGCAGTCGAGAATTCTACCACTGAACCACAGGTGCTGGAGGGTACAAAGTCTGCAGATTTGATTTAGAATATTGTTTGGGAATAATAATTACCAATATTAATTTAATGAACTGGGGCCAAAATGGCCTGCATCGGCCGGGAATTGAACCCGGGCCTCCCGCGTGGCAGGCGAGAATTCTACCACTGAACCACCGATGCTGATGCAGGATTACATTCATGTTGAAGATAACACATTATTATCAAAACTAACTCTGGGTTCGTGGGTTCTGCTGTTGAACCGTAACATACATTTGAAGCTGCAAAACCAACCTGTCACAAAAACGTATCCCTTAATGCATGATATGACATTGGTAGCGCTGACAAAAAGAAGTTGCAGACACTGTGAATACTTCGTGTGGTTCAACATACATAACAAATATTTGAAAGTTTTAGCTCCATCCGACATCCGTTATGGAGTCACGAAAAAAAACACGAAATACCTACAGACGTCACGCGTTACATCTATATTGAATGTCCTGGTGGTATGCGGACGCATTGCGTTTTGCATAAAATTTGTTTGAGGAGTGACGTCGCAGGTCAGATCGCCTTTGAGGGTGCAGACCAGTAAATGGGCGACGCCGGCCGAATCACGATTTGCAAGCCCTCAAATTATCTGCTGTTAGAGCGGTTTGTGAGCCACGAACTTGAGGGTTTGTAAAAGAGAAGGTTGGAAGCGGTGCACAGGACTCCCAGCTTGTATTACTCTGAAATTCGGATGAAATTGGGCCCTAAAAGTGCTCTATTTTGGAATGGAGCGCAGGAATAATTTTTCAAAATAGCGATGTGCTTCAGGAATATTTTTCGGGGTGATCATCTTTGAATGGAAATTACTCCCAAAAGTCTTGGGATTACCCCCAAACAATTAAACAGAAACAGAAAGATAATAGAATAAGCTGAATATGGCCAATTTCATCCGAATTTCATGGTATTACAAGTGGCAGTCGAGAATTCTACCACTGAACCACAGGTGCTGGAGGGTACAAAGTCTGCAGATTTGATTTAGAATATTGTTTGGGAATAATAATTACCAATATTAATTTAATGAACTGGGGCCAAAATGGCCTGCATCGGCCGGGAATTGAACCCGGGCCTCCCGCGTGGCAGGCGAGAATTCTACCACTGAACCACCGATGCTGATGCAGGATTACATTCATGTTGAAGATAACACATTATTATCAAAACTAACTCTGGGTTCGTGGGTTCTGCTGTTGAACCGTAACATACATTTGAAGCTGCAAAACCAACCTGTCACAAAAACGTATCCCTTAATGCATGATATGACATTGGTAGCGCTGACAAAAAGAAGTTGCAGACACTGTGAATACTTCGTGTGGTTCAACATACATAACAAATATTTGAAAGTTTTAGCTCCATCCGACATCCGTTATGGAGTCACGAAAAAAAACACGAAATACCTACAGACGTCACGCGTTACATCTATATTGAATGTCCTGGTGGTATGCGGACGCATTGCGTTTTGCATAAAATTTGTTTGAGGAGTGACGTCGCAGGTCAGATCGCCTTTGAGGGTGCAGACCAGTAAATGGGCGACGCCGGCCGAATCACGATTTGCAAGCCCTCAAATTATCTGCTGTTAGAGCGGTTTGTGAGCCACGAACTTGAGGGTTTGTAAAAGAGAAGGTTGGAAGCGGTGCACAGGACTCCCAGCTTGTATTACTCTGAAATTCGGATGAAATTGGGCCCTAAAAGTGCTCTATTTTGGAATGGAGCGCAGGAATAATTTTTCAAAATAGCGATGTGCTTCAGGAATATTTTTCGGGGTGATCATCTTTGAATGGAAATTACTCCCAAAAGTCTTGGGATTACCCCCAAACAATTAAACAGAAACAGAAAGATAATAGAATAAGCTGAATATGGCCAATTTCATCCGAATTTCATGGTATTACAAGTGGCAGTCGAGAATTCTACCACTGAACCACAGGTGCTGGAGGGTACAAAGTCTGCAGATTTGATTTAGAATATTGTTTGGGAATAATAATTACCAATATTAATTTAATGAACTGGGGCCAAAATGGCCTGCATCGGCCGGGAATTGAACCCGGGCCTCCCGCGTGGCAGGCGAGAATTCTACCACTGAACCACCGATGCTGATGCAGGATTACATTCATGTTGAAGATAACACATTATTATCAAAACTAACTCTGGGTTCGTGGGTTCTGCTGTTGAACCGTAACATACATTTGAAGCTGCAAAACCAACCTGTCACAAAAACGTATCCCTTAATGCATGATATGACATTGGTAGCGCTGACAAAAAGAAGTTGCAGACACTGTGAATACTTCGTGTGGTTCAACATACATAACAAATATTTGAAAGTTTTAGCTCCATCCGACATCCGTTATGGAGTCACGAAAAAAAACACGAAATACCTACAGACGTCACGCGTTACATCTATATTGAATGTCCTGGTGGTATGCGGACGCATTGCGTTTTGCATAAAATTTGTTTGAGGAGTGACGTCGCAGGTCAGATCGCCTTTGAGGGTGCAGACCAGTAAATGGGCGACGCCGGCCGAATCACGATTTGCAAGCCCTCAAATTATCTGCTGTTAGAGCAGTTTGTGGGCCACGAACTTGAGGGTTTGTAAAAGAGAAGGTTGGAAGCGGTGCACAGGACTCCCAGCTTGTATTACTCTGAAATTCGGATGAAATTGGGCCCTAAAAGTGCTCTATTTTGGAATGGAGCGCAGGAATCATTTTTCAAAATAGCGATGTGCTTCAGGAATATTTTTCGGGGTGATCATCTTTGAATGGAAATTACTCCCAAAAGTCATGGGATTACCCCCAAACAATTAAACAGAAACAGAAAGATAATAGAATAAGCTGAATATGGCCAATTTCATCCGAATTTCATGGTATTACAAGTGGCAGTCGAGAATTCTACCACTGAACCACAGGTGCTGGAGGGTACAAAGTCTGCAGATTTGATTTAGAATATTGTTTGGGAATAATAATTACCAATATTAATTTAATGAACTGGGGCCAAAATGGCCTGCATCGGCCGGGAATTGAACCCGGGCCTCCCGCGTGGCAGGCGAGAATTCTACCACTGAACCACCGATGCTATGCAGGATTACATTCATGTTGAAGATAACACATTATTATCAAAACTAACTCTGGGTTCGTGGGTTCTGCTGTTGAACCGTAACATACATTTGAAGCTGCAAAACCAACCTGTCACAAAAACGTATCCCTTAATGCATGATATGACATTGGTAGCGCTGACAAAAAGAAGTTGCAGACACTGTGAATACTTCGTGTGGTTCAACATACATAACAAATATTTGAAAGTTTTAGCTCCATCCGACATCCGTTATGGAGTCACGAAAAAAAACACGAAATACCTACAGACGTCACGCGTTACATCTATATTGAATGTCCTGGTGGTATGCGGACGCATTGCGTTTTGCATAAAATTTGTTTGAGGAGTGACGTCGCAGGTCAGATCGCCTTTGAGGGTGCAGACCAGTAAATGGGCGACGCCGGCCGAATCACGATTTGCAAGCCCTCAAATTATCTGCTGTTAGAGCAGTTTGTGGGCCACGAACTTGAGGGTTTGTAAAAGAGAAGGTTGGAAGCGGTGCACAGGACTCCCAGCTTGTATTACTCTGAAATTCGGATGAAATTGGGCCCTAAAAGTGCTCTATTTTGGAATGGAGCGCAGGAATAATTTTTCAAAATACCGATGTGCTTCAGGAATATTTTTCGGGGTGATCATCTTTGAATGGAAATTACTCCCAAAAGTCATGGGATTACCCCCAAACAATTAAACAGAAACAGAAAGATAATAGAATAAGCTGAATATGGCCAATTTCATCCGAATTTCATGGTATTACAAGTGGCAGTCGAGAATTCTACCACTGCACCACAGGTGCTGGAGGGTACAAAGTCTGCAGATTTGATTTAGAATATTGTTTGGGAATAATAATTACCAATATTAATTTAATGAACTGGGGCCAAAATGGCCTGCATCGGCCGGGAATTGAACCCGGGCCTCCCGCGTGGCAGGCGAGAATTCTACCACTGAACCACCGATGCTGATGCAGGATTACATTCATGTTGAAGATAACACATTATTATCAAAACTAACTCTGGGTTCGTGGGTTCTGCTGTTGAACCGTAACATACATTTGAAGCTGCAAAACCAACCTGTCACAAAAACGTATCCCTTAATGCATGATATAACATTGGTAGCGCTGACAAAAAGAAGTTGCAGACACTGTGAATACTTCGTGTGGTTCAACATACATAACAAATATTTGAAAGTTTTAGCTCCATCCGACATCCGTTATGGAGTCACGAAAAAAAACACGAAATACCTACAGACGTCACGCGTTACATCTATATTGAATGTCCTGGTGGTATGCGGACGCATTGCGTTTTGCATAAAATTTGTTTGAGGAGTGACGTCGCAGGTCAGATCGCCTTTGAGGGTGCAGACCAGTAAATGGGCGACGCCGGCCGAATCACGATTTGCAAGCCCTCAAATTATCTGCTGTTAGAGCGGTTTGTGAGCCACGAACTTGAGGGTTTGTAAAAGAGAAGGTTGGAAGCGGTGCACAGGACTCCCAGCTTGTATTACTCTGAAATTCGGATGAAATTGGGCCCTAAAAGTGCTCTATTTTGGAATGGAGCGCAGGAATAATTTTTCAAAATAGCGATGTGCTTCAGGAATATTTTTCGGGGTGATCATCTTTGAATGGAAATTACTCCCAAAAGTCTTGGGATTACCCCCAAACAATTAAACAGAAACAGAAAGATAATAGAATAAGCTGAATATGGCCAATTTCATCCGAATTTCATGGTATTACAAGTGGCAGTCGAGAATTCTACCACTGAACCACAGGTGCTGCAGGGTAACAAAGTCTGCAGATTTGATTTAGAATATTGTTTGGGAATAATAATTACCAATATTAATTTAATGAACTGGGGCCAAAATGGCCTGCATCGGCCGGGAATTGAACCCGGGCCTCCCGCGTGGCAGGCGAGAATTCTACCACTGAACCACCGATGCTATGCAGGATTACATTCATGTTGAAGATAACACATTATTATCAAAACTAACTCTGGGTTCGTGGGTTCTGCTGTTGAACCGTAACATACATTTGAAGCTGCAAAACCAACCTGTCACAAAAACGTATCCCTTAATGCATGATATGACATTGGTAGCGCTGACAAAAAGAAGTTGCAGACACTGTGAATACTTCGTGTGGTTCAACATACATAACAAATATTTGAAAGTTTTAGCTCCATCCGACATCCGTTATGGAGTCACGAAAAAAAACACGAAATACCTACAGACGTCACGCGTTACATCTATATTGAATGTCCTGGTGGTATGCAGACGCATTGCGTTTTGCATAAAATTTGTTTGAGGAGTGACGTCGCAGGTCAGATCGCCTTTGAGGGTGCAGACCAGTAAATGGGCGACGCCGGCCGAATCACGATTTGCAAGCCCTCAAATTATCTGCTGTTAGAGCAGTTTGTGGGCCACGAACTTGAGGGTTTGTAAAAGAGAAGGTTGGAAGCGGTGCACAGGACTCCCAGCTTGTATTACTCTGAAATTCGGATGAAATTGGGCCCTAAAAGTGCTCTATTTTGGAATGGAGCGCAGGAATCATTTTTCAAAATACCGATGTGCTTCAGGAATATTTTTCGGGGTGATCATCTTTGAATGGAAATTACTCCCAAAAGTCATGGGATTACCCCCAAACAATTAAACAGAAACAGAAAGATAATAGAATAAGCTGAATATGGCCAATTTCATCCGAATTTCATGGTATTACAAGTGGCAGTCGAGAATTCTACCACTGCACCACAGGTGCTGGAGGGTACAAAGTCTGCAGATTTGATTTAGAATATTGTTTGGGAATAATAATTACCAATATTAATTTAATGAACTGGGGCCAAAATGGCCTGCATCGGCCGGGAATTGAACCCGGGCCTCCCGCGTGGCAGGCGAGAATTCTACCACTGAACCACCGATGCTGATGCAGGATTACATTCATGTTGAAGATAACACATTATTATCAAAACTAACTCTGGGTTCGTGGGTTCTGCTGTTGAACCGTAACATACATTTGAAGCTGCAAAACCAACCTGTCACAAAAACGTATCCCTTAATGCATGATATAACATTGGTAGCGCTGACAAAAAGAAGTTGCAGACACTGTGAATACTTCGTGTGGTTCAACATACATAACAAATATTTGAAAGTTTTAGCTCCATCCGACATCCGTTATGGAGTCACGAAAAAAAACACGAAATACCTACAGACGTCACGCGTTACATCTATATTGAATGTCCTGGTGGTATGCGGACGCATTGCGTTTTGCATAAAATTTGTTTGAGGAGTGACGTCGCAGGTCAGATCGCCTTTGAGGGTGCAGACCAGTAAATGGGCGACGCCGGCCGAATCACGATTTGCAAGCCCTCAAATTATCTGCTGTTAGAGCGGTTTATGAGCCACGAACTTGAGGGTTTGTAAAAGAGAAGGTTGGAAGCGGTGCACAGGACTCCCAGCTTGTATTACTCTGAAATTCGGATGAAATTGGGCCCTAAAAGTGCTCTATTTTGGAATGGAGCGCAGGAATAATTTTTCAAAATAGCGATGTGCTTCAGGAATATTTTTCGGGGTGATCATCTTTGAATGGAAATTACTCCCAAAAGTCTTGGGATTACCCCCAAACAATTAAACAGAAACAGAAAGATAATAGAATAAGCTGAATATGGCCAATTTCATCCGAATTTCATGGTATTACAAGTGGCAGTCGAGAATTCTACCACTGAACCACAGGTGCTGGAGGGTACAAAGTCTGCAGATTTGATTTAGAATATTGTTTGGGAATAATAATTACAAATATTAATTTAATGAACTGGGGCCAAAATGGCCTGCATCGGCCGAGAATTGAACCCGGGCCTCCCGCGTGGCAGGCGAGAATTCTACCACTGAACCACCGATGCTGATGCAGGATTACATTCATGTTGAAGATAACACATTATTATCAAAACTAACTCTGGGTTCGTGGGTTCTGCTGTTGAACCGTAACATACATTTGAAGCTGCAAAACCAACCTGTCACAAAAACGTATCCCTTAATGCATGATATGACATTGGTAGCGCTGACAAAAAGAAGTTGCAGACACTGTGAATACTTCGTGTGGTTCAACATACATAACAAATATTTGAAAGTTTTAGCTCCATCCGACATCCGTTATGGAGTCACGAAAAAAAACACGAAATACCTACAGACGTCACGCGTTACATCTATATTGAATGTCCTGGTGGTATGCAGACGCATTGCGTTTTGCATAAAATTTGTTTGAGGAGTGACGTCGCAGGTCAGATCGCCTTTGAGGGTGCAGACCAGTAAATGGGCGACGCCGGCCGAATCACGATTTGCAAGCCCTCAAATTATCTGCTGTTAGAGCAGTTTGTGGGCCACGAACTTGAGGGTTTGTAAAAGAGAAGGTTGGAAGCGGTGCACAGGACTCCCAGCTTGTATTACTCTGAAATTCGGATGAAATTGGGCCCTAAAAGTGCTCTATTTTGGAATGGAGCGCAGGAATCATTTTTCAAAATAGCGATGTGCTTCAGGAATATTTTTCGGGGTGATCATCTTTGAATGGAAATTACTCCCAAAAGTCATGGGATTACCCCCAAACAATTAAACAGAAACAGAAAGATAATAGAATAAGCTGAATATGGCCAATTTCATCCGAATTTCATGGTATTACAAGTGGCAGTCGAGAATTCTACCACTGAACCACAGGTGCTGGAGGGTACAAAGTCTGCAGATTTGATTTAGAATATTGTTTGGGAATAATAATTACCAATATTAATTTAATGAACTGGGGCCAAAATGGCCTGCATCGGCCGGGAATTGAACCCGGGCCTCCCGCGTGGCAGGCGAGAATTCTACCACTGAACCACCGATGCTATGCAGGATTACATTCATGTTGAAGATAACACATTATTATCAAAACTATCTCTGGGTTCGTGGGTTCTGCTGTTGAACCGTAACATACATTTGAAGCTGCAAAACCAACCTGTCACAAAAACGTATCCCTTAATGCATGATATGACATTGGTAGCGCTGACAAAAAGAAGTTGCAGACACTGTGAATACTTCGTGTGGTTCAACATACATAACAAATATTTGAAAGTTTTAGCTCCATCCGACATCCGTTATGGAGTCACGAAAAAAAACACGAAATACCTACAGACGTCACGCGTTACATCTATATTGAATGTCCTGGTGGTATGCGGACGCATTGCGTTTTGCATAAAATTTGTTTGAGGAGTGACGTCGCAGGTCAGATCGCCTTTGAGGGTGCAGACCAGTAAATGGGCGACGCCGGCCGAATCACGATTTGCAAGCCCTCAAATTATCTGCTGTTAGAGCAGTTTGTGGGCCACGAACTTGAGGGTTTGTAAAAGAGAAGGTTGGAAGCGGTGCACAGGACTCCCAGCTTGTATTACTCTGAAATTCGGATGAAATTGGGCCCTAAAAGTGCTCTATTTTGGAATGGAGCGCAGGAATAATTTTTCAAAATACCGATGTGCTTCAGGAATATTTTTCGGGGTGATCATCTTTGAATGGAAATTACTCCCAAAAGTCATGGGATTACCCCCAAACAATTAAACAGAAACAGAAAGATAATAGAATAAGCTGAATATGGCCAATTTCATCCGAATTTCATGGTATTACAAGTGGCAGTCGAGAATTCTACCACTGCACCACAGGTGCTGGAGGGTACAAAGTCTGCAGATTTGATTTAGAATATTGTTTGGGAATAATAATTACCAATATTAATTTAATGAACTGGGGCCAAAATGGCCTGCATCGGCCGGGAATTGAACCCGGGCCTCCCGCGTGGCAGGCGAGAATTCTACCACTGAACCACCGATGCTGATGCAGGATTACATTCATGTTGAAGATAACACATTATTATCAAAACTAACTCTGGGTTCGTGGGTTCTGCTGTTGAACCGTAACATACATTTGAAGCTGCAAAACCAACCTGTCACAAAAACGTATCCCTTAATGCATGATATAACATTGGTAGCGCTGACAAAAAGAAGTTGCAGACACTGTGAATACTTCGTGTGGTTCAACATACATAACAAATATTTGAAAGTTTTAGCTCCATCCGACATCCGTTATGGAGTCACGAAAAAAAACACGAAATACCTACAGACGTCACGCGTTACATCTATATCGTGGGTTCTGCTGTTGAACCGTAACATACATTTGAAGCTGCAAAACCAACCTGTCACAAAAACGTATCCCTTAATGCATGATATGACATTGGTAGCGTTGACAAAAAGAAGTTGCAGACACTGTGAATACTTCGTGTGGTTCAACATACATAACAAATATTTGAAAGTTTTAGCTCCATCCGACATCCGTTATGGAGTCACGAAAAAAAACACGAAATACCTACAGACGTCACGCGTTACATCTATATTGAATGTCCTGGTGGTATGCGCACGCATTGCGTTTTGCATAACATTTGTTTGAGGAGTGACGTCGCAGGTCAGATCGCCTTTGAGGGTGCAGACCAGTAAATGGGCGACGCCGGCCGAATCACGATTTGCAAGCCCTCAAATTATCTGCTGTTAGAGCAGTTTGTGGGCCACGAACTTGAGGGTTTGTAAAAGAGAAGGGCGGAAGCGGTGCACAGGACTCCCAGCTTGTATTACTCTGAAATTCGGATGAAATTGGGCCCTAAAAGTGCTCTATTTTGGAATGGAGCGCAGGAATCATTTTTCAAAATAGCGATGTGCTTCAGGAATATTTTTCGGGGTGATCATCTTTGAATGGAAATTACTCCCAAAAGTCATGGGATTACCCCCAAACAATTAAACAGAAACAGAAAGATAATAGAATAAGCTGAATATGGCCAATTTCATCCGAATTTCATGGTATTACAAGTGGCAGTCGAGAATTCTACCACTGAACCACAGGTGCTGGAGGGTACAAAGTCTGCAGATTTGATTTAGAATATTGTTTGGGAATAATAATTACCAATATTAATTTAATGAACTGGGGCCAAAATGGCCTGCATCGGCCGGGAATCGAACCCGGGCCTCCCGCGTGGCAGGCGAGAATTCTACCACTGAACCACCGATGCTGATGTAGGATTACATTCATGTTGAAGATAACACATTATTTTCAAAACTAACTCTGGGTTCGTGGGTTCTGCTGTTGAACCGTAACATACATTTGAAAGTTTTAGCTCCATCCGACATCCGTTATGGAGTCACGAAAAAAAACACGAAATACCTACAGACGTCACGCGTTACATCTATATTGAATGTCCTGGTGGTATGCGCACGCATTGCGTTTTGCATAAAATTTGTTTGAGGAGTGACGTCGCAGGTCAGATCGCCTTTGAGGGTGCAGACCAGTAAATGGGCGACGCCGGCCGAATCACGATTTGCAAGCCCTCAAATTATCTGCTGTTAGAGCGGTTTGTGAGCCACGAACTTGAGGGTTTGTAAAAGAGAAGGTTGGAAGCGGTGCACAGGACTCCCAGCTTGTATTACTCTGAAATTCGGATGAAATTGGGCCCTAAAAGTGCTCTATTTTGGAATGGAGCGCAGGAATAATTTTTCAAAATAGCGATGTGCTTCAGGAATATTTTTCGGGGTGATCATCTTTGAATGGAAATTACTCCCAAAAGTCTTGGGATTACCCCCAAACAATTAAACAGAAACAGAAAGATAATAGAATAAGCTGAATATGGCCAATTTCATCCGAATTTCATGGTATTACAAGTGGCAGTCGAGAATTCTACCACTGAACCACAGGTGCTGGAGGGTACAAAGTCTGCAGATTTGAATTAGAATATTGTTTGGGAATAATAATTACCAATATTAATTTAATGAACTGGGGCCAAAATGGCCTGCATCGGCCGGGAATTGAACCCGGGCCTCCCGCGTGGCAGGCGAGAATTCTACCACTGAACCACCGATGCTGATGCAGGATTACATTCATGTTGAAGATAACACATTATTATCAAAACTAACTCTGGGTTCGTGGGTTCTGCTGTTGAACCGTAACATACATTTGAAGCTGCAAAACCAACCTGTCACAAAAACGTATCCCTTAATGCATGATATGACATTGGTAGCGCTGACAAAAAGAAGTTGCAGACACTGTGAATACTTCGTGTGGTTCAACATACATAACAAATATTTGAAAGTTTTAGCTCCATCCGACATCCGTTATGGAGTCACGAAAAAAAACACGAAATACCTACAGACGTCACGCGTTACATCTATATTGAATGTCCTGGTGGTATGCGGACGCATTGCGTTTTGCATAAAATTTGTTTGAGGAGTGACGTCGCAGGTCAGATCGCCTTTGAGGGTGCAGACCAGTAAATGGGCGACGCCGGCCGAATCACGATTTGCAAGCCCTCAAATTATCTGCTGTTAGAGCAGTTTGTGGGCCACGAACTTGAGGGTTTGTAAAAGAGAAGGTTGGAAGCGGTGCACAGGACTCCCAGCTTGTATTACTCTGAAATTCGGATGAAATTGGGCCCTAAAAGTGCTCTATTTTGGAATGGAGCGCAGGAATAATTTTTCAAAATAGCGATGTGCTTCAGGAATATTTTTCGGGGTGATCATCTTTGAATGGAAATTACTCCCAAAAGTCTTGGGATTACCCCCAAACAATTAAACAGAAACAGAAAGATAATAGAATAAGCTGAATATGGCCAATTTCATCCGAATTTCATGGTATTACAAGTGGCAGTCGAGAATTCTACCACTGAACCACAGGTGCTGGAGGGTACAAAGTCTGCAGATTTGATTTAGAATATTGTTTGGGAATAATAATTACCAATATTAATTTAATGAACTGGGGCCAAAATGGCCTGCATCGGCCGAGAATTGAACCCGGGCCTCCCGCGTGGCAGGCGAGAATTCTACCACTGAACCACCGATGCTGATGCAGGATTACATTCATGTTGAAGATAACACATTATTATCAAAACTAACTCTGGGTTCGTGGGTTCTGCTGTTGAACCGTAACATACATTTGAAGCTGCAAAACCAACCTGTCACAAAAACGTATCCCTTAATGCATGATATGACATTGGTAGCGCTGACAAAAAGAAGTTGCAGACACTGTGAATACTTCGTGTGGTTCAACATACATAACAAATATTTGAAAGTTTTAGCTCCATCCGACATCCGTTATGGAGTCACGAAAAAAAACACGAAATACCTACAGACGTCATGCGTTACATCTATATTGAATGTCCTGGTGGTATGCGGACGCATTGCGTTTTGCATAAAATTTGTTTGAGGAGTGACGTCGCAGGTCAGATCGCCTTTGAGGGTGCAGACCAGTAAATGGGCGACGCCGGCCGAATCACGATTTGCAAGCCCTCAAATTATCTGCTGTTAGAGCAGTTTGTGGGCCACGAACTTGAGGGTTTGTAAAAGAGAAGGTTGGAAGCGGTGCACAGGACTCCCAGCTTGTATTACTCTGAAATTCGGATGAAATTGGGCCCTAAAAGTGCTCTATTTTGGAATGGAGCGCAGGAATCATTTTTCAAAATAGCGATGTGCTTCAGGAATATTTTTCGGGGTGATCATCTTTGAATGGAAATTACTCCCAAAAGTCATGGGATTACCCCCAAACAATTAAACAGAAACAGAAAGATAATAGAATAAGCTGAATATGGCCAATTTCATCCGAATTTCATGGTATTACAAGTGGCAGTCGAGAATTCTACCACTGAACCACAGGTGCTGGAGGGTACAAAGTCTGCAGATTTGATTTAGAATATTGTTTGGGAATAATAATTACCAATATTAATTTAATGAACTGGGGCCAAAATGGCCTGCATCGGCCGGGAATTGAACCCGGGCCTCCCGCGTGGCAGGCGAGAATTCTACCACTGAACCACCGATGCTATGCAGGATTACATTCATGTTGAAGATAACACATTATTATCAAAACTAACTCTGGGTTCGTGGGTTCTGCTGTTGAACCGTAACATACATTTGAAGCTGCAAAACCAACCTGTCACAAAAACGTATCCCTTAATGCATGATATGACATTGGTAGCGCTGACAAAAAGAAGTTGCAGACACTGTGAATACTTCGTGTGGTTCAACATACATAACAAATATTTGAAAGTTTTAGCTCCATCCGACATCCGTTATGGAGTCACGAAAAAAAACACGAAATACCTACAGACGTCACGCGTTACATCTATATTGAATGTCCTGGTGGTATGCGCACGCATTGCGTTTTGCATAACATTTGTTTGAGGAGTGACGTCGCAGGTCAGATCGCCTTTGAGGGTGCAGACCAGTAAATGGGCGACGCCGGCCGAATCACGATTTGCAAGCCCTCAAATTATCTGCTGTTAGAGCAGTTTGTGGGCCACGAACTTGAGGGTTTGTAAAAGAGAAGGTTGGAAGCGGTGCACAGGACTCCCAGCTTGTATTACTCTGAAATTCGGATGAAATTGGGCCCTAAAAGTGCTCTATTTTGGAATGGAGCGCAGGAATAATTTTTCAAAATACCGATGTGCTTCAGGAATATTTTTCGGGGTGATCATCTTTGAATGGAAATTACTCCCAAAAGTCATGGGATTACCCCCAAACAATTAAACAGAAACAGAAAGATAATAGAATAAGCTGAATATGGCCAATTTCATCCGAATTTCATGGTATTACAAGTGGCAGTCGAGAATTCTACCACTGAACCACAGGTGCTGGAGGGTACAAAGTCTGCAGATTTGATTTAGAATATTGTTTGGGAATAATAATTACCAATATTAATTTAATGAACTGGGGCCAAAATGGCCTGCATCGGCCGGGAATCGAACCCGGGCCTCCCGCGTGGCAGGCGAGAATTCTACCACTGAACCACCGATGCTGATGTAGGATTACATTCATGTTGAAGATAACACATTATTTTCAAAACTAACTCTGGGTTCGTGGGTTCTGCTGTTGAACCGTAACATACATTTGAAAGTTTTAGCTCCATCCGACATCCGTTATGGAGTCACGAAAAAAAACACGAAATACCTACAGACGTCACGCGTTACATCTATATTGAATGTCCTGGTGGTATGCGCACGCATTGCGTTTTGCATAAAATTTGTTTGAGGAGTGACGTCGCAGGTCAGATCGCCTTTGAGGGTGCAGACCAGTAAATGGGCGACGCCGGCCGAATCACGATTTGCAAGCCCTCAAATTATCTGCTGTTAGAGCGGTTTGTGAGCCACGAACTTGAGGGTTTGTAAAAGAGAAGGTTGGAAGCGGTGCACAGGACTCCCAGCTTGTATTACTCTGAAATTCGGATGAAATTGGGCCCTAAAAGTGCTCTATTTTGGAATGGAGCGCAGGAATAATTTTTCAAAATAGCGATGTGCTTCAGGAATATTTTTCGGGGTGATCATCTTTGAATGGAAATTACTCCCAAAAGTCTTGGGATTACCCCCAAACAATTAAACAGAAACAGAAAGATAATAGAATAAGCTGAATATGGCCAATTTCATCCGAATTTCATGGTATTACAAGTGGCAGTCGAGAATTCTACCACTGAACCACAGGTGCTGGAGGGTACAAAGTCTGCAGATTTGAATTAGAATATTGTTTGGGAATAATAATTACCAATATTAATTTAATGAACTGGGGCCAAAATGGCCTGCATCGGCCGGGAATTGAACCCGGGCCTCCCGCGTGGCAGGCGAGAATTCTACCACTGAACCACCGATGCTGATGCAGGATTACATTCATGTTGAAGATAACACATTATTATCAAAACTAACTCTGGGTTCGTGGGTTCTGCTGTTGAACCGTAACATACATTTGAAGCTGCAAAACCAACCTGTCACAAAAACATATCCCTTAATGCATGATATGACATTGGTAGCGCTGACAAAAAGAAGTTGCAGACACTGTGAATACTTCGTGTGGTTCAACATACATAACAAATATTTGAAAGTTTTAGCTCCATCCGACATCCGTTATGGAGTCACGAAAAAAAACACGAAATACCTACAGACGTCACGCGTTACATCTATATTGAATGTCCTGGTGGTATGCGGACGCATTGCGTTTTGCATAAAATTTGTTTGAGGAGTGACGTCGCAGGTCAGATCGCCTTTGAGGGTGCAGACCAGTAAATGGGCGACGCCGGCCGAATCACGATTTGCAAGCCCTCAAATTATCTGCTGTTAGAGCAGTTTGTGGGCCACGAACTTGAGGGTTTGTAAAAGAGAAGGTTGGAAGCGGTGCACAGGACTCCCAGCTTGTATTACTCTGAAATTCGGATGAAATTGGGCCCTAAAAGTGCTCTATTTTGGAATGGAGCGCAGGAATCATTTTTCAAAATAGCGATGTGCTTCAGGAATATTTTTCGGGGTGATCATCTTTGAATGGAAATTACTCCCAAAAGTCATGGGATTACCCCCAAACAATTAAACAGAAACAGAAAGATAATAGAATAAGCTGAATATGGCCAATTTCATCCGAATTTCATGATATTACAAGTGGCAGTCGAGAATTCTACCACTGAACCACAGGTGCTGGAGGGTACAAAGTCTGCAGATTTGATTTAGAATATTGTTTGGGAATAATAATTACCAATATTAATTTAATGAACTGGGGCCAAAATGGCCTGCATCGGCCGGGAATTGAACCCGGGCCTCCCGCGTGGCAGGCGAGAATTCTACCACTGAACCACCGATGCTATGCAGGATTACATTCATGTTGAAGATAACACATTATTATCAAAACTAACTCTGGGTTCGTGGGTTCTGCTGTTGAACCGTAACATACATTTGAAGCTGCAAAACCAACCTGTCACAAAAACGTATCCCTTAATGCATGATATGACATTGGTAGCGCTGACAAAAAGAAGTTGCAGACACTGTGAATACTTCGTGTGGTTCAACATACATAACAAATATTTGAAAGTTTTAGCTCCATCCGACATCCGTTATGGAGTCACGAAAAAAAACACGAAATACCTACAGACGTCACGCGTTACATCTATATTGAATGTCCTGGTGGTATGCGGACGCATTGCGTTTTGCATAAAATTTGTTTGAGGAGTGACGTCGCAGGTCAGATCGCCTTTGAGGGTGCAGACCAGTAAATGGGCGACGCCGGCCGAATCACGATTTGCAAGCCCTCAAATTATCTGCTGTTAGAGCAGTTTGTGGGCCACGAACTTGAGGGTTTGTAAAAGAGAAGGTTGGAAGCGGTGCACAGGACTCCCAGCTTGTATTACTCTGAAATTCGGATGAAATTGGGCCCTAAAAGTGCTCTATTTTGGAATGGAGCGCAGGAATAATTTTTCAAAATAGCGATGTGCTTCAGGAATATTTTTCGGGGTGATCATCTTTGAATGGAAATTACTCCCAAAAGTCATGGGATTACCCCCAAACAATTAAACAGAAACAGAAAGATAATAGAATAAGCTGAATATGGCCAATTTCATCCGAATTTCATGGTATTACAAGTGGCAGTCGAGAATTCTACCACTGAACCACAGGTGCTGGAGGGTACAAAGTCTGCAGATTTGATTTAGAATATTGTTTGGGAATAATAATTACCAATATTAATTTAATGAACTGGGGCCAAAATGGCCTGCATCGGCCGGGAATTGAACCCGGGCCTCCCTCGTGGCAGGCGAGAATTCTACCACTGAACCACCGATGCTGATGCAGGATTACATTCATGTTGAAGATAACACATTATTATCAAAACTAACTCTGGGTTCGTGGGTTCTGCTGTTGAACCGTAACATACATTTGAAGCTGCAAAACCAACCTGTCACAAAAACGTATCCCTTAATGCATGATATAACATTGGTAGCGCTGACAAAAAGAAGTTGCAGACACTGTGAATACTTCGTGTGGTTCAACATACATAACAAATATTTGAAAGTTTTAGCTCCATCCGACATCCGTTATGGAGTCACGAAAAAAAACACGAAATACCTACAGACGTCACGCGTTACATCTATATTGAATGTCCTGGTGGTATGCGCACGCATTGCGTTTTGCATAACATTTGTTTGAGGAGTGACGTCGCAGGTCAGATCGCCTTTGAGGGTGCAGACCAGTAAATGGGCGACGCCGGCCGAATCACGATTTGCAAGCCCTCAAATTATCTGCTGTTAGAGCAGTTTGTGGGCCACGAACTTGAGGGTTTGTAAAAGAGAAGGGCGGAAGCGGTGCACAGGACTCCCAGCTTGTATTACTCTGAAATTCGGATGAAATTGGGCCCTAAAAGTGCTCTATTTTGGAATGGAGTGCAGGAATCATTTTTCAAAATAGCGATGTGCTTCAGGAATATTTTTCGGGCTGATCATCTTTGAATGGAAATTACTCCCAAAAGTCATGGGATTACCCCCAATTAAACAGAAACAGAAAGATAATAGAATAAGCTGAATATGGCCAATTTCATCCGAATTTCATGGTATTACAAGTGGCAGTCGAGAATTCTACCACTGAACCACAGCTGCTGGAGGGTACAAAGTCTGCAGATTTGATTTAGAATATTGTTTGGGAATAATAATTACCAATATTAATTTAATGAACTGGGGCCAAAATGGCCTGCATCGGCCGGGAATCGAACCCGGGCCTCCCGCGTGGCAGGCGAGAATTCTACCACTGAACCACCGATGCTGATGCAGGATTACATTCATGTTGAAGATAACACATTATTATCAAAACTAACTCTGGGTTCGTGGGTTCTGCTGTTGAACCGTAACATACATTTGAAGCTGCAAAACCAACCTGTTACAAAAACGTATCCCTTAATGCATGATATAACATTGGTAGCGCTGACAAAAAGAAGTTGCAGACACTGTGAATACTTCGTGTGGTTCAACATACATAACAGATATTTGAAAGTTTTAGCTCCATCCGATATCCGTTATGGAGTCACGAAAAAAAAAACACGAAATACCTACAGACGTCACGCGTTACATCTTTATTGAATGTCCTGGTGGTATGCGCACGCATTGCTTTTTGCATACAATTTGTTTGAGGAGTGACGTCGCAGGTCAGATCGCCTTTGAGGGTGCAGACCAGTAAATGGGCGACGCCGGCCGAATCACGATTTGCAAGCCCTCAAATTCTCTGCTGTTAGAGCAGTTTGTGGGCCACGAACTTGAGGGTTTGTAAAAGAGAAGGTTGGAAGCGGTGCACAGGACTCCCAGCTTGTATTACTCTAAAATTCGGATGAAATTGGGCCCTAAAAGTGCTCTATTTTGGAATGGAGCGCAGGAATCATTTTTCAAAATAGCGATGTGCTTCAGGAATATTTTTCGGGCTGATCATCTTTGAATGGAAATTACTCCCAAAAGTCATGGGATTACCCCCAAACAATTAAACAGAAACAGAAAGATAATAGAATAAGCTGAATTTCATGGTATTACAAGTGGCAGTCGAGAATTCTACCACTGAACCACAGGTGCTGGAGGGTACAAAGTCTGCAGATTTGATTTAGAATATTGTTTGGGAATAATAATTACCAATATTTATTTAATGAACTGGGGCCAAAATGGCCTGCATCGGCCGGGAATCGAAACCGGGCCTCCCGCGTGGCAGGCGAGAATTCTACCACTGAACCACCGATGCTGATGCAGGATTACATTCATGTTGAAGATAACACATTATTATCAAAACTAACTCTGGGTTCGTGGGTTCTGCTGTTGAACCGTAACATACATTTGAAGCTGCAAAACCAACCTGTCACAAAAACGTATCCCTTAATGCATGATATGACATTGGTAGCGCTGACAAAAAGAAGTTGCAGACACTGTGAATACTTCGTGTGGTTCAACATACATAACAAATATTTGAAAGTTTTAGCTCCATCCGACATCCGTTATGGAGTCACGAAAAAAAACACGAAATACCTACAGACGTCACGCGTTACATCTATATTGAATGTCCTGGTGGTATGCGGACGCATTGCGTTTTGCATACAATTTGTTTGAGGAGTGACGTCGCAGGTCAGATCGCCTTTGAGGGTGCAGACCAGTAAATGGGCGACGCCGGCCGAATCACGATTTGCAAGCCCTCAAATTCTCTGCTGTTAGAGCAGTTTGTGGGCCACGAACTTGAGGGTTTGTAAAAGAGAAGGTTGGAAGCGGTGCACAGGACTCCCAGCTTGTATTACTCTAAAATTCGGATGAAATTGGGCCCTAAAAGTGCTCTATTTTGGAATGGAGCGCAGGAATCATTTTTCAAAATAACGATGTGCTTCAGGAATATTTTTCGGGCTGATCATCTTTGAATGGAAATTACTCCCAAAAGTCATGGGATTACCCCCAAACAATGAAACAGAAACAGAAAGATAATAGAATAAGCTGAATATGGCCAATTTCATCCGAATTTCATGGTATTACAAGTGGCAGTCGAGAATTCTACCACTGAACCACAGGTGCTGGAGGGTACAAAGTCTGCAGATTTGATTTAGAATATTGTTTGGGAATAATAAATACCAATATTAATTTAATGAACTGGGGCCAAAATGGCCTGCATCGGCCGGGAATCGAACCCGGGCCTCCCGCGTGGCAGGCGAGAATTTTACCACTGAACCACCGATGCTGATGCAGGATTACATTCATGTTGAAGATAACACATTATTATCAAAACTAACTCTGGGTTCGTGGGTTCTGCTGTTGAACCGTAACATACATTTGAAGCTGCAAAACCAACCTGTTACAAAAACGTATCCCTTAATGCATGATATAACATTGGTAGCGCTGACAAAAAGAAGTTGCAGACACTGTGAATACTTCGTGTGGTTCAACATACATAACAGATATTTGAAAGTTTTAGCTCCATCCGATATCCGTTATGGAGTCACGAAAAAAAAAACACGAAATACCTACAGACGTCACGCGTTACATCTTTATTGAATGTCCTGGTGGTATGCGCACGCATTGCTTTTTGCATACAATTTGTTTGAGGAGTGACGTCGCAGGTCAGATCGCCTTTGAGGGTGCAGACCAGTAAATGGGCGACGCCGGCCGAATCACGATTTGCAAGCCCTCAAATTCTCTGCTGTTAGAGCAGTTTGTGGGCCACGAACTTGAGGGTTTGTAAAAGAGAAGGTTGGAAGCGGTGCACAGGACTCCCAGCTTGTATTACTCTAAAATTCGGATGAAATTGGGCCCTAAAAGTGCTCTATTTTGGAATGGAGCGCAGGAATCATTTTTCAAAATAGCGATGTGCTTCAGGAATATTTTTCGGGCTGATCATCTTTGAATGGAAATTACTCCCAAAAGTCATGGGATTACCCCCAAACAATTAAACAGAAACAGAAAGATAATAGAATAAGCTGAATTTCATGGTATTACAAGTGGCAGTCGAGAATTCTACCACTGAACCACAGGTGCTGGAGGGTACAAAGTCTGCAGATTTGATTTAGAATATTGTTTGGGAATAATAATTACCAATATTTATTTAATGAACTGGGGCCAAAATGGCCTGCATCGGCCGGGAATCGAAACCGGGCCTCCCGCGTGGCAGGCGAGAATTCTACCACTGAACCACCGATGCTGATGCAGGATTACATTCATGTTGAAGATAACACATTATTATCAAAACTAACTCTGGGTTCGTGGGTTCTGCTGTTGAACCGTAACATACATTTGAAGCTGCAAAACCAACCTGTCACAAAAACGTATCCCTTAATGCATGATATGACATTGGTAGCGCTGACAAAAAGAAGTTGCAGACACTGTGAATACTTCGTGTGGTTCAACATACATAACAAATATTTGAAAGTTTTAGCTCCATCCGACATCCGTTATGGAGTCACGAAAAAAAACACGAAATACCTACAGACGTCACGCGTTACATCTATATTGAATGTCCTGGTGGTATGCGGACGCATTGCGTTTTGCATACAATTTGTTTGAGGAGTGACGTCGCAGGTCAGATCGCCTTTGAGGGTGCAGACCAGTAAATGGGCGACGCCGGCCGAATCACGATTTGCAAGCCCTCAAATTCTCTGCTGTTAGAGCAGTTTGTGGGCCACGAACTTGAGGGTTTGTAAAAGAGAAGGTTGGAAGCGGTGCACAGGACTCCCAGCTTGTATTACTCTAAAATTCGGATGAAATTGGGCCCTAAAAGTGCTCTATTTTGGAATGGAGCGCAGGAATCATTTTTCAAAATAACGATGTGCTTCAGGAATATTTTTCGGGCTGATCATCTTTGAATGGAAATTACTCCCAAAAGTCATGGGATTACCCCCAAACAATGAAACAGAAACAGAAAGATAATAGAATAAGCTGAATATGGCCAATTTCATCCGAATTTCATGGTATTACAAGTGGCAGTCGAGAATTCTACCACTGAACCACAGGTGCTGGAGGGTACAAAGTCTGCAGATTTGATTTAGAATATTGTTTGGGAATAATAAATACCAATATTAATTTAATGAACTGGGGCCAAAATGGCCTGCATCGGCCGGGAATCGAACCCGGGCCTCCCGCGTGGCAGGCGAGAATTTTACCACTGAACCACCGATGCTGATGCAGGATTACATTCATGTTGAAGATAACACATTATTATCAAAACTAACTCTGGGTTCGTGGGTTCTGCTGTTGAACCGTAACATACATTTGAAGCTGCAAAACCAACCTGTTACAAAAACGTATCCCTTAATGCATGATATAACATTGGTAGCGCTGACAAAAAGAAGTTGCAGACACTGTGAATACTTCGTGTGGTTCAACATACATAACAGATATTTGAAAGTTTTAGCTCCATCCGATATCCGTTATGGAGTCACGAAAAAAAACACACGAAATACCTACAGACGTCACGCGTTACATCTTTATTGAATGTCCTGGTGGTATGCGCACGCATTGCTTTTTGCATACAATTTGTTTGAGGAGTGACGTCGCAGGTCAGATCGCCTTTGAGGGTGCAGACCAGTAAATGGGCGACGCTGGCCGAATCACGATTTGCAAGCCCTCAAATTCTCTGCTGTTAGAGCAGTTTGTGGGCCACGAACTTGAGGGTTTGTAAAAGAGAAGGTTGGAAGCGGTGCACAGGACTCCCAGCTTGTATTACTCTAAAATTCGGATGAAATTGGGCCCTAAAAGTGCTCTATTTTGGAATGGAGCGCAGGAATCATTTTTCAAAATAGCGATGTGCTTCAGGAATATTTTTCGGGCTGATCATCTTTGAATGGAAATTACTCCCAAAAGTCATGGGATTACCCCCAAACAATTAAACAGAAACAGAAAGATAATAGAATAAGCTGAATTTCATGGTATTACAAGTGGCAGTCGAGAATTCTACCACTGAACCACAGGTGCTGGAGGGTACAAAGTCTGCAGATTTGATTTAGAATATTGTTTGGGAATAATAATTACCAATATTTATTTAATGAACTGGGGCCAAAATGGCCTGCATCGGCCGGGAATCGAACCCGGGCCTCCCGCGTGGCAGGCGAGAATTCTACCACTGAACCACCGATGCTGATGCAGGATTACATTCATGTTGAAGATAACACATTATTTTCAAAACTAACTCTGGGTTCGTGGGTTCTGCTGTTGAACCGTAACATACATTTGAAGCTGCAAAACCAACCTGTCACAAAAACGTATCCCTTAATGCATGATATGACATTGGTAGCGCTGACAAAAAGAAGTTGCAGACACTGAGAATACTTCGTGTGGTTCAACATACATAACAAATATTTGAAAGTTTTAGCTCCATCCGACATCCGTTATGGAGTCACGAAAAAAAACACGAAATACCTACAGACGTCACGCGTTACATCTATATTGAATGTCCTGGTGGTATGCGCACGCATTGCGTTTTGCATAAAATTTGTTTGAGGAGTGACGTCGCAGGTCAGATCGCCTTTGAGGGTGCAGACCAGTAAATGGGCGACGCCGGCCGAATCACGATTTGCAAGCCCTCAAATTATCTGCTGTTAGAGCAGTTTGTGGGCCACGAACTTGAGGGTTTGTAAAAGAGAAGGTTGGAAGCGGTGCACAGGACTCCCAGCTTGTATTACTCTGAAATTCGGATGAAATTGGGCCCTAAAAGTGCTCTATTTTGGAATGGAGAGCAGGAATAATTTTTCAAAATAGCGATGTGCTTCAGGAATATTTTTCGGGGTGATCATCTTTGAATGGAAATTACTCCCAAAAGTCATGGGATTACCCCCAAACAATTAAACAGAAACAGAAAGATAATAGAATAAGCTGAATATGGCCAATTTCATCCGAATTTCATGGTATTACAAGTGGCAGTCGAGAATTCTACCACTGAACCACAGGTGCTGGAGGGTACAAAGTCTGCAGATTTGATTTAGAATATTGTTTGGGAATAATAATTACCAATATTAATTTAATGAACTGGGGCCAAAATGGCCTGCATCGGCCGGGAATCGAACCCGGGCCTCCCGCGTGGCAGGCGAGAATTCTACCACTGAACCACCGATGCTGATGCAGGATTACATTCATGTTGAAGATAACACATTATTATCAAAACTAACTCTGGGTTCGTGGGTTCTGCTGTTGAACCGTAACATACATTTGAAGCTGCAAAACCAACCTGTCACAAAAACGTATCCCTTAATGCATGATATGACATTGGTAGCGCTGACAAAAAGAAGTTGCAGACACTGTGAATACTTCGTGTGGTTCAACATACATAACAAATATTTGAAAGTTTTAGCTCCATCCGACATCCGTTATGGAGTCACGAAAAAAAACACGAAATACCTACAGACGTCACGCGTTACATCTATATTGAATGTCCTGGTGGTATGCGCACGCATTGCGTTTTGCATACAATTTGTTTGAGGAGTGACGTCGCAGGTCAGATCGCCTTTGAGGGTGCAGACCAGTAAATGGGCGACGCCGGCCGAATCACGATTTGCAAGCCCTCAAATTCTCTGCTGTTAGAGCAGTTTGTGGGCCACGAACTTGAGGGTTTGTAAAAGAGAAGGTTGGAAGCGGTGCACAGGACTCCCAGCTTGTATTACTCTAAAATTCGGATGAAATTGGGCCCTAAAAGTGCTCTATTTTGGAATGGAGCGCAGGAATCATTTTTCAAAATAGCGATGTGCTTCAGGAATATTTTTCGGGCTGATCATCTTTGAATGGAAATTACTCCCAAAAGTCATGGGATTACCCCCAAACAATTAAACAGAAACAGAAAGATAATATAATAAGCTGAATATGGCCAATTTCATGGTATTACAAGTGGCAGTCGAGAATTCTACCACTGAACCACAGGTGCTGGAGGGTAAAAAGTCTGCAGATTTGATTTAGAATATTGTTTGGGAATAATAAATACCAATATTAATTTAATGAACTGGGGCCAAAAATGGCCTGCATCGGCCGGGAATCGAACCCGGGCCTCCCGCGTGGCAGGCGAGAATTTTACCACTGAACCACCGATGCTGATGCAGGATTACAT
Source organism: Hippasteria phrygiana (assembly GCA_037893225.1). Lineage (NCBI taxonomy): Eukaryota > Metazoa > Echinodermata > Asteroidea > Valvatida > Goniasteridae > Hippasteria > Hippasteria phrygiana. The sequence continues at coordinate 621,581 of JAZGUH010000431.1, forward strand.
TCATGTTGAAGATAACACATTATTATCAAAACTAACTCTGGGTTCGTGGGTTCTGCTGTTGAACCGTAACATACATTTGAAGCTGCAAAACCAACCTGTTACAAAAACGTATCCCTTAATGCATGATATAACATTGGTAGCGCTGACAAAAAGAAGTTGCAGACACTGTGAATACTTCGTGTGGTTCAACATACATAACAGATATTTGAAAGTTTTAGCTCCATCCGATATCCGTTATGGAGTCACGAAAAAAAACACACGAAATACCTACAGACGTCACGCGTTACATCTTTATTGAATGTCCTGGTGGTATGCGCACGCATTGCTTTTTGCATACAATTTGTTTGAGGAGTGACGTCGCAGGTCAGATCGCCTTTGAGGGTGCAGACCAGTAAATGGGCGACGCCGGCCGAATCACGATTTGCAAGCCCTCAAATTCTCTGCTGTTAGAGCAGTTTGTGTGCCACGAACTTGAGGGTTTGTAAAAGAGAAGGTTGGAAGCGGTGCACAGGACTCCCAGCTTGTATTACTCTAAAATTCGGATGAAATTGGGCCCTAAAAGTGCTCTATTTTGGAATGGAGCGCAGGAATCATTTTTCAAAATAGCGATGTGCTTCAGGAATATTTTTCGGGCTGATCATCTTTGAATGGAAATTACTCCCAAAAGTCATGGGATTACCCCCAAACAATTAAACAGAAACAGAAAGATAATAGAATAAGCTGAATTTCATGGTATTACAAGTGGCAGTCGAGAATTCTACCACTGAACCACAGGTGCTGGAGGGTACAAAGTCTGCAGATTTGATTTAGAATATTGTTTGGGAATAATAATTACCAATATTTATTTAATGAACTGGGGCCAAAATGGCCTGCATCGGCCGGGAATCAAACCCGGGCCTCCCGCGTGGCAGGCGAGAATTCTACCACTGAACCACCGATGCTGATGTAGGATTACATTCATGTTGAAGATAACACATTATTTTCAAAACTAACTCTGGGTTCGTGGGTTCTGCTGTTGAACCGTAACATACATTTGAAGCTGCAAAACCAACCTGTCACAAAAACGTATCCCTTAATGCATGATATGACATTGGTAGCGCTGACAAAAAGAAGTTGCAGACACTGAGAATACTTCGTGTGGTTCAACATACATAACAAATATTTGAAAGTTTTAGCTCCATCCGACATCCGTTATGGAGTCACGAAAAAAAACACGAAATACCTACAGACGTCACGCGTTACATCTATATTGAATGTCCTGGTGGTATGCGGACGCATTGCGTTTTGCATAAAATTTGTTTGAGGAGTGACGTCGCAGGTCAGATCGCCTTTGAGGGTGCAGACCAGTAAATGGGCGACGCCGGCCGAATCACGATTTGCAAGCCCTCAAATTATCTGCTGTTAGAGCAGTTTGTGGGCCACGAACTTGAGGGTTTGTAAAAGAGAAGGTTGGAAGCGGTGCACAGGACTCCCAGCTTGTATTACTCTGAAATTCGGATGAAATTGGGCCCTAAAAGTGCTCTATTTTGGAATGGAGCGCAGGAATAATTTTTCAAAATAGCGATGTGCTTCAGGAATATTTTTCGGGGTGATCATCTTTGAATGGAAATTACTCCCAAAAGTCATGGGATTACCCCCAAACAATTAAACAGAAACAGAAAGATAATAGAATAAGCTGAATATGGCCAATTTCATCCGAATTTCATGGTATTACAAGTGGCAATCGAGAATTCTACCACTGAACCACCGATGCTGATGCAGGATTACATTCATGTTGAAGATAACACATTATTATCAAAACTAACTCTGGGTTCGTGGGTTCTGCTGTTGAACCGTAACATACATTTGAAGCTGCAAAACCAACCTGTCACAAAAACGTATCCCTTAATGCATGATATGACATTGGTAGCGCTGACAAAAAGAAGTTGCAGACACTGTGAATACTTCGTGTGGTTCAACATACATAACAAATATTTGAAAGTTTTAGCTCCATCCGACATCCGTTATGGAGTCACGAAAAAAAACACGAAATACCTACAGACGTCACGCGTTACATCTATATTGAATGTCCTGGTGGTATGCGCACGCATTGCGTTTTGCATACAATTTGTTTGAGGAGTGACGTCGCAGGTCAGATCGCCTTTGAGGGTGCAGACCAGTAAATGGGCGACGCCGGCCGAATCACGATTTGCAAGCCCTCAAATTCTCTGCTGTTAGAGCAGTTTGTGGGCCACGAACTTGAGGGTTTGTAAAAGAGAAGGTTGGAAGCGGTGCACAGGACTCCCAGCTTGTATTACTCTAAAATTCGGATGAAATTGGGCCCTAAAAGTGCTCTATTTTGGAATGGAGCGCAGGAATAATTTTTCAAAATAGCGATGTGCTTCAGGAATATTTTTCGGGCTGATCATGTTTGATTGGAAATTACTCCCAAAAGTCATGGGATTACCCCCAAACAATTAAACAGAAACAGAAAGATAATAGAATAAGCTGAATATGGCCAATTTCATCCGAATTTCATGGTATTACAAGTGGCAGTCGAGAATTCTACCACTGAACCACAGGTGCTGGAGGGTACAAAGTCTGCAGATTTGATTTAGAATATTGTTTGGGAATAATAATTACCAATATTAATTTAATGAACTGGGGCCAAAATGGCCTGCATCGGCCGGGAATCGAACCCGGGCCTCCCGCGTGGCAGGCGAGAATTCTACCACTGAACCACCGATGCTGATGCAGGATTACATTCATGTTGAAGATAACACATTATTATCAAAACTAACTCTGGGTTCGTGGGTTCTGCTGTTGAACCGTAACATACATTTGAAGCTGCAAAACCAACCTGTCACAAAAACGTATCCCTTAATGCATGATATAACATTGGTAGCGCTGACAAAAAGAAGTTGCAGACACTGTGAATACTTCGTGTGGTTCAACATACATAACAAATATTTGAAAGTTTTAGCTCCATCCGACATCCGTTATGGAGTCACGAAAAAAAACACGAAATACCTACAGACGTCACGCGTTACATCTATATTGAATGTCCTGGTGGTATGCGCACGCATTGCGTTTTGCATAACATTTGTTTGAGGAGTGACGTCGCAGGTCAGATCGCCTTTGAGGGTGCAGACCAGTAAATGGGCGACGCCGGCCGAATCACGATTTGCAAGCCCTCAAATTATCTGCTGTTAGAGCAGTTTGTGGGCCACGAACTTGAGGGTTTGTAAAAGAGAAGGGCGGAAGCGGTGCACAGGACTCCCAGCTTGTATTACTCTGAAATTCGGATGAAATTGGGCCCTAAAAGTGCTCTATTTTGGAATGGAGTGCAGGAATCATTTTTCAAAATAGCGATGTGCTTCAGGAATATTTTTCGGGCTGATCATCTTTGAATGGAAATTACTCCCAAAAGTCATGGGATTACCCCCAATTAAACAGAAACAGAAAGATAATAGAATAAGCTGAATATGGCCAATTTCATCCGAATTTCATGGTATTACAAGTGGCAGTCGAGAATTCTACCACTGAACCACAGCTGCTGGAGGGTACAAAGTCTGCAGATTTGATTTAGAATATTGTTTGGGAATAATAATTACCAATATTTATTTAATGAACTGGGGCCAAAATGGCCTGCATCGGCCGGGAATCGAACCCGGGCCTCCCGCGTGGCAGGCGAGAATTCTACCACTGAACCACCGATGCTGATGTAGGATTACATTCATGTTGAAGATAACACATTATTTTCAAAACTAACTCTGGGTTCGTGGGTTCTGCTGTTGAACCGTAACATACATTTGAAGCTGCAAAACCAACCTGTCACAAAAACGTATCCCTTAATGCATGATATGACATTGGTAGCGCTGACAAAAAGAAGTTGCAGACACTGAGAATACTTCGTGTGGTTCAACATACATAACAAATATTTGAAAGTTTTAGCTCCATCCGACATCCGTTATGGAGTCACAAAAAAAACCACGAAATACCTACAGACGTCACGCGTTACATCTATATTGAATGTCCTGGTGGTATGCGGACGCATTGCGTTTTGCATACAATTTGTTTGAGGAGTGACGTCGCAGGTCAGATCGCCTTTGAGGGTGCAGACCAGTAAATGGGCGACGCCGGCCGAATCACGATTTGCAAGCCCTCAAATTCTCTGCTGTTAGAGCAGTTTGTGGGCCACGAACTTGAGGGTTTGTAAAAGAGAAGGTTGGAAGCGGTGCACAGGACTCCCAGCTTGTATTACTCTGAAATTCGGATGAAATTGGGCCCTAAAAGTGCTCTATTTTGGAATGGAGCGCAGGAATCATTTTTCAAAATAGCGATGTGCTTCAGGAATATTTTTCGGGGTGATCATCTTTGAATGGAAATTACTCCCAAAAGTCATGGGATTACCCCCAAACAATTAAACAGAAACAGAAAGATAATAGAATAAGCTGAATATGGCCAATTTCATGGTATTACAAGTGGCAGTCGAGAATTCTACCACTGAACCACAGGTGCTGGAGGGTACAAAGTCTGCAGATTTGATTTAGAATATTGTTTGGGAATAATAATTACCAATATTAATTTAATGAACTGGGGCCAAAATGGCCTGCATCGGCCGGGAATCGAACCCGGGCCTCCCGCGTGGCAGGCGAGAATTCTACCACTGAACCACCGATGCTGATGCAGGATTACATTCATGTTGAAGATAACACATTATTATCAAAACTAACTCTGGGTTCGTGGGTTCTGCTGTTGAACCGTAACATACATTTGAAGCTGCAAAACCAACCTGTCACAAAAACGTATCCCTTAATGCATGATATAACATTGGTAGCGCTGACAAAAAGAAGTTGCAGACACTGTGAATACTTCGTGTGGTTCAACATACATAACAAATATTTGAAAGTTTTAGCTCCATCCGACATCCGTTATGGAGTCACGAAAAAAAACACGAAATACCTACAGACGTCACGCGTTACATCTATATTGAATGTCCTGGTGGTATGCGCACGCATTGCGTTTTGCATAACATTTGTTTGAGGAGTGACGTCGCAGGTCAGATCGCCTTTGAGGGTGCAGACCAGTAAATGGGCGACGCCGGCCGAATCACGATTTGCAAGCCCTCAAATTATCTGCTGTTAGAGCAGTTTGTGGGCCACGAACTTGAGGGTTTGTAAAAGAGAAGGTTGGAAGCGGTGCACAGGACTCCCAGCTTGTATTACTCTAAAATTCGGATGAAATTGGGCCCTAAAAGTGCTCTATTTTGGAATGGAGCGCAGGAATAATTTTTCAAAATAGCGATGTGCTTCAGGAATATTTTTCGGGCTGATCATCTTTGTTTGGAAATTACTCCCAAAAGTCATGGGATTACCCCCAAACAATTAAACAGAAACAGAAAGATAATAGAATAAGCTGAATATGGCCAATTTCATCCGAATTTCATGGTATTACAAGTGGCAGTCGAGAATTCTACCACTGAACCACAGCTGCTGGAGGGTACAAAGTCTGCAGATTTGATTTAGAATATTGTTTGGGAATAATAATTACCAATATTTATTTAATGAACTGGGGCCAAAATGGCCTGCATCGGCCGGGAATCGAACCCGGGCCTCCCGCGTGGCAGGCGAGAATTCTACCACTGAACCACCGATGCTGATGTAGGATTACATTCATGTTGAAGATAACACATTATTTTCAAAACTAACTCTGGGTTCGTGGGTTCTGCTGTTGAACCGTAACATACATTTGAAGCTGCAAAACCAACCTGTCACAAAAACGTATCCCTTAATGCATGATATGACATTGGTAGCGCTGACAAAAAGAAGTTGCAGACACTGAGAATACTTCGTGTGGTTCAACATACATAACAAATATTTGAAAGTTTTAGCTCCATCCGACATCCGTTATGGAGTCACAAAAAAAAACACGAAATACCTACAGACGTCACGCGTTACATCTATATTGAATGTCCTGGTGGTATGCGCACGCATTGCGTTTTGCATACAATTTGTTTGAGGAGTGACGTCGCAGGTCAGATCGCCTTTGAGGGTGCAGACCAGTAAATGGGCGACGCCGGCCGAATCACGATTTGCAAGCCCTCAAATTCTCTGCTGTTAGAGCAGTTTGTGGGCCACGAACATGAGGGTTTGTAAAAGAGAAGGTTGGAAGCGGTGCACAGGACTCCCAGCTTGTATTACTCTAAAATTCGGATGAAATTGGGCCCTAAAAGTGCTCTATTTTGGAATGGAGCGCAGGAATCATTTTTCAAAATAGCGATGTGCTTCAGGAATATTTTTCGGGCTGATCATCTTTGAATGGAAATTACTCCCAAAAGTCCAGGGATTACCCCCAAACAATTAAACAGAAACAGAAAGATAATAGAATAAGCTGAATATGGCCAATTTCATGGTATTACAAGTGGCAGTCGAGAATTCTACCACTGAACCACAGGTGCTGGAGGGTACAAAGTCTGCAGATTTGATTTAGAATATTGTTTGGGAATAATAATTACCAATATTAATTTAATGAACTGGGGCCAAAATGGCCTGCATCGGCCGGGAATCGAACCCGGGCCTCCCGCGTGGCAGGCGAGAATTCTACCACTGAACCACCGATGCTGATGCAGGATTACATTCATGTTGAAGATAACACATTATTATCAAAACTAACTCTGGGTTCGTGGGTTCTGCTGTTGAACCGTAACATACATTTGAAGCTGCAAAACCAACCTGTCACAAAAACGTATCCCTTAATGCATGATATGACATTGGTAGCGCTGACAAAAAGAAGTTGCAGACACTGTGAATACTTCGTGTGGTTCAACATACATAACAAATATTTGAAAGTTTTAGCTCCATCCGACATCCGTTATGGAGTCACGAAAAAAAACACGAAATACCTACAGACGTCACGCGTTACATCTATATTGAATGTCCTGGTGGTATGCGGACGCATTGCGTTTTGCATACAATTTGTTTGAGGAGTGACGTCGCAGGTCAGATCGCCTTTGAGGGTGCAGACCAGTAAATGGGCGACGCCGGCCGAATCACGATTTGCAAGCCCTCAAATTCTCTGCTGTTAGAGCAGTTTGTGGGCCACGAACTTGAGGATTTGTAAAAGAGAAGGTTGGAAGCGGTGCACAGGACTCCCAGCTTGTATTACCCTAAAATTCGGATGAAATTGGGCCCTAAAAGTGCTCTATTTTGGAATGGAGCGCAGGAATCATTTTTCAAAATAACGATGTGCTTCAGGAATATTTTTCGGGCTGATCATCTTTGAATGGAAATTACTCCCAAAAGTCATGGGATTACCCCCAAACAATGAAACAGAAACAGAAAGATAATAGAATAAGCTGAATATGGCCAATTTCATCCGAATTTCATGGTATTACAAGTGGCAGTCGAGAATTCTACCACTGAACCACAGGTGCTGGAGGGTACAAAGTCTGCAGATTTGATTTAGAATATTGTTTGGGAATAATAAATACCAATATTAATTTAATGAACTGGGGCCAAAATGGCCTGCATCGGCCGGGAATCGAACCCGGGCCTCCCGCGTGGCAGGCGAGAATTTTACCACTGAACCACCGATGCTGATGCAGGATTACATTCATGTTGAAGATAACACATTATTATCAAAACTAACTCTGGGTTCGTGGGTTCTGCTGTTGAACCGTAACATACATTTGAAGCTGCAAAACCAACCTGTTACAAAAACGTATCCCTTAATGCATGATATAACATTGGTAGCGCTGACAAAAAGAAGTTGCAGACACTGTGAATACTTCGTGTGGTTCAACATACATAACAGATATTTGAAAGTTTTAGCTCCATCCGATATCCGTTATGGAGTCACGAAAAAAAACACACGAAATACCTACAGACGTCACGCGTTACATCTTTATTGAATGTCCTGGTGGTATGCGCACGCATTGCTTTTTGCATACAATTTGTTTGAGGAGTGACGTCGCAGGTCAGATCGCCTTTGAGGGTGCAGACCAGTAAATGGGCGACGCCGGCCGAATCACGATTTGCAAGCCCTCAAATTCTCTGCTGTTAGAGCAGTTTGTGGGCCACGAACTTGAGGGTTTGTAAAAGAGAAGGTTGGAAGCGGTGCACAGGACTCCCAGCTTGTATTACTCTAAAATTCGGATGAAATTGGGCCCTAAAAGTGCTCTATTTTGGAATGGAGCGCAGGAATCATTTTTCAAAATAGCGATGTGCTTCAGGAATATTTTTCGGGCTGATCATCTTTGAATGGAAATTACTCCCAAAAGTCATGGGATTACCCCCAAACAATTAAACAGAAACAGAAAGATAATAGAATAAGCTGAATTTCATGGTATTACAAGTGGCAGTCGAGAATTCTACCACTGAACCACAGGTGCTGGAGGGTACAAAGTCTGCAGATTTGATTTAGAATATTGTTTGGGAATAATAATTACTAATATTTATTTAATGAACTGGGGCCAAAATGGCCTGCATCGGCCGGGAATCGAACCCGGGCCTCCCGCGTGGCAGGCGAGAATTCTACCACTGAACCACCGATGCTGATGCAGGATTACATTCATGTTGAAGATAACACATATTATCAAAACTAACTCTGGGTTCGTGGGTTCTGCTGTTGAACCGTAACATACATTTGAAGCTGCAAAACCAACCTGTCACAAAAACGTATCCCTTAATGCATGATATGACATTGGTAGCGCTGACAAAAAGAAGTTGCAGACACTGTGAATACTTCGTGTGGTTCAACATACATAACAAATATTTGAAAGTTTTAGCTCCATCCGACATCCGTTATGGAGTCACGAAAAAAAACACGAAATACCTACAGACGTCACGCGTTACATCTATATTGAATGTCCTGGTGGTATGCGGACGCATTGCGTTTTGCATACAATTTGTTTGAGGAGTGACGTCGCAGGTCAGATCGCCTTTGAGGGTGCAGACCAGTAAATGGGCGACGCCGGCCGAATCACGATTTGCAAGCCCTCAAATTCTCTGCTGTTAGAGCAGTTTGTGGGCCACGAACTTGAGGGTTTGTAAAAGAGAAGGTTGGAAGCGGTGCACAGGACTCCCAGCTTGTATTACTCTAAAATTCGGATGAAATTGGGCCCTAAAAGTGCTCTATTTTGGAATGGAGCGCAGGAATCATTTTTCAAAATAACGATGTGCTTCAGGAATATTTTTCGGGCTGATCATCTTTGAATGGAAATTACTCCCAAAAGTCATGGGATTACCCCCAAACAATGAAACAGAAACAGAAAGATAATAGAATAAGCTGAATATGGCCAATTTCATCCGAATTTCATGGTATTACAAGTGGCAGTCGAGAATTCTACCACTGAACCACAGGTGCTGGAGGGTACAAAGTCTGCAGATTTGATTTAGAATATTGTTTGGGAATAATAAATACCAATATTAATTTAATGAACTGGGGCCAAAATGGCCTGCATCGGCCGGGAATCGAACCCGGGCCTCCCGCGTGGCAGGCGAGAATTTTACCACTGAACCACCGATGCTGATGCAGGATTACATTCATGTTGAAGATAACACATTATTATCAAAACTAACTCTGGGTTCGTGGGTTCTGCTGTTGAACCGTAACATACATTTGAAGCTGCAAAACCAACCTGTTACAAAAACGTATCCCTTAATGCATGATATAACATTGGTAGCGCTGACAAAAAGAAGTTGCAGACACTGTGAATACTTCGTGTGGTTCAACATACATAACAGATATTTGAAAGTTTTAGCTCCATCCGATATCCGTTATGGAGTCACGAAAAAAAACACACGAAATACCTACAGACGTCACGCGTTACATCTTTATTGAATGTCCTGGTGGTATGCGGACGCATTGCGTTTTGCATACAATTTGTTTGAGGAGTGACGTCGCAGGTCAGATCGCCTTTGAGGGTGCAGACCAGTAAATGGGCGACGCCGGCCGAATCACGATTTGCAAGCCCTCAAATTCTCTGCTGTTAGAGCAGTTTGTGGGCCACGAACTTGAGGGTTTGTAAAAGAGAAGGTTGGAAGCGGTGCACAGGACTCCCAGCTTGTATTACTCTAAAATTCGGATGAAATTGGGCCCTAAAAGTGCTCTATTTTGGAATGGAGCGCAGGAATAATTTTTCAAAATAGCGATGTGCTTCAGGAATATTTTTCGGGCTGATCATCTTTGTTTGGAAATTACTCCCAAAAGTCATGGGATTACCCCCAAACAATTAAACAGAAACAGAAAGATAATAGAATAAGCTGAATATGGCCAATTTCATCCGAATTTCATGGTATTACAAGTGGCAGTCGAGAATTCTACCACTGAACCACAGCTGCTGGAGGGTACAAAGTCTGCAGATTTGATTTAGAATATTGTTTGGGAATAATAATTACCAATATTTATTTAATGAACTGGGGCCAAAATGGCCTGCATCGGCCGGGAATCGAACCCGGGCCTCCCGCGTGGCAGGCGAGAATTCTACCACTGAACCACCGATGCTGATGTAGGATTACATTCATGTTGAAGATAACACATTATTTTCAAAACTAACTCTGGGTTCGTGGGTTCTGCTGTTGAACCGTAACATACATTTGAAGCTGCAAAACCAACCTGTCACAAAAACGTATCCCTTAATGCATGATATGACATTGGTAGCGCTGACAAAAAGAAGTTGCAGACACTGAGAATACTTCGTGTGGTTCAACATACATAACAAATATTTGAAAGTTTTAGCTCCATCCGACATCCGTTATGGAGTCACAAAAAAAAACACGAAATACCTACAGACGTCACGCGTTACATCTATATTGAATGTCCTGGTGGTATGCGCACGCATTGCGTTTTGCATACAATTTGTTTGAGGAGTGACGTCGCAGGTCAGATCGCCTTTGAGGGTGCAGACCAGTAAATGGGCGACGCCGGCCGAATCACGATTTGCAAGCCCTCAAATTCTCTGCTGTTAGAGCAGTTTGTGGGCCACGAACATGAGGGTTTGTAAAAGAGAAGGTTGGAAGCGGTGCACAGGACTCCCAGCTTGTATTACTCTAAAATTCGGATGAAATTGGGCCCTAAAAGTGCTCTATTTTGGAATGGAGCGCAGGAATCATTTTTCAAAATAGCGATGTGCTTCAGGAATATTTTTCGGGCTGATCATCTTTGAATGGAAATTACTCCCAAAAGTCCAGGGATTACCCCCAAACAATTAAACAGAAACAGAAAGATAATAGAATAAGCTGAATATGGCCAATTTCATGGTATTACAAGTGGCAGTCGAGAATTCTACCACTGAACCACAGGTGCTGGAGGGTACAAAGTCTGCAGATTTGATTTAGAATATTGTTTGGGAATAATAATTACCAATATTAATTTAATGAACTGGGGCCAAAATGGCCTGCATCGGCCGGGAATCGAACCCGGGCCTCCCGCGTGGCAGGCGAGAATTCTACCACTGAACCACCGATGCTGATGCAGGATTACATTCATGTTGAAGATAACACATTATTATCAAAACTAACTCTGGGTTCGTGGGTTCTGCTGTTGAACCGTAACATACATTTGAAGCTGCAAAACCAACCTGTCACAAAAACGTATCCCTTAATGCATGATATGACATTGGTAGCGCTGACAAAAAGAAGTTGCAGACACTGTGAATACTTCGTGTGGTTCAACATACATAACAAATATTTGAAAGTTTTAGCTCCATCCGACATCCGTTATGGAGTCACGAAAAAAAACACGAAATACCTACAGACGTCACGCGTTACATCTATATTGAATGTCCTGGTGGTATGCGGACGCATTGCGTTTTGCATACAATTTGTTTGAGGAGTGACGTCGCAGGTCAGATCGCCTTTGAGGGTGCAGACCAGTAAATGGGCGACGCCGGCCGAATCACGATTTGCAAGCCCTCAAATTCTCTGCTGTTAGAGCAGTTTGTGGGCCACGAACTTGAGGATTTGTAAAAGAGAAGGTTGGAAGCGGTGCACAGGACTCCCAGCTTGTATTACCCTAAAATTCGGATGAAATTGGGCCCTAAAAGTGCTCTATTTTGGAATGGAGCGCAGGAATCATTTTTCAAAATAACGATGTGCTTCAGGAATATTTTTCGGGCTGATCATCTTTGAATGGAAATTACTCCCAAAAGTCATGGGATTACCCCCAAACAATGAAACAGAAACAGAAAGATAATAGAATAAGCTGAATATGGCCAATTTCATCCGAATTTCATGGTATTACAAGTGGCAGTCGAGAATTCTACCACTGAACCACAGGTGCTGGAGGGTACAAAGTCTGCAGATTTGATTTAGAATATTGTTTGGGAATAATAAATACCAATATTAATTTAATGAACTGGGGCCAAAATGGCCTGCATCGGCCGGGAATCGAACCCGGGCCTCCCGCGTGGCAGGCGAGAATTTTACCACTGAACCACCGATGCTGATGCAGGATTACATTCATGTTGAAGATAACACATTATTATCAAAACTAACTCTGGGTTCGTGGGTTCTGCTGTTGAACCGTAACATACATTTGAAGCTGCAAAACCAACCTGTTACAAAAACGTATCCCTTAATGCATGATATAACATTGGTAGCGCTGACAAAAAGAAGTTGCAGACACTGTGAATACTTCGTGTGGTTCAACATACATAACAGATATTTGAAAGTTTTAGCTCCATCCGATATCCGTTATGGAGTCACGAAAAAAAACACACGAAATACCTACAGACGTCACGCGTTACATCTTTATTGAATGTCCTGGTGGTATGCGCACGCATTGCTTTTTGCATACAATTTGTTTGAGGAGTGACGTCGCAGGTCAGATCGCCTTTGAGGGTGCAGACCAGTAAATGGGCGACGCCGGCCGAATCACGATTTGCAAGCCCTCAAATTCTCTGCTGTTAGAGCAGTTTGTGGGCCACGAACTTGAGGGTTTGTAAAAGAGAAGGTTGGAAGCGGTGCACAGGACTCCCAGCTTGTATTACTCTAAAATTCGGATGAAATTGGGCCCTAAAAGTGCTCTATTTTGGAATGGAGCGCAGGAATCATTTTTCAAAATAGCGATGTGCTTCAGGAATATTTTTCGGGCTGATCATCTTTGAATGGAAATTACTCCCAAAAGTCATGGGATTACCCCCAAACAATTAAACAGAAACAGAAAGATAATAGAATAAGCTGAATTTCATGGTATTACAAGTGGCAGTCGAGAATTCTACCACTGAACCACAGGTGCTGGAGGGTACAAAGTCTGCAGATTTGATTTAGAATATTGTTTGGGAATAATAATTACTAATATTTATTTAATGAACTGGGGCCAAAATGGCCTGCATCGGCCGGGAATCGAACCCGGGCCTCCCGCGTGGCAGGCGAGAATTCTACCACTGAACCACCGATGCTGATGCAGGATTACATTCATGTTGAAGATAACACATATTATCAAAACTAACTCTGGGTTCGTGGGTTCTGCTGTTGAACCGTAACATACATTTGAAGCTGCAAAACCAACCTGTCACAAAAACGTATCCCTTAATGCATGATATGACATTGGTAGCGCTGACAAAAAGAAGTTGCAGACACTGTGAATACTTCGTGTGGTTCAACATACATAACAAATATTTGAAAGTTTTAGCTCCATCCGACATCCGTTATGGAGTCACGAAAAAAAACACGAAATACCTACAGACGTCACGCGTTACATCTATATTGAATGTCCTGGTGGTATGCGGACGCATTGCGTTTTGCATACAATTTGTTTGAGGAGTGACGTCGCAGGTCAGATCGCCTTTGAGGGTGCAGACCAGTAAATGGGCGACGCCGGCCGAATCACGATTTGCAAGCCCTCAAATTCTCTGCTGTTAGAGCAGTTTGTGGGCCACGAACTTGAGGGTTTGTAAAAGAGAAGGTTGGAAGCGGTGCACAGGACTCCCAGCTTGTATTACTCTAAAATTCGGATGAAATTGGGCCCTAAAAGTGCTCTATTTTGGAATGGAGCGCAGGAATCATTTTTCAAAATAACGATGTGCTTCAGGAATATTTTTCGGGCTGATCATCTTTGAATGGAAATTACTCCCAAAAGTCATGGGATTACCCCCAAACAATGAAACAGAAACAGAAAGATAATAGAATAAGCTGAATATGGCCAATTTCATCCGAATTTCATGGTATTACAAGTGGCAGTCGAGAATTCTACCACTGAACCACAGGTGCTGGAGGGTACAAAGTCTGCAGATTTGATTTAGAATATTGTTTGGGAATAATAAATACCAATATTAATTTAATGAACTGGGGCCAAAATGGCCTGCATCGGCCGGGAATCGAACCCGGGCCTCCCGCGTGGCAGGCGAGAATTTTACCACTGAACCACCGATGCTGATGCAGGATTACATTCATGTTGAAGATAACACATTATTATCAAAACTAACTCTGGGTTCGTGGGTTCTGCTGTTGAACCGTAACATACATTTGAAGCTGCAAAACCAACCTGTTACAAAAACGTATCCCTTAATGCATGATATAACATTGGTAGCGCTGACAAAAAGAAGTTGCAGACACTGTGAATACTTCGTGTGGTTCAACATACATAACAGATATTTGAAAGTTTTAGCTCCATCCGATATCCGTTATGGAGTCACGAAAAAAAACACACGAAATACCTACAGACGTCACGCGTTACATCTTTATTGAATGTCCTGGTGGTATGCGGACGCATTGCGTTTTGCATACAATTTGTTTGAGGAGTGACGTCGCAGGTCAGATCGCCTTTGAGGGTGCAGACCAGTAAATGGGCGACGCCGGCCGAATCACGATTTGCAAGCCCTCAAATTCTCTGCTGTTAGAGCAGTTTGTGGGCCACGAACTTGAGGGTTTGTAAAAGAGAAGGTTGGAAGCGGTGCACAGGACTCCCAGCTTGTATTACTCTAAAATTCGGATGAAATTGGGCCCTAAAAGTGCTCTATTTTGGAATGGAGCGCAGGAATCATTTTTCAAAATAGCGATGTGCTTCAGGAATATTTTTCGGGCTGATCATCTTTGAATGGAAATTACTCCCAAAAGTCATGGGATTACCCCCAAACAATTAAACAGAAACAGAAAGTAATAGAATAAGCTGAATTTCATGGTATTACAAGTGGCAGTCGAGAATTCTACCACTGAACCACAGGTGCTGGAGGGTACAAAGTCTGCAGATTTGATTTAGAATATTGTTTGGGAATAATAATTACCAATATTTATTTAATGAACTGGGGCCAAAATGGCCTGCATCGGCCGGGAATCGAACCCGGGCCTCCCGCGTGGCAGGCGAGAATTCTACCACTGAACCACCGATGCTGATGCAGGATTACATTCATGTTGAAGATAACACATTATTTTCAAAACTAACTCTGGGTTCGTGGGTTCTGCTGTTGAACCGTAACATACATTTGAAGCTGCAAAACCAACCTGTCACAAAAACGTATCCCTTAATGCATGATATGACATTGGTAGCGCTGACAAAAAGAAGTTGCAGACACTGAGAATACTTCGTGTGGTTCAACATACATAACAAATATTTGAAAGTTTTAGCTCCATCCGACATCCGTTATGGAGTCACGAAAAAAAACACGAAATACCTACAGACGTCACGCGTTACATCTATATTGAATGTCCTGGTGGTATGCGCACGCATTGCGTTTTGCATAAAATTTGTTTGAGGAGTGACGTCGCAGGTCAGATCGCCTTTGAGGGTGCAGACCAGTAAATGGGCGACGCCGGCCGAATCACGATTTGCAAGCCCTCAAATTATCTGCTGTTAGAGCAGTTTGTGGGCCACGAACTTGAGGGTTTGTAAAAGAGAAGGTTGGAAGCGGTGCACAGGACTCCCAGCTTGTATTACTCTAAAATTCGGATGAAATTGGGCCCTAAAAGTGCTCTATTTTGGAATGGAGCGCAGGAATCATTTTTCAAAATAGCGATGTGCTTCAGGAATATTTTTCGGGCTGATCATCTTTGAATGGAAATTACTCCCAAAAGTCATGGGATTACCCCCAAACAATTAAACAGAAACAGAAAGTAATAGAATAAGCTGAATTTCATGGTATTACAAGTGGCAGTCGAGAATTCTACCACTGAACCACAGGTGCTGGAGGGTACAAAGTCTGCAGATTTGATTTAGAATATTGTTTGGGAATAATAATTACCAATATTTATTTAATGAACTGGGGCCAAAATGGCCTGCATCGGCCGGGAATCGAACCCGGGCCTCCCGCGTGGCAGGCGAGAATTCTACCACTGAACCACCGATGCTGATGCAGGATTACATTCATGTTGAAGATAACACATTATTTTCAAAACTAACTCTGGGTTCGTGGGTTCTGCTGTTGAACCGTAACATACATTTGAAGCTGCAAAACCAACCTGTCACAAAAACGTATCCCTTAATGCATGATATGACATTGGTAGCGCTGACAAAAAGAAGTTGCAGACACTGAGAATACTTCGTGTGGTTCAACATACATAACAAATATTTGAAAGTTTTAGCTCCATCCGACATCCGTTATGGAGTCACGAAAAAAAACACGAAATACCTACAGACGTCACGCGTTACATCTATATTGAATGTCCTGGTGGTATGCGCACGCATTGCGTTTTGCATAAAATTTGTTTGAGGAGTGACGTCGCAGGTCAGATCGCCTTTGAGGGTGCAGACCAGTAAATGGGCGACGCCGGCCGAATCACGATTTGCAAGCCCTCAAATTATCTGCTGTTAGAGCAGTTTGTGGGCCACGAACTTGAGGGTTTGTAAAAGAGAAGGTTGGAAGCGGTGCACAGGACTCCCAGCTTGTATTACTCTGAAATTCGGATGAAATTGGGCCCTAAAAGTGCTCTATTTTGGAATGGAGCGCAGGAATAATTTTTCAAAATAGCGATGTGCTTCAAGAATATTTTTCGGGGTGATCATCTTTGAATGGAAATTACTCCCAAAAGTCATGGGATTACCCCCAAACAATTAAACAGAAACAGAAAGATAATAGAATAAGCTGAATATGGCCAATTTCATCCGAATTTCATGGTATTACAAGTGGCAGTCGAGAATTCTACCACTGAACCACAGGTGCTGGAGGGTACAAAGTCTGCAGATTTGATTTAGAATATTGTTTGGGAATAATAATTACCAATATTTAATTTAATGAACTGGGGCCAAAATGGCCTGCATCGGCCGGGAATCGAACCCGGGCCTCCCGCGTGGCAGGCGAGAATTCTACCACTGAACCACCGATGCTGATGCAGGATTACATTCATGTTGAAGATAACACATTATTATCAAAACTAACTCTGGGTTCGTGGGTTCTGCTGTTGAACCGTAACATACATTTGAAGCTGCAAAACCAACCTGTCACAAAAACGTATCCCTTAATGCATGATATGACATTGGTAGCGCTGACAAAAAGAAGTTGCAGACACTGTGAATACTTCGTGTGGTTCAACATACATAACAAATATTTGAAAGTTTTAGCTCCATCCGACATCCGTTATGGAGTCACGAAAAAAAACACGAAATACCTACAGACGTCACGCGTTACATCTATATTGAATGTCCTGGTGGTATGCGCACGCATTGCGTTTTGCATACAATTTGTTTGAGGAGTGACGTCGCAGGTCAGATCGCCTTTGAGGGTGCAGACCAGTAAATGGGCGACGCCGGCCGAATCACGATTTGCAAGCCCTCAAATTCTCTGCTGTTAGAGCAGTTTGTGGGCCACGAACTTGAGGGTTTGTAAAAGAGAAGGTTGGAAGCGGTGCACAGGACTCCCAGCTTGTATTACTCTAAAATTCGGATGAAATTGGGCCCTAAAAGTGCTCTATTTTGGAATGGAGCGCAGGAATCATTTTTCAAAATAGCGATGTGCTTCAGGAATATTTTTCGGGCTTATCATCTTTGAATGGAAATTACTCCCAAAAGTCATGGGATTACCCCCAAACAATTAAACAGAAACAGAAAGATAATATAATAAGCTGAATATGGCCAATTTCATGGTATTACAAGTGGCAGTCGAGAATTCTACCACTGAACCACAGGTGCTGGAGGGTAAAAAGTCTGCAGATTTGATTTAGAATATTGTTTGGGAATAATAAATACCAATATTAATTTAATGAACTGGGGCCAAAATGGCCTGCATCGGCCGGGAATCGAACCCGGGCCTCCCGCGTGGCAGGCGAGAATTTTACCACTGAACCACCGATGCTGATGCAGGATTACATCCATGTTGAAGATAACACATTATTATCAAAACTAACTCTGGGTTCGTGGGTTCTGCTGTTGAACCGTAACATACATTTGAAGCTGCAAAACCATCCTGTTACAAAAACGTATCCCTTAATGCATGATATAACATTGGTAGCGCTGACAAAAAGAAGTTGCAGACACTGTGAATACTTCGTGTGGTTCAACATACATAACAGATATTTGAAAGTTTTAGCTCCATCCGATATCCGTTATGGAGTCACGAAAAAAAACACACGAAATACCTACAGACGTCACGCGTTACATCTTTATTGAATGTCCTGGTGGTATGCGCACGCATTGCTTTTTGCATACAATTTGTTTTGAGGAGTGACGTCGCAGGTCAGATCGCCTTTGAGGGTGCAGACCAGTAAATGGGCGACGCCGGCCGAATCACGATTTGCAAGCCCTCAAATTCTCTGCTGTTAGAGTAGTTTGTGGGCCACGAACTTGAAGGTTTGTAAAAGAGAAGGTTGGAAGCGGTGCACAGGACTCCCAGCTTGTATTACTCTAAAATTCGGATGAAATTGGGCCCTAAAAGTGCTCTATTTTGGAATGGAGCGCAGGAATCATTTTTCAAAATAGCGATGTGCTTCAGGAATATTTTTCGGGCTGATCATCTTTGAATGGAAATTACTCCCAAAAGTCATGGGATTACCCCCAAACAATTAAACAGAAACAGAAAGATAATAGAATAAGCTGAATTTCATGGTATTACAAGTGGCAGTCGAGAATTCTACCACTGAACCACAGGTGCTGGAGGGTACAAAGTCTGCAGATTTGATTTAGAATATTGTTTGGGAATAATAATTACCAATATTTATTTAATGAACTGGGGCCAAAATGGCCTGCATCGGCCGGGAATCAAACCCGGGCCTCCCGCGTGGCAGGCGAGAATTCTACCACTGAACCACCGATGCTGATGTAGGATTACATTCATGTTGAAGATAACACATTATTTTCAAAACTAACTCTGGGTTCGTGGGTTCTGCTGTTGAACCGTAACATACATTTTAAGCTGCAAAACCAACCTGTCACAAAAACGTATCCCTTAATGCATGATATGACATTGGTAGCGCTGACAAAAAGAAGTTGCAGACACTGAGAATACTTCGTGTGGTTCAACATACATAACAAATATTTGAAAGTTTTAGCTCCATCCGACATCCGTTATGGAGTCACGAAAAAAACCACGAAATACCTACAGACGTCACGCGTTACATCTATATTGAATGTCCTGGTGGTATGCGCACGCATTGCGTTTTGCATACAATTTGTTTGAGGAGTGACGTCGCAGGTCAGATCGCCTTTGAGGGTGCAGACCAGTAAATGGGCGACGCCGGCCGAATCACGATTTGCAAGCCCTCAAATTCTCTGCTGTTAGAGCAGTTTGTGGGCCACGAACTTGAGGGTTTGTAAAAGAGAAGGTTGGAAGCGGTGCACAGGACTCCCAGCTTGTATTACTCTAAAATTCGGATGAAATTGGGCCCTAAAAGTGCTCTATTTTGGAATGGAGCGCAGGAATCATTTTTCAAAATAACGATGTGCTTCAGGAATATTTTTCGGGCTGATCATCTTTGAATGGAAATTACTCCCAAAAGTCATGGGATTACCCCCAAACAATGAAACAGAAACAGAAAGATAATAGAATAAGCTGAATATGGCCAATTTCATCCGAATTTCATGGTATTACAAGTGGCAGTCGAGAATTCTACCACTGAACCACAGGTGCTGGAGGGTACAAAGTCTGCAGATTTGATTTAGAATATTGTTTGGGAATAATAAATACCAATATTAATTTAATGAACTGGGGCCAAAATGGCCTGCATCGGCCGGGAATCGAACCCGGGCCTCCCGCGTGGCAGGCGAGAATTTTACCACTGAACCACCGATGCTGATGCAGGATTACATTCATGTTGAAGATAACACATTATTATCAAAACTAACTCTGGGTTCGTGGGTTCTGCTGTTGAACCGTAACATACATTTGAAGCTGCAAAACCAACCTGTTACAAAAACGTATCCCTTAATGCATGATATAACATTGGTAGCGCTGACAAAAAGAAGTTGCAGACACTGTGAATACTTCGTGTGGTTCAACATACATAACAGATATTTGAAAGTTTTAGCTCCATCCGATATCCGTTATGGAGTCACGAAAAAAAACACACGAAATACCTACAGACGTCACGCGTTACATCTTTATTGAATGTCCTGGTGGTATGCGGACGCATTGCGTTTTGCATACAATTTGTTTGAGGAGTGACGTCGCAGGTCAGATCGCCTTTGAGGGTGCAGACCAGTAAATGGGCGACGCCGGCCGAATCACGATTTGCAAGCCCTCAAATTCTCTGCTGTTAGAGCAGTTTGTGGGCCACGAACTTGAGGGTTTGTAAAAGAGAAGGTTGGAAGCGGTGCACAGGACTCCCAGCTTGTATTACTCTAAAATTCGGATGAAATTGGGCCCTAAAAGTGCTCTATTTTGGAATGGAGCGCAGGAATCATTTTTCAAAATAGCGATGTGCTTCAGGAATATTTTTCGGGCTGATCATCTTTGAATGGAAATTACTCCCAAAAGTCATGGGATTACCCCCAAACAATTAAACAGAAACAGAAAGTAATAGAATAAGCCGAATTTCATGGTATTACAAGTGGCAGTCGAGAATTCTACCACTGAACCACAGGTGCTGGAGGGTACAAAGTCTGCAGATTTGATTTAGAATATTGTTTGGGAATAATAATTACCAATATTTATTTAATGAACTGGGGCCAAAATGGCCTGCATCGGCCGGGAATCGAACCCGGGCCTCCCGCGTGGCAGGCGAGAATTCTACCACTGAACCACCGATGCTGATGCAGGATTACATTCATGTTGAAGATAACACATTATTTTCAAAACTAACTCTGGGTTCGTGGGTTCTGCTGTTGAACCGTAACATACATTTGAAGCTGCAAAACCAACCTGTCACAAAAACGTATCCCTTAATGCATGATATGACATTGGTAGCGCTGACAAAAAGAAGTTGCAGACACTGAGAATACTTCGTGTGGTTCAACATACATAACAAATATTTGAAAGTTTTAGCTCCATCCGACATCCGTTATGGAGTCACGAAAAAAAACACGAAATACCTACAGACGTCACGCGTTACATCTATATTGAATGTCCTGGTGGTATGCGCACGCATTGCGTTTTGCATAAAATTTGTTTGAGGAGTGACGTCGCAGGTCAGATCGCCTTTGAGGGTGCAGACCAGTAAATGGGCGACGCCGGCCGAATCACGATTTGCAAGCCCTCAAATTATCTGCTGTTAGAGCAGTTTGTGGGCCACGAACTTGAGGGTTTGTAAAAGAGAAGGTTGGAAGCGGTGCACAGGACTCCCAGCTTGTATTACTCTAAAATTCGGATGAAATTGGGCCCTAAAAGTGCTCTATTTTGGAATGGAGCGCAGGAATCATTTTTCAAAATAGCGATGTGCTTCAGGAATATTTTTCGGGCTGATCATCTTTGAATGGAAATTACTCCCAAAAGTCATGGGATTACCCCCAAACAATTAAACAGAAACAGAAAGTAATAGAATAAGCTGAATTTCATGGTATTACAAGTGGCAGTCGAGAATTCTACCACTGAACCACAGGTGCTGGAGGGTACAAAGTCTGCAGATTTGATTTAGAATATTGTTTGGGAATAATAATTACCAATATTTATTTAATGAACTGGGGCCAAAATGGCCTGCATCGGCCGGGAATCGAACCCGGGCCTCCCGCGTGGCAGGCGAGAATTCTACCACTGAACCACCGATGCTGATGCAGGATTACATTCATGTTGAAGATAACACATTATTTTCAAAACTAACTCTGGGTTCGTGGGTTCTGCTGTTGAACCGTAACATACATTTGAAGCTGCAAAACCAACCTGTCACAAAAACGTATCCCTTAATGCATGATATGACATTGGTAGCGCTGACAAAAAGAAGTTGCAGACACTGAGAATACTTCGTGTGGTTCAACATACATAACAAATATTTGAAAGTTTTAGCTCCATCCGACATCCGTTATGGAGTCACGAAAAAAAACACGAAATACCTACAGACGTCACGCGTTACATCTATATTGAATGTCCTGGTGGTATGCGCACGCATTGCGTTTTGCATAAAATTTGTTTGAGGAGTGACGTCGCAGGTCAGATCGCCTTTGAGGGTGCAGACCAGTAAATGGGCGACGCCGGCCGAATCACGATTTGCAAGCCCTCAAATTATCTGCTGTTAGAGCAGTTTGTGGGCCACGAACTTGAGGGTTTATAAAAGAGAAGGTTGGAAGCGGTGCACAGGACTCCCAGCTTGTATTACTCTGAAATTCGGATGAAATTGGGCCCTAAAAGTGCTCTATTTTGGAATGGA
The DNA here is from genome assembly GCA_037893225.1 of Hippasteria phrygiana. Taxonomy (NCBI): domain Eukaryota; kingdom Metazoa; phylum Echinodermata; class Asteroidea; order Valvatida; family Goniasteridae; genus Hippasteria; species Hippasteria phrygiana. The sequence goes on from JAZGUH010000431.1 coordinate 644,224, forward strand.
GCGCAGGAATAATTTTTCAAAATAGCGATGTGCTTCAAGAATATTTTTCGGGGTGATCATCTTTGAATGGAAATTACTCCCAAAAGTCATGGGATTACCCCCAAACAATTAAACAGAAACAGAAAGATAATAGAATAAGCTGAATATGGCCAATTTCATCCGAATTTCATGGTATTACAAGTGGCAGTCGAGAATTCTACCACTGAACCACAGGTGCTGGAGGGTACAAAGTCTGCAGATTTGATTTAGAATATTGTTTGGGAATAATAATTACCAATATTTAATTTAATGAACTGGGGCCAAAATGGCCTGCATCGGCCGGGAATCGAACCCGGGCCTCCCGCGTGGCAGGCGAGAATTCTACCACTGAACCACCGATGCTGATGCAGGATTACATTCATGTTGAAGATAACACATTATTATCAAAACTAACTCTGGGTTCGTGGGTTCTGCTGTTGAACCGTAACATACATTTGAAGCTGCAAAACCAACCTGTCACAAAAACGTATCCCTTAATGCATGATATGACATTGGTAGCGCTGACAAAAAGAAGTTGCAGACACTGTGAATACTTCGTGTGGTTCAACATACATAACAAATATTTGAAAGTTTTAGCTCCATCCGACATCCGTTATGGAGTCACGAAAAAAAACACGAAAATACCTACAGACGTCACGCGTTACATCTATATTGAATGTCCTGGTGGTATGCGCACGCATTGCGTTTTGCATACAATTTGTTTGAGGAGTGACGTCGCAGGTCAGATCGCCTTTGAGGGTGCAGACCAGTAAATGGGCGACGCCGGCCGAATCACGATTTGCAAGCCCTCAAATTCTCTGCTGTTAGAGCAGTTTGTGGGCCACGAACTTGAGGGTTTGTAAAAGAGAAGGTTGGAAGCGGTGCACAGGACTCCCAGCTTGTATTACTCTAAAATTCGGATGAAATTGGGCCCTAAAAGTGCTCTATTTTGGAATGGAGCGCAGGAATAATTTTTCAAAATAGCGATGTGCTTCAGGAATATTTTTCGGGCTGATCATCTTTGATTGGAAATTACTCCCAAAAGTCATGGGATTACCCCCAAACAATTAAACAGAAACAGAAAGATAATAGAATAAGCTGAATATGGCCAATTTCATGGTATTACAAGTGGCAGTCGAGAATTCTACCACTGAACCACAGGTGCTGGAGGGTACAAAGTCTGCAGATTTGATTTAGAATATTGTTTGGGAATAATAAATACCAATATTAATTTAATGAACTGGGGCCAAAATGTCCTGCATCGGCCGGGAATCGAACCCGGGCCTCCCGCGTGGCAGGCGAGAATTTTACCACTGAACCACCGATGCTGATGCAGGATTACATTCATGTTGAAGATAACACATTATTATCAAAACTAACTCTGGGTTCGTGGGTTCTGCTGTTGAACCGTAACATACATTTGAAGCTGCAAAACCAACCTGTTACAAAAACGTATCCCTTAATGCATGATATAACATTGGTAGCGCTGACAAAAAGAAGTTGCAGACACTGTGAATACTTCGTGTGGTTCAACATACATAACAGATATTTGAAAGTTTTAGCTCCATCCGATATCCGTTATGGAGTCACGAAAAAAAACACACGAAATACCTACAGACGTCACGCGTTACATCTTTATTGAATGTCCTGGTGGTATGCGCACGCATTGCTTTTTGCATACAATTTGTTTGAGGAGTGACGTCGCAGGTCAGATCGCCTTTGAGGGTGCAGACCAGTAAATGGGCGACGCCGGCCGAATCACGATTTGCAAGCCCTCAAATTCTCTGCTGTTAGAGCAGTTTGTGGGCCACGAACTTGAGGGTTTGTAAAAGAGAAGGTTGGAAGCGGTGCACAGGACTCCCAGCTTGTATTACTCTAAAATTCGGATGAAATTGGGCCCTAAAAGTGCTCTATTTTGGAATGGAGCGCAGGAATCATTTTTCAAAGTAGCGATGTGCTTCAGGAATATTTTTCGGGCTGATCATCTTTGAATGGAAATTACTCCCAAAAGTCATGGGATTACCCCCAAACAATTAAACAGAAACAGAAAGATAATAGAATAAGCTGAATATGGCCAATTTCATGGTATTACAAGTGGCAGTCGAGAATTCTACCACTGAACCACAGGTGCTGGAGGGTACAAAGTCTGCAGATTTGATTTAGAATATTGTTTGGGAATAATAATTACCAATATTAATTTAATGAACCGGGGCCAAAATGGCCTGCATCGGCCGGGAATCGAACCCGGGCCTCCCGCGTGGCAGGCGAGAATTCTACCACTGAACCACCGATGCTGATGCAGGATTACATTCATGTTGAAGATAACACATTATTATCAAAACTAACTCTGGGTTCGTGGGTTCTGCTGTTGAACCGTAACATACATTTGAAGCTGCAAAACCAACCTGTCACAAAAACGTATCCCTTAATGCATGATATGACATTGGTAGCGCTGACAAAAAGAAGTTGCAGACACTGTGAATACTTCGTGTGGTTCAACATACATAACAAATATTTGAAAGTTTTAGCTCCATCCGACATCCGTTATGGAGTCACGAAAAAAAACACGAAATACCTACAGACGTCACGCGTTACATCTATATTGAATGTCCTGGTGGTATGCGCACGCATTGCGTTTTGCATACAATTTGTTTGAGGAGTGACGTCGCAGGTCAGATCGCCTTTGAGGGTGCAGACCAGTAAATGGGCGACGCCGGCCGAATCACGATTTGCAAGCCCTCAAATTCTCTGCTGTTAGAGCAGTTTGTGGGCCACGAACTTTAGGGTTTGTAAAAGAGAAGGTTGGAAGCGGTGCACAGGACTCCCAGCTTGTATTACTCTAAAATTCGGATGAAATTGGGCCCTAAAAGTGCTCTATTTTGGAATGGAGCGCAGGAATCATTTTTCAAAATAGCGATGTGCTTCAGGAATATTTTTCGGGCTGATCATCTTTGAATGGAAATTACTCCCAAAAGTCATGGGATTACCCCCAAACAATTAAACAGAAACAGAAAGATAATAGAATAAGCTGAATATGGCCAATTTCATGGTATTACAAGTGGCAGTCGAGAATTCTACCACTGAACCACAGGTGCTGGAGGGTACAAAGTCTGCAGATTTGATTTAGAATATTGTTTGGGAATAATAATTACCAATATTAATTTAATGAACCGGGGCCAAAATGGCCTGCATCGGCCGGGAATCGAACCCGGGCCTCCCGCGTGGCAGGCGAGAATTCTACCACTGAACCACCGATGCTGATGCAGGATTACATTCATGTTGAAGATAACACATTATTATCAAAACTAACTCTGGGTTCGTGGGTTCTGCTGTTGAACCGTAACATACATTTGAAGCTGCAAAACCAACCTGTCACAAAAACGTATCCCTTAATGCATGATATGACATTGGTAGCGCTGACAAAAAGAAGTTGCAGACACTGTGAATACTTCGTGTGGTTCAACATACATAACAAATATTTGAAAGTTTTAGCTCCATCCGACATCCGTTATGGAGTCACGAAAAAAAACACGAAATACCTACAGACGTCACGCGTTACATCTATATTGAATGTCCTGGTGGTATGCGCACGCATTGCGTTTTGCATACAATTTGTTTGAGGAGTGACGTCGCAGGTCAGATCGCCTTTGAGGGTGCAGACCAGTAAATGGGCGACGCCGGCCGAATCACGATTTGCAAGCCCTCAAATTCTCTGCTGTTAGAGCAGTTTGTGGGCCACGAACTTGAGGGTTTGTAAAAGAGAAGGTTGGAAGCGGTGCACAGGACTCCCAGCTTGTATTACTCTAAAATTCGGATGAAATTGGGCCCTAAAAGTGCTCTATTTTGGAATGGAGCGCAGGAATCATTTTTCAAAATAGCGATGTGCTTCAGGAATATTTTTCGGGCTGATCATCTTTGATTGGAAATTACTCCCAAAAGTCATGGGATTACCCCCAAACAATTAAACAGAAACAGAAAGATAATAGAATAAGCTGAATATGGCCAATTTCATGGCATTACAAGTGGCAGTCGAGAATTCTACCACTGAACCACAGGTGCTGGAGGGTACAAAGTCTGCAGATTTGATTTAGAATATTGTTTGGGAATAATAATTACCAATATTAATTTAATGAACTGGGGCCAAAATGGCCTGCATCGGCCGGGAATCGAACCCGGGCCTCCCGCGTGGCAGGCGAGAATTCTACCACTGAACCACCGATGCTGATGCAGGATTACATTAATGTTGAAGATAACACATTATTATCAAAACTAACTCTGGGTTCGTGGGTTCTGCTGTTGAACCGTAACATACATTTGAAGCTGCAAAACCAACCTGTCACAAAAACGTATCCCTTAATGCATGATATGACATTGGTAGCGCTGACAAAAAGAAGTTGCAGACACTGTGAATACTTCGTGTGGTTCAACATACATAACAAATATTTGAAAGTTTTAGCTCCATCCGACATCCGTTATGGAGTCACGAAAAAAAACACGAAATACCTACAGACGTTACGCGTTACATCTATATTGAATGTCCTGGTGGTATGCGCACGCATTGCGTTTTGCATACAATTTGTTTGAGGAGTGACGTCGCAGGTCAGATCGCCTTTGAGGGTGCAGACCAGTAAATGGGCGACGCCGGCCGAATCACGATTTGCAAGCCCTCAAATTATCTGCTGTTAGAGCAGTTTGTGGGCCACGAACTTGAGGGTTTGTAAAAGAGAAGGTTGGAAGCGGTGCACAGGACTCCCAGCTTGTATTACTCTAAAATTCGGATGAAATTGGGCCCTAAAAGTGCTCTATTTTGGAATGGAGCGCAGGAATCATTTTTCAAAATAGCGATGTGCTTCAGGAATATTTTTCGGGCTGATCATCTTTGATTGGAAATTACTCCCAAAAGTCATGGGATTACCCCCAAACAATTAAACAGAAACAGAAAGATAACAGAATAAGCTGAATATGGCCAATTTCATGGTATTACAAGTGGCAGTCGAGAATTCTACCACTGAACCACAGGTGCTGGAGGGTACAAAGTCTGCAGATTTGATTTAGAATATTGTTTGGGAATAATAAATACCAATATTAATTTAATGAACTGGGGCCAAAATGGCCTGCATCGGCCGGGAATCGAACCCGGGCCTCCCGCGTGGCAGGCGAGAATTTTACCACTGAACCACCGATGCTGATGCAGGATTACATTCATGTTGAAGATAACACATTATTATCAAAACTAACTCTGGGTTCGTGGGTTCTGCTGTTGAACCGTAACATACATTTGAAGCTGCAAAACCAACCTGTTACAAAAACGTATCCCTTAATGCATGATATAACATTGGTAGCGCTGACAAAAAGAAGTTGCAGACACTGTGAATACTTCGTGTGGTTCAACATACATAACAGATATTTGAAAGTTTTAGCTCCATCCGACATCCGTTATGGAGTCACGAAAAAAAACACGAAATACCTACAGACGTCACGCGTTACATCTATATTGAATGTCCTGGTGGTATGCGCACGCATTGCGTTTTGCATACAATTTGTTTGAGGAGTGACGTCGCAGGTCAGATCGCCTTTGAGGGTGCAGACCAGTAAATGGGCGACGCCGGCCGAATCACGATTTGCAAGCCCTCAAATTCTCTGCTGTTACAGCAGTTTGTGGGCCACGAACTTGAGGGTTTGTAAAAGAGAAGGTTGGAAGCGGTGCACAGGACTCCCAGCTTGTATTACTCTAAAATTCGGATGAAATTGGGCCCTAAAAGTGCTCTATTTTGGAATGGAGCGCAGGAATCATTTTTCAAAATAGCGATGTGCTTCAGGAATATTTTTCGGGCTGATCATCTTTGAATGGAAATTACTCCCAAAAGTCATGGGATTACCCCCAAACAATTAAACAGAAACAGAAAGATAATAGAATAAGCTGAATATGGCCAATTTCATGGTATTACAAGTGGCAGTCGAGAATTCTACCACTGAACCACAGGTGCTGGAGGGTACAAAGTCTGCAGATTTGATTTAGAATATTGTTTGGGAATAATAATTACCAATATTAATTTAATGAACTGGGGCCAGAATGGCCTGCATCGGCCGGGAATCGAACCCGGGCCTCCCGCGTGGCAGGCGAGAATTCTACCACTGAACCACCGATGCTGATGCAGGATTACATTCATGTTGAAGATAACACATTATTATCAAAACTAACTCTGGGTTCGTGGGTTCTGCTGTTGAACCGTAACATACATTTGAAGCTGCAAAACCAACCTGTCACAAAAACGTATCCCTTAATGCATGATATGACATTGGTAGCGCTGACAAAAAGAAGTTGCAGACACTGTGAATACTTCGTGTGGTTCAACATACATAACAAATATTTGAAAGTTTTAGCTCCATCCGACATCCGTTATGGAGTCACGAAAAAAAACACGAAATACCTACAGACGTCACGCGTTACATCTATATTGAATGTTCTGGTGGTATGCGCACGCATTGCGTTTTGCATACAATTTGTTTGAGGAGTGACGTCGCAGGTCAGATCGCCTTTGAGGGTGCAGACCAGTAAATGGGCGACGCCGGCCGAATCACGATTTGCAAGCCCTCAAATTCTCTGCTGTTAGAGCAGTTTGTGGGCCACGAACTTGAGGGTTTGTAAAAGAGAAGGTTGGAAGCGGTGCACAGGACTCCCAGCTTGTATTACTCTAAAATTCGGATGAAATTGGGCCCTAAAAGTGCTCTATTTTGGAATGGAGCGCAGGAATCATTTTTCAAAATAGCGATGTGCTTCAGGAATATTTTTCGGGCTGATCATCTTTGATAGGAAATTACTCCCAAAAGTCATGGGATTACCCCCAAACAATTAAACAGAAACAGAAAGATAATAGAATAAGCTGAATATGGCCAATTTCATGGTATTACAAGTGGCAGTCGAGAATTCTACCACTGAACCACAGGTGCTGGAGGGTACAAAGTCTGCAGATTTGATTTAGAATATTGTTTGGGAATAATAAATACCAATATTAATTTAATGAACTGGGGCCAAAATGGCCTGCATCGGCCGGGAATGGAACCCGGGCCTCCCGCGTGGCAGGCGAGAATTTTACCACTGAACCACCGATGCTGATGCAGGATCACATTCATGTTGAAGATAACTCATTATTATCAAAACTAACTCTGGGTTCGTGGGTTCTGCTGTTGAACCGTAACATACATTTGAAGCTGCAAAACCAACCTGTTACAAAAACGTATCCCTTAATGCATGATATAACATTGGTAGCGCTGACAAAAAGAAGTTGCAGACACTGTGAATACTTCGTGTGGTTCAACATACATAACAGATATTTGAAAGTTTTAGCTCCATCCGATATCCGTTATGGAGTCACGAACAAAAACACACGAAATACCTACAGACGTCACGCGTTACATCTATATTGAATGTCCTGGTGGTATGCGCACGCATTGCGTTTTGCATAAAATTTGTTTGAGGAGTGACGTCGCAGGTCAGATCGCCTTTGAGGGTGCAGACCAGTAAATGGGCGACGCCGGCCGAATCACGATTTGCAAGCCCTCAAATTATCTGCTGTTAGAGCAGTTTGTGGGCCACGAACTTGAGGGTTTGTAAAAGAGAAGGTTGGAAGCGGTGCACAGGACTCCCAGCTTGTATTACTCTGAAATTCGGATGAAATTGGGCCCTAAAAGTGCTCTATTTTGGAATGGAGCGCAGGAATAATTTTTCAAAATAGCGATGTGCTTCAGGAATATTTTTCGGGATGATCATCTTTGAATGGAAATTACTCCCAAAAGTCATGGGATTACCCCCAAACAATTAAACAGAAACAGAAAGATAATAGAATAAGCTGAATATGGCCAATTTCATGGTATTACAAGTGGCAGTCGAGAATTCTACCACTGAACCACAGGTGCTGGAGGGTACAAAGTCTGCAGATTTGATTTAGAATATTGTTTGGGAATAATAAATACCAATATTAATTTAATGAACTGGGGCCAAAATGGCCTGCATCGGCCGGGAATCGAACCCGGGCCTCCCGCGTGGCAGGCGAGAATTTTACCACTGAACCACCGATGCTGATGCAGGATTACATTCATGTTGAAGATAACACATTATTATCAAAACTAACTCTGGGTTCGTGGGTTCTGCTGTTGAACCGTAACATACATTTGAAGCTGCAAAACCAACCTGTTACAAAAACGTATCCCTTAATGCATGATATAACATTGGTAGCGCTGACAAAAAGAAGTTGCAGACACTGTGAATACTTCGTGTGGTTCAACATACATAACAGATATTTGAAAGTTTTAGCTCCATCCGATATCCGTTATGGAGTCACGAAAAAAAACACACGAAATACCTACAGACGTCACGCGTTACATCTATATTGAATGTCCTGGTGGTATGCGCACGCATTGCGTTTTGCATAAAATTTGTTTGAGGAGTGACGTCGCAGGTCAGATCGCCTTTGAGGGTGCAGACCAGTAAATGGGCGACGCCGGCCGAATCACAATTTGCAAGCCCTCAAATTATCTGCTGTTAGAGCAGTTTGTGGGCCACGAACTTGAGGGTTTGTAAAAGAGAAGGTTGGAAGCGGTGCACAGGACTCCCAGCTTGTATTACTCTGAAATTCGGATGAAATTGGGCCCTAAAAGTGCTCTATTTTGGAATGGAGCGCAGGAATAATTTTTCAAAATAGCGATGTGCTTCAGGAATATTTTTCGGGGTGATCATCTTTGAATGGAAATTACTCCCAAAAGTCATGGGATTACCCCCAAACAATTAAACAGAAACAGAAAGATAATAGAATAAGCTGAATATGGCCAATTTCATCCGAATTTCATGGTATTACAAGTGGCAGTCGAGAATTCTACCACTGAACCACAGGTGCTGGAGGGTACAAAGTCTGCAGATTTGATTTAGAATATTGTTTGGGAATAATAATTACCAATATTAATTTAATGAACTGGGGCCAAAATGGCCTGCATCGGCCGGGAATCGAACCCGGGCCTCCCGCGTGGCAGGCGAGAATTCTACCACTGAACCACCGATGCTGATGCAGGATTACATTCATGTTGAAGATAACACATTATTATCAAAACTAACTCTGGGTTCGTGGGTTCTGCTGTTGAACCGTAACATACATTTGAAGCTGCAAAACCAACCTGTCACAAAAACGTATCCCTTAATGCATGATATGACATTGGTAGCGCTGACAAAAAGAAGTTGCAGACACTGTGAATACTTCGTGTGGTTCAACATACATAACAAATATTTGAAAGTTTTAGCTCCATCCGACATCCGTTATGGAGTCACGAAAAAAAACACGAAATACCTACAGACGTCACGCGTTACATCTATATTGAATGTCCTGGTGGTATGCGCACGCATTGCGTTTTGCATACAATTTGTTTGAGGAGTGACGTCGCAGGTCAGATCGCCTTTGAGGGTGCAGACCAGTAAATGGGCGACGCCGGCCGAATCACGATTTGCAAGCCCTCAAATTATCTGCTGTTAGAGCAGTTTGTGGGCCACGAACTTGAGGGTTTGTAAAAGAGAAGGTTGGAAGCGGTGCACAGGACTCCCAGCTTGTATTACTCTGAAATTCGGATGAAATTGGGCCCTAAAAGTGCTCTATTTTGGAATGGAGCGCAGGAATCATTTTTCAAAATAGCGATGTGCTTCAGGAATATTTTTCGGGCTGATCATCTTTGATTGGAAATTACTCCCAAAAGTCATGGGATTACCCCCAAACAATTAAACAGAAACAGAAAGATAATAGAATAAGCTGAATATGGCCAATTTCATGGTATTACAAGTGGCAGTCGAGAATTCTACCACTGAACCACAGGTGCTGGAGGGTACAAAGTCTGCAGATTTGATTTAGAATATTGTTTGGGAATAATAAATACCAATATTAATTTAATGAACTGGGGCCAAAATGGCCTGCATCGGCCGGGAATCGAACCCGGGACTCCCGCGTGGCAGGCGAGAATTTTACCACTGAACCACCGATGCTGATGCAGGATTACATTCATGTTGAAGATAACACATTATTATCAAAACTAACTCTGGGTTCGTGGGTTCTGCTGTTGAACCGTAACATACATTTGAAGCTGCAAAACCAACCTGTTACAAAAACGTATCCCTTAATGCATGATATAACATTGGTAGCGCTGACAAAAAGAAGTTGCAGACACTGTGAATACTTCGTGTGGTTCAACATACATAACAGATATTTGAAAGTTTTAGCTCCATCCGATATCCGTTATGGAGTCACGAAAAAAAACACACGAAATACCTACAGACGTCACGCGTTACATCTATATTGAATGTCCTGGTGGTATGCGCACGCATTGCGTTTTGCATAAAATTTGTTTGAGGAGTGACGTCGCAGGTCAGATCGCCTTTGAGGGTGCAGACCAGTAAATGGGCGACGCCGGCCGAATCACGATTTGCAAGCCCTCAAATTATCTGCTGTTAGAGCAGTTTGTGGGCCACGAACTTGAGGGTTTGTAAAAGAGAAGGTTGGAAGCGGTGCACAGGACTCCCAGCTTGTATTACTCTGAAATTCGGATGAAATTGGGCCCTAAAAGTGCTCTATTTTGGAATGGAGCGCAGGAATAATTTTTCAAAATAGCGATGTGCTTCAGGAATATTTTTCGGGGTGATCATCTTTGAATGGAAATTACTCCCAAAAGTCATGGGATTACCCCCAAACAATTAAACAGAAACAGAAAGATAATAGAATAAGCTGAATATGGCCAATTTCATGGTATTACAAGTGGCAGTCGAGAATTCTACCACTGAACCACAGGTGCTGGAGGGTACAAAGTCTGCAGATTTGATTTAGAATATTGTTTGGGAATAATAATTACCAATATTAATTTAATGAACTGGGGCCAAAATGGCCTGCATCGGCCGGGAATCGAACCCGGGCCTCCCGCGTGGCAGGCGAGAATTCTACCACTGAACCACCGATGCTGATGCAGGATTACATTCATGTTGAAGATAACACATTATTATCAAAACTAACTCTGGGTTCGTGGGTTCTGCTGTTGAACCGTAACATACATTTGAAGCTGCAAAACCAACCTGTCACAAAAACGTATCCCTTAATGCATGATATGACATTGGTAGCGCTGACAAAAAGAAGTTGCAGACACTGTGAATACTTCGTGTGGTTCAACATACATAACAAATATTTGAAAGTTTTAGCTCCATCCGACATCCGTTATGGAGTCACGAAAAAAAACACGAAATACCTACAGACGTCACGCGTTACATCTATATTGAATGTCCTGGTGGTATGCGCACGCATTGCGTTTTGCATACAATTTGTTTGAGGAGTGACGTCGCAGGTCAGATCGCCTTTGAGGGTGCAGACCAGTAAATGGGCAACGCCGGCCGAATCACGATTTGCAAGCCCTCAAATTCTCTGCTGTTAGAGCAGTTTGTGGGCCACGAACTTGAGGGTTTGTAAAAGAGAAGGTTGGAAGCGGTGCACAGGACTCCCAGCTTGTATTACTCTAAAATTCGGATGAAATTGGGCCCTAAAAGTGCTCTATTTTGGAATGGAGCGCAGGAATCATTTTTCAAAATAGCGATGTGCTTCAGGAATATTTTTCGGGCTGATCATCTTTGATTGGAAATTACTCCCAAAAGTCATGGGATTACCCCCAAACAATTAAACAGAAACAGAAAGATAATAGAATAAGCTGAATATGGCCAATTTCATGGTATTACAAGTGGCAGTCGAGAATTCTACCACTGAACCACAGGTGCTGGAGGGTACAAAGTCTGCAGATTTGATTTAGAATATTGTTTGGGAATAATAAATACCAATATTAATTTAATGAACTGGGGCCAAAATGGCCTGCATCGGCCGGGAATCGAACCCGGGCCTCCCGCGTGGCAGGCGAGAATTCTACCACTGAACCACCGATGCTGATGTAGGATTACATTCATGTTGAAGATAACACATTATTTTCAAAACTAACTCTGGGTTCGTGGGTTCTGCTGTTGAACCGTAACATACATTTTAAGCTGCAAAACCAACCTGTCACAAAAACGTATCCCTTAATGCATGATATGACATTGGTAGCGCTGACAAAAAGAAGTTGCAGACACTGAGAATACTTCGTGTGGTTCAACATACATAACAAATATTTGAAAGTTTTAGCTCCATCCGACATCCGTTATGGAGTCACGAAAAAAACCACGAAATACCTACAGACGTCACGCGTTACATCTATATTGAATGTCCTGGTGGTATGCGCACGCATTGCGTTTTGCATACAATTTGTTTGAGGAGTGACGTCGCAGGTCAGATCGCCTTTGAGGGTGCAGACCAGTAAATGGGCGACGCCGGCCGAATCACGATTTGCAAGCCCTCAAATTCTCTGCTGTTAGAGCAGTTTGTGGGCCACGAACTTGAGGGTTTGTAAAAGAGAAGGTTGGAAGCGGTGCACAGGACTCCCAGCTTGTATTACTCTAAAATTCGGATGAAATTGGGCCCTAAAAGTGCTCTATTTTGGAATGGAGCGCAGGAATCATTTTTCAAAATAGCGATGTGCTTCAGGAATATTTTTCGGGCTGATCATCTTTGATTGGAAATTACTCCCAAAAGTCATGGGATTACCCCCAAACAATTAAACAGAAACAGAAAGATAATAGAATAAGCTGAATATGGCCAATTTCATCCGAATTTCATGGTATTACAAGTGGCAGTCGAGAATTCTACCACTGAACCACAGGTGCTGGAGGGTACAAAGTCTGCAGATTTGATTTAGAATATTGTTTGGGAATAATAATTACCAATATTAATTTAATGAACTGGGGCCAAAATGGCCTGCATCGGCCGGGAATCGAACCCGGGCCTCCCGCGTGGCAGGCGAGAATTCTACCACTGAACCACCGATGCTGATGCAGGATTACATTCATGTTGAAGATAACACATTATTATCAAAACTAACTCTGGGTTCGTGGGTTCTGCTGTTGAACCGTAACATACATTTGAAGCTGCAAAACCAACCTGTCACAAAAACGTATCCCTTAATGCATGATATGACATTGGTAGCGCTGACAAAAAGAAGTTGCAGACACTGTGAATACTTCGTGTGGTTCAACATACATAACAAATATTTGAAAGTTTTAGCTCCATCCGACATCCGTTATGGAGTCACGAAAAAAAACACGAAATACCTACAGACGTCACGCGTTACATCTATATTGAATGTCCTGGTGGTATGCGCACGCATTGCGTTTTGCATACAATTTGTTTGAGGAGTGACGTCGCAGGTCAGATCGCCTTTGAGGGTGCAGACCAGTAAATGGGCAACGCCGGCCGAATCACGATTTGCAAGCCCTCAAATTCTCTGCTGTTAGAGCAGTTTGTGGGCCACGAACTTGAGGGTTTGTAAAAGAGAAGGTTGGAAGCGGTGCACAGGACTCCCAGCTTGTATTACTCTAAAATTCGGATGAAATTGGGCCCTAAAAGTGCTCTATTTTGGAATGGAGCGCAGGAATCATTTTTCAAAATAGCGATGTGCTTCAGGAATATTTTTCGGGCTGATCATCTTTGATTGGAAATTACTCCCAAAAGTCATGGGATTACCCCCAAACAATTAAACAGAAACAGAAAGATAATAGAATAAGCTGAATATGGCCAATTTCATGGTATTACAAGTGGCAGTCGAGAATTCTACCACTGAACCACAGGTGCTGGAGGGTACAAAGTCTGCAGATTTGATTTAGAATATTGTTTGGGAATAATAAATACCAATATTAATTTAATGAACTGGGGCCAAAATGGCCTGCATCGGCCGGGAATCGAACCCGGGCCTCCCGCGTGGCAGGCGAGAATTCTACCACTGAACCACCGATGCTGATGTAGGATTACATTCATGTTGAAGATAACACATTATTTTCAAAACTAACTCTGGGTTCGTGGGTTCTGCTGTTGAACCGTAACATACATTTTAAGCTGCAAAACCAACCTGTCACAAAAACGTATCCCTTAATGCATGATATGACATTGGTAGCGCTGACAAAAAGAAGTTGCAGACACTGAGAATACTTCGTGTGGTTCAACATACATAACAAATATTTGAAAGTTTTAGCTCCATCCGACATCCGTTATGGAGTCACGAAAAAAACCACGAAATACCTACAGACGTCACGCGTTACATCTATATTGAATGTCCTGGTGGTATGCGCACGCATTGCGTTTTGCATACAATTTGTTTGAGGAGTGACGTCGCAGGTCAGATCGCCTTTGAGGGTGCAGACCAGTAAATGGGCGACGCCGGCCGAATCACGATTTGCAAGCCCTCAAATTCTCTGCTGTTAGAGCAGTTTGTGGGCCACGAACTTGAGGGTTTGTAAAAGAGAAGGTTGGAAGCGGTGCACAGGACTCCCAGCTTGTATTACTCTAAAATTCGGATGAAATTGGGCCCTAAAAGTGCTCTATTTTGGAATGGAGCGCAGGAATCATTTTTCAAAATAGCGATGTGCTTCAGGAATATTTTTCGGGCTGATCATCTTTGATTGGAAATTACTCCCAAAAGTCATGGGATTACCCCCAAACAATTAAACAGAAACAGAAAGATAATAGAATAAGCTGAATATGGCCAATTTCATGGTATTACAAGTGGCAGTCGAGAATTCTACCACTGAACCACAGGTGCTGGAGGGTACAAAGTCTGCAGATTTGATTTAGAATATTGTTTGGGAATAATAAATACCAATATTAATTTAATGAACTGGGGCCAAAATGGCCTGCATCGGCCGGGAATCGAACCCGGGCCTCCCGCGTGGCAGGCGAGAATTTTACCACTGAACCACCGATGCTGATGCAGGATTACATTCATGTTGAAGATAACACATTATTATCAAAACTAACTCTGGGTTCGTGGGTTCTGCTGTTGAACCGTAACATACATTTGAAGCTGCAAAACCAACCTGTTACAAAAACGTATCCCTTAATGCATGATATAACATTGGTAGCGCTGACAAAAAGAAGTTGCAGACACTGTGAATACTTCGTGTGGTTCAACATACATAACAGATATTTGAAAGTTTTAGCTCCATCCGATATCCGTTATGGAGTCACGAAAAAAAACACACGAAATACCTACAGACGTCACGCGTTACATCTATATTGAATGTCCTGGTGGTATGCGCACGCATTGCGTTTTGCATAAAATTTGTTTGAGGAGTGACGTCGCAGGTCAGATCGCCTTTGAGGGTGCAGACCAGTAAATGGGCGACGCCGGCCGAATCACGATTTGCAAGCCCTCAAATTATCTGCTGTTAGAGCAGTTTGTGGGCCACGAACTTGAGGGTTTGTAAAAGAGAAGGTTGGAAGCGGTGCACAGGACTCCCAGCTTGTATTACTCTGAAATTCGGATGAAATTGGGCCCTAAAAGTGCTCTATTTTGGAATGGAGCGCAGGAATAATTTTTCAAAATAGCGATCTGCTTCAGGAATATTTTTCGGGGTGATCATCTTTGAATGGAAATTACTCCCAAAAGTCATGGGATTACCCCCAAACAATTAAACAGAAACAGAAAGATAATAGAATAAGCTGAATATGGCCAATTTCATCCGAATTTCATGGTATTACAAGTGGCAGTCGAGAATTCTACCACTGAACCACAGGTGCTGGAGGGTACAAAGTCTGCAGATTTGATTTAGAATATTGTTTGGGAATAATAATTACCAATATTAATTTAATGAACTGGGGCCAAAATGGCCTGCATCGGCCGGGAATCGAACCCGGGCCTCCCGCGTGGCAGGCGAGAATTCTACCACTGAACCACCGATGCTGATGCAGGTTTACATTCATGTTGAAGATAACACATTATTATCAAAACTAACTCTGGGTTCGTGGGTTCTGCTGTTGAACCGTAACATACATTTGAAGCTGCAAAACCAACCTGTCACAAAAACGTATCCCTTAATGCATGATATGACATTGGTAGCGCTGACAAAAAGAAGTTGCAGACACTGTGAATACTTCGTGTGGTTCAACATACATAACAAATATTTGAAAGTTTTAGCTCCATCCGACATCCGTTATGGAGTCACGAAAAAAAAAACGAAATACCTACAGACGTCACGCGTTACATCTATATTGAATGTCCTGGTGGTATGCGCACGCATTGCGTTTTGCATACAATTTGTTTGAGGAGTGACGTCGCAGGTCAGATCGCCTTTGAGGGTGCAGACCAGTAAATGGGCGACGCCGGCCGAATCACGATTTGCAAGCCCTCAAATTCTCTGCTGTTAGAGCAGTTTGTGGGCCACGAACTTGAGGGTTTGTAAAAGAGAAGGTTGGAAGCGGTGCACAGGACTCCCAGCTTGTATTACTCTGAAATTCGGATGAAATTGGGCCCTAAAAGTGCTCTATTTTGGAATGGAGCGCAGGAATCATTTTTCAAAATACCGATGTGCTTCAGGAATATTTTTCGGGGTGATCATCTTTGAATGGAAATTACTCCCAAAAGTCATGGGATTACCCCCAAACAATTAAACAGAAACAGAAAGATAATAGAATAAGCTGAATATGGCCAATTTCATCCGAATTTCATGGTATTACAAGTGGCAGTCGAGAATTCTACCACTGAACCACAGGTGCTGGAGGGTACAAAGTCTGCAGATTTGATTTAGAATATTGTTTGGGAATAATAATTACCAATATTAATTTAATGAACTGGGGCCAAAATGGCCTGCATCGGCCGGGAATCGAACCCGGACCTCCCGCGTGGCAGGCGAGAATTCTACCACTGAACCACCGATGCTGATGCAGGATTACATTTATGTTGAAGATAACACATTATTATCAAAACTAACTCTGGGTTCGTGGGTTCTGCTGTTGAACCGTAACATACATTTGAAGCTGCAAAACCAACCTGTCACAAAAACGTATCCCTTAATGCATGATATGACATTGGTAGCGCTGACAAAAAGAAGTTGCAGACACTGTGAATACTTCGTGTGGTTCAACATACATAACAAATATTTGAAAGTTTTAGCTCCATCCGACATCCGTTATGGAGTCACGAAAAAAAACACGAAATACCTACAGACGTCACGCGTTACATCTATATTGAATGTCCTGGTGGTATGCGCACGCATTGCGTTTTGCATACAATTTGTTTGAGGAGTGACGTCGCAGGTCAGATCGCCTTTGAGGGTGCAGACCAGTAAATGGGCGACGCCGGCCGAATCACGATTTGCAAGCCCTCAAATTCTCTGCTGTTAGAGCAGTTTGTGGGCCACGAACTTGAGGGTTTGTAAAAGAGAAGGTTGGAAGCGGTGCACAGGACTCCCAGCTTGTATTACTCTGAAATTCGGATGAAATTGGGCCCTAAAGTGCTCTATTTTGGAATGGAGCGCAGGAATCATTTTTCAAAATAGCGATGTGCTTCAGGAATATTTTTCGGGCTGATCATCTTTGAAAGGAAATTACTCCCAAAAGTCATGGGATTACCCTGAAACAATTAAACAGAAACAGAAAGATAATAGAATAAGCTGAATATGGCCAATTTCGTTTTGTCAGCGCTACCAATGTCATATCATGCATTAAGGGATACCTTTTTGTGACAGGTTGGTTTTGCAGCTTCAAATGTATGTTACGGTTCAACAGCAGAACCCACGAACACGGAGTTAGTTTTGATAATAATGTGTTATCTTCAACATGAATGTAATACTGCATCAGCATCGGTGGTTCAGTGGTAGAATTCTCGCCTGCCACTTGTAATACCATGAAATTCGGATGAAATTGGCCATATTCAGCTTATTCTATTATCTTTCTGTTTCTGTTTAATTGTTTCGGGGTAATCCCATGACTTTTGGGAGTAATTTCCATTCAAAGATGATCAGCCCGAAAAATATTCCTGAAGCACATCGCTATTTTGAAAAATTATTCCTGCGCTCCATTCCAAAATAGAGCACTTTTAGGGCCCAATTTCATCCGAATTTCAGAGTAATACAAGCTGGGAGTCCTGTGCACCGCTTCCAAGCTTCTCTTTTACAAACCTTCAAATTCGTGGCCCACAAACTGCTCTAACAGCAGAGAATTTGAGGGCTTGCAAATCGTGATTCGGCCGGCGTCGCCCATTTACTGGTCTGCACCCTCAAAGGCGATCTGACCAGCGACGTCACTCCTCAAACAAATTGTATGCAAAACGCAATGCGTGAGCATACCACCAGGACATTCAATAAAGATGTAACGCGTGACGTCTGTAGGTATTTCGTGTGTTTTTTGTCGTGACTCCATAACGGATATCGGATGGAGCTAAAACTTTCAAATATTTGTTATGTATGTTGAACCACACGAAGTATTCACAGTGTCTGCAACTTCTTTTTGTCAGCGCTACCAATGTTATATCATGCATTAAGGGATACGTTTTTGTGACAGGTTGGTTTTGCAGCTTCAGATGTATGTTACGGTTAAACAGCAGAACCCACGACCCCAGAGATAGTTTTGATAATAGTGTTTTCTCACCAGGTTATCTTCAACATGAATGTAGTCCTGCAGGAGCATCGGTGGTTCAGTGGTAGAATTCTCGCCTGCCACGCGGGAGGCCCGGGTTCGATTCCCGGCCGATGTAGGCCATTTTTGCTCTAGTTCATTAAATTAATTGGTATTTATTATTCACAAACAATACTATAAATCAAATCTGCAGACTTTGTACCCTCCAGCACCTGTGGTTCAGTGGTACAATGCTCGACTGCACTTGTAATACCGTGAAATTCGGATAAAATTTGCCATATTCAGCTTATTATATTATCTTTCATTTTCTGTTCAATTTTTTGGGGGTAATCCCATGGCTTTTGGGAGTAATTTCCATTCAAAGATGATCACCCCGAAAATATTCCTGAAGCACATCGCCATTTTGAAAAATGATTCCTGCGCTCCATTCCACAATAGAGCACTTTTAGGGCCCAATTTCATCCGAATTTCAGAGTAATACAAGCTGGGAGTCCTGTGCACCGCTTCCAACCTTCTCTTTTACAAACCCTCAAGTTCGTGGCCCACAAACTTCTCTAACAGCAGATAATTTGAGGGCTTGCAAATCGTGATTCGGCCGGCGTCGCCCATTTACTGGTCTGCACCCTCAAAGGCGATCTGACATGCGACGTCACTCCTCAAACAAATTGTATGCAAAACGCAATGCGTGCGCATACCACCAGGCCATTTCAATATATATGTAAACACATGAAGTCTGTAGGTATTTCGGGTGTTTTTTTCGTGACTCGATAACGGATATCGGATGGAGCTAAAACTTTCAAATATTTGTTATGTATGTTGAACCACACGAAGTTTTCACAGTGTCTGCAACTTCTTTTTGTCAGCGCTACCAATGTTATATCATGCATTAAGGGATACGTTTTTGTGACAGGTTGGTTTTGCAGCTTCAGATGTATGTTACGGTTAAACAGCAGAACCCACGACCCCAGAGATAGTTTTGATAATAATGTGTTTTCTAACCAGGTTATCTTCAACATGAATGTAGTCCTGCAGGAGAATTCTCGCCTGCCACGCGGGAGGCCCGGGTTCGATTCCCGGCTGATGCAGGCCATTTTTGCTCTAGTTCATTAAATTAATTGGTATTTATTATTCACAAACAATACTATAAATCAAATCTGCAGACTTTGTACCCTCCAGCACCTGTGGTTCAGTGGTAGAATTCTCGACTGCCACTTGTAATACCGGGAAATTCGGATAAAATTTGCCATATTCAGCTTATTCTATTATCTTTCATTTTCTGTTCAATTTTTTGGGGGTAATCCCATGGCTTTTGGGACTAATTTCCATTCAAAGATGATTACCCCAAAAATATTCCTGAAGCACATCGCCATTTTGAAAAATGATTCCTGCGCTCCATTCCAAAATAGAGCACTTTAGGGCCCAATTTCATCCGAATTTCAGAGTAATACAAGCTGGGAGTCCTGTGCACCGCTTCCAACCTTCTCTTTTACAAACCCTCAAGTTCGTGGCCCACAAACTGCTCTAACAGCAGAGAATTTGAGGGCTTGCAAATCGTGATTCGGCCGGCGTCGCCCATTTACTGGTCTGCACCCTCAAAGGCGATCTGACCTGCGACGTCACTCCTCAAACAAATTGTATGCAAAACGCAATGCGTGCGCATACCACCAGGACATTCAATAAAGATGTAACGCGTGACGTATGTAGGTATTTCGTGTGTTTTTTTTCGTGACTCCATAACGGATATCGGATGGAGCTAAAACTTTCAAATATTTGTTATGTATGTTGAACCACACGAAGTATTCACAGTGTCTGCAACTTCTTTTTGTCAGCGCTACCAATGTTATATCATGCATTAAGGGATACGTTTTTGTGACAGGTTGGTTTTGCAGCTTCAAATGTATGTTACGGTTCAACAGCAGAACCCACGAACCCAGAGTTAGTTTTGATAATAATGTGTTATCTTCAACATGAATGTAATCCTGCATCAGCATCGGTGGTTCAGTGGTAGAATTCTCGCCTGCCACGCGGGAGGCCCGGGTTCGATTCCCGGCCGATGCAGGCCATTTTTCCTCTAATTCATTAAATTAATTGGTATTTATTATTCCCAAACAATATTCTAAATCAAATCTGCAGACTTTGTACCCTCCAGCACCTGTGGTTCAGTGGTAGAATTCTCGACTGCCACTTGTAATACCATGAAATTCGGATGAAATTGGCCATATTCAGCTTATTCTATTATCTTTCTGTTTCTGTTCAATTGTTTGGGGGTAATCCCATGACTTTTGGGAGTAATTTCCATTCAAAGATGATCAGCCCGAAAAATATTCCTGAAGCACATCGCTATTTTGAAAAATGATTCCTGCGCTCCATTCCAAAATAGAGCACTTTTAGGGCCCAATTTCATCCGAATTTCACAGTAATAAGAAATAGGAGTCCTGTGCAAGCACCGCTTCCAACCTTCTCTTTTACAAACCCTCAAGTTCGTGGCCTACAAACTGCTCTAACAGCAGAGAATTTGAGGGCTTGCAAATCGTGATTCGGCCGGCGTCGCCCATTTACTGGTCTGCACCCTCAAAGGCGATCTGACCTGCGACGTCACTCCTCAAACAAATTGTATGCAAAACGCAATGCGTGCGCATACCACCAGGCCATTTCAATATATATGTAAACACATGAAGTCTGTAGGTATTTCGGGTGTTTTTTTCGTGACTCGATAACGGATATCGGATGGAGCTAAAACTTTCAAATATTTGTTATGTATGTTGAACCACACGAAGTTTTCACAGTGTCTGCAACTTCTTTTTGTCAGCGCTACCAATGTTATATCATGCATTAAGGGATACGTTTTTGTGACAGGTTGGTTTTGCAGCTTCAGATGTATGTTACGGTTAAACAGCAGAACCCACGACCCCAGAGATAGTTTTGATAATAATGTGTTTTCTAACCAGGTTATCTTCAACATGAATGTAGTCCTGCAGGAGCATCGGTGGTTCAGTGGTAGAATTCTCGCCTGCCACGCGGGAGGCCCGGGTTCGATTCCCGGCCGATGCAGGCCATTTTTGCTCTAGTTCATTAAATTAATTGGTATTTATTATTCACAAACAATACTATAAATCAAATCTGCAGACTTTGTACCCTCCAGCACCTGTGGTTCAGTGGTAGAATTCTCGACTGCCACTTGTAATACCGGGAAATTCGGATAACATTTGCCATATTCAGCTTATTCTATTATCTTTCATTTTCTGTTCAATTTTTTTGGGGTAATCCCATGGCTTTTGGGACTAATTTCCATTCAAAGATGATTACCCCAAAAATATTCCTGAAGCACATCGCCATTTTGAAAAATGATTCCTGCGCTCCATTCCAAAATAGAGCACTTTAGGGCCTAATTTCATCCGAATTTCAGAGTAATACAAGCTGGGAGTCCTGTGCACCGCTTCCAACCTTCTCTTTTACAAACCCTGAAGTTCGTGGCCCACAAACTGCTCTAACAGCAGAGAATTTGAGGGCTTGCAAATCGTGATTCGGCCGGCGTCGCCCATTTACTGGTCTGCACCCTCAAAGGCGATCTGACCTGCGACGTCACTCCTCAAACAAATTGTATGCAAAACGCAATGCGTGCGCATACCACCAGGACATTCAATAAAGATGTAACGCGTGACGTATGTAGGTATTTCGTGTGTTTTTTTTCGTGACTCCATAACGGATATCGGATGGAGCTAAAACTTTCAAATATTTGTTATGTATGTTGAACCACACGAAGTATTCACAGTGTCTGCAACTTCTTTTTGTCAGCGCTACCAATGTTATATCATGCATTAAGGGATACGTTTTTGTGACAGGTTGGTTTTGCAGCTTCAAATGTATGTTACGGTTCAACAGCAGAACCCACGAACCCAGAGTTAGTTTTGATAATAATGTGTTATCTTCAACATGAATGTAATCCTGCATCAGCATCGGTGGTTCAGTGGTAGAATTCTCGCCTGCCACGCGGGAGGCCCGGGTTCGATTCCCGGCCGATGCAGGCCATTTTTCCTCTAATTCATTAAATTAATTGGTATTTATTATTCCCAAACAATATTCTAAATCAAATCTGCAGACTTTGTACCCTCCAGCACCTGTGGTTCAGTGGTAGAATTCTCGACTGCCACTTGTAATACCATGAAATTCGGATGAAATTGGCCATATTCAGCTTATTCTATTATCTTTCTGTTTCTGTTCAATTGTTTGGGGGTAATCCCATGACTTTTGGGAGTAATTTCCATTCAAAGATGATCAGCCCGAAAAATATTCCTGAAGCACATCGCTATTTTGAAAAATGATTCCTGCGCTCCATTCCAAAATAGAGCACTTTTAGGGCCCAATTTCATCCGAATTTCACAGTAATAAGAAATAGGAGTCCTGTGCAAGCACCGCTTCCAACCTTCTCTTTTACAAACCCTCAAGTTCGTGGCCTACAAACTGCTCTAACAGCAGAGAATTTGAGGGCTTGCAAATCGTGATTCGGCCGGCGTCGCCCATTTACTGGTCTGCACCCTCAAAGGCGATCTGACCTGCGACGTCACTCCTCAAACAAATTGTATGCAAAACGCAATGCGTGCGCATACCACCAGGCCATTTCAATATATATGTAAACACATGAAGTCTGTAGGTATTTCGGGTGTTTTTTTCGTGACTCGATAACGGATATCGGATGGAGCTAAAACTTTCAAATATTTGTTATGTATGTTGAACCACACGAAGTTTTCACAGTGTCTGCAACTTCTTTTTGTCAGCGCTACCAATGTTATATCATGCATTAAGGGATACGTTTTTGTGACAGGTTGGTTTTGCAGCTTCAGATGTATGTTACGGTTAAACAGCAGAACCCACGACCCCAGAGATAGTTTTGATAATAATGTGTTTTCTAACCAGGTTATCTTCAACATGAATGTAGTCCTGCAGGAGCATCGGTGGTTCAGTGGTAGAATTCTCGCCTGCCACGCGGGAGGCCCGGGTTCGATTCCCGGCCGATGCAGGCCATTTTTGCTCTAGTTCATTAAATTAATTGGTATTTATTATTCACAAACAATACTATAAATCAAATCTGCAGACTTTGTACCCTCCAGCACCTGTGGTTCAGTGGTAGAATTCTCGACTGCCACTTGTAATACCGGGAAATTCGGATAACATTTGCCATATTCAGCTTATTCTATTATCTTTCATTTTCTGTTCAATTTTTTGGGGGTAATCCCATGGCTTTTGGGACTAATTTCCATTCAAAGATGATTACCCCAAAAATATTCCTGAAGCACATCGCCATTTTGAAAAATGATTCCTGCGCTCCATTCCAAAATAGAGCACTTTAGGGCCCAATTTCATCCGAATTTCAGAGTAATACAAGCTGGGAGTCCTGTGCACCGCTTCCAACCTTCTCTTTTACAAACCCTGAAGTTCGTGGCCCACAAACTGCTCTAACAGCAGAGAATTTGAGGGCTTGCAAATCGTGATTCGGCCGGCGTCGCCCATTTACTGGTCTGCACCCTCAAAGGCGATCTGACCTGCGACGTCACTCCTCAAACAAATTGTATGCAAAACGCAATGCGTGCGCATACCACCAGGACATTCAATAAAGATGTAACGCGTGACGTATGTAGGTATTTCGTGTGTTTTTTTTCGTGACTCCATAACGGATATCGGATGGAGCTAAAACTTTCAAATATTTGTTATGTATGTTGAACCACACGAAGTATTCACAGTGTCTGCAACTTCTTTTTGTCAGCGCTACCAATGTTATATCATGCATTAAGGGATACGTTTTTGTGACAGGTTGGTTTTGCAGCTTAAAATGTATGTTACGGTTCAACAGCAAAACCCACGAACCCAGAGTTAGTTTTGATAATAATGTGTTATCTTCAACATGAATGTAATCCTGCATCAGCATCGGTGGTTCAGTGGTAGAATTCTCGCCTGCCACGCGGGAGGCCCGGGTTCGATTCCCGGCCGATGCAGGCCATTTTTCCTCTAATTCATTAAATTAATTGGTATTTATTATTCCCAAACAATATTCTAAATCAAATCTGCAGACTTTGTACCCTCCAGCACCTGTGGTTCAGTGGTAGAATTCTCGACTGCCACTTGTAATACCATGAAATTGGCCATATTCAGCTTATTCTATTATCTTTCTGTTTCTGTTCAATTGTTTGGGGGTAATCCCATGACTTTTGGGAGTAATTTCCATTCAAAGATGATCAGCCCGAAAAATATTCCTGAAGCACATCGCTATTTTGAAAAATGATTCCTGCGCTCCATTCCAAAATAGAGCACTTTTAGGGCCCAATTTCATCCGAATTTCAAAGTAATAAGAAATAGGAGTCCTGTGCAAGCACCGCTTCCAACCTTCTGTTTTACAAACCCTCAAGTTCGTGGCCTACAAACTGCTCTAACAGCAGAGAATTTGAGGGCTTGCAAATCGTGATTCGGCCGGCGTCGCCCATTTACTGGTCTGCATTCTCAAAGGCGATCTGACCTGCGACGTCACTCCTCAAACAAATGTTATGCAAAACACAATGCGTGCGCATACCACCAGGACATTTCAATATTGATGTAAACACGTGAAGTCTGTAGGTATTTCGGGTGCTTTTTCGTGACTCGATAACGGATATCTGATGGAGCTAAAACTTTCAAATATTTGTTATGTATGTTGAACCACACGAAGTTTTCACAGTGTCTGCAACTTCTTTTTGTCAGCGCTACCAATGTTATATCATGCATTAAGGGATACGTTTTTGTGACAGGTTGGTTTTGCAGCTTCAAAAGTATGTTACGGTTAAACAGCAGAACCCACGAACCCAAAGATAGGTTTGATAATAGTGTGTTTTCTAACCAGATTATCTTCAAGACGAATGTAGTCTCGCAGGAGCATCGGTGGTTCAGTGGTAGAATTCTCGCTTGCCACGCGGGAGGCCCGGGTTCGATTCCCGGCCGATGCAGGCCATTTTTGCTCTAGTTCATTAAATTAATTGGTATTTATTATTCACAAACAATATTATAAATCAAATCTGCAGACTTTGTACCCTCCAGCACCTGTGGTTCAGTGGTAGAATTCTCGACCGCCACTTGTAATACCGTGAAATTCGGATAACATTTGCCATATTCAGCATATTCTATTATCTTTCATTTTCTGTTCAATTTTTTGGGGTAATCCCATGGCTTTTGGGAGTAATTTCTATTCAAAGATTATTACCCCAAAAATATTCCTGAAGCACATCGCCATTTTGAAAAATGATTCCTGCGCTCCATTCCACAATAGAGCACTTTTAGGGCCCAATTTCATCCGAATTTCACAGTAATAAGAAATGGGAGTCCTGTGCATGCACCGCTTCCAACCTTCTCTTTTACAAACCCTCAAGTTCGTGGCCTACAAACTGCTCTAACAGCAGAGAATTTGAGGGCTTGCAAATCGTGATTCGGCCGGCGTCGCCCATTTACTGGTCTGCACCCTCAAAGGCGATCTGACCTGCGACGTCACTCCTCAAACAAATGTTATGCAAAACACAATGCGTGCGCATACCACCAGGACATTTCAATATTGATGTAAACACGTGAAGTCTGTAGGTATTTCGGGTGTTTTTTCGTGACTCGATGACGGATATCGGATGGAGCTAAAACTTTCAAATATTTGTTATGTATGTTGAACCACACGAAGTTTTCACAGTGTCTGCAACTTCTTTTTGTCAGCGCTACCAATGTTATATCATGCATTAAGGGATACGTTTTTGTGACAGGTTGGTTTTGCAGCTTCAAATGTATGTTACGGTTAAACAGCAGAACCCACGAACCCAAAGATAGTTTTGATAATAGTGTGTTTTTTAACCAGGTTATCTTCAACATGAATGTAGTCCCGCAGGAGCATCAGTGGTTCAGTGGTAGAATTCTCGCCTGCCACGCGGAGGCCCGGGTTCGATTTCCGGCCGATGCAGGCCATTTTTGCTCTAGTTCATTAAATTAATTGGTAATTATTATTCACAAACAATATTCTAAATCAAATCTGCAGACTTTGTACCCTCCAGCACCTGTGGTTCAGTGGTAGAATTCTCGACTGCCACTTGTAATACCATGAAATTGGCCATATTCAGCTTATTCTATTATCTTTCTGTTTCTGTTTAATTGTTTGGGGGTAATCCCATGGCTTTTGGGAGTAATTTTCATTCAAAGATGATCACCCCGAAAATATTCCTGAGGCACATCGCCATTTTGAAAAATGATTCCTGCGCTCCATTCCACAATAAAGCACTTTTAGGGCCCAATTTCATCTGAATTTTAGAGTAATACAAGCTGGGAGTCCTGTGCACCGCTTCCAACCTTCTCTTTTACAAACCCTCGAGTTCGTGGCCCACAAACTGCTCTAACAGCCTATAATTTGAGGGCTTGCAAATCGTGATTCGGCCGGCGTCGCCCATTTACTGGTCTGCATTCTCAAAGGCGATCTGACCTGCGACGTCACTCCTCAAACAAATTGTATGCAAAACGCAATGCGTGCGCATACCACCAGGACCTTTCAATATAGATGTAAACACGTAAAGTCTGTAGGTATTTCGGGTGTTTTTTCGTGACTCGATGACGAATATCGGATGGAGCTAAAACTTTCAAATATTTGTTATGTATGTTGAACCACACGAAGTTTTCACAGTGTCTGCAACTTCTTTTTGTCAGCGCTACCAATGTTATATCATGCATTAAGGGATACGTTTTTGTGACAGGTTGGTTTTGCAGCTTCAAATGTATGTTACGGTTAAACAGCAGAACCCATGAACCCAAAGATAGTTTTGATAATAGTGTGTTTTCTAACCAGGTTATCTTCAACATGAATGTAGTCCCGCAGGAGCATCAGTGGTTCAGTGGTAGAATTCTCGCCTGCCACGCGGAGGCCCGGGTTCGATTCCAGGCCGATGCAGGCCATTTTTGCTCTAGTTCATTACATTAATTGTATATATTATTCACTAACAATATTCTAAATCAAATCTGCAGACTTTGTACCCTCCAGTACTTGTGGTTCTGTGGTAGAATTCTCGACTGCCACTTTTATTACCGTGAAATTCGGATAAAATTTGCCATATTCAGCTTATTCTATTATCTTTCATTTTCTGTTAAATGTTTTGGGGGTAATCCCATGACTTTTGGGAGTAATTTCCATTTAAAAAATGATCAGCCCGAAAAATATTCCTGAAGCACATCGCCATTTTGAAAAATGATTACTGCGCTCCATTCCAAAATAGAGCACTTTTAGGGCCCAATTTCATCCGAATTTCAGAGTAATACAAGCTGGGAGTCCTGTGCACCGCTTCCAACCTTCTCTTTCACAAACCCTCAAGTTCGTGGCCCACAAACTGCTCTAACAGCAGAGAATTTGAGGGCTTGCAAATCGTGATTCGGCCGGCGTCGCCCATTTACTGGTCTGCACCCTCAAAGGCGATCTGACCTGCGACGTCACTCTTCAAACAAATTTTATGCAAAACGCAATGCGTGCGCATACCACCAGGACATTTCAATATTGATGTAAACACGTGAAGTCTGTAGGTATTTTGGGAGTTTTATTCGTGACGCGATAACGGATATCGGATGGAGCTAAAACTTTCAAATATTTGTTATGTATGTTGAACCACACGAAGTATTCACAGTGTCTGCAACTTCTTTTTGTCAGCGCTACCAATGTTATATCATGCATTAAGGGATACGTTTTTGTGACAGGTTGGTTTTGCAGCTTCAAATGTATGTTACGGTTAAACAGCAGAACCCACGACCCCAGAGATAGTTTTGATAATAGTGTTTTCTAACCAGGTTATATTCAACATGAATGTAGTCCTGCAGGAGCATCGGTGGTTCAGTGGTAGAATTCTCGCCTGCCACGCGGGAGGCCCGGGTTCGATTCCCGGCCGATGCAGGCCATTTCTGCTCTAGTTCATTAAATTAATTGGTATTTATTATTCACAAACAATATTATAAATCAAATCTGCAGACTTTGTACCCTCCAGCACCTGTGGTTCAGTGGTAGAATTCTCGACTGCCACTTGTAATACCGTGAAATTCGGATAACATTTGCCATATTCAGCTTATTCTATTATCTTTCATTTTCTGTTCAATTTTTTGTGGGTAATCCCATGGCTTTTGGGAGTAATTTCCATTCAAAGATGATCACCCCAAAAATATTCCTGAAGCACATCGCCATTTTGAAAAATGATTACTGCGCTCCATTCCAAAATAGAGCACTTTTAGGGCCCAATTTCATCCGAATTTCAGAGTAATACAAGCTGGGAGTCCTGTGCACCGCTTCCAACCTTCTCTTTCACAAACCCTCAAGTTCGTGGCCCACAAACTGCTCTAACAGCAGAGAATTTGAGGGCTTGCAAATCGTGATTCGGCCGGCGTCGCCCATTTACTGGTCTGCACCCTCAAAGGCGATCTGACCTGCGACGTCACTCCTCAAACAAATTTTATGCAAAACGCAATGCGTGCGCATACCACCAGGACATTTCAATATTGATGTAAACACGTGAAGTCTGTAGGTATTTTGGGTGTTTTTTTCGTGACTCGATAACGGATATCGGATGGAGCTAAAACTTTCAAATATTTGTTATGTATGTTGAACCACACGAAGTATTCACAGTGTCTGCAACTTCTTTTTGTCAGCGCTACCAATGTTATATCATGCATTAAGGGATACGTTTTTGTGACAGGTTGGTTTTGCAGCTTCAAATGTATGTTACGGTTAAACAGCAGAACCCACGACCCCAGAGATAGTTTTGATAATAGTGTTTTCTAACCAGGTTATCTTCAACATGAATGTAGTCCTGCAGGAGCATCGGTGGTTCAGTGGTAGAATTCTCGCCTGCCACGCGGGAGGCCCGGGTTCGATTCCCGGCCGATGCATGCCATTTTTGCTCTAGTTCATTAAATTAATTGGTATTTATTATTCACAAACAATATTATAAATCAAATCTGCAGACTTTGTACCCTCCAGCACCTGTGGTTCAGTGGTAGAATTCTCGACTGCCACTTGTAATACCGTGAAATTCGGATAACATTTGCCATATTCAGCTTATTCTATTATCTTTCATTTTCTGTTCAATTTTTTGGGGGTAATCCCATGGCTTTTGGGAGTAATTTCCATTCAAAGATGATCACCCCAAAAATATTCCTGAAGCACATCGCCATTTTGAAAAATGATTACTGCGCTCCATTCCAAAATAGAGCACTTTTAGGGCCCAATTTCATCCGAATTTCAGAGTAATACAAGCTGGGAGTCCTGTGCACCGCTTCCAACCTTCTCTTTCACAAACCCTCAAGTTCGTGGCCCACAAACTGCTCTAACAGCAGAGAATTTGAGGGCTTGCAAATCGTGATTCGGCCGGCGTCGCCCATTTACTGGTCTGCACCCTCAAAGGCGATCTGACCTGCGACGTCACTCTTCAAACAAATTTTATGCAAAACGCAATGCGTGCGCATACCACCAGGACATTTCAATATTGATGTAAACACGTGAAGTCTGTAGGTATTTTGGGTGTTTTTTTCGTGACTCCATAACGGATATCGGATGGAGCTAAAACTTTCAAATATTTGTTATGTATGTTGAACCACACGAAGTATTCACAGTGTCTGCAACTTCTTTTTGTCAGCGCTACCAATGTTATATAATGGATTAAGGGATACGTTTTTGTGACAGGTTGGTTTTGCAGCTTCAAATGTATGTTACGGTTAAACAGCAGAACCCACGACCCCAGAGATAGTTTTGATAATAGTGTTTTCTAACCAGGTTATCTTCAACATGAATGTAGTCCTGCAGGAGCATCGGTGGTTCAGTGGTAGAATTCTCGCTTGCCACGCGGGAGGCCCGGGTTCGATTCCCGGCCGATGCAGGCCTTTTTGCTCTAGTTCATTAAATTAATTGGTATTTATTATTCACAAACAATATTATAGATCAAATCTGCAGACTTTGTACCTTCCAGCACATGTGGTTCAGTGGTAGAATTCTCGACTGCCACTTGTAATACCGTGAACTTCGGATAACATTTGCCATATTCAGCTTATTCTATTATCTTTCATTTTCTGTTCAATTTTTTGGGGGTAATCCCATGGCTTTTGGGAGTAATTTCCATTCAAAGATGATCACCCCAAGAATATTCCTGAAGCACATCGCCATTTTGAAAAATGATTACTGCGCTCCATTCCAAAATAGAGCACTTTTAGGGCCCAATTTCATCCGAATTTCAGAGTAATACAAGCTGGGAGTCCTGTGCACCGCTTCCAACCTTCTCTTTCACAAACCCTCAAGTTCGTGGCCCACAAACTGCTCTAACAGCAGAGAATTTGAGGGCTTGCAAATCGTGATTCGGCCGGCGTCGCCCATTTACTGGTCTGCACCCTCAAAGGCGATCTGACCTGCGACGTCACCTTCAAACAAATTTTATGCAAAACGCAATGCGTGCGCATACCACCAGGACATTTCAATATTGATGTAAACACGTGAAGTCTGTAGGTATTTTGGGTGTTTTTTTCGTGACTCCATAACGGATATCGGATGGAGCTAAAACTTTCAAATATTTGTTATGTAAGTTGAACCACACGAAGTATTCACAGTGTTTCCAGCTTCTTTTTGTCTGCGCTACCAATGTTATATCATGCATTAAGGGATACGTTTTTGTGACAGGTTGGTTTTGCAGCTTCAAATGTATGTTACGGTTAAACAGCAGATCCCACGACCCCAAAGATTGTTTTGATAATAGTGTTTTCTAACCAGGTTATCTTCAACATGAATGTAGTCCTGCAGGAGCATCGGTGGTTCAGTGGTAGAATTCTCGCCTGCCACGCGGGAGGCCCGGGTTCGATTCCCGGCCGATGCAGGCCATTTTTGCTCTAGTTCATTAAATTAATTGGTATTTATTATTCACAAACAATATTATAAATCAAATCTGCAGACTTTGTACCCTCCAGCACCTGTGGTTCAGTGGTAGAATTCTCGACTGCCACTTGTAATACCGTGAAATTCGGATAACATTTGCCATATTCAGCTTATTCTATTATCTTTCATTTTCTGTTCAATTTTTTGGGGTAATCCCATGGCTTTTGGGAGTAATTTCCATTCAAAGATGATCACCGCAAAAATATTCCTGAAGCACATCGCCATTTTGAAAAATGATTACTGCGCTCCATTCCAAAATAGAGCACTTTTAGGGCCCAATTTCATCCGAATTTCAGAGTAATACAAGCTGGGAGTCCTGTGCACCGCTTCCAACCTTCTCTTTCACAAACCTTCAAGTTCGTGGCCCACAAACTGCTCTAACAGCAGAGAATTTGAGGGCTTGCAAATCGTGATTCGGCCGGCGTCGCCCATTTACTGGTCTGCACCCTCAAAGGCGATCTGACCTGCGACGTCACTCCTCAAACAAATTGTATGCAAAACGCAATGCGTGCGCATACCACCAGGACATTTCAATATAGATGTAAACACGTGAAGTCTGTAGGTATTTCGGGTGTTTTTTCGTGACTCGATGACGGATATTGGATGGAGCTAAAACTTTCAAATATTTGTTATGTAAGTTGAACCACACGAAGTATTCACAGTGTTTCCAGCTTCTTTTTGTCAGCGCTACCAATGTTATATCATGCATTAAGGGATACGTTTTTGTGACAGGTTGGTTTTGCAGCTTCAAATGTATGTTACGGTTAAACAGGAGAACCCACGAACCCAAAGATAGTTTTGATAATAGTGTGTTTTCTAACCAGGTTATCTTCAACATGAATGTAGTCCCGCAGGAGCATCGGTGGTTCAGTGGTAGAATTCTCGCCTGCCACGCGGGAGGCCCGGGTTCGATTCCCGGCAGATGCAGGCCATTTTTGCTCTAGTTCATTAAATTAATTGGCATTTATTATTCACAAACAATATTCTAAATCAAATCTGCAGACTTTGTACCCTCCAGCACCTGTGGTTCAGTGGTAGAATTCTCGACTGCCACTTGTAATACCGTGAAATTCGGATAACATTTGCCATATTCAGCTTATTCTATTATCTTTCATTTTCTGTTCAATTTTTTGGGGGTAATCCCATGGCTTTTGGGAGTAATTTCCATTCAAAGATGATCACCCCAAAAATATTCCTGAAGCACATCGCCATTTTGAAAAATGATTACTGCGCTCCATTCCAAAATAGAGCACTTTTAGGGCCCAATTTCATCCGAATTTCAGAGTAATACAAGCTGGGAGTCCTGTGCACCGCTTCCAACCTTCTCTTTCACAAACCCTCAAGTTCGTGGCCCACAAACTGCTCTAACAGCAGAGAATTTGAGGGCTTGCAAATCGTGATTCGGCCGGCGTCGCCCATTTACTGGTCTGCACCCTCAAAGGCGATCTGACCTGCGACGTCACTCCTCAAACAAATGTTATGCAAAACGCAATGCGTGCGCATACCACCAGGACATTTCAATATTGATGTAAACACGTGAAGTCTGTAGGTATTTTGGGTGTTTTTTTCGTGACTCCATAACGGATATCGGATGGAGCTAAAACTTTCAAATATTTGTTATGTATGTTGAACCACACGAAGTATTCACAGTGTCTGCAGCTTCTTTTTGTCAGCGCTACCAATGTTATATCATGCATTAAGGGATACGTTTTTGTGACAGGTTGGTTTTGCAGCTTCAAATGTATGTTACGGTTAAACAGCAGAACCCACGACCCCAAAGATAGTTTTGATAATAGTGTTTTCTAACCAGGTTATCTTCAACATGAATGTACTCCTGCAGGAGCATCGGTGGTTCAGTGGTAGAATTCTCGCCTGCCACGCGGGAGGCCCGGGTTCGATTCCCGGCCGATGCAGGCCATTTTTGCTCTAGTTCATTAAATTAATTGGTATTTATTATTCACAAACAATATTATAAATCAAATCTGCAGACTTTGTACCCTCCAGCACCTGTGGTTCAGTGGTAGAATTCTCGACTGCCACTTGTAATACCGTGAAATTCGGATAACATTTGCCATATTCAGCTTATTCTATTATCTTTCATTTTCTGTTCAATTTTTTGGGGTAATCCCATGGCTTTTGGGAGTAATTTCCATTCAAAGATGATCACCGCAAAAATATTCCTGAAGCACATCGCCATTTTGAAAAATGATTACTGCGCTCCATTCCAAAATAGAGCACTTTTAGGGCCCAATTTCATCCGAATTTCAGAGTAATACAAGCTGGGAGTCCTGTGCACCGCTTCCAACCTTCTCTTTCACAAACCTTCAAGTTCGTGGCCCACAAACTGCTCTAACAGCAGAGAATTTGAGGGCTTGCAAATCGTGATTCGGCCGGCGTCGCCCATTTACTGGTCTGCACCCTCAAAGGCGATCTGACCTGCGACGTCACTCCTCAAACAAATTGTATGCAAAACGCAATGCGTGCGCATACCACCAGGACATTTCAATATAGATGTAAACACGTGAAGTCTGTAGGTATTTCGGGTGTTTTTTCGTGACTCGATGACGGATATTGGATGGAGCTAAAACTTTCAAATATTTGTTATGTATGTTGAACCACACGAAGTTTTCACAGTGTCTGCAACTTCTTTTTGTCAGCGCTACCAATGTTTATATCATGCATTAAGGGATACGTTTTTGTGACAGGTTGGTTTTGCAGCTTCAAATGTATGTTACGGTTAAACAGCAGAACCCACGAACCCAGAGATAGTTTTGATAATAGTGTGTTTTCTAACCAGGTTATCTTCAACATGAATGTAGTCCCGCAGGAGCATCGGTGGTTCAGTGTTAATATTCTCGCCTGCCACGCGGGAGGCCCGGGTTCGATTCCCGGCCGATGCAGGCCATTTTTGCTCTAGTTCATTAAATTAATTGGCATTTATTATTCACAAACAATATTCTAAATCAAATCTGCAGACTTTGTACCCTCCAGCATCCGTGGTTCAGTGGTAGAATTCTCGACTGCCACTTGTAATACCGTGAAATTCGGATAAAATTTGCCATATTCAGCTGATTTTATTATCTTTCATTTTCTGTTAAATGTTTTGGGGGTAATCCCATGACTTTTGGGAGTAATTTCCATTCAAAGATGATCACCGCAAAAAATATCCCTGAAGCACATCGCTATTTTGAAAAATGAATACTGCGCTCCATTCCAAAATAGAGCACTTTTAGGGCCCAATTTCATCCGAATTTCAGAGTAATACAAGCTGGGAGTCCTGTGCACCGCTTCCAACCTTCTCTTTCACAAACCCTCAAGTTCGTGGCCCACAAACTGCTCTAACAGCAGAGAATTTGAGGGCTTGCAAATCGTGATTCGGCCGGCGTCGCCCATTTACTGGTCTGCACCCTCAAAGGCGATCTGACCTGCGACGTCACTCCTCAAACAAATTGTATGCAAAACGCAATGCGTGCGCATACCACCAGGACATTTCAATATAGATGTAAACACGTGAAGTCTGTAGGTATTTCGGGTGTTTTTTCGTGACTCGATGACGGATATTGGATGGAGCTAAAACTTTCAAATATTTGTTATGTAAGTTGAACCACACGAAGTATTCACAGTGTTTCCAGCTTCTTTTTGTCAGCGCTACCAATGTTATATCATGCATTAAGGGATACGTTTTTGTGACAGGTTGGTTTTGCAGCTTCAAATGTATGTTACGGTTAAACAGCAGAACACACGACCCCAGAGATAGTTTTGATAATAGTGTTTTCTAACCAGGTTATCTTCAACATGAATATAGTCCTGCAGGAGCATCGGTGGTTCAGTGGTAGAATTCTCGCCTGCCACGCGGGAGGCCCGGGTTCGATTCCCGGCCGATGCAGGCCATTTTTGCTCTAGTTCATTAAATTAATTGGTATTTATTATTCACAAACAATATTATAAATCAAATCTGCAGACTTTGTACCCTCCAGCACCTGTGGTTCAGTGGTAGAATTCTCGACTGCCACTTGTAATACCGTGAAATTCGGATAACATTTGCCATATTCAGCTTATTCTATTATCTTTCATTTTCTGTTCAATTTTTTGGGGTAATCCCATGGCTTTTGGGAGTAATTTCCATTCAAAGATGATCACCGCAAAAATATTCCTGAAGCACATCGCCATTTTGAAAAATGATTACTGCGCTCCATTCCAAAATAGAGCACTTTTAGGGCCCAATTTCATCCGAATTTCAGAGTAATACAAGCTGGGAGTCCTGTGCACCGCTTCCAACCTTCTCTTTCACAAACCTTCAAGTTCGTGGCCCACAAACTGCTCTAACAGCAGAGAATTTGAGGGCTTGCAAATCGTGATTCGGCCGGCGTCGCCCATTTACTGGTCTGCACCCTCAAAGGCGATCTGACCTGCGACGTCACTCCTCAAACAAATTGTATGCAAAACGCAATGCGTGCGCATACCACCAGGACATTTCAATATAGATGTAAACACGTGAAGTCTGTAGGTATTTCGGGTGTTTTTTCGTGACTCGATGACGGATATTGGATGGAGCTAAAACTTTCAAATATTTGTTATGTATGTTGAACCACACGAAGTTTTCACAGTGTCTGCAACTTCTTTTTGTCAGCGCTACCAATGTTTATATCATGCATTAAGGGATACGTTTTTGTGACAGGTTGGTTTTGCAGCTTCAAATGTATGTTACGGTTAAACAGCAGAACCCACGAACCCAGAGATAGTTTTGATAATAGTGTGTTTTCTAACCAGGTTATCTTCAACATGAATGTAGTCCCGCAGGAGCATCGGTGGTTCAGTGTTAATATTCTCGCCTGCCACGCGGGAGGCCCGGGTTCGATTCCCGGCCGATGCAGGCCATTTTTGCTCTAGTTCATTAAATTAATTGGCATTTATTATTCACAAACAATATTCTAAATCAAATCTGCAGACTTTGTACCCTCCAGCATCCGTGGTTCAGTGGTAGAATTCTCGACTGCCACTTGTAATACCGTGAAATTCGGATAAAATTTGCCATATTCAGCTGATTTTATTATCTTTCATTTTCTGTTAAATGTTTTGGGGGTAATCCCATGACTTTTGGGAGTAATTTCCATTCAAAGATGATCACCGCAAAAAATATCCCTGAAGCACATCGCCATTTTGAAAAATGATTACTGCGCTCCATTCCAAAATAGAGCACTTTTAGGGCCCAATTTCATCCGAATTTCAGAGTAATACAAGCTGGGAGTCCTGTGCACCGCTTCCAACCTTCTCTTTCACAAACCCTCAAGTTCGTGGCCCACAAACTGCTCTAACTGCAGAGAATTTGAGGGCTTGCAAATCGGATTCGGCCGGCGTCGCCCATTTACTGGTCTGCACCCTCAAAGGCGATCTGACCTGCGACGTCACTCTTCAAACAAATTTTATGCAAAACGCAATGCGTGCGCATACCACCAGGACATTTCAATATTGATGTAAACACGTGAAGTCTGTAGGTATTTTGGGTGTTTTTTTCGTGACTCGATAACGGATATCGGATGGAGCTAAAACTTTCAAATATTTGTTATGTATGTTGAACCACACGAAGTATTCACAGTGTCTGCAACTTCTTTTTGTCAGCGCTACCAATGTTATATAATGCATTAAGGGATACGTTTTTATGACAGGTTGGTTTTGCAGCTTCAAATGTATGTTACGGTTAAACAGCAGAACCCACGACCCCAGAGATAGTTTTGATAATAGTGTTTTCTAACCAGGTTATCTTCAACATGAATGTAGTCCTGCAGGAGCATCGGTGGTTCAGTGGTAGAATTCTCGCCTGCCACGCGGGAGGCCCGGGTTTGATTCCCGGCCGATGCAGGCCATTTTTGCTCTAGTTCATTAAATTAATTGGTATTTATTATTCACAAACAATATTATAAATCAAATCTGCAGACTTTGTACCCTCCAGCACCTGTGGTTCAGTGGTAGAATTCTCGACTGCCACTTTTAATACCGTGAAATTCGGATAACATTTGCCATATTCAGCTTATTCTATTATCTTTCATTTTCTGTTCAATTTTTTGGGGGTAATCCCATGGCTTTTGGGAGTAATTTCCATTCAAACATGATCACCGCAAAAATATTCCTGAAGCACATCGCCATTTTGAAAAATTATTACTGCGCTCCATTCCAAAATAGAGCACTTTTAGGGCCCAATTTCATCCGAATTTCAGAGTAATACAAGCTGGGAGTCCTGTGCACCGCTTCCAACCTTCTCTTTCACAAACCTTCAAGTTCGTGGCCCACAAACTGCTCTAACAGCAGAGAATTTGAGGGCTTGCAAATCGTGATTCGGCCGGCGTCGCCCATTTACTGGTCTGCACCCTCAAAGGCGATCTGACCTGCGACGTCACTCCTCAAACAAATTATATGCAAAACGCAATGCGTGCGCATACCACCAGGACATTTCAATATAGATGTAAACACGTGAAGTCTGTAGGTATTTCGGGTGTTTTTTCGTGACTCGATGACGGATATTGGATGGAGCTAAAACTTTCAAATATTTGTTATGTATGTTGAACCACACGAAGTTTTCACAGTGTCTGCAACTTCTTTTTGTCAGCGCTACCAATGTTATATCATGCATTAAGGGATACGTTTTTGTGACAGGTTGGTTTTGCAGCTTCAAATGTATGTTACGGTTAAACAGCAGAACCCACGAACCCAAAGATAGTTTTGATAATAGTGTGTTTTCTAACCAGGTTATCTTCAACATGAATGTAGTCCCGCAGGAGCATCGGTGGTTCAGTTGTAGAATTCTCGCCTGCCGCGCGGGAGGCCCGGGTTCGATTCCCGGCCGATGCAGGCCATTTTTGCTCTAGTTCATTAAATTAATTGGTAATTATTATTCACAAACAATATTCTAAATCAAATCTGCAGACTTTGTACCCTCCAGCACCTGTGGTTCAGTGGTAGAATTCTCGACTGCCACTTGTAATACCGTGAAATTCGGATAAAATTTGCCATATTCAGCTTATTTTATTATCTTTCATTTTCTGTTAAATGTTTTGGGGGTAATCCCATGACTTTTGGGAGTAATTTCCATTCAAAGATGATCACCCCAAAAAATATTCCTGAAGCACATCGCCATTTTGAAAAATGATTACTGCGCTCCATTCCAAAATAGAGCACTTTTAGGGCCCAATTTCATCCGAATTTCAGAGTAATACAAGCTGGGAGTCCTGTGCACCGCTTCCAACCTTCTCTTTCACAAACCTTCAAGTTCGTGGCCCACAAACTGCTCTAACAGCAGAGAATTTGAGGGCTTGCAAATCGTGATTCGGCCGGCGTCGCCCATTTACTGGTCTGCACCCTCAAAGGCGATCTGACCTGCGACGTCACTCCTCAAACAAATTATATGCAAAACGCAATGCGTGCGCATACCACCAGGACATTTCAATATAGATGTAAACACGTGAAGTCTGTAGGTATTTCGGGTGTTTTTTCGTGACTCGATGACGGATATTGGATGGAGCTAAAACTTTCAAATATTTGTTATGTATGTTGAACCACACGAAGTTTTCACAGTGTCTGCAACTTCTTTTTGTCAGCGCTACCAATGTTATATCATGCATTAAGGGATACGTTTTTGTGACAGGTTGGTTTTGCAGCTTCAAATGTATGTTACGGTTAAACAGCAGAACCCACGAACCCAAAGATAGTTTTGATAATAGTGTGTTTTCTAACCAGGTTATCTTCAACATGAATGTAGTCCCGCAGGAGCATCGGTGGTTCAGTTGTAGAATTCTCGCCTGCCGCGCGGGAGGCCCGGGTTCGATTCCCGGCCGATGCAGGCCATTTTTGCTCTAGTTCATTAAATTAATTGGTAATTATTATTCACAAACAATATTCTAAATCAAATCTGCAGACTTTGTACCCTCCAGCACCTGTGGTTCAGTGGTAGAATTCTCGACTGCCACTTGTAATACCGTGAAATTCGGATAAAATTTGCCATATTCAGCTTATTTTATTATCTTTCATTTTCTGTTAAATGTTTTTGGGGTAATCCCATGACTTTTGGGAGTAATTTCCATTCAAAGATGATCACCCCAAAAAATATTCCTGAAGCACATCGCCATTTTGAAAAATGATTACTGCGCTCCATTCCAAAATAGAGCACTTTTAGGGCCCAATTTCATCCGAATTTCAGAGTAATACAAGCTGGGAGTCCTGTGCACCGCTTCCAACCTTCTCTTTCACAAACCCTCAAGTTCGTGGCCCACAAACTGCTCTAACAGCAGAGAATTTGAGGGCTTGCAAATCGTGATTCGGCCGGCGTCGCCCATTTACTGGTCTGCACCCTCAAAGGCGATCTGACCTGCGACGTCACTCCTCAAACAAATGTTATGCAAAACGCAATGCGTGCGCATACCACCAGGACATTTCAATATTGATGTAAACACGTGAAGTCTGTAGGTATTTTGGGTGTTTTTTTCGTGACTCCATAACGGATATCGGATGGAGCTAAAACTTTCAAATATTTGTTATGTATGTTGAACCACACGAAGTATTCACAGTGTCTGCAGCTTCTTTTTGTCAGCGCTACCAATGTTATATCATGCATTAAGGGATACGTTTTTGTGACAGGTTGGTTTTGCAGCTTCAAATGTATGTTACGGTTAAACAGCAGAACCCACGACCCCAAAGATAGTTTTGATAATAGTGTTTTCTAACCAGGTTATCTTCAACATGAATGTAGTCCTGCAGGAGCATCGGTGGTTCAGTGGTAGAATTCTCGCCTGCCACGCGGGAGGCCCGGGTTCGATTCCCGGCCGATGCAGGCCATTTTTGCTCTAGTTCATTAAATTAATTGGTATTTATTATTCACAAACAATATTATAAATCAAATCTGCAGACTTCGTACCCTCCAGCACCTGTGGTTCAGTGGTAGAATTCTCGACTGCCACTTGTAATACCGTGAAATTCGGATAACATTTGCCATATTCAGCTTATTCTATTATCTTTCATTTTCTGTTCAATTTTTTTGGGGTAATCCCATGGCTTTTGGGAGTAATTTCCATTCAAAGATGATCACCGCAAAAATATTCCTGAAGCACATCGCCATTTTGAAAAATGATTACTGCGCTCCATTCCAAAATAGAGCACTTTTAGGGCCCAATTTCATCCGAATTTCAGAGTAATACAAGCTGGGAGTCCTGTGCACCGCTTCCAACCTTCTCTTTCACAAACCTTCAAGTTCGTGGCCCACAAACTGCTCTAACAGCAGAGAATTTGAGGGCTTGCAAATCGTGATTCGGCCGGCGTCGCCCATTTACTGGTCTGCACCCTCAAAGGCGATCTGACCTGCGACGTCACTCCTCAAACAAATTGTATGCAAAACGCAATGCGTGCGCATACCACCAGGACATTACAATATAGATGTAAACACGTGAAGTCTGTAGGTATTTCGGGTGTTTTTTCGTGACTCGATGACGGATATTGGATGGAGCTAAAACTTTCAAATATGTGTTATGTATGTTGAACCACACGAAGTTTTCACAGTGTCTGCAACTTCTTTTTGTCAGCGCTACCAATGTTATATCATGCATTAAGGGATACGTTTTTGTGACAGGTTGGTTTTGCAGCTTCAAATGTATGTTACGGTTAAACAGCAGAACCCACGAACCCAAAGATAGTTTTGATAATAGTGTGTTTTCTAACCAGGTTATCTTCAACATGAATGTAGTCCCGCAGGAGCATCGGTGGTTCAGTGGTAGAATTCTCGCCTGCCACGCGGGAGGCCCGGGTTCGATTCCCGGCCGATGCAGGCCATTTTTGCTCTAGTTCATTAAATTAATTGGTAATTATTATTCACAAACAATATTCTAAATCAAATCTGCAGACTTTGTACCCTCCAGCACCTGTGGTTCAGTGGTAGAATTCTCGACTGCCACTTGTAATACCGTGAAATTCGGATAAAATTTGCCATATTCAGCTTTTTTTATTATCTTTCATTTTCTGTTAAATGTTTTGGGGGTAATCCCATGACTTTTGGGAGTAATTTCCATTCAAAGATGATAACCCCTAAAAATATTCCTGAAGCACATCGCCATTTTGAAAAATGATTACTGCGCTCCATTCCACAATAGAGCACTTTTAGGGCCCAATTTCATCCGAATTTCACAGTAATACAAGCTGGGAGTCCTGCGCACCGCTTCCAACCTTCTCTTTTACAAACCCGCCTCAAGTTCGTGGCCCACAAACTTCTCTAACAGCAGAGAATTTGAGGGCTTGCAAATCGTGATTCGGCCGGCGTCGCCCATTTACTGGTCTGCACCCTCAAAGGCGATCTGACCTGCGACGTCACTCCTCAAACAAGTTTTATGCAAAACGCAATGCGTGCGCATACCACCAGGACATTTTAATATAGATGTAAACACGTGACGTCTGTAGGTATTTCGGGTGGTTTTTTTTCGTGACTCAATGACGGATATCGGATAGAGCTAAAACTTTCAATTTTGTGATGTATGTTGAACCACACGAAGTATTCACAGTGTCTGCATCTTCTTTTTGTCAGCGCTACCAATGTTATATCATGCATTAAGGGATACGTTTTTGTGACAGGTTGGTTTTGCAGCTTCAAATGTATGTTACGGTTAAACAGCAGAACCCACGAACCGAGAGATAGTTTTGATAATAATGTGTTTTCTAACCAGGCTATCTTCAAGATGATTGTAGTGTGACCAGTCGGATTTTCTCATCATAACTTTTGGAATACATTACATCACGTCTTCTGTATCGTGTCCGTCCTGTCCGTTTGTTACATAAAATAAACATGTCCGCCTAGCGCCCTCTCGTGGCCAACTTAACTTTATCTTGCTATGGACAGCGCCCCCACATTTGGTTGCCCGCTGCGTTCAAAAAGTAACAGGAATTCACGTGCTAGAGTTTTTACATACCGCGCTTTGTTTAAAAATGTTTAGGGTACATTCCTGACCTAGTTCTGTAGTTTTCCTGTTGGGCAGAACTACGTCTGTTCATTTATTCCTACATTACGATATAATAACGACGACGCTATAACAG
Source organism: Hippasteria phrygiana (assembly GCA_037893225.1). Lineage (NCBI taxonomy): Eukaryota > Metazoa > Echinodermata > Asteroidea > Valvatida > Goniasteridae > Hippasteria > Hippasteria phrygiana. The sequence goes on from JAZGUH010000431.1 coordinate 686,746, forward strand.
ATAAAGAAAAAGTTGAAATACTTGCTGTAGCTTTACGAAAGTTAGTAGTACAAAGAATTACAGCTCATCCTTCATAGATAAAAACATTCAGGCCGAAAACGACTTCTCATTCAGCTACGATCAAAACGATAGCATTATTAATGAACCCTTCAGTATTGACGAAATGAATCAGGCTATTGACTCTTCCAAATGTACTACACCGGGCAAGGATGGCGTAAGTAATGCAGTTTTAAAGCGCATTCCACTAAAAGTCCGTGAATACCTTCTGATTATATTTAATATGATATGGTATACGGCTCAATGCCCCAAACAGTAGAAAGATGCAATTCTCATTCCCCTTCTAAAACCAGGGAAAGAGATCACTAACCCATTGTCCTATAGACCTATAGCACTTACCTCCTGTTTATGTAAAATTATCGAACGAATTGTCAACTCCCGTCTCACTTGGTACCTCGAAACACACAATCTCTTTACTTGCCATCAGAGCGGTTTTCGAAAAAGCCGCTGTACAAAAGACCACATCATCAACTTAGAATCCTCTATTAACAAAGCCCGCGCTAACAAGGAAAGTACTCTTGCTGTCTTTCTGACAGAATGTTAATAAGTTTGCTTCCGAAATTTTCGCTCACGTGTTCGGGTTTTTATACCGTAATGCACTGCGCAGTCTGTGTGTGATACATATTGTCAGCCTGTGCTGTATGCATTGATATGCCACATTGCATTCTCCTCGTATTTTGTATTATTCCAGGCAATGGGGGTTTCTTTCCAGCTCCGTTTCTTGAAGCCTTGGTTTCAACTGGTGGTTCAAGTTCAGTTTCTTCCCGAGGGTTTCTTTCTTCGCAGGGTTTGAGTAGCTGATTTCTGTAGATGGTTTTGTGAGAAATCAATCAAGTTGTATTCTGTATCCTGTGTTCTTCAAGTGGTTTTCCTTTTACTGTTTTGGTGCTCGTCCTATTTTAAGAATGGGGCCGACTCTCCTTATGGCGTACCCCCTACAATACAAAACTGCACTTGAACGCGAGTACACAAAGAGTAAACTGCAAAAATGTACAAAAATGGCCCAACAAATAGGTACGTACAAGTAACAACAGAAACACTAATGATCCCTCAAGGAACTCATCAGAACAGCAGATAAAGCAGTCAACGAATGGACGGACAAACAGTCAAATGAACGAAACAAACAAACAAACACCCCAACGTACACCCCAACAAACAAACAAACAAACAAACAAACAAACAAACAAACAAACAAACAAACAAACAAACAAACAGATAATGTCTTTGATGAGTAAACAAAGGAAATCAAAATAAATCATTTTATAAATTATTATGTGCTATCCTTCACGTAACGAGAACATTCAAAATGTTGCCATTTCTAAACAGGACACTGACTAGAAAATAATATCATTTTTGTTAACAAAGTCATTTCAATTGCCATTTTAATAGGGTTGAAGCTCACAGTGTAGCCATCTGGTGCACTTCCCCTCTTACTACATCAGATTTGTATGCTGCCCCCAGCACTGACTTTTAGACAAATGCCACTCGTGCCCTACACAGGGCTTCCAACAAAAACAGCTTCCAAAAGTAACTGTTGTATTATTGCATATCAGAAACAATTTCCTGTATTGTTAGAATATACATGCACTAATCTGCATAATGTCACAAAATTACAGAGATATCTCTCTGCAATCAACAACCTCTTTATAGCCAACACCCTAATTAGCAAATAATAGCCTATACCACAAAGCTCACTGGTTCAAAAGAACATCATCAACGTACACTACACTTATTTTCAGGTAACCAACCTTAAAACCATTTCAACTAATTCATTTCCATAAACAATGAACGACACGTTGCAACACTAAAATGTCAAGTAGTTAGTATGTCAAAACCAAACCAAATTGAGCAGAGCTACAAACACACGAACAGCAGCAAAATGCTTTGGGGATATTTTCAGCAATTTCGACATTTGTTCACATTTCTCAGGGAATATTCTGAAAAAAATTCTGACTGAAATTTCATCGACAAAAAGTATTTGTAAAAACACTTTTAAACAGGCATAACATTTTACAAAATGATGCCCTGTTCGTAATTTTCGTTGTAAATGACGCCAAATTTAGCATAACTTCATGCTCATTAGCGTACGTAAAATCACATTGCCCTAAACAAATTTGCTATTGCTGGAAACCATACCTTAAACACATATTTCTCATATAACAAAGCACTATTTCTCAGTTTCAATCTTTCACACAGTTCATTTTCAAATTTTAATAACTTAAATTTAGAAAATCCAATTTGAAAAAAGAAAGCAGCATTGTAACGTCCAAGTTCTATATTTTCTAATATACCAAATACTCCACATTGATCTTTTCCCAATTGTGCCTGGTTTTGTCGTACCGCGTCACAAAACGTTTCATACATTGATGGTTTCCATAATATTCTTGCCAAGTTCCTTTTTCTAAAGCCCCAGTCACACTGTCACGATTATTGCCCAGGATCACCAAGATTTTAAAAATATATTAATCGGCTTTCACGTCGGGGGATTTATGGCACCAAAAGCCTGCAGCCACATTTTTCTAGGAATAGGACACTAAACAACTACGGCATTCGGGAAGTAGCTACGAGCTAATCTGCGGTGTCGTAGCAATTTGTAGCAATTCGTGTCAAATCGCCTGTTGAAAAAGCCTTGAGAGCTACGATGCAGTACGAAGCGGTACGAAGCTACGACCGTGTCACGTGGTTTCCGAATCCGGTTCGAAGTGCTACAAAGCGGTACGAAGCTTTCACGACTTTTCCTGATGTGACGCGGAGCATCACGACGTATAAATAGAAGTGCCCGACTTGGCGGGTATCAGTCCTCCTCTCCAGTTCCATCAGAGCACATCTCCCGGTCTCCAAGTTACAAGTCTCCAAGTTTATTATACCAAGTCATCATCATGCCTAGAGGGTCCAGAGGTAAGGGCCGTGGCAGACAAAGGGCACCTGTCATACGACCTCCAAGTCCTATACAGGAAGAAGACAGCAACCAGCAGCAAGAAGAGCCAGTTGTCATTGCTGTAGTCCCTGTCACCACCACCGCCGCCGCCGCCGCCGCCGCCGCCGCCGCCGCCGCCACCACCACCACCACCACCACCACCACCACCACCACCACCACTACTACTTTATTTTCTGTCTCAGTGGAGTTAAACTCCATTTATTTAAATTCACATTAAACATTAGAAACAAAAATACAAAATACCTTACAGGTGTACACAAACTATAAATTAAGGTCAAACACGGACTATTTACAGAATATAAATTTGAAAAAGCAATAACAAACTTGGTTTGGGAATGGAAGGGAAGGGGGAGGGAAAGGAAGGGGGCAACAGGGGGTAGATAATCCGGAAATCAAAATTTATATAAATTCTTTGACATGACATACTATTACAACTAATATTACTGAAGTGATATATACAAAGAGAACGGAATAGCCGTATACACATACATATAACATTATAACTGAATTAAATTGACACAAATAAATTAACAAAAATAACAAATATACAAGTAAATAAAGCTAACTCATCAAACGCAATTATAATGAATCTAACAATAAGGTCAAGGTAAAGCAACCAAATGTTAACATAATGAAAAAAGCCAAAAACCTCTCAACAAAAGAAACATAGAAAACAAAAATTCATGAATAATTAGTAAGCGAATCAATTATTTAACTAATTAGTCATCATTACGAAGAATTAATTATATACAAAATGAACTAATGTACAAAATGAACTGAAATATATATATACATAACATAACTGGATTAAATTTACATAATTGATTGAACCAAATAGCAAATAGATAAATAGTCAACACATAAAGTGCAATTATACTGAATCAAACAATGTCAGGGCAAAACAACCAAATATTAACACTACAATGAGAAAAGCAAAAAACATCTTAACAAAAGAAACATAGAAAACATAAATTCATGAATAAATTAGTAAATGAATAAATTAATTAACAAATTTGTCATTACTAAGAATAAATCGAGCGCCCAAAATCAAAAAGAGAGCAGCAAATTAGTAAATGAATAAATTAAAAAGAAAAAGTCAACTTGAAAAACATTTCTTTGCTAAACATGTATAGCCATGTAGGCATGAACTTTATGTGAATTTTAATTATTTAGACTTCAACATAGAAACAAACTGAGCAAATTCAGTGAAGCTAGCCCAGCAACCTCTATGAACAGCACTTCAACTGAATGACAGATATACAGTAAAAACTAGCACTAGCATTTGAAAAATATTGGGGAGTGTGCAGATCTTAAATGTGGTTCACAATGCTGCTCTGGGCAGGACATGGGAAAAGTAAATTTTCCTGAACTGGAGCTGAGTACATGGGCAGGCTAAGAAAGGAAAAGTTGTGGGCAGAACCAGCAAACATGTCACTACCTTCAAAGAGCATTGTAGTTGTCATATTTTTAGTGCATATGGCTGAAACTGTACTTGCATATTATTGTATAGTTGATGGCAGTGCACCATTCACAGTATTATGCCGGTCATATATGTCTTGTGACGGGCGACTTGCATTAACAAAATGGGGGTCAAAAGGTTTCATAATAAAGGTCTTAAAGTTGATGCTTTGTTCCGGCCCTTAATTTTAGAGTGTGAACCGTTCGATTAATTAAATAAAAGATGTAAGATTTAGCTACTTACTCTCTGGAAGTCCATGAATGCTCCTGAAGACTCACTGCAACTGATATGGCCTCCTCTCCCCTTCCTTCTTCCAGTAAACAGAAGTGGAAGAACATGTATGGCCAAGTCCTTCCTTTGTTCTGGATAAATAAGAATATAACAACATTAAGTATACACGATAAACCCTGTTAATTATTTTGTGTGTCCAATGAGTAATAGCTCACACCAGTTTACAACATTTCTGAAACGGCACATTATAGGGACAACTCATGCACCTTCATGGCTAATAAAATCAAAAGTTTCCTTTAGAAACAAAAGCAATAATGCAATTATTTTTTAGATATTCAAATCTCTTTTTAAAATGAAATAAGAATTATGTGATTTGGTTGTATCCAAAGTTCATAAAATCTGGGTAGGCCTACAGGTGAAATTGTTTTGGGTCATTATTGGGGTTATTTCTTATTTAATATAAGAAATAACCCCAATAATGACCCAAAAGCAATTTCACCTGTACCCAGATTTTATGAACTTTGGATACAACCAAATGACATATTTCATTTTAAAAAGAGATTTGATAATCTGTAATAAAGAATGTCGTCATAAACAGAAAAACATACTTTGCAACAGCTCCGACAACATTTGTGGTCTTCAAAAATATAATAAACGCAGTGGCTATTGTTACGGCAGCCCTCATTACGGAACTGCCTAGTTCCCCGACGTAATGGTATTCAACGTCACAATGTTTGCTGTTGGAACCAGACTATCAACCAAATGGTTCTCGGACTTTATTTCCTTTTAACAAAAATTCTATAAAACCACTGAAATCAAAGGGAAGAAAATTTAATCTACTTAAATAAAAATAACCATTTGATTTAGGCCTAAAACCTAAAACTTAAATCTTTTCGAAAAACAGCACAGCAGGGATTTCATCCAGGGACCCCGGCCATCAAAATCAGACGCCTTACTAAATACGCTACCGAAGCGCTCTGCAGGACGGGCAGTTTTAAATCCGATATAATGTTCGCATTGTATTAGACAGGGCCCAGACCAGGAAAACTGCCGATTTTTCCTGTCAAGGTTTTCTCAACGGTTTCATCATCATGAACCTCATCCATTTGAAATTAGCTTGGGGCCACCCCGATTTTTGCCCCTAATTTAAAATGGCCGCCAAAATCCAAAATGGCCGCCAACATTACCTAAATTAGATATATACTGCTAATTTCGGTAAAATACTGCTTTTTCGGTAGGAGTTTTTTCAGCGATTCCGTCATCCTGATCATAAGGCCTTTGAAATTAGTCTTGGGAGTACCCAGGATTTGTCCTTGAATCCAAGATGGCCGCCAAAATAGCCGCCAAAATGGCCGCCAAAATTACCTAAATTAGATATATACTGCTAATTACGTTAAATATCAACGTTTTTTCAGTGGTTCTGTCATCCTGAATCTACACCCATTGAATTTAGCTCCAGAGCCACCAAGAATTTGGCCTCAAATCAAAGATGGCCGCCAAAATATAACATGGCTGCCCAAATTATCTTAATCAGATTTATACTACTTGTTTTTTTTCTGTAGGAGTTTTGTTTTCAGTGATTCTGTCATCCTGATCATAAGGCCTTTGAAATTAGTCTGGGGAGTACCCAGGATTTGTCCTTGAATCCAAGATGGCCGTCAAAATGGCCGTCAAAGTGGCCTTCAAAATGGCCGTCAAAATGGCCGCCAAAATGGCCACCAAAATGGCCACCAAAAGCATCTTAATTATATTCAAACTACCTCTTCGTTTTTTCCTGTTAACGTTTTCTAAAGTTGGTTACATTATGGCGTCCTGAACCTAAGCCTTTTGAAATGAATTTGGGGCTACCCAGGATTTGGCTGCAAATCCAAGATGGCCGCCCAAACAAAAATTGTAAACGGTCTCTTATTTGTACCCCATAATTTTCCTTTCCCGGAAATCAGAGTTTATGATTGTCATATACTTTAACTGTACAAATAATCTATACTGTCTTCTCTCCAATTGCAACATTAGCAGCCCAGCCTCATCGTGGTCTATCTAGAATTGTTTCCTTGCACGTAATTCGAACATACAGCTTAGAGAAAGGATCAAAGTAATTAATTGACAGGTATGTATACTTGCGAGTTAACATTGTTTGCGAAATGCATTGCTTTGGATGACATTATTGCTCAACTATTATGTTCTTCTTGTGTAAGTATACTGTAATTCACGAACAAAAAATTGAATGACTTTTATAATTGTATCTTTACTTCTAGGAATCAGCACTATGGCGGCTACCCCCATTTTGAGTACAGGAGCAGATGACAGAAGACGGTGCCTGCTTTGCAATGAAAATATCAAGGATAAGGATGGTGGTGGACAGTCGTGGCCCAGCTAATTGAAATTCAGTATAAGGAGGCTGAGAACATATCACTTGACCATCTGTCAGCCAGTGTTTGGAGAACTTCCAGTCCAGCTTGTGTCACATTTGAGATGTCATCCTTATCCTTGATATTTTCATTGCAAAGCAGGCACCGTCTTTTGTCATCTGCTCCTGTACTCAAAAAGGGGGTAGCCGCCATAGTGCTGATTCCTAAAAGTAAAGATACAATTGTAAAAGTCATTCAATTTCAAAAGGCTTAGGTTCAGGACGCCATAATGAAACCATCTTTAGAAAACGTTAACAGGGAAAAAAACAAAGAGGTAGTTTGAATATAATTAAGATGCTTTTGGCGGCCATTTTGACGGCCATCTTGGATTTCAGGACAAATCCTGGGTATTCCCCAGACTAATTTCAAAGGCCTTATTAGGTTCAGGATGACGAAATCACTGACAACTGACAGAAAAAAAAACAAGAAGCAGTATAAATCATATTAGGTTAATTTTGGCAGCCATTTTAGATTTTGGCGGCCATCTTTGATTTGAGGCCAAATTCTGGGTGGCTTTGGAGCTAAATTCAATGGGTGTAGATTCAGGATGACAGAACCACTGAAAAAACGTTGATATTAAACGTAATTAGCAGTATATATATCTAATTTAGGGAATTTTGGCAGCCATCTTAGCGGCCAACTTGGCGGCCATCTTGGCGGCCATCTTGTCGGCCATCTTAGAGGCCATCTTGGCGGCCATCTTGGCGGTCATCTTGGCGGCCATCTTGGCGGCCATCTTGGCAGCCATCTTGGATTCAAAGACAAATCCAAATTCTTGGTGGCTCTGGAGCTAAATTCAATGGGTGTAGATTCAGGATAATAGAACCACTGAAAAAACGTTGATATTAGACGTAATTAGCAGTATATATCTAATTTAGGTCATTTTGGCGGCCATTTTGGCGGATATTTTGGCGGCCATCTTGGATTCAAGGACAAATCCTGGGTACTCCCCGGACTAATTTCAAAGGCCTTGTGATCAGGATGACAGAATCACTGAAAACAAAACTCCTACAGAAAAAAAACAAGTAGTATAAATCTGATTAAGATAATTTTGGCAGCCATTTTAGATTTTGGCAGCCATATTGGATTTGAGGCCAAATTCTGGGTGGCTCTGGAGCTAAATTCAATGGGTGCAGATTCAGAATAACAGAACCACTGAAAAAACGTTGATATATTAAACGTAATTAGCAGTATATATCTAATTTAGGTAATGTTGGCGGCCACTTTGGATTTTGGCGGCCATTTTGAATTAGGGGCAAAAATCAGGGTGGCCCCCAAGCTAATTTCAAATGGTTGCGGTTCAGGATGATGAAACCGTTGAGAAAACCTTGACAGGAAAAAACGGCAGTTTTTCCTGGTCTGGGCCCTGTCTATATGCCGTAACAATAGCATTTGAAAGTCGCGTTACGGCTGTCGTAAAAATAGCCACTGCGTATAACAAAATTTACAATATACGAAGGAAGTCCAGTATTTTAGCCACACTTATATGAACTAGGAATCTGTTTTTGACAGTCCGAGCCACTGATTTATAAACCGTGTATGCTATAACCATCGCAGCCTACAGTGTGTGGCAGGCCTGCATGTAAATGTTAGGCCTGTGCCGGTATCCGGGTACCGAAAATCCGGCTACCCGGATACCCGGATAGTTTGGCCGCAGCGTAAACCGCAGTTCACATTCCATTGACAGACTATACTAAGCAACAAGAAAGCTATAGATAAGATATAAACAGCGTTGGCCGACCACATTATTGATACTTTCCATTCACTGCATTTTTGTTGACGCATTGTTTTAAAAACACCGCCAGACGATTCGGGTCTTTCGAGTCGGAACAAAGTTTGTAATGAATCGAATTGTCTTTATTTATTTATATATTTTTGGTATGAAACCTTACATTGAATTTTCACCGTAAGTTTCGGATGCCCGAACCGGAAAAATGGAACCGGATATTGACGCCAGCATTCAAGTATCCGGGTATCCGGGTATCCGGGTATCCGGGTATCCGGGTACCCGGATACCCGGATACCCGGATACCCGGATACCCGGATACCCGGATACCCGGATACCCGGATACCCGGATACCCGGATACCCGGATACCCGGATACCCGGATACCCGGATACCCGGATACCCGGATACCCGGATACCCGGATACCCGGATACCCGGATACCCGGATACCTGAATGCTGGCGTCAATATCCGGTTCCATTTTTCCGGTTCGGGCATCCGAAACTTACGGTGAAAATTCAATGTAAGGTTTCATACCAAAAATATATAAATAAATAAAGACAATTCGATTCATTACAAACTTTGTTCCGACTCGAAAGACCCGAATCGTCTGGCGGTGTTTTTAAAACAATGCGTCAACAAAAATGCAGTGAATGGAAAGTATCAATAATGTGGTCGGCCAACGCTGTTTATATCTTATCTATAGCTTTCTTGTTGCTTAGTATAGTCTGTCAATGGAATGTGAACTGCGGTTTACGCTGCGGCCAAACTAGCTCCGCGGTATGATCAAAGAGCGGGCGGGAGTAATATTGATCTTGAGAGAGTGAACGTTGCTCAGACAATAGGGCAGCGGGAGTGGGAAGCGCTCTCCGTATTAGGCCTACAGGTATACATTAAAACAAAAACAATAATAGGCTTTGCTTGGAGGCTTTGCTTGGAGTAATTTGTTTTATGGTGTGTCAACTCGTACCCAGGTTAACTCGTACTATCTGTGGATGATTTAATATTTAACCCCTTGCGTACCGAAGACGCCAAAATGGCGAACAAAAAACCGAACAGTACCACCAGGCCGGATGACGCCATTTGCCGCTATTTGTGCAGTTTCAATCCACTGTTGGATTAGTGTGTATGTTACGCTTGACTGCACAAGCACATTGTGGCCGTTTCGCTTGGCTGCAAAGGCCGGCGCAACACCCCGGCGCCTCCTGTAAATAACCGTACTCAATGTCTTTCTTTTTTATGTCTGAACCTTCTAAACGATATTTTTATAGAGACTGGACGACAGGTAATGACAGCAGCTGTGAAAACGTCTTTAATGGAGAATGTCTTATAACAGATCAAATTTAACATAATTAATGTTCAACTTCAAAGGTCCTGGTGTCCCTGAAATAATTGAAATCAGTAATAATCACAAAGCTAAGATCGTAACCTTGTCTTAATAAGGCGGTTACACTACATGACCCCCCATTTTTTTTCTCGTGCTGGATATTTTTGACAGCGCCGTCCCTTCGACAAAAGAACCGCCCCAGTAAATCGCTTTGGACAAGGCTTTACCTGTTTTTTACCAAGAAGATAGTCGCCCAATCACAGGCTATTACGAACGTTGTGATATCAGGCCCGCCTCGAACAACCAATAAGTCTATATGAAGATGGCCAAGAATTAAGCCGTAGTAGACCAATCACGCAGTTCAGTGAGTCCACCTCGCCCACGCGCCGTCCAATCAGCACACGGCACTCGCTCCCTGTGTGCAGTGCACATGCGGCTCTGTCGGGGCTCGTTCGAAATACCAATGCTGTTGCACGACATCGTAACTTGTAAGTAGGCCTAGTCATATAAACACTGCAGGATTATACCAAGTCTGGAACGATTGCGATATCGATGTCAAATTTCAGGCATTTGTTGAAACATCTACTTTTATAGGGCCTACTGCATATAATTTCAATTATCTCGTAAGTCAATTGACGTGGAATCAAGTCAGATCTACGGCCGGCTTGCTGAACGAACGTGCAAAAAGTAAATCTTGTTTTTTATGCCCCCCAAAAAAACAGTTCTGCTTCCGATTACATGCCTTTGAAAAATAGGGTAGGTGGTCGGATTTTTTTGTTTGCCATTTCTTTTGTGTCCTGATTGATTGGGTGAATGTGCGAATTTCAGTCTGAACTTTTTCCATTTACGCTACGAAAGCTATAACAAAAATTGCCAAAAAAAGTGATAAAAACTTGCCTTAATTAATGTCAAAAATATTTACGGTCGATAATTCTTTAAAATAATGGAGAATTTAGGTCGTGCATATACACACCACACTATGCACATACAACGCCAGCAAAGACGGGAAACTGGCCAACACTGTCCGTTTGTCGTGCGGTAAGCGTGCGTGATGCACTATGTGGCGGGCGACGAACCTCGTGTTGCGGCAGGAAATGTCGGGGAAACACGCTGCACTATCACTTCAAGTACCGTAAGCGGTACAACCTCGAAATAAATTCATGAACACGGAAAATACATACACAGACAAGAGAGATCACGTTCTGTGAATTCATTTAACTTGCAGATATCCTCTTTCTCCATCGATGTTTATTTGGCATTTTTACGAAGTCAGATCTGACCTGGAACTGCAGTGCACTCTGCAGTGTTATGCTAAATGTTGGTCGGCCATAATGCATAGACTGGTTGTCGCATTTCCATCATGCCTTCTTTGGCACTTTTAGTGGGCGGCGCGACGGGAACCAGTACAGCATTGCTGCATTGAGCATACACACGTGTTTTCATCACGGTGATAGGAAATCACGCACCGAAGGGAACTTGTAATCGCGAAGGGAACTTGTAAAAACAACGAAGGTTTCTTCAAAAAAAATAGCGAATGTAAGTAGGCAAACAAATTACAAGCGTTTTTGACGTAAATATGTTGTTGAGAGGCGTTTTGTAAAGACGGAAAATTCAACAGGATTATCTTTTTTTATTGATTTTTGTATTTTGTTTTTTACTTGCTGATAAAATGTTTAGGGTCGCGGCCGTAAAATTAGGGTAGATCGGGTAACCGGAAGCAGAACTATTTTTGCAGGGGCCTTAGCGGCCGCACGGTGCACACAAGGACATTACATTAGAGAGTGTTTTTTTTTCTGAACGGTCCACTTCCGGGTACCCGAGAACCGAACCAGTGTGGCGTTCGGGTACCGGGATCCAAAATTACCCGTTAACGCACATCCCTAGTAAATGTATAGGCCTACATCGTATAGCCTACATTGACTTTCTCAAACACTTTCACCGGAGTCCCTGCACTGCCCATGTTTTTACAAAATCAGTAGCTCTATATACTGAAGTATTACTGTACCAAATTGTGACATGTTGGCCTACGTTATTGTTTACCTTCGAATGTCCGTGTCAGATGATCAAAACCCCACTCGGACAGGCTTTTCTTCATGTTTTCCGTCGAAGCTCGTTGTGGACGACACGTCCGTTATGAATCGATGGTGTCGAATACCCCTCAACTAAGTAATATTTACACAACGCGTGACAGATTTCACATCGAATTGGGGACATTGCATTTGTTAGCCACGGCACGAAAATATATTAAATGTCCGTTAGCGATGAGTGGCGCAGCCAGGCTCTTCCTGGGGGGGGGGGGGGGGAAACGGGGGGCATGGCTATTTTCAAGAGGGGGGGGATTCGACTTTGTTAAATAGGTCCATGCTATAGTAACGCATATCTACACACTACAGATGGCGAGATGGCAAGAGGGGGGCAAGAGTTCCCACAGGGGGGGGGGAGGGTATCCCCCCTTGCCCCCCACCCTTGGCTACGCCACTGGCGATGACGTCCTTAACTTTATGAAAAATATTAAAAGCGAGTAAGGGACTGTTAAGTTCGGTATCATCATCGGTAGCACATACATTGTTCCAGAGAGGAACTTCTTGTGTTTCAGAACATACAGAAAAAGAACAGTTCATTTTACAGTTCATTTTTAAGTCTACAGCTTTAAAGGCACGAATCAAATCTTGATAAAAGGTAGTAGTATTGAATTGATATGAAAACGACTATTAGACGGGACATACCAACCCAGTTTATTATCGACCTTACCAAGCCAGTAATCAAAAAGGAATTTCCACTTGCCGCAAGATTTAATATAATATTTAATAACCTTGATACTCATGAGTTTACATTCTATATTAACCAGACCGGTACCTCCTTTGTCTCTGGGACCATTAATGGTATTTCTTTTAATCTGTTCTACTTTGCCATCCCAGTAAAAATTCCAAATACTTTTATCGATCTTGTTAATCCATTCACTCGGACATGAAATAGTACTCCCCAAATAATTTAATCCCGATCCCACCAAAGTATTGACAATAACTGCTTTGCCTACGAGAGTCAAACTGCGCTTGCTCCACCTATCAAAAATATACTTCAAATTATTCACGCGCGGACCCCAATTGTCTTCCGGGGTGACGTCATTTCCGAAGACTATTCCCAATTTTTCTATTTTCCCACTACACCAATTAAAGCCGCAAGGGTTATCCGATCTATCTTTCCATTTTCCTAACCAAAGACCTTTGGTTTTAGAAACATTTAATTTGGACCCGCTCCCTTCACAAAAGACACAGAGAATATCCTGAATAATGTTAAAATCGATATTTTTACTCACAAAAACCGTGGAATCGTCTGCATGCTGAACGAGTTTGATCGACTCCGTACATTCGAGGATTTCAATACCTTTCAGCTCATTGTTAATTCTGAAGACATTAGCTAGTCCTTCAGCACAGATAGAGAAAAAGAGTGGGGACAAAGGACATCCCTGCCTGATACCGCAAGTTATATTAATGGGAGAACCGATGTAATTATTGACTATAATACGACAGATCGGTTGGCTATATAGAAGTTTAATTCCTCTAATCAAAAACCGGGGAACACCTAATTTATGCATGACGGCAAACATGTAATTCCAATTGATTCTGTCAAAGGCCTTTTATAAATCTATACTAACGGCGGCTGCACCTAAATCATCCCAATTAATATAATCTATTGTATCCCTGAGAATCATAAGATTGTCTTGAATGTTCCAAGATTTGACACCACACGATTGTTCTTCCCCGATAATAAGAGGCATGATATTTTTCAAACGATTAGTAAGAGTCTTGGCAAGAATGTTATAGTCCACACACACTAAACTAATGGGACGCCAATTATTCAACTCGAATTTAATTCCGACATTTTTGTAAATGAGTCGAATGAGGGCAGTATTCATAGAATGATCTAAAAGATCATTTTGAAAACTAATTGAAAACTTCTAGGAGATCTGTACCAATAACATCCCAATAAGTTTGGTAAAATTCCACCATGAGGCCATCAACGTTGGGGGATATATTTTTGTTCATTTGGAAAAGAGCATTTTTAATTCAAGTAGCGTGAAATCATTCTCAGAACTTTCAAGAATATCCTCGGGAACGACGTTAGGAATCATAGAATTTAAGATATCGTTCATACTAAAAAATACAGATATCCTCAGAAGTGTACAATTTACTATAAAAATCATTGACAACGGTCAACATGCTTTGACTCTGATTAGCATAATTCCCCTCAGAATTCAATAATTTGTCCATTTTGTTCTTTTGAATTTGTTGTTTTTCTAAATTTAGAAAATATTTGGAAGCTCTTTTTGCCCTCTGTTTTAATTTTGTTTCTGGCTCCTATTTTGGATTTTTCCCATTCTTTAAATTCATATGTTTTGATAGATTCTTCAGTGGTCTTAATTTCCTATATTTTTCCTGAAGTCGAGAGAGGTCCTTTTTAGAATTCCTGGACTTTTCCTTGCTATAATCTTGGATTATTTCTTTGAGTCGAAACTTCCCAATTTCCAACCACTCAACTAAATTATCATGATTGCTTTTTGGGGTCAGTTAATATCATTAGAAGAAGTTGATGGTCTGAAAGGCCGCTCACTCTACAAGAAATATTCTCGATTCTATTAAACATGTTAGAAGACACAACAAAATAATCGATTATAATCGGCGTTTTAGTCGGTTTGTGAAAATGTGTATAACCATCATCATCCGGAAGAAGAGTTCTCCAAACATCAACGAGATCTTTTTCTTGAATAATATTTCTCAAAATAATTTGACTGCTATCATTAATTCGAAATTTATCTAAATTGCAATTAAAGTCACCCCCTATGATCCAGTTCTCGTCCCCAGTAATACGATCTGTCAGACCATCAAAAGAAATTTCCTTCCACGGAGGTCATTTGGAGCATATACGGACGCTACGGAAATTACTTCATTGTCCCAATGAATGTCACCTTTGATCCATCTACCATCGTCATCGTTCTTAACATTATATATAATAATTCCAGAATTTTTTGAAGTGAGAATAGCAACCCCTTTTGAATGGCGAGTCCTATTATTGAAAAGTATTTGACCTTCCCACTGTCTGCTCCAAATGTCCTCATCATTGCGATCGCTACGAGTCTCTTGTAAAAATACCAAATTGAAATTACAATCTTTAAGATAACCAAAGAGCATATTTCTTTTCAGATCATCTCTGCTGAGACCATTAATATTGATTGATGCTACTGTTAAGAAACTCATCGCAATCGCAATAAAGAGTAAGAAGGACCTAACCATAAAAATCTCAGATGAAAATAACTTACGCAGCCTTCTGACCTCTGCCTCGTCCCCTAGGGTTTGTCGCTTTCGAGCTCTCCGATGTCAGCTGGGATAGACTGCGGTTTTGATGTGCGCTTTCCTGCCCCGACCTCCTATTTGGTTGTGAAGATGCTGCTCCCGATCCCCTCCTACGTCTGAAGCATTGAACCCCCCTACGAGTATACGGAACCCAATCGTCGTCGTCGTCGTCGTTGCTGTGCTGATTGTCAGATGGTAGGTCTTCCGGTTCCATGTCTTGTGTGTCCGCTTGCTTTGTCTCCATCCCTGGGTAGTTTCCTGGCGGAATCGTCTGGGTCTTCCCTTTCCTTTCTTTTTCGTGATTCTTTCACATTCTTGTCCCAGAATACGACTGGCTTCGGTCCGGACGATTCCCCCTTCTTGCTCGTTTGTTCCCTCTCTCTTGTTTTCTCTCTTCTCTGCGTTAGTGCGAGTGCCTCCTTGAAGGATTTGGTGAGTTTGGTGGCATCCCTGTTCTTCTTCGGCAGTGAGCCCTCACTTGGTTGTGGATTGCTGGTTGTGTTTTTTTTTGGCTTTTCTCGTCTTCCAGACGTCTCTGTTGGTCCTTGACTTTCTTTCTTCTTCATGATCCTCGTGTCTGTCTTCTTTGTGACGGTCCTCTTCTTCTGTGTGTTTGTTCTCTTTGTCGTTGTCGTCCGCGTGTTTGTGATATCTCTTATCGTCTT
Source organism: Hippasteria phrygiana (assembly GCA_037893225.1). Classification (NCBI taxonomy): domain Eukaryota; kingdom Metazoa; phylum Echinodermata; class Asteroidea; order Valvatida; family Goniasteridae; genus Hippasteria; species Hippasteria phrygiana. Next base: position 702,907 of record JAZGUH010000431.1, read on the forward strand.
CAGCTAGTGTACCCTCTTCTTCGTCGTGGTTTTCCGGGTTCTCGTCTTCTTGTTGTTCGTCCCTTCTGTCATCCTCCATGTCTTCGTAGTCGTCGTCTTCCTTCCCGTTATACCAGGCCGCTCTGTGGTCACGACTGCCACATACAAAACATCTCCCCCTTTCCAGACATTCTCTGGCTATGTGATCGGTTCCTTCAATTCACAGACCTTGCACGTCTTATGTTGACCCTTGTAGCTGACGGGTAGCGAAAACCCTCTCACTTTGATGAAGCTGGAGATAGGCTTTTTCACATTTCGTAAAAGGCAGCTTCTCACCCCCGTCTCCACTTTCTCGTCAAATTGGTGAAACTGCCTGCGGATATTGACGACTGTTCCGTAGGCATAGAACATGCGGATGATATCTTCATTTGACATTTCGTAAGGACACTTGATGTACACGACTACTGCATTGAGGACGTTGGCTCTCTCACACTGGATTAGCGCATTGCGAATGAGTAATCCGCGCGCCCCGCTATATCAATACCTCTTCAGGCGTGACGGCTCTTTCAAATTGCCTTGTGCTGAAACGCACCATGAACAAAGTGAACAATGAAACTGGCAGGAGCGGGATTCTAACCTGCGACCTCCGGGTTACCGTACCGGCGCTCTACCAACTGAGCTATCTTGCCCTATGTTGGCGGTCTCCCAAATTGTCAGTATCTTTGTTCGGGTGGGCGCTAGTCAGAAGTCATAAACCCAGAATGCCGTATAGCCAGGGATCACACCCAATTTTACGATACAAACCTTGGAAACAACATTGTGGGGATCACGCAATAAGGATACGACTTTTTAACTTATAATTCGTCAAACAATCCACAAGGGAAACTGACCAGGTAAATTTGCATACATTTTCAAAGTGAACAAAGAAACTGACAGGAGCGGGATTCGAACCTGCGACCTCCGGGTTACCGTACCGGCCGCTCTACCAACTGAGCTATCTTGTCCTATGTTGGCGGTCTCCCAAATTGTCAGTATCTTTGTTCGGGTGGGCGCTAGTCAGAAGTCATGAACCCAGAATGCCGTATAGCCAGGGATCACACCCAATTTTACGATACAACCTGGAAAGCGACATTGTGGGGATCACTTAATGAAAATACGACTTTTTAATATATAATTCGTCAAACATTTTCAAAGTGAACAAAGAAACTGGCAGGAGCGGGATTCGAACCTGCGACCTCCGGGTTACCGTACCGGCGCTCTACCAACTGCGCTATCTCAGTTGGTCGTATCCCTGGCTATACGGCATTCTGGGTTTATGACTTCTGACTAGCGCCCACCCGAACAAAGATACTGACAATGTGGGATACTGCCAACATAGGGCAAGATAGCTCAATTGGTAGAGCGCCGGTACGGTAACCCGGAGGTCGCAGGTTCGAATCCCTCCCCTGCCAATTTCTTTGTTCACTTTTAAAATGTATTCAAATTTACCTAGTCAGTTTCCCTTGTGGATTGTTTAACGAATTATCAGTTAAAAAATCGTATCCTCATTGAGTGATCCCCACAATGTCGCTTCCCACGTTGTATCGTAAAATTGGGTGTGATCCCTGGCTACACGGCATTCTGGGTTTATGACTTCTGACTACTAGCGGCCCACCCGAACAAAGATACTGACAATTTGGGAGACCGGCTAACATAGGGCAAGATAGCTCAGTTGGTAGAGCGCTGGTACGGTAACCCGGAGGTTGCAGGTTCGAATCCCGCTCCTGCCAGTTTCTTTGATCACTTTGAAAATAAATTAAAATTATGACATTAGCTTTCGTAGCTACAGCGACGTCAATGGGATGCTTCATCATCTTTTGCTTCTGATGAAATCGCTGTATAGCTACGAAAGTTGTATGCCATAATTTAAATTTTACTTCATCTTTAAAGTTCTATCGTCAATATTTATCTGTATCTAGCAGAATAACACGGCTGTTAACAACTTTGATTGAACAGGTAATTACCGTCCTCACCGCAAAACTGATGAAGTGGCAGTACTCGGTGCAGGGGCGTCAATACAATTTCAAGTGTGGGGGAGACATCACTGAAGTCAAGATGTATGCACTGTGAAGCACACAAGGCGGACGTCTTTTCCAAATCATATTCAATACCTTTTAACAGGAGGGACAGTGGCGTAGCTGGGGGGGGGGGGGGGGGGGGGGGGGGGGGGGCGGCTTGGGGGGGGGGGGGGGGGGAGCACGCCCGCCCATAAAAGATCGCCCCCCCCTCCACTGAACATTTCGCAAACGCCGAAAATGATAGTATTATAAAGAAAAAACACTGTGAGCGCCCCCCCCCCCCCCCACTCGCCCCCCTATGGAGACAGCCCTGGCTACGCTGCTGAGGAGGGGTCCAACCAAGGCGTACCTTAGGGTCCTTGGTGGGGCCAGGGGAAAAGCCCCGGCGGGGTCCAGGGGAGGATCCCAAGGAAGCTACAGAGTTTTAGGCATTATAAGGTGTCAGGAGCGCGCTCCTGGCATATGTTTATGGATCATATTACAGTATCAGCTTTCCAAATGCAAACTGTTCAAATTAACTATATATATTAATTATGCTTCAGCCTTCACATAATTACTTCTTTTTGTGATGGTGTCCCGGGTGATGGACTTTCGCGATCGGTGATCAACTTTCGCGATCTGTGATGGACTTTCGCAATAGGTGATGGACTCCGCGATATCGGTGATCAACTTTCGCGATCGGTGATCAACTTTCGCGATCGGTGATCAACTTTCGCGATCGGTGATCAACTTTCGCGATCGGTGATCAACTTTTGCGATCGGTGAGAACTTTGGCACGTGATCGTTGATAAGGCGTGATCGGTGATGCATACACATGATCAGTGATACACTTTCGCAATCGGTGATGGACTTTCGCGATCGGCGATCAACTTTCGCGATCGGTGATGAAAGTGTATGGCAATCGGTGATGGACTTTCGCGAGTGGTGATGGACTTTTGCACGTGATTGTCGATGGGTCGTGCGTATTCACGATCGGTGATTGACTTTCGCGAGTGGTGATCAACTTATTATGGAATTCCAAAGACGACAAAACTGCGTCGCGTCGTGCCGTCGCCCCGACGGCACGACGGCTCCGTCGCGTCGTGCCGTCGCGTCGTGCCGTCGCCTCGTTCCCCATTACTTTTATGCAGTGTCAAAGGCGTCGCGTCGTGCCGTCGTGGCGTGGCGTCGTGCCGTCGTGCCGTCGCGTCGTGCCGTCGCGTCGTGTTGTATAGTAGTGCCGTCGCGTCGTGCCGTCGCGTCGTGGCGTCGTACCGTCGCGTCGAGCCGTCGTGCCGTCGCGTCGTGCCGTCGTGCCGTCGCGTCGTGCCGTCGTGCCGTCGCGTCGTGCCGTCGCGTCGTGCCGTCGTGCCGTGGCGTCGTGCCGTCGTGCCGTGGCGTCGTGCCGTCGCGTCGTGCCGTCGTGCCGTCGCGTCGTGCCGTCGTGCCGTCGGCCCGGCAAAAAGGGCTTGTGATCAGGGCCAATAGAGGGCGCATTTCACAACTCAGCACCGAAACAAGTACAATGTACATTGTACATGTATAACGTAAGTTTCAATTGTCAATCGGTATACTTTAAATAAGAAAACAAGTGAATGTCTTTTTCAAAATACATTTTTAGAGCGCCTACCCGCCTTTTTCAGTAAATTTGTCTTTTACGTTGTAGTTTGTTCGGCATAGTCCCAGGTATCATGAATGGCCACTGCCAGACATTTTCAATGGTGGGTGTAACCTGTGCCCGCCAGATGCTCCGAATGTCCCCACCCCCAAAATTGAGCTAGATCAGCTCGTGCATTAACCCGATGAAACCTACTGGAAAATGTTCAAGTACCAAGACCAAGACCCAATCAAGTCCGCCGCCTCCATATCCCTGGAGCAAATAAGGGGGGTATTTACCCCCCCCCCCCAATATCTTCAGAGTTTTTACCCCAAAATTTCCCACACAAAATTGAAACCCTGCCCTCTATCTATACGACATACCTGTTGCTTTTTAATGTCGCAAGCTACAATCCCGGCCAAAATGCTTGGGCCACGTGTTGATAAACATACCCTCCCCGCGCCCCCGCTCAATGTTGTAATATCAAGCCGAAGCGCATTCCGCGCAATGAGAGCCAACATTGACCGGGGGCATGGGGGTCGGGGGCCCAACGAAATTTGGCCGGGATTGTAAGTTGGTAAGTCTAATAACTTCAAAGTGGATTTTGTTCTCTTATAGAAACGGGGCCCGTAATACACAATCGCCGCAAGATTAAAATAATTTCCTTTATGCTGCTGGCCCTAGTGTGCCCTCACTGGAAATTATAGTGCCCCCTGTTCCCCCACTGAAAAATGTTAGTGCCCCTGTGCCCCCACTGTAAAATGTTAGACCCCCCCCCCCCCTGTGCATAGGCGTAGCAAGGTCATTTGTATTGGTGGAGGGTAGATGTGAACAAAGGCACTCGATATATCGGGGCACAGGGGCACTAACATTTATCAGTGGGGGAACAGGGGGCACTAACATTTAAAAAAAAATACAAAAAAAGAAATACAGATAGATAGCTAAATACAATTAAGACAAAGAACCAACAATAAAAAAGAACAAACACATTAAGAATCAAATTAGGCCTACAATACATTGATTAATTAATTAATCAATCAAAGTTGTATCATGAATTGTATAGGCCTAAGATACTGTATTTAAATTGAATGCAGAATTTGCGAATTTGAATTATAACAAATGGAAAAAAATTAAATTCAGGCCTTGTCACAATGACAAATCAATTTGCTGCGAAATAGATTGCACATTCTTAATAATCGGCCACGCATACGTCAAACCGAAAGCCTAATCACGCATTTGTAATCGTTGAAATAAAACGTTATGCACATTCATATATTTGAATGATACAAAATATAATCGAATGCTAGTTTTTGCGAAAATGAAACCCGGATATACGTAGTTCTCAAAATCAGCGCGAGATTAAATTCAAGTTTAACAAATTCGAATGCACATTTTGGAAAATCGTCAGGTAAAACCTATTATTAACTCGTTGCACCATACCAGACTTATACATTAAAAGCCTCTACATCAGGACTAGACCTACCTGATTCTCTTGGAATTATGCATTCCTCCAATCCTTATGAACTGTAGAATGCCATGGCCCAGTGGTTACGGTGTTCAACTCATATACAATGGTGCGTGGGTTCGAACCCTGCCAAGAACATGGTGTTTGTGCCCTTGGGAAAGGCACTTAACTATAATTTCCTCTCTCCACCCAGAAGTATAAATGGGTACCTGAGAGGGTCGAGGCCAATTGAGATCGGCTGTCGCGTGGTCCAGGGCCTGATGAACGGGGTAATTGTAAAGCGCTTTGAGATGGTTGATACGATGGAAAGCGCTATATATAAAGCATAACAATTATTATTTTGAAGAATTAGTTACGCGAGTAAAGTTTTTGCTATACAGTGTGAGTCAATTATACACTTTTAAAATTAGCCATAGTTTTATTCTGTAGCAATATAGATAAGATATTTTCATATGTACTTTTAGAGTACCGGTAACTCTTCCTGCTTCTTTTGGTGACATTTTTACTGGATTAGTTTTCATGCATGACTGCACAGGAGACAATTAAGGGGATCGGGTGAAATCTGAGTTGCGCCAACTGGTCAGGGCTGGATAAGAAAGAGACAATTTAATAGAACACAACCATTGTCTAACAAAGAGACAAAAAATAATGTCATTAGCTTTTAAACCTCGTGTTTATTTAAAACAGTTAAATTAAATTAAAAAGGAAATTAAATTCCACAGTGTCTTAGTCCTCAACATTTCCACCATCTCGTTCACTGCACAGCTGGGCTCGGCGCATCATTCCTGCAACAGCACGGCGAATCATCTCCCTGTCTTGTCTGAGAATGTCAATTTCACGAGTTATCCATTCCTGGAGGTCATCCAGATTGGAGGAGTGGTGAAAACCCGAGCTTTCAGATATCCCCATAAAAAGTAGTCAAGAGGGGTCAGATCAGGAGATCTTGGGGGCCACTCCACCGGTTGATTCAAGGCAATGACCAGTTGGCGTAACTCAGATTTCACCCGATCCCCTTAATTGTCTCCTGTGCAGTCATGCATGAAAACTAATCCAGTAAAAATGTCACCAAAAGAAGCAGGAAGGGTTACTCTAAAAGTACATATACAAATATCTTGTCCATATTAAAATTATACACTTTTAAAATTGGCCATAGTTTTATTCTGTAACAGAATAAAACTATGGCCAATTTTAAAAGTGTATAGTATTTTTTACTCACGCTGTAGTATGGAACGGGGCTACGTCTGTAAGGGCGCCCCCTATTTCCACCAGTCTGAGGCGACGGCACGACGCGACTGCTCGACGGCACGACGCGACGGCACGACGCGACGGCCCGAAGGCACGACGCGACGGCTCGACGGCACGACGCGACGGCACGACGGCACGACGCGACGGCACGACGCGACGGCACGACGCGACGGCACGACGCGACGGCACGACGCGACGGCACGACGCGACGGCACGACGGTACGACGCGACGGCACGACGCGACGGCAGGACGCGACGGCACGACGGCACGACGCGACGGCACGACGGCACGACGCGACGGCGGGCATACTGCATACAAGTAGCATAGGAACAGGCGACGCCACGACGTGACGGCACGACTCGACGGTGACGTCGTGACGTCGCGTCGTGGCGTCGCGTCGTGCCGTCGGGGCGACGGCACGACGCGACGCAATTGTGTCGTCTATGGAATTCAATAACTTCTGGCTATATCATTTCACTCATCATTATGGTCATCGACTGACTTGTGGGACATCATACGCATAGCAGAATCCGCTTTTGAAATAATGTATTTTTCCCTTTCTTTTCAGTTACCGGTATGTTTTCTGAAAAGACATAGGTCTATTATAGACGGAGTGGTATACAAGTATTCTATTCAGTTTTGGTTCCATTCGCATTTTACCAATTCCGTACTCGTGATTCGTTTTCAGTAGGCCTACTTACGTATTTAATTTCAATTAGGCATACATTTAGTTTCGATGTTCATCATGTATCTATAGGGGATCTGCATGCTTGTTTTTCTTTCTTCCATTGTCAAAAAATATGCATAATTGTTAATTTGGGCTCGGGTGACCGAGGCCTAGTATAGACCTAAGTTCCAGTTTAAGGTGTTTTACATATTTCAATAATGGTTTATAATTAATTTGTGATTCATTTCTTTTCGAGAAAACAACGCATTTACTGTGTTTGTACGTTAATCGTCGAAATTGAAAAGTGGCGAATAATCCATTTTTTCCCCGATTGTACAGGCTTTGTTAAAACAAACACATGCCAAGCAAAATTAAATAATCATGACATTATTATTCAATTTAGTCAATACAAACAGCCCCTTTTCACGTACGTTCCAGCCGCACTTTCCACTGGGCATGTGCGACTCCTAGGATTATTTGCATTTTACACCGATGATGTGACTCGAAAAGATAGCTTTGAACAAATAGCTTTGCTTTTTTTATCGTTACCTAATTTGGAAGCCGTTATTATTGTATCACTATCTGGTTCAATCAATGTACATTGTTAAGAATTACGTTGTGGTACAACGATTTACAGAGTTTATGTCTGTATAACCACATAGAAACTCTATAGAAACTGTTAGAAACATTTTCCTTGTATATCAACAACTACGCAATTATATACTGTACATGTACAAAGAAGTTATGTAATTATGCAATGCTCCTTTGTTGACTTGTTCATTCACATAGAATCTTCTGTTATCCTAGATGAATTCATTATGCGGCAGCTGACCAATCAGAATTGAGGAAATTTGTGCGCGCAAAAAGTCATGTTAAATTGCTGTGTTTTAGTCCAAAAACACACTTTCGTAATCATAATAGGTAATTTGTCAAGCAATTCATGTACACAATTACTTTTATCCAAACATAATTAAATAATGTCATCTTACATCCCCGTTCACGTTCCAAAAATTGAAACGGTTGATGGGGAACCATGACTTCATAATGGCTCGATCGAATGAATATAAAACCAAAATGAGCTATGCTATCATTATGTAGTAGGATCTGTATGGGCACACGTACACCGTAATAATGTAGGGACATGTAGTATGTGAAATTGCAGTAATCACAGTAATGTACAAAGTTTGTAAAACTAGAAGCCGCACTCTGTAAATGCCAGTGAAGTCTACAAATATCCCGTGATGGCACAGAGTATGTTGTCAGTACACAAAATGCCTCTGTGAATGTACAATGTCTTTGTGCAAATACGATTCGTATTGACAAAGATTTTTTGTGAAATAACATAATTTTTTTAACAGTGTATATTTATCGAAGAAAATGTTCACAAATATTAGAAACATTGATTTCATTAAACAGCTGTCTTTTCTCAAATGTCGTTTGTTTACATTTAGTACCATTCTGTTCTTGACAAGAACATAATTTCAGAGGTTTCCTCGACATTCAAACTTGTAAATAACATCAAGTCACCAAATTTGTGAACACATTTTTGCTAGATTTTTGCTAGACCGCGTTTGAATTATTGTCCCCAAAACCAACATATATTTGTCGGCATTCATTAAAAGTTTGTGTAAATGTCGATATATAACACAAAAAATATCGCAAAATGTCTGAATGTATGATCTCCGATATTCAAAAAATTGCTTCATTAAATCAAACTCACACCTTAGGTTTTTAGCCTCTTTTTGTTGGTCAGAAACTGCTCTCGAAATATATCGAGTACGTAACTACGATTTCAGTAGAATTTGTCGGGTTTGTTGAGGTCTGGTATCCCGTATCGCGAGCAATCCAACAACAATAAATCAATTCTGTTTAGTCGGCTTTTAGAACTGCTCATTTTTATCGAAAAATCTAGCGAAAAGAAATCCAATGCATGTAAAAGATTGCCACGTGAATTTGTATGATCAGTATTGCATATTTGCCTAGCTGGAAATCCTAGATTGTCCAGAAATCTTAAACGAAAAAGTGACTCATGGACTATCGAAACTTAAACATTTTTGATACCTTAGCAACCACTTTACATAGGAAAAAATAACCACATAGAATTTTCTGGCCATAGAAAATTAGGGCTTGCTTAATACAAAATATTGATTAAAATTATATAACAAGATCGCAAAAGTTCATCACCACTCGCGAAAGTCCATCACCGATCGTGAAAGTGCATCACCGATTCGATGATCACATTAAATGCTTCTTTGGCGTTTCATAAAATTTACCAGATGGACACATTTACCGTTGGGCAGGGGCACGCGCGGCGATCCCGAGGGGACCTCCCCCAATATTTTCGGGGAGGGGACGGCTATGGCAGTGTCCCCCATTAATTCTCCCTTGTCATATACAAATGTACATGTTATGGGTCATTGGTTTTTATATGCACCAGTATGCACCACAATACACAAAGATCACCACACATTTTTCAAAATTTCCTTGGATACACAAGAGACACTGAATACAAAATGTTTAACAATTATTGTTGGTTGTGTGCTTAATTTTTCCTCTTCCCCAACCTTGTTGAGAAATCGCCGCCGCTGGGGAGGGGGACAGAAAAACCTAGAGGGGGGACAGATTTGTCTAGATAATTCTGTTTCCCCCCCCCCCCCCCCCCGATACATTTACCGGATCGCGACCTGATAAATCTGTCTGGGGCAGTGGCGCACCCAGCGGGTGGTCGAAGGGGGAAACTTGCCCCCACCCCCCGCCGCCATTTGAGGCGTCATAAAAACCAAAAAGAAATAGTATTTTTAAGACAGTTTTAAGACGGTTCAGACGTTGTTTGCCCTCCCTGGCACAAAAAGCTAGGGGGGGGGGGGGGGGGGGGGTGGGCAGAATTAACTTTTACACCGGACCCAATGCAACTGGGTAAACCCGCAAGTATACGGCTAGACTGCTCAACCTGCTACACGTAAACAGTCCACCCGCGCATAGCGTAGAATGGAACACGCTACACAAGCTATCCAAACATGCACACAGCTACAGCGAGACCAGATAAAACTTACGTCTTCACAGCTCGCTGGCATGCGCGATTGCCGGCTATAGCTACGTGCTGTCCACAAAGCACGCACTCGCCTGCGTTGAGCGCTACGCTCCGCCCAGTCTGCACACTTTCCGCTACAGTACATATAAGGCCCTATATGAGATACACAAGTTCAAAAACAGGGGGGGGGGGGGGCATTTGATATTGTGTCCCCCACCCTTCAAAACGTGGGGGCGTGTCCCCCCCCCCCCCCAGGATTGACGCCCATGATTCGGTGGACAAGCTGGACTTGATTTTCATCGACCACGAGCCCATAACCACTATGTGCAAGACCTGAAGCTACTGGAGGAGTTGAATCTCATGCGCAAGGGAACGGTCATCATGGCGGACAATATCTTGTTTCCTGGCACCCGGGCTTTCTGGTGTACGTAGAGGAAAGCAGCAGGAACAAGACCGAGCGATTTCACTCCTTGATAATAAACGTGGACATTACAGTACCCCACATATTTCCTTCTACCGCGGCAATGAAACTGTAACTAAATAGCGGAATAATTAGTTCAGACAAAGATTATAGAGATCATAAAAGACCATGAGCTTCATCACATTGATGAAAGTAATTAACGGGTTTATGAGCACAACATTCCTAATGAATGTATTGAAGCGAAGATCTAAAAAGCAAATTGTGAACTTCAAAATGGAGGCTTACGTGCTTTAACGAGTCATCAGATTCGAGTAAGGGGCCAAACATGTTTGCCATTTTCACGAACGTACAAAGAGTACTCTTTCTTTCTGGACCCCCTCCCCCTCTCCCAAGCAGTACAAATTGAAAATGGAAAAAAATGATGATTTTTTTCTGTTCGTTTTTTTCGGGTGTTTTAAGCAATGCATAAACATTGTCATAGACTTTCATGGACACCATGTAGGATAGTTCGCAAACAGTAGATAATTTTCTCCACATGTTAACACTATTGGTAATACTGTACCTATACAAATTTGACCTGAAGTGCAGCACTGTAAAGTAGTCAAATTTTAACTTCCTCTGGTTCAGAGTACACTCTGCGCAATCTGCTGGGATTTCACATCCATGTCTTTGTTTGTTCACACAATCGGAAATTTTGCTAAAATTGGAACTGTGTGTGTTTATCCTATTGTAGATGGATTATAGAAATTGACCTTGTTATGTACACAAGTAAATGCTGTCAGTGTTATGAAATTCCCCTCACGGAATGCAGGGATGCCAGTAGGTCTTGGCTGCAGGGCCGGGAAAAAATTGCGTGTCCGGAACCTGGGCCACGCTACAATTACATATGTGTATACATGTACATTGTACAATAAACTTTGCCCAATTTTTCGGACGCCGCCTTCTGCTTGAAGTGCTCGATGTATTTTTCTAACGAGAATGTTTCCAAAGGGAACGTAGCTCTATCGTACAACAATGAACAGTACCATTGTATACACGCTGCACACGCACACAGTCATGTAAACGGGTGCAATCGTGGACCTCCCATTGTTCCTCTTTTGTTTATACTCTAACTTTTTCGGAAGGCCTCCCATTGGTTTTGTACACGATTTTCAATCGTGGACGTTAGGTCAAACGTGGACCCCTTTGTCTACGCCCGAATTCTTTTGTCCTAGGTCCACGATTGCCGGCATATACAAACTCACGCTCGCGAAACCATTTCATGCACGAACATAACTGGTTCCCTACTTTGACTGCGTAAAGTGAATACGAGTTGCATGGGAATCAACGAAATCAGCAATCTCTGTGGAACTAAACTTGACCAAGTCGTCGATTGATTGCATTTTGCTATGCAGTACGCACCAGTGCGAGTGGTACGCAACGTATGGTGTACTATTTACGACACACCGCTTTGCCTCTTCCACACGCGACACGACTATACGACGCGAAGGCACGACGGCTCTGTTGCATCGTGCCGTCGCGTCGTGCCGTCGCTTCTTTCCCATTACTTTGTGCACATTCTGGCGTCGCGTCGTACGTCGCGTCGTTTTTTTCCAGCTTGCAGGTTTTCTTTCCTCAATCGCCCCTTCCGTCGCACATCGCGTCGCACCGTCGTGCGTCGCGTCGTGCGTCGCGTCGTGCGTCGCGTCGTGCGTCGCGTCGTGCGTCGCGTCGTGCGTCGCGTCGTGCGTCGCGTCGTGCGTCGTGCGTCGCGTCGTGCGTCGCGTCGTGCGTCGCGTCGTGCGTCGCGTCGTGCGTCGTGCGTCGCGTCGTGCGTCGCGTCGTGCGTCGCATCGTGCGTCGCGTCGTGCGTCGCGTCGTGCGTCGCGTCGTGCGTCGCGTCGTGCGTCGCGTCGTGCGTCGCGTCGTGCTCGCATCGTGCGTCGCGTCGTGCTCGCATCGTGCGTCGCGTCGTACTCGCGTCGTGCGTCGCGTCGTGTTTCGCGTCGTGTTTCGCATGAGTGGTCATGCTATGTGAACATGCGCAGTTGAAATACCGAACTGGCTCACAGAGGGCGTGTTTGTTCCGGAGCGGCGATCAGTGATCCAGAGCGACGAAGGCTGCTCCGGAGCGTCGAAAGCTGCTCCGGATCACGTTTTTAGTGATCCTGCTCGCGAGGTGGGTTCGCAAGATCAAAGATGGCGACGTGCGAAATGGACAGAGAAAAGGACGTATTTTTTCGTAGATTGAAGCATTTATCGAGCTATTGTGACAGTATTTACTCATAATTCTGTTACAGTGTATTTTTGTTATTAAAGGCCTATGTACGATTTATTTACTTTTCTGGAAATACTAGATAGTTTATTATAAAAATAGCCCTACAGAATCTGAAGCAGACGACATTGTCGTGTAATACAAATTCTCCCAGCATGCAACATATAGCGAGAGGGATTCGCGATCCTTTTGTTTTCGTTCGGCTCTGGATCACCTCTCCGATCCGTGTGAAACAAATAGACCCAGAATAACCAGCTAATAAATTTAAATTTATGCGCGCATCAACGAAATCAGCAATCTCTGTGGAACTAAACTTGACCAAGTCGTCGATTGATTGCATTTTGCTATGCAGTACGCACCAGTGCGAGTGGTACGCAACGTATGGTGTACTATTTACGACACACCGCTTTGCCACTCTTTCCACACGCGACAACGACTATACGACGCGAAGGCACGACGGCTCTGTTGCATCGTGCGTCCGCGTCATGCCGTCGCTTCTTTCCCATTACTTTGTGCACATTCTGGCGTCGCGTCGTACGTCGCGTCGTTTTTTCCAGCTTGCAGGTTTTCTTTCCTCAATCGCCCTTCCGTCGCACATCGCGTCGCACCGTCGTGCGTCGCGTCGTGCGTCGCGTCGTACTCGCGTCGTGCGTCGCGTCGTGTGTTTCGCGTCGTGTTTCGCATGGAGTGGTCATGCTATTGTGAACATGCGCAGTTGAAATACCGAACTGGCCACAGAGGCGTGTTTGTTCCGGAGCGCGATCAGTGATCCAGAGCGTCGAAGCTGCTCCGGAGCGTCGAAAGCTGCTCCGGATCACGTTTTAGTGATCCTGCTCGCGAGGTGGGTTCGCAAGATCAAGATGGCGACGTGCGAAATGGACAGAGAAAGGGACGGTATTTTTTCGTAGATTTGAAGCATTTATCGAGCTATTGTGACAGTATCTACTCATAATTCTGTTACAGTGTATTTTTGTTATTAAAGCTATGTACGATTTATTTACTTTCTGGAAATACAAGATAGTTTATTATAAAAATAGCCCTACAGAATCTGAAGCAGACGACATTGTCGTGTAATACAAATTTCTCCAGCATGCAACATATAGCGAGAGGGATTCGCGATCCTGTTTGTTTTCGTTCGGCTCTGGATCACCTCTCGATCCGTGTGAAACAAATAGACCCAGAATAACCAGCTAATAAATTTAAATTTATGCGCGCATCAACGAAATCAGCAATCTCTGTGGAACTAAACTTGACCAAGTCGTCGATTGATTGCATTTTGCTATGCAGTACGCACCAGTGCGAGTGGTACGCAACGTATGGTGTTACTATTTACGACACACAACCGCTTTGCCTCTTCCACACGCGACACGACTATACGACGCGAAGGCACGACGGCTCTGTTGCATCGTGCCGTCGCGTCGTGCCGTCGCTTCTTCTTCCCATTACTTTGTGCACATTCTGGCGTCGCGTCGTACGTCGCGTCGTTTTTTTCCAGCTTGCAGGTTTTTCTTTCCTCATCGCCCCTTCCGTCGCACATCGCCGTCGCACCGTCGTGCGTCGCGTCGTGCGTCGCGTCGTGCGTCGCGTCGTGCGTCGCATCGTGCGTCGCGTCGTGCGTCGTGCGTCGCGTCGTGCGTCGCGTCGTGCGTCGCGTCGTGCGTCGCGTCGTGCGTTGCCGTCGTGCGTTGCGTCGTGCGTCGCGTCGTGCGTCGCGTAGTGCGTCGCGTCTGCGTCGCGTCGTGCTCGCATCGTGCGTCGCGTCGTGCGTCGCGTCGTACTCGCGTCGAGCGTCGCGTCGTGTTTCGCGTCGTGTTTCGCATGGAGTGGTCATGCTATTGTGAACATGCGCTGTTGAATACCGAACTGGCTCACAGAGGGCGTGTTTGTTCCGGAGCGCGATCAGTGATCCAGAGCGTCGAAGGCTGCTCCGGAGCGTCGAAAGCTGCTCCGGATCACGTTTTAGTGATCCTGCTCGCGAGGTGGGTCGCAAGATCCAAGATGGCGACGTGCGAAATGGACAGAGAAAAGGGACGGTATTTTTATCGTAGATTTGAAGCATTTATCGAGCTATTGTGACAGTATTTACTCATAATTCTGTTACAGTGTATTTTTGTTATTAAAGCTATGTACGATTTATTTACTATTTCTGAAATACAGATAGTTTATTATAAAAATAGCCCTACAGAATCTGAAGCAGACGACATTGTCGTGTAATACAAATTCTCCCAGCATGCAACATATAGCGAGAGGGATTCGCGATTCCTGTTTGTTTTCGTTCGGCTCTGGATCACCTCTCGATCCGTGTGAAACAAATAGACCCAGAATAACCAGCTAATAAATTTAAATTTATGCGCGCATGCGCTTAACCGCGTGGTGAACAAAAGGCCTGAGCTCTGTATTTGAAATGTGTAAAAGGACGATTTTGCTAGAATTCTGTTTCTATTTTCCCCATTTTCGTAGCAAAAATCTACATAATCAACAACGGTACCGCGCTAACAGCGTGTCTGGCGGGACAAAATACAAAATTGAAAAGAGAGAAAATATTTCGTTCCTGAGTATCATGGCAATGGGCACTTTAAACATGCGCTCATGGGTACGATTCGGATGCTGGCAAGGGTTTTGTGCTATACCAGGCGCGGATCCAAAGGGGGGTGAGGTTTGGGGGGGGGGGGGGGGGGGTGGGGGGGGTGCGGGTCGGAATCCCCCCCCCCCCTCCTCCCTGCTCGTGGCAATGTTTTGTTTGTTAGGAGGCCTACGCCTAAAGGTGCAAACCAGAGAAGCAGAAACCACATGTCTTATTTTTATTTTGCCTATGGGTATGAACAAAACAAAAGTTGTTTAATGGCGCCACCAACGGTGAGAAAGTGTGTCAGAAACCCCCCCCCCCCCCCCCCACCCCTCCGCTGTATATTTTTGTTTGAGTAACCTTTCTGGGCAAATTTCAGAACCCCCCCCCCCACCCCCGCAAAAAATGCCTGGATCCGCCCCTGTTACGCATGAACCCTTCCTAGACTACGCTCTTGGCAATAAACAAAGTTATATAAGTGAGGCCACTGAGTCTAATAAAAAACTGCGATATCCTTGCCGAGAGGACTCACACATCGAACTTGAAACCTCCCCCCCCCCCCACCCCCCACCGCTTGTCATTTGTTTTTGCTGGGAGTCACTTTCCTGGCAAAATTTCACTTGCGCTCTTGTACATTGATTCAGCTAAAAATCCAATGTACAATTACTGTTAAGAAGTAGTAAGTTGAGAAAGTTTTGGTGTAGAATACCAACTTTCTCATAATATCAAAGTACCTTTCTTTTGTTATCTGTGTTTGAACTGATTACTGATTTTGTTTATTGCCAAGAGCGCAGTCAAGAAGGTTCATGCGTATACAGGGGCGGATCCAGGATTTTTTGCGGGGGGCGGGGCGGGGTTGTTGTTCTGCAATTTGCCCAGAAAGGTGACGCAAAATAAATAAAATACAAACGGGGGGGGGGGGGGGAAATTGGGGGGGGGGGGAATTGGGGGGGGGGGGGGGGTGACACACTTTCTACCGTGGGTGGCGCCATTTTACTACTTTGTTTTGTTCTTACCTATAGCAAAATAGGACTTGTGGTTCTTCTGCTTTCTGGTTTGCAACTTTAGGCTTAGGCCCAAACAAACAACACATTGCCACGAGCAAACACGACGCGAACAACACGCGAAACACGACGCGAACACGACGCGAAACACGACTCGAGCACGACGCGCCGCACGACGCGAGCGGCGACGCGACGCACGACGCGACGCACGGACGCGGACGCTATAGGACGACGCGACGCACGATGGTGCGACGCGATGGCAGCGTAAGGGGCGACGTTGAGGAAAAGAAAACATGCAAGCTGGAAAAAAACGACCACGACGGCACGACGCGACGCCAGAATGTGCACAAAAGTAATGGTATCCTGCTTTCTGGTTTGCAACTGTAGGCTTAGGCCCAAACAACAACACATTGCCACGAGCAAAACACGACGCGAAACACGACGCGAACACGACGCGAACACGACGCGAAAACGACTCGAGCACGACCGCCGCACGACGCGAGCGCGACGCGACGCACGACGCCGACGCACGACGCGACGCAATAGACGACGCGGAGCACGATGGTAGCGACGCGATGGGCGGACGTAAGGGGGCGACGTTGAGGAAAGAAAAACATGGCAAGCTGAAAAAAAACGGACACGACGGCACGACGCGGACGACCGGAATGTGCACAAAGTAATGGAAAAGAAGCGACTGCACGACGCGACGGCACGATGCAAATTTCGGCTGATTAAACATTTCAGGTACCACATGAAACCAGTAAAAGAACAATTTCACTCTATAA